>JADMNL010000037.1:420000-1007500 GCA_016271365.2 Neoceratodus forsteri | reverse complement strand
CTCCCAACCAATCAGAGCGCTCCCTTGCTCTGTGTGTGAGACAGTTTTATTCTGGGAAGAGTGTCTCATGCAGACATGCCCTGGAAATTGACACATTCCAGGACAGTTTTAAAAATATATATTTTTTATACTCTCTTTCACTCCTTCATGGCTCAGGGGAACTCTCTCAGGCAGCCTATCCCTGTACTGCCCTGGCTGAGGGATCACAGCTGCCTAACCCTCTCCCCCTGCAGCCAGCACCCTGGTTTAACCTGCCTGGGAGGGCAACCCAACTCTACCTTGGGCTCCTTGAAGCAGACTCTAGCATGCAGGTAGGGCCGGGTGGAGAATCAATGGGCTGGACGAGATGAACCAAGTGCTGGGCATGGAGGATAGGTGTCGTTGCCTATCCCTCGAGCCAGGTTTTCCTTGTTCTCTCAACCCCACCCCTGCTTGTGCACCCCCAACAGGCAACCCTGCCAGCATCGAGCACGCTGTTATGTGATGCCCTGCTACTGAGACTCCCCCGCTCTCCACCAGGGGCCGCCAGAGCACCGGGCACTCCAATGCCCTCCCCCCTGGATTGGAGAGCAGTCCTTAGGTGCTCAATCCAGTCCCTTCCCTGCCGACCCCCGGCGCCTGAGTTCACTCCCGAGCTTGGGTCACCGGTGCGGTGCGAGGTGTGGCGTCCAGCACCTCAACCCTCAGCACCACCGGGCCAGCCAAAAATTTATATTATTGATCAAGCTTGATGAATAATATTTTAATACCACTGCAGAAAACACTCCTACAGTTGTAAGAGTTGTCTCACATTCTTAGGATATCAGAACTGCTCACCTTTGGTTCTCGATTTCCATACCCTAAGAATGTGCATGAGACCACTCTTACAAGCGTAAAAGTGGTCTCAGTAATGGTACTAACATACCTAATAGAGTATCTCATGCTTAGAAAATGGGTAAAGTAAATCCTCTCCCCCTGATTGGCTGAGACATGTTTTTAGGTGGGCATCTATCAGACAATAGATGCCCACCTAAAAACGAGAGCCAGCCGACAGTGCCCCTTTACCCACTGTAGTATCCCAGCACCCACTCTGTTTCCCAATTGGCCAATATGTAAAAAAAAATTTCAAACTCGACGCCATTTTTCCATACAAGTTAGCGAGTGATTTCACACAATACAGTACACGCAACACTCGCTATAATTAAATCAAAATCTAGCAGTTTAACGAGTAGTCCAAACGCAAAGAAATCCACACACAAGTCGAAAATTAGAAAGTAAACTAATCCGCTCAGCACAGCAGACCGCATGATTAGAAATAACTGCAGTGCACTAACGAGATGTCTGACATTGTGCGCCGTAAACATCATGCATCAGCTAGAGTCCTTTCAGTGCACCCTCCCAGACCGACACAGAAAGTCTTTCCCTCTGAGTACCCCTAGTACCTGGCATGAATGACTGTTCCTAGATGATAGCAGGCTGCAGCCAGATACCTGCCCTGCTGCTTCCTGTGTCCTGTAATCTGACTCTCTCTCTACTAAGTCGCAGGTACAGTGCCACGGAAGAAGCGGTAGCATGAGCGGCTTGCCTCATGCATAACGAAAGCAGCATCTCGCGAGTTCGCCAGATCTACTGCCGCCTCCCCCTCCGCCCTTGCACCCGACTCTTTCCGTTACAGAAAAAAATAGCCGTACACTTTACGTACCACATAGCAAGCAATACTACTGGCTGTGTCACCACATAATTCTTCACTTCCTGTTTTTCTAAGCGAAGTGTCAAGAGTCGCATGTGCTGAACAGCAGCATCTTTTGAAAGAAAAAGCTTTGCAGAAGCGAACAGCACCAAGAAAATAGCAAGTTTCACAAAACATGTCTCTCAATCTAATAGTGTGTGTGGGGGAGTAAGTAGAATGGAATGGTCTGTGTGTGAGGGGGAGGGAGCTAGAACAGCACAAAAAGGCAGGACTATTTAACCTTATAAAATTTTCTTTTCTAATCTTTTTATTCAAAACGAATTTCCTCTAATTTTTTTATTTAATTAACATTTACACACAAGCCCATTTCTAAAGCAGCAATAATACCCTCGAGGTGGGCGGTGTGTGCTATGCCGGACCTTCCAGGGGCTATAAGGCCCTCCGCCTGCGGCGTCGGGCCTCATTAAGCCCTGGGCGGATCGTGCTAATACCTCCCCCTGTGAAGTATTATTGCTTACATATAGTTCTAATATGCTGAAGTTCTAACTTCTGTTAGCACAGTCCATTTAACAAAAGGCATTCTCTAATACTCTGTAAAACAAAACATTCTGATTGTAAATTCATATTATATTTTGTTAAACAAAGGTCTTTAGCATGATTTTATAATATAGGAAATACTGGATGGGCAACCATGCACAACCAGCATGTGCTGTCACAATGGGGTTCTGATGACCTCTGACCTCAAAAGCAAAGCTCAAGAGGACCGAGGTAATCAGAACCCTGGTGGCACAGTGCAGCTGGGTTGGGCATGTGGTTGCCCATCCAGCATTTTTATAGTGTAATTGGGTGGTCGGGTTGTTGTCGGAGTTTAACAACCTCTGGATGGTGATCTGAGTGTTAAAAACTGCCCATGGCCATCACAGCAGTTCACATTCATTTTCAACTGCTTGACATGAGCGCAGTGGTTCTTTCCATTGAGAAATGAAACTTGTGCTGTTTCTAGATGGTTTTAGAATGCTGCTGTACTACAGAATAGTACAGTCATGCTCCAAGACATTTGAACTGTGATATAACAGCATTTTGAAAGGGATTGAAAGCCATACACAACAATGCTGTACTATACATATATTTATATGGACAGTTCCTGTATCTCTTATGGTTATAAGAGTTTCTTCTTACTTCCTTTGTGTGTCCGATGTGCTCAGCTTTGCTTCGCAGTTCTCTCACCCAAAGAACTCACGAATGCACTCTTATAACCATAAGAAAGATAGGAACTGTAAATATAGACATACTGTATATTATGAAATGCATTTCAGAAGTGGAATTTCCATTCCTCATGAATTCCGTCAGCGGAATCCCACATTCCGCAAAGTACACATAATAGTGATTCCCAAAGCAATGAACCATGATGTCATAAGCTGAAGACTGGGATAGTAGGTGAGACAAGGAGACAGAGCAGATGAAGTCTAAGGAAGAGTGACTGTTTTTTATGTCAATGTATTTAGTTAGAATGATAAAAAAGGGAAGTTCATACAGAAAACATGACTGAAACAGAAATAAAATTGTGATTAAATGAGTTCTTATTTTCATTATTTCCCTTCAATGTCTGAATATGAGCCCTTAGTATACCAAAAGGGAAAAATTGGAAAAATGTAATTTACAGTCATCTCGACTTACAACTCACGTAGTTTCTGCATTTAACTGCCCATTTTTCTCTGTAACTCTGCATTACCATGAAAACAGCAGCATATGATTACACTCATTGCAGTTGCTGTTCAGAATGTTATCTTCAAAATTTGGCTGGAGGACAGGAGCCCCATCCATCAATGAGTGGAGAACAGAATGTCTGGAGATTTTAAAACTGAAAGACTTCCTCATTTTATGGTGGGTCAGAAATGTACTTTTTTGATGAAATGGGGCTCTATTTACAGATTTTTCTCTTCAGGGACTATTAACCCACAGTACTCTGATGTTTTTGATTTTATTAAAATACAGCTTAGATAAAAATGAAGTAATTCATGTATTGGGGCACCTAAGAATTACCGCATAATTTACTGCACCTAACGGGAGCCTATCTTTACTACATTTGATACTGCTCTTCTGCTAAGTTGTCTTTTTCTGCCTCTCACCTTTCTACTTTTTTCTCTTTTTCTATATAAGCAACAGGGGAAACTATTTTGTATCTTTAGTAGGTATTTGCCTCATTTTAAAATTGCTCTATATGATGATTTCTAGGAATTATTTAGAATGTGCATGATACTTTTTTTTTGCCACTAATTGTTTTTCTCCCCGCTACGGTGCAGGCTTAACCCTCCACTAGCCCCTCCCAGCCACGTCACCTGGTGTCCCAAGGACCTAACTCTTCCCAGTGTTTCCCACACAGCCAGTCCCCCATGGTGGGGTCAATGGTGGACACCTCACTGCCAACAAAATGGTAGTTTACTCACCTGTGGGAATAGAGCTGCCCCCAATGTATTTTCCCCTTTGTTAATTGATTTCCAAATCGTTGCACTTGTGATTAATTATTCACATTGTGGTCTGCTGTTGCAGATCAGTTGGTGTTTTTAACAAACACCCTTTGTAGTGGTAGAACATTTATGAGTGTAGTTACACTCTCCACAAGATGGCAGCAGTGACTCTCAGTCAATCTCCTGTCTGGCAGCCACCTACAACCTTAATCCCGCATGGGTAAGGAGTGAGTGGAGGGCTTTTCCGAGATCACAGCAGCAAGTCTTGCGATATTCTTTCTTGTGGCTGCCAATCTGGACAGGCAAGTTAAGTTAGTCTCTCAGTGCTCCTCCTCCTCATCAGACCTACTTGTTTATGGTGTTTTGGTCAGATAGATGATAAAGGAGTTTCCTCTACCTTTTGATAGAAGAAGGTGGTGAGTTTAAAAGACATAATGTGCCATAAAAAAAGTCTAGAGAACATGTCATTTTGAGGTGAGGTACAGAGGGACTGAGAAAATGCTTCAGAGACTGTTGTGTAGTGATGTTTTCAGTGAGCACTTCAGGCGCTACTATGCTTGTAATGGGGAACTGTGGCACATTACATAGTGTTTTAGAAGTCTGGGATGCTGGCAGTGTACTCCAGACATTCTAAGGTGGCCACTTGCTCATTTAACAATGTATAGACTCTGGAGCCACTGGCAGGGCTCCAGGTCAGGCATCTTAATAAGGTGGTATGCTTGTTCTGAACAGCGCATAGAGGAACTCAGAGTATATGCCCAGCCCAAGTAAGGGATGAGCCTTTAATTATGTAGTAGCTCCTGATTTGTGCTGAGCTCCTGGGACCGCTGGTAGGGGTTTCCAAGTAACTGTGGCTGTGGAATCTGTTTGGTCATCTGTGACAGATCTCAGACAGTACATGGCTCTGTTAGCATCTTTTACATTTAGCGTCCTTTAAATTTCAAAAATGTGATAAATTATCTTGTTCAAGCCCTTTTTAATTAAATTAACAGGGCCAAGTCATGCATTCACATTAGTATGCATTACTTTTGTCACGCACAGTACATAGTAGTAGTTCTTTAATTAATATGTGATTGTGCATTTAAGAGAGAAAAACGACTGAATATTAGTGAAAGAAATTACTGTTAAAGTTCACTATTTCCCAAATAGTTATTTTAATCAAACCTCCTTGAATGTTGACCCAATACAGTACAGTGCTGTGTATCATTTTTGGCCCTTTTTGTATGCCTTGGTTATCTCTAGGTTAATGAAGGCATGTGCCTTTGGGGGGGGGGGCAGGATGTTTTAGCTAATCCTTGGTTTGGCTGTGGTAAACTGAGGGAGGCATCATCAGCATTGCTGCTTGTATAATAGGACACAGTTTGGGGCAGAAGCATTTTTTTGTTCTGTAAAACACATTTCTTCAGTTCTCTCTCATGGTCAGTGTTAAAAGTTAGGGAACTTTGCCTTGAGAAGATGTAGCAATTGCTAGCTCCATTCTCCACTGCAAGATATGTTGGATTCCTGACTTGAATTTGGCCATTCAAGAATTTACGGATTCGTTTTTGCATGCTCCAAAATTAAAAAAAGAGTAATAATATTAAAAGTCCACCATGGCTTAATGAGAAATTGAAACCTCATTTACATATTAGGAATAGAATATAGAAAAAGTTAAGAGAACAAAATTAGAAGATGATTGGGATCTTTTTAAACAATGGCGGAATAAATGTAAATGATTAGTAGCCCTAACTAAAAAAAGATTTTATCAGAATTCTTTCAGTAATCTGCACGATCCAAATAAATTTTGGAAGGTTATCTCTGATTTAAAAAGCCCAGTAAAATCTCAAACTTCTATTAACTTAATAATGGGAAAAAACTTGATAGACAATCCTTTAAAGGTAGCTGATTTGTTAAATCATTATTTTAAAGACTTATCAGATTTGGAGATACCAAAACTTGGAACTGGTGAACCTAAACATACACATTCTGTTATTTCTGCAGCAAATAGTAAGGGATTTAAATTGAAAAATATTAATGTACAGGAGGTAGCCAAAGAATTAAAAAATTTGAAAATATCAAAGCGAGCAGGCATAGATGGTATTGACCCCAGATTTTTGAAATTAGGCTTTGATATTATAGCCCCTATAATTACATATTTTTACAATTGGAGCATACATTCTTCTCTTGTACCTGACCAATGGAAAATGGGTGAAATTGTTCCTATTCATAAGGGTGGTGATCTTACAGCTCCTTCCAATTATAGACCTATTACTTTGCTCCCAATTTTATCAAAGGTATTGGAAAAGCTGATAAATTACCAACTTGGACATTATCTTGATCAAAAAGGGTTATTAACTAATAGTCAGCATGGATTTAGAGAAGGTAGGTCCACAAACACCACCCTACTTGACTTTGGTAATTTGGTGGCAACATCATTGAACCAGGGTAGGTATACTGGGGCGGTGTTTGTGGACCTAAGTAAAGCCTTTGACCTAGTTCATCATGAAACCCTTCTTCACAGATTGCAGGTCATTGGGATGCAACAGGAGTCCTTGCAGTGGTTTAGATCTTATTTATCAAACCATAAGCAAAGGGTGGTCTGTGGTGCTGCTGTCTCGGGTCTCCTGGATCTACATCGAGGTGCACCTAAGGGCTCTATTTTGGGCTCTGTGTTATTTAACATTATATAAATAGTCTTGTAACTCATGTAATGAGTACTGATGTTAGACTGAATGCGGATGACATAGTACTGGTTGCATCTGCAGACGATCCTGGAGACCTGAGACAGCGGCTTCAAACAGATTTCTCCAACATTGAGACCTGGATAAGAGACTCTGGTCTCTTAATGAGTACTGGGGAGACACAGAGTATGATTTTTCTGTGGGATCACATGCAAAAAGGATCTTATTGATCTACAGATTAAATTTTGGATGGGACTATGGTTCAGAAGGTATATACTTACAAATACCTGGGGTTCTTGTTGATTATCATTTTCTTTTTCTGAACATATTTTGTCACAGATAAAAAAGTGAACCAAAGATTGGGAGCCTTAAGAAGGTTGTCAGAGTGCTTGACTAGAAAAATTAAGACTAAATTAGTAAAACAATTGTTGTTGCCTGTAGTACTTGATTATGGATTCCCATTATATATGCATTCCTATCAAAATTTTTTAAATAAATTAGAACAGACTTACTATAGATTGGGAACTATATCTTAAAGAACAAATTCAGGTCCATCGATGTTTAGTTTATGAGGAACTTGATTGGTTACATCCGACAGCTCGAAGAAAGTATTTATGGCTAGTGATATGTCATGGTTTAATTCATTTTAATAACAATAAAACACATTCATTAAATCATTTAATATGTTTTGAACTCCAACTCAACATATTTATATAGGCTAAGGAAAACAACTAGAAAATGCCTACAACTTGAATTACAAATCGGATGGGGATATAATTCTCCAGAATAGTTTAGCAAAGACTTGGAATGAATTATCTTCTCATATAACTGAGATCTCTGACTTGACATGTTTAAACTTGAACTATATGATTACTTAAATGTTTGTTGTAGTTGTTTTAGATTGAATGTGATTTTGTATTGTATGTACTTATTTATTATTCTGTTTTGTTGATGTAATTATGTTTTACAGGAATTTGTTGAAAACGGGGATTTAATTCTCCAACAAACTAACCTGTATAAAAATAAACTTTTAAACAAACAAACAAATCTTGTTTATCCTCATCTAAGATGGTGGCCAAAATCTCACGAGAGCTGAGAGCCAGTCAGCTTGCAGCTCTCATGTAGCAGGAGATTTGGAAACAAGAAAGAAGTAGGGGGGATGGGATGCTGTTAGAAGTTGTTTGAGAACCTGGGGCCATAAAATAATATTTAGGTGGCTCCATTTTGGTTCATAGAGCTTCCTTTTCTCTGTGGGACTGTTTTTGGGTAGAAAATAGCACAACGTGGTTGCGGGTGCTTTGATTTAGTGCCACTGAATTCCAGTAATGTCTGAATCCAGCTGAGGCATTTTAAGCATTTTCTAGCACAAGGAATCTTTTCTGGGTGAGTTTGAGAGTACCTTTTGCAAGTGGGGGCTGTGGAATTCAAACCCAAGTCTCCAGATTTGCAGCTCAGAGCCTTAAACCACTGCACTAAGCTGCTTCTCTTGGGTTCAATTATGTGGGTCAGACATTATTTTAGTTCCTGGCCCTGCTAGCAGGGGTGTTCAGGTAGCTAATAAGTGGTTATCTTATCATAAAAAGAGAACTATTATGATGTCAGGTATATAAACATGAAACCAGAGTAGCTGAGGATTAGGGGCAGCAATCCATCATTTATGGTAATGTATGTAATTATAAAGAGATATGGGGAAGTTCAGTATTGGCAACATATAAAATATAAACTTTCTGTTTATATATCTTTGTTATAATCTTTTGTATTCACCAGTGCAATTAATACATTTCTCTGTTTAAATCAATACTACTATTTTATCATTACCTCAAATATTGTACCACTACTATATATATATATATATATATATATATATATATATATATATATATATATTTCATATTTATCATTTATTTATAATATATGAAATATAAGTTAAAATGGGCCTGAACATTCTGTTTTTCTAAAGCTTCCCTGGAACACCAGGGTTTTAGGAGGATTTTGCTGTACTGATGAGACACATAAATGCATGCTTGGCCAAATTAGATATTCACTGAACAAGTCTTCCTTTTGTCTTACTTTTCAGTGCATTCCACTGTGCTTTCTAATTAGTGAACAAAACCTTGTAGGTAAATATCTTGGTATAGTTCTCAAATGTTCATCTCAGTGACATGATTTGCACTGTTTGCTTAAGAAAGAAAGAATCTTGTTTGATGACTTTGTTCAGGAAGAAAATGTTATTTGAAAAGAAAGAAATGCCGGAATTAAAGAATCTCTGACTTTTTAGGGAACATTTGAAAAAAAAAATTTAAGGCATATGTTAGCTTTCAGTTTCAATATTCTCTGTATTTTTTAATTTATTTCACATGTTTTGGCCAGGAAAGACACATTAAGCTATTCCTTGTTTCTAGGTGTGTCCTGGGAGCACAGGGTAGCTAAGTGACTCCCTCATGGTCACACAGTATGCAAGTGGTGGCTGTGGGATTCGATCTCAGGGAAGCTTATACAGAAAATATGGATGAAATAGAAATAACATTGTGGTTAAATGTGTTCCTTTTTAATTGTTTCCTTTCAATGTCTTAAATGAGCCCCTAATATACCAAAAGGGGAAAACTGAAAAATATAATTTACAAACATCTCAGCTTATAACTCATACAGTTTCTGCATTTAACATCCCATTTTTCTCTCTAATGCTGCACATTACCATCAAAACAGGATCCCCAGACGCCATTTGTTTCAGCAACTTGTCTTCACCTGACATCACAATCCCTCAGGTGTGACATCACAGTTTGTTGCTATGGAAATGGTTACTTTATCATGAACAGAGGATTATTGTGATGTCAGGGTATACTGTGAAGATAGCAACCGCAAATGGGCGACCATCAAAATGGCTACCTATATGAGGGCGCTATCATCATGGATGATGGTAGGGGATGGCTAGTGTTGCAACGGCGAAGGTAGGGTGGACGACAGGAAGGGGGTACAAACAGGACATACGGGGATAGGGAACAGGTTGTAACCCTGTAGTGTGGCTGCTTCCACTGAGCCAACTATGTGGTGTGGTGGGTAGGGTGGTTGGTTCCCACAGAGCAGATCCTGGGTTCGGGACTGGGCGTGAGTTAACTTTTGCGACGTCCGGCGGTTGCGGGACCTAACTTTTTGTAAACCGGGCTGTGCCCTCCTCCTCGACATGCTGAGAATCTTTAGATAGGCGTGCAGGGGTTAGGGGGTGCACCTCCCCGAATGCGCAGTTCCCGGTCGCCATTTAATGCATATCGCCAAAAATGTTTTCGGCGATAATGCAGTTTACGATCATAGCGATCACCTTTCGGCGGTCGCTATTGTCACATAGAACCCGATGTCAGGTGTGTAGACAAGAAGCCAAAGCAGCTGAGATCTAGCGGCAGCAATCCATCATTCGTGGTAATGTAGGTAATTATAAAGAGACATGGGAAGCTTAGTACTGACAACATATAACATATTAAACGTTTTATTCATATTACTTTGTTATAACCTTTAGTATTCACCAGTGTACTTAAAACATTTCTTAGTTTAAATCAATACTATTTCATAATTACCTCAAATACTGTACTAATGCAAAACATATTATATTTCATATTTATAATTTATGATATATGAAATATTAGCTAAAATGGACCTGAACATTGTTTTTCTAAAGATTCTTCTGGGGCACTAGGCTCTTTAGGAGGATTTTGCTGTACTGATGAGACACATAAATCCATGATTGTCCAAATTAGGTATTCACTGAACAAGTCACTGAACAAGTCTACCTTTTATCTTTTTTTTCAGTGAGTACCACTGTGCATTCTAATTAGTGAAGAGAACCCGTAGGTAAATATCTTTAGTATAGTTCTTAAATGTTCTTAATTACATGATTTGCACTGTTTGCTTAAGAAAGAAAGAATCTTGCATTTTCATGATCTTGTTCAGAAGTAAAATGTTATTTGAAAAAAGAAAGGATATGCTAGAATTAAAGGGACATTGCCAACCTTTTTTCATCATATTATTTCTAGCTAGAGCCCAACATTTTATGATTGCTTACCTTCTTTAAAATTAATTTGTGTTGTGGGTTGTTTTATCTGCCTCCTTGCTTAATAGAACTGACATGCATGTTAATGCATTGTTACACTAAACCTTTTTTGTTACAAATCCTTGATCTGCTCTTTTTACACACTTCCTGAACATTAGAAGCATCCACAAACAGTGCAGCCACAGTGCAGCCACTCAATATGTAATAGTCTCCTCTACTTCCACTGCATAATGAGTGGCAAGACTGTTTTGGGGGTTCCTAAGCCCAGGAAAGATGCAGTGGGAGTTGATCAAGGAATGTAAACAATAATGTTTTGTGTGGTAATACCAGTATAGTTGGCAGTCTGTTTTTTTACTTTTTAAAAGAAAAAAAGGATCAGAATCAAACAGCCAGTTACTTCAGCAGTCTTTACAGAATGTAAGTGATCTTAATGTGTTTTTTTTACCCTGGACACTTTGAGGCCTAAAGGGGTTGACAGTGTCCCTTTAAAAAAACTATGACTTTTGCTAGGAATATTTGAAAAAAAACAACAACATAATTTTAAGGCATAGTTTAGCTTTCAGTTCCACTATTCTCTATTTTTGTTTTATTTTCTTTACAATTTTTGGTCAGGAAAAATGCACTAAGCTGAGGCTTGTTTCAAGGTGGGTCCAGGGAGCACATGGGAGTTAAGTGGCTTGTTCATTTTCACACAGTATATAAGTGGTGGCTGTGGGATTCAAACCCAGTCCTCCAGGTTTGCAGATCAGTGCTCTTATGCATTCTTTTATACTGCTTCCTCTTTTTCTAAATGTTAGAATGAAAACAGGATAACTGTGCCCACAATGGTGTCAGCTCATACTGCTTGTCTACATCATCGCCATATGAGCCTATGGAATCCATGGATGGATCCTAAATTTAAAGGGTTATCAGTTTAACCAAGGTCGGGGAAGCATTTTATCCCAGAAAAATAAAAGAATGTTCCCTTTTAAAACTCTGAGTGTGGCAGATGCTACTTCATTGCATAACTGGATATGCTAGTGCTTCTGTTTGGACTGGTGAATGCAAGTGAAACTACTGGACAAGCATTCAGATTGAGGGAGCATGAGAAGGTGAACCATCAGAATGCATTACTTCAAACAGAGGATAAATAATATGGGTGAGGTTGGGGAATAAGCAGGGTGATGACACAGCATGATTAGGAGTAATATTTGGCAGCTAGGTGTGAGTCTTCAGGTGGGGGGCTGGGCTGGAGGGAAGAAGGTATGAATTTCCCAGGGGACTAGAGATGCAGTGAAATTATATTTCACTGATGAAATTCTAGAAAAATCAGGAATTTCGTCACATGAAAAATTCTGAGAAATTTTCAGATTTCACTGATGAATTTTGCAGGTTCGAAATGCAAAATTCTGCATGCAAAATTGCAAGTTTTAATCATCCACAAAATGCAGAATTTCGCCTGGAGTGGTGAGATTCCACCATTTGCAGGCAAAATTCTGCATTCGCAGGTGAAATTTGCTATTTCACAGACAGAATTTCGCATTTTGCACCTATGAAATATTTTGCAAAATGCACAAGTTTTGTGAAATATTTCGCAGAACAAAATTCATGGATTTTGCATGTCTCTACAGGGGACGCTTCTCTTCTCTGAGGAGGGAGGGCAAGTGCCACCACTGTAGCTGTGCCACATGGGTGACATGGGTGGCATGCAGCCAAGTGTCCCTTGGGGAGGGAAGGTATTAGCTGATGCTGTGTGGCAGCATACTCTGCATTTGCGCCTCCACCTGTGCATCCTTACTTCCACCATTTCCAGAAAAGTTGGGCCAAGAACACTGGAAAACACACAGTCCTGGCAAACTGTAACCTAGTGGTTCGCAGACCTTACACCATCAACTCGACTTCCACCTCCACCAAAATTCAGACCTCAGAGGGGACAGGCAATTCCCAATGACCATACCATGGGGGGGTACACATGTAGGAAAGTGGACAGGAGTAAGTCCAAGGGAATGTGGATGATGGGGCTTGGACAGGTTGGCAAAAGGAGGCCAGAAAGGAGAGCAAGGGGGCAAAATTACTAGCTCACAAAAAAAAGAAGTGTTCAATATTTTGGTCACATGTTCCACATACTGTAACTTTCTCATTCACTGTCCAGGAACCAAGGGTTGTACCATCTCTTAGCACACAGAAATAATGGAAACCAGTGGGAATACCATCACCCATCTTATTTCATCTTGACAAAAGTAAATTTCTTCCCTTTGTAACATCTCCCAACAGTCATCCTGAGATGCAGTGTTTCTGTTATTATAGGGGCCTGCTCCTTACAGCAGTGTGCTCAAATATGCTGAAAATCACCAAGGCAGTTATGAGTTATGTGTGTTCAAATGAATGAGTAAATTAACAGAAAAAAAACTGATTAGAATGCCCTGCTATAATACGATGCCTTATACAGCATGAATTAATTATTTCTTATAAAATGGCAAGAACTTTCATTGGTTTAGAGATGTCACGTGACCATGCATTAAATCTTTATAAATGCATGGTCAGGTGCCCAGTCTCATTTTCCTCCCCAAACAACATACTTAGCACCATGTTATAGGTGTAGTAAGCTCCTCCACGGTGTGTATCACAGGATTTCAATGCACCTCCCAGGGCATAAGGACACTCAGCCTTTGGCCTCATACCTTACTTCACCTGTGAAATGTGCATTAAAATCCTATAATGCACACCCAGTCATGGCTTATTACTTACATGAGCAGACCATTATGAGACTGATGACGGGTCTGTTAGCAAAAGTTTTTGGCAGGAGTCTAAGAACTCCTCCCAAGCACATTATAACGGATCTGACTCAGAGTTTTAAGTATGGAGTCCGCTGCGACCTGGTTCTAAGTCTGACAATGATCTTTCACCAAAAGGTTCTGATATACTCTGGTTTGCCAAAACAGGTCAATGTTCCAGACCACACCAGCACTAGGTCAGAGGCAGATCCAGACCAGGTCAAATGACAGAACCAGGTTTCCTCATCTCTCACAAAATAGTTTATTTCTTTATGTCATTTAACTTTTATAATAGTTATATGAGTTGGTTTTTTTTCAGCCTATTTTTCATTTTTAACAAGAATAAAGTTCTAAAATCATTCACTGGCCAGGTCAGAACCAGCTTATTGGCTTATCTGAACCAGAACAATGGACTAAACTGGTCAAATCAGAATCCAATCACAAATGAGTCAAATTTCCAGAGTCAAATCAAGGTAAGCTGGTTGAGGTAGGGGTCCTGATTGGTCACAGAGCTGCTCCTCCCATTTCTATTTTTAACATCCCTGTTCTGTGAAAGTATCATAGTGGTCTTGTTCATTTTTTTCATTTATATTAAACATTTATTTGTGCAAATATTCTATAGTATTAGAGTGTTAACGCATTCAGTTTAAGAGGGAGAACCACAAAGAGAATCTGAGTGATTCTACTTACCCAGCCTGGGCGAGATAATGCTCTTATACCATAAGAGACATCACTTACAGCACATATAAACCAATTATAAATCATGTCAGAACATTTATGATACTTTTTTTTTAAGAAAAATGGTTGTAACACTCCACCTCACCTGTAAAGCATAACACTCAGCTTTAACATTCCAGAACAAGATGACGACTGTATGTTGACTCAAAGGTCTGGCTGCTCTGAATGCTGATTGGCTAACGTCCTGTAAGTGATTTATAATGGATAATGTAGGAATATGGGTGCATCTGAATGACCAGAAATGAGAATTAACAAAAAACGGTAAAACACATGTTTCAATAAGTTACAATATCAGTTCATAATGAACTTTCAAAATTAATTTAGCTATTAAAACCAAGGTTCATCATTTTAATCATTTTATCTGTTTCTTTTTGATGATTTTATGATTTTAACATAAAAGATCAAAGCTAACAGTAAGGCTCATAACATTCAAAGGACATCATTTGCAGGTGTGACATCATTCTATTGAATTACAATATATACGATGTCATACAGTGAATAATGATTATTTCAGTATTTAATGTTTTATTGATTTAAAAAGACACAGGAATCACAGATGGATACAATAAAGTAATGCACAGGAATATAGGCAGGCTGAGGTGGAGAAGAAACATTATGTCACATAGTTCTCACTAGTCTGATCAATACTGATTGATCAGCAGCTGCAGCCAAGTGCAAAATGTTGCTTGGTTTACCATCTCTGCATGCATTGTGAAATGTTAATCTTGCCAGCTCCGGGTAGATAATGAGTTTTTAAGCCTTCAGTGGTTAAAGCAGCAGTGCAACAATTTTTTTTCCCAAAAAAGCTAATTTCAGCTACAACTCATAAATATATTAGCATACAGTACCTATCAAATCTACTTTTCTAAGTACCTCCTATGTGCACCACAATTTTTTTTTTTTTATTTTCTCAATCCTAACCCTTGCGTGGTCTACAATGCTATTTCTAAGCCAAATGAGGCAGACATCTTTTTTTTTCTTAAAGAGCTAGTGTACTGCTTGGAAACTGCCTGCAATCAATTGTAATTTTCAGATGTAGTCAGCCATCACTTCTTGTATCTCAAGTATTTATTCATTCTGTTCGTTACTTTGAAGATTTTCCACCTGGCAGTACTGGGGTGATGTGTGGAGCAGCACTCTGTCGGGAGAAAATAAAACTCAGTTCTGTCTTCCCACTACATCAACACTGAAACCACACTGACTATGATATCACTAGTAACCAATGAGAAACATTTCTCACTGCCAGGTTTCACTTTCATATGAAGCAGCAGGGACTGGCTCTCCCTGGTTACTAGTGATGTCACAATTTCCTGCATTTGGATTGGCAGCTTGAGAAAGTCACTGCTCAGGCTGCAAGGATTGTGGTGCCTCAAGGTGTTTAGTCTCTTTCTGACAATGTAGTGGGGGAACAGAACTGATTTTTCCCCTTCAGACAGAGTGCTGCTCCACACATCACCCCAGCACTGCCAGGTGGAACATCTTCTAATTGTAAACAAAAATAAAAAAAATGCTTCCGACACGGGAAGTGATAGCTGACTGCATTTGAAAATCACTATTAATTCCAAGCAGTACACTAGCTCTTTAAGGGAAAAAAAAGCCAAAATAAGACTTTTATAAAATACTCAAATTCTTTAATGGGGTTATAATGAAATTCATTGTCTTAGAGGCTGGTCGCCTACAGTGTTTTCAGTTAACATAACACGAATCAATATCTGACACCCCCCTCAAAAAATACTCATAGTTTGGTGGAACTGGAAAATTTTACCACCAAATAAAACTGGAAGATGCCTGGAATCTTTCATAGTGAAAAAACTGTAGGGTAAAATTTATTGCCCAGTTTTATTACTGCGCTGCATTAACACTGACACCAAGCTGCTGTATACACTCTAGGTCTATGCCTGGGAGGCTATTTTGTGTCACGGTTAAGCAATGGAAAGCTCAGACTTCAAAAATTGTTTCCAAGTAGTAAAAGAGTTGCATTAACTGGAGGAGAGGTCCTTCTCACATAAAAATGAATACCCAGGTTTTGAGTTGTTGGTGGCGGATAAACCCAGTCCTCAGTTTTGCATGCCTGAAAATCCATTGTTAAGCTTACTACCTATTAGGGGAGTCGGCAGGAATTTAGAAAGTAAGGGCCCAGTCACTGTTGATGAGGGGGGTCTGGGTTACATAGGAATGTAGAAGCTGTCAGCAGAAAAGGACCCTGCTGCCTGTCCAGTTTGCCTAGCCCTACCTACCTACCTAGTTGTATCGAATATACTGTACAGGGGGTTGAGGATGCATCAGTGACAGCATCTCAGCCTGAAACTTTGGTCAGCATATTCTCAGGCAGACATTTTCATTTTACTATATTTTGAATAGAGATGCTCAAGATGACAAACTTCACTCCATAAAATCCTTTGCAAAGTTTGCCATATTCGTGACATGCAACCTGCCGAATTCGCAATGTTTTTGAGACATGAAGTGGCACTTTTCCATGCAAAGTTATGGTGAAGTTGCAAATTCACTTTAACTTCACCTGACTACACCTCAAAAAGTGCTATTTCCCTTGGAAAACTCAATGCAAAGTGGTAAACTGGCAAAGTGCGCAATTCACAAAATTATTCACAAAGGCGAATTTCACAACTTTGCCACAACTCTACCAGAAAAGTAAAACTTTGCAACATCTCTAATTATGAAGAACTAAGGTGATTTCATCCAATCAGTGTGAAGAGCCACTGTACCTCTTATACTGTGTGCAGTGTACACTCATGTAGGAGTGGTAGAAGAGAAGCCCACATCCAACCCCTGGGGTAGGACAGCAAACTAAAATTAAAGACTAAACTTATTATAAATCCTCAAGCTAAACTCAAATGATTTATAATAATATAATAGAACCTCTGAGGGATGTCTTTTATAGTATAAGAGAATCCTCTTGTGAATTTTGGGCAGACAGAACTGCTTAGCTTTGCTGCTTTGGTCCTCTTGCCCAAATTTCATATTCAGAGTCTCTTATACCATGAGAGATATGCCTCAGAGGCCCTATTAACTTATATCCTAGGTCAGTATCTTTGATTCCCAAGTCTCCAGTTTAATGCCATTTTGCATTTGGATTTTTAAAGGACTTTTTTCGGGAGGAGGGGCTACCCAACAGCCCGTGAGCATGTCCACTGACAGTATTATGCCAACAACCTGGGTTTCATGGCCCAAGTTCGGATCACCACACATATCAGGTGGTAGAGGTTAGAGTAAGTGTCCAATTCAGAGGTTTCCTGCATAGGAAGAGAGAACAGCTCTGCTCACTATTCAACTGCCCACCAGGAGGCCAGAAGAGAGGAAGGGAGTTACTTGGGCAGGAATCTGTGGTTCATTGTGGGGTAGGCAGCTGATATTAATGTGATACAGAAAGTCTGGCGTAGGATAGAGTATGTGGCAGTTGGTGGGTGAGCCTGGTTTTAGTCCACTTCCAACTAAGTATGGGTCCTGTTTTAGGTCATTCTCCTATGAAAAAGAGACAGGATATATAGGGTGAGATTGAGGGGTTCTCATGTGGATGATGTCACCATACTATCCCCACTCAGTTGTGTGCAGATCTCCAAACATCTGGGTCTGCCTACTCCCCTCACCTCCCTACTTTTGATACAGAATGTGTCCAAGGTTCTGGCTTATGCAGTTCAACCATGCAACCTTTGAGTTTTGGGCCAACTAAGACTTACTGAGTTCTCCTATCATCCAGGCAGCTACAGTCTTGAAAGGCAGAGAATTTGCCACAAAACAATAGGGGAGGCAGTTTGAACTAATAGTTCACCTGCGGGTCTTTTGTGGACTGTCTGGTACAGTCCTCAAGTGGTTTCATTCTTACCTCACGGGCAGGTTTCGGAGAGTTGTCACCGGCATTTATTCCTCTGACACTCGCTTCCTGCCTTGTGGGGTACCACAGGGCTCCATCTTAGCTCCCATGTTGTTTGCAGTGTATATGCTACCATTAGGAGAAATCATCAGGCAATACAGTTTGGGTTTTCACTGCTATGCAGATGATACTCAACTGTATCTGTCCTTTCTCCCCAGTCAAGGTGATGCACTCTCTGTACTTAATAGTTGCCTTGATGAGATCAGACTGTGGATGAGTTCGAGCTGGTTGAGACTCAATCCGGATAAGACTGAGGTGCTGGTTGTGGATCCAGGTCGTCCGGGGATGGGTGTGGGTGTTGGGCAACCATCAGGTTTATTACTTGGTGGCGTACCACTCTCTACCTCTAAACAGGTGCGAAACCTGGGCGTTATTTTTGATGATGGTTTAACCCTGAACTTGGTGGTGTTAGCTGTCACAAGTCCTCTTTTACCATCTGAGAATATCGCCTGGTGAAACATCTGATCTCCGATGACCTTCCAACATTGTCCACGCCTTTGTCACTACCGTCTTGACTACTGCAACTCCCTCTACCTAGGGCTACCAGGGTTGATATCCACCACCTCCAGCTGGTGCAGGCAGCAGCCGGGCTTTTGACTGGGACTTCTAGAACCAGTCATATTCATACTGTGCTCCAGCGGAACTGCACAGCTGCCCGGTTTGATGTTGGATCACCTTTAAGGTTGGTTTACTAACCTTTAAAGCCCTACATGACCAGGGACCCGGTTACCTGAAAGATCTTCTGATTCCCTATTGTCCCCTCCGCCCTCTCCGTTCCGCCAACGAGGGATTGCTGGAGATTCCCAGGGTTCGATTGAAGTCATCAGGATCTCGTGCCTTTGCTTTTTCAGCACCGACCCTGTGAAATTCTCTGCCTCGTTGGTTGAGAGAATGTCCAACCGTCGAACATTTTAAAGTTGTTTTAAAAACATATCTTTTTGGATTAGCGTATCTCTGCTAGTTGTGGCTGTCTTTTAAATGTTGTGATTTTATTATTTTAAAAATTTGTACAGCACCTTGATTTTGAAAGGCGCTTTATAAATAAAATTGAATTGAATTGAATTGAAAATAGTTAGAATGTAGAGCTGTGAACCTGAAAACCTGGGGCCAGATTCACAAAGCTTTCAAAATCTCCCAGCTGTGGGAAAAAACAGCCCAAGTTGGTTGCCATTTATGAAGTTGCAGTTTTCCTGCAGTTGCAGTAGTTACAAAGATTCAAGAAAACAATCCAGCTCAAGAAGAAAAAATTACTTACCACAGTAATCTTCTTTCTTCCCCGTGATGCTCAGATATTCATAACTTTATGCAGTAAGCCTGAGGGGTTGGACTGCCCGGAGAGATAGAACACATGCAAATGATGGAACACTTTGCACGTGACCATCTTTCAAATACTGCCTCTACTAACTGCCTGTGTTCTAACCTGTTCAGATTTTATAAAGAAGCCTGGAAAGTAGGCGCAGAATAATATAGTACTATAATTTTTTTATTAAAATTGGGGTTTTCCCAACAATATAAATTTGTAAAAACAAAAACTCCAGCTGGAGAGATCAACAATTCAGCAAAATGCCAGAGAAATACCAAAAAAGGTAGAACACAATGAACCCTGTTCACTTTAACTATTAAAAGGTGCAGGGTAAGAAACACTCCAAGGGCGTATAGTGATAATGCTGGCACCATCATGCGGAGTGCAGAGGCTGAAGTTCTGGAAGGGGAGGTAGGGAAGGACGTTATGATTATATAATAGGGGTCTGCTGATAAGCCATCTGATAAACCCCAGATCACCACTAGAGAGCAACAATTAATGAATGACGTGTACACAGTAGAAAACAGAAAAGTTATCAGTACTCTCTCTATGCAACACCTGATATCTCCACTGTGTACACATCAAGACGTACAAGAAAAAGAAAACTGGTGCATTACATTTTAACGTCGCTCTGCTCCCCGCCCACAAAGGCAAACAGCATACCACATAAATATACAGCCGAAATACAAATTAATAAGCAGCAAACCCCTATTATATAAAAGGGATACATGATGGTTACGTATGTGAGAGCTGAATATCAGCACTCTTGGCAAGTGAGATCGGGGGTCAATCACTCATGGCTTTGCCACTCGTGATAACCCCGAGCTCACTTGCCACTCATGCTGATATATCAGCTATCACATACGTAACCATCACGTATCCCTTTAATATCTGAGCATCACTGGGAAGAAAGAAGATTACTATGGCAAGTAATTGTTTTGTTCTAACCCCAGTAATGCTCAGAATATTCCTAACTTTATGCAGACTACCAAGTAGTACCACTGGAGGTGGGCACAGAACTTTATTTTGGTAACAGACTTTGCAGGACTGCTGTGCCAAATCTAGCATCACTCCTGGACAGAGTATCCAGGTTGTAGTGTTTTATAAAAGTGTGTACTTTTTTCCAGGTAGCTGCTTTACAGATATCTACTAGTGGAACATCCCTGGCAGCTGCTAAAGTGGCAGCTGTCCCTCTTGTGGAATGGGCCCTCAATCCTGATGGGGGTTCCTTACCCGCTTTAGTATAGCAGAATTGGATACACTGGGCTATCCACCAAGAAATGGACCTTTTAGAGGCTGAATTACCTTTTCCCACATCCCCATACTGTAGGTCAGGAACAACTGTTTTCTAACCCCATGTATTCTTCTCATATTCATAACTCTCTGCAGTTAGCCTGCTCAGTAGAACTGCCCAGAGAATGGAACTATATGATAATGATGGAATCATTGGCATGTGACAATTATTCAAACTGCTGCCCTCATCTGCTGCACATTCTATCAACGTCTCCGATTTCTTACTCCGCCTCACAAGCCTAGGCACCCAGGAGATTCTTCAGGTTGTTGTTGGCTTATTGTGAAGCATAATTGTTTAATTATACATAATTTTCTTTCTGCTGCCTTCATTTATTGTTATGTTTTAGTCTAACGTCTAATTTATTTAACTTTAGCTAGATTTAGCATTTATTTCTCGGTTTCTCATGGTCCGGTATAACCGTTGGGGAACCGAGTAGTTTTATATTAGTTGTGGAGTTTTTCTGCTTTATTTTCTTTTAAATTTTATTGTATGAAGTATATTTTAACATTGTTGAAGCCACTAACCAGGTTTCTTTTCTAACCACTCCTGTTACTGTGAACGTTGAATCGGTTCTGAGAACTGCTGACCCTGTTCCGACTTTAAAAATTCATTGATTCTTTTGGGGCCTAATCGATTCCTGAACCGACCGCAAAAAAAAAAAAGAAAAACCTAAGAAAAAGACTGGTCCTTCAGGTTTTAAAAACTGTGTCAAGAGTGGGGACGTGTTTGCTAGAGCAGACAAGCATGACAGCTGTGTGTTCTGCCTGGGAACCGAGCATTTAAATACTGACTGTGAAATTTGCAAATCATTTCCACAGAAAACTGTGGAAAAAAGAATAGAGAGGTTGATGAAAAAGTTAGGAGGTGCTTCAGGCTCTAACCAGCCAACACCTTCAAAATCAGCGGGTGAAACTGCAGCTTCTTCTTTTACCACCCCTGATAAGGGTGAATCAACCTCCTTAAAAAGACTGAGTGGGCTGGCCGACTCTCCAGTCCTCTGCAAAAAGGCAAAGAAGACCAAGCACGTCGAACCCCAGGCAAAACCAACAGGGGATTCTTCTGTGCCTCACAATCTGCCTACTGCCGAGGAGATTGTCAGGGCTATTAAAGTCATCGAGGCAATTCAGGGGTTCATACCTTCTTCAATCCCTCCTCCTCCAAGGGTTCAGGACATTACTCCCTCCTTGGATCCCCAGTCTCAGGAGACAGATACTGGGGAGTATGACATACCAGAGGATGATGATGGTGAGTCCATTGAACCAGAAATCTCACCAGAGCAGGACTTTGGCTCTCCTCCTAGGCCTGAGGATTTTTCCTCTCACTTTTCCTTTGTAAGGAAAATACTAGAGTCCCTTGATCTGGCTACCATCAAGGTCATAGAAGATAATGAGGAGGCAGAATATATGGAAATGATGGGGTTAACACCCACTAAGAAGATTTTTCTGCCTGTTAATAAATTCTTCAAGAAGGATTTATTCACAATCCTGCAGAACCATAACTCTGTCACGCCTCTGGATAAGAAGGCTAACAAGAAGTACCAACTAGACAGGAAAGGGGCTGAATTCCTCTATTCTCACCCTGATCATCAGGGTATAGTCCAAAAGGCAGCCTGTGAGAAGCCGGGGGTTCCTTTATCCTGTCACCCTCCTGAGAAGGATTCAAGGAAAATCGACAGCATATCAAAAAAGGTTACTTCGCTGCCTCCTTGGGGGTCAGACAAGCTAATAAGCAGGCCTACACTGCACAGTATCAAAAGACACTGTGGCAGTCTGTTTTTAGCAATGTCAGAGAAGGTTCCCTCCCCTATCTCTGATGACCTAGCTGAAACAGCCAGGTTTGGACTGGAAGCATCTAAATACCAGTTCCAGATGGCAGCAGATGCCAATGATAATGCTGCTAGGATTATGGCTCTGACTGTAGCCCTGAGAAGGTTTGCTTGGCTAAGGGCTACAGACTTAACACAGGGCACCCAGACTAAGGCCATGGACTTTCCTGTACAAGAGCATTCTCTCTTTGGCAAACAAATTGAAGAATATATGAAAAAGGTGGATGAATACAAAACCACCTATAAGAGTAATTCATCTAAGGACAGGCCTACTACTTCTTATAGGCCTTATGGAAGGGAAGGTAGAGGAAGGTCTTATGGTAGGCCCTTCTATCAGCCTCAAGCTGTCCCACAGCTGCAGCCATACCCACAGCAGATGGGGTATTATAGAGCCTGAGGTAGGAGGTGCTCCAGGAGGGGTTCCCAATCCACCCAGACTCAGGCCCCACCAAAACAAAATCCATGACTCCTTTGTCAAGACCACCTCCCTAATACCAGTAGGGGGCAGACTGGCTCACTTCTTCCAGGCCTGGCAGGCCATAACCACGGACAAGTGGGTATTGGAATTAGTGAGCCAGGGACTGTCTCTGAGTTTCAAATCTCTCCCTCCTCTTTCAAACCAGCCTCTCTTCTCGAAGAACAGCTCATAGAAAAGGAGGTTCAAACCCTGCTCAGCATAAAAGCAGTGGAGCAGGTACCAAACCTTCAGAGGGGCAGAGCATTTTATTCTCAGTACTTTCTTACCAAAAATAGGGCTTGGCAGCCTATTCTAGACCTAAGGGCATCTGAATAAATATCTGGCAAAACCAAAATTCAGGATGGTGACCCTATCTATAATTTTGCCTGTCATCCAGCAGGGAGACTGGCTGGCATCTCTAGATTTAAAAGATGCCTATTTCCACATCCCCATAAGGGAGTCTCACAAAAAATATCTCAGATTCAGACTCCCTTCAGGTCATTACCAGTTCTCAGCCCTGCCCTTCGATCTCACCTCAGCACTAAGGGTATTCACAAAATGCCTGGCAGTGGTGGTGGCATTCCTACAAAAACTAGGAATTACAGTTTTTCCTTATCTCGACGACTGGCTAATAGTGGGAAAGTAATTTCAGCAGGTGCAAGCACACCTGGAAATAACAAAACATCTATTACATTCTCTGGGCTTCCTGTTAAACCAGGAAAAGTCCATTCTCACACCGGTTCAAGTCCTGCATTTCATTGGAGCAGAACTGAATACCTTAAAGGGAAGAGGTTTTCTTCCAGAGGACAGAGTTCAATCTATGCTGCAACTGATTGCCTCATTTGAGTTGGGAAAGCCATGTCCAGCAAGAAGATACTTGCAAATACTGGGACACATGGCTGCAGCAACAGGAGGGATCTTGGGAGCAAGACTTCAAATGAGGGACATTCAGTGTCATCTACAGGCACACTGGTGCCAAAGAAAAGACCATATGTCAAAATTGATTCCTGTAACAACATTTGTGATCCAGTCCCTTCAGTGGTGGACAGATGTCTACAATCTAAGGACAGGAGTTCCCTTTCAGATGGAAAATTCCTCAGTTATTCTTACAACAGATGCCGCTCTGTTAGGATGGAATACTCATATGGGGGAGCACACTACCCATGGCACTTGGTCAAGTGTGGAGTCTCTCCTTCACATAAATCTGCTAGAGCTCCGAGGAGTATTTTTGGCTCTAAAAAGTTTTTCCCAATTGATACAGGGCAGGGTGGTGCAGGTCAGAACAGACAACACCACTATAATGTTCTAGATACCTTAGGCAGGATCAACCAGGCACATCACGAATGATCTCTGAACAGACAGGTACTGGACTCAGTGTTCAGATGATGGGGCACTCCAGAGGTAGATCTCTTTGCCTCTCATGAGAATAACATGTTGCCCCTATTTTGTTGCAGGGCACCAGTCAGGGGTACAATCCCCCTGGATGCTCTAGCCCTGGACTGGTCAGGAAAGCATATATATGCCTTTCCTCCCTTCCCTCTCATCTTCAGAGTGCTACTCAAACTCAGGTCACAGCCTGTGTCCATGATGCTGATAGTACCAGACTGGGCCAGACAGCCATGGTACACCCTTCTGCTGTTAATGTCAGTGTCCAGACCAATCCTCTTACCCAGGAGGCACAATCTATTAACTTCCCACCAAGGGAAGATCCTGTACCCGAACCTCAGGTCTATCAGGCCCAAGGTCTGGCTCTTGAGGACTTAGAGTTTGCAAACTTACAACTTTCTCAGGCTGTTCTGGATATCCTAAAAGGATATAGAAAATCATCTACTAAGAATACCTATAATGCAAAATGGAAAAGGTTTTCTATTTGGTGTGATGCCAAACATATTTCTCCTTCCCTGGCAGAAATCCCAGTGCTGTTAGAATATCTTCCTGAGTCACACTCACAAGGTCTGAAACATACACCTCTGAAGGTGCATTTGGTATCAATTTCAGCTTTCACTTCTGCAGGAAAAAGTATTTCCCTTGCATCTAATCCTATTTTCAAAAAGTTCTTTAAAGGGCTGTCACTTACATCCTCCTATTAAAGAGCCATTCCCAGTATGGGATCTGAACATTTGCATTGCTCAGCTCATGAAACCTCCATTTGAGCCAATGTCATCAGCACCCTTGCAGTATATCACAAGAAAAACTGTGTTTTTGGTGGCAATCACTTCTGCTAGGAGAATAAGTGAATTGCAAACATTATGTGTGGAAAAGGATTATTTATGCTGTCATAATGATAAAGTAGTACTTCGAACTAATAGGAGGTTTCTTCCTAAGGTGGTTTCTGATTTCCACTTAAATCAGTCCATGACACTGCCAGTCTTCTTCACAGAACATGCCAGTTCCGTGGAATGCAGACTCCATAGTCTAAATGTAAAAAGGGCACTGAGTTATTATTTGACCCACACCAATGATCACAGAGGTGATAAACAACAACTTTTTCACACTTATGGGAATGTGGGAAAGGGCACCCCAGCTTCCAAGAGATCAATCTCTCACTGGATAGTTCAATGCATTCAGTTGCGTTACACAAAATATGGAAAACAGGCCCCAGCAGGCCTCAGGCCCACTCTACTAGGGGCACAGCAGCTTCTATAGCAGCCTCTATAGATAGCCCTCTAGTGGAGATCTGTAAAGCAGCTACCTGGAGAAAAGTACACACCTTTACTAAACATTATAGTTTTGACTTGCAGTCCAGAAGTGATGCTAGGTTTGGCACAGCAGTCCTGCAGAGTCTCTTTCCAAAGTAGGTTCTCTGCCCACCTCCAAAGGTACTGCTTTGAAGTCTGCAGAGAGTTATGAATATGAGAAGAATACATGGGATTAGAAGAAAAAATTGCTCACCTTAGTACTAGTGTTTCTTCTATTCTTCCATATTCATAACTCTCCCTCCCTACCTCCCCTTTCAGAACCAGAGCCTCTGAATGGTCTTCTTACCTGGCAGTCCCAAACACAAGCACACTTACCTTTAATCATGTGGGGTTTTATTTTACCTTTCTTTTTCCCATGTGATTCTGGTCATTGTGAGGTAGGACTGATACCATAATCATTTGTATCAGCTTTAGTACATAAGCATAGAGTATAGTTATCTGTATCAAGCAGCATTTAAGCTTGAATATTTTTAAATAGGTTGCCTTGTGGGCTTCCTAGAAATCAGCAGATGAGGGCAGCAGTTTGAATAATTTTCACATGCCAATGATTCCATCATTAGCATATAGTTCCATTCTCCGAGCAGTTCTACTGAGCAGGCTAACTGCAGAGAGTTATGAATATGGAAGAATACATTGGAAGAAACAAGATGACTAAGGTGAGTAATTTATTTTTCTGTCCTGTCTATGGCCCTTTGTGGCTGTCATGTAGTAACTGAGAGCCCTTTTTACATCCAAACAGTGGAGTCTTCTTTCACCAGAGGTAGTATGATCAGTGAAAAAGACAGGGAGAGTGATGGACTGGTTTAAGTGGAAGTCCGAGACCACCTTGGGAAGAAAGTTTCTGTTTGTTCTAAGGACTACCTTATACCTATGAAAGGAGATATAGTCCTGATCTATACAGAGAGCCTGAAGCTCACTAATCCTTCTTGCAGAAGTCATTGCCACAAGAAAAAAAGTTTTCCAAGTGACATATTTTAGACGAGCTATAGCCATGGGTTCAAAGGGAGAGCCCATGAGTTTAGCTATACACACATTCAAATCCCAAGCTGGCACTGGTGCCTTGTGAGGGGGATGCAAATGATTCAAGCCTTTGAAGAATTTTTAAAAAATAGGATCCGAAGCTAAGGTTACCCTTGCCCCAGCAGAAAGGTAGACAGACACAGCCGCCAAATGAACCTTCGAGGAACTGGATTGCAAACCAGAGGAATGTAAATGGGAGAGATAATCCAGGACAACTGGAACTCCAGCTTGGCCTGGTATGAGTGATTTACTTGAGCACCAAATTGAAAATCTTTTCCATTTAAAAGAATAGGTTTTTGTAGTAGAAGGTTTTCTGTAAGCTCTTAAAATGCTTAACACAGCTTCAGAGATGTTCAATTTAGCATATTCTATGTCCTCAAGACCCAAGCCCTGAGGTTGAGAGACTTGAGAATCAGATACAACAGAGTTCCCTGGCTGGAAGTCAGTAGGTTGTGCCTCCGAGGGAGGTGTATTGGTTTGGTTTGGTGACAGACATGAAGAGCAGAAGACAGTACCATGGCTGCCTTTGCCAATCAGAAGCTATCAACATCAGGGATGCTGCATGGGACCTGAGCTTGAGCAGTACCCTGTGAACCTGAGGAAAAGGAGGAAAAGCATACAGGAACCTCCCTGACCAATCCAGGGTAAGGGCATCCAGAGGGAGTGTGCCCTGGTCTGGTGGTCTGCAACAATACTGAGGCAGGTGGTGGTTCTGGTGGGATGCGAACAAGTCTATCTGTCTTCTGAAAGTAATCTGTACCACCTATCTGTTCAGGGTCCATTCATGATGGGCCTGATTGATTCGACTCAAGGCAAGTGCCAGGATGTTGTCTTTCCCTGGCAAGTGGATTGCCTACAGGGATATTCCCAGAGAATAAGCTAGAGTCCAGATTCATATGGCTTCTGTGCAAAGGAGGCTTGACCTGGTGCCTCCCTGCTTGTTTATGTAATACATTGGGGTGGTATTGTCTGTTCTTGTCTGTACCACCTTACCCTGTACTAGAGGAGAGAAAGCTCTTAGAGCTAGCAAAACTGCTCTGAGTTCCAGCAGGTTTATGTGCTGAAGGGAATCTGCAACTGACCAGGTACCCTGGGTGGTGTGCTGCCCTAGATGGGCACCCCAGCCCAATAGTGATGCACCTGTGGTAAGAACTACTGAGGGGTTCTCCTTCTGAAAAGGGATTCCCTGTCTTAAGTTGAATTCCTCTTTCCACCACAAGAGGGCCTGTAACAGTGCCCTTGTTACTGGAATGAGTTTTGAAAAAGGGTCTTTTTTCTGCCACCAGTGAGTCCTGAGGTGGAACTGGATGTCCCTCGTGTGGAATCTGGAACCCAGCACTGTGCCTATGGAAGCAGCTATGTGGCCAGGTAGCTGAAGAAACTGTCTTGCAGTTTTTGGTTTGTGTAACCTGAAGGAATTTGCCACTGACTGAAGGCTTTTTACTCTTTCTGCTCCTATGAACTGCAACACCTGTGTACGGGCAAAAGCAGACTTTTTGTGGTTGATCAGAAACCCCAGAGACGCTAGAAGATCCTGGGTGACTTTCAAATCCTGCAGTACTTGCAGTGGGGATTTTCCCACCACTAACCAATCATCCAGATAAGGGAAAACAGTGATTCCTTGTCTCCGAAGATATGCTACTACAGCAGCAAGACATTTTGTGAATACCCACGGGGTCGAAGAAAGGCCAAAAGGCAGGGCTGAAAACTGGTAATGGCCTGAAGGGAGTCTGAATCTGAGAAATCTCCGATAAGAATCCCTTATGGGGATGTGGAAATAGGCATGCTTTAAGTCCAGTGATGCCAGCCAATCTCCTTTTTGGAGCATTGGCAAAATAACAGCTAGAGTTACCATTTTAAACTTTTATTTCTTCAGGTTCTTGTTTAAAGTTCTGAGATTCAATATAGGCTGCTACTCCCCACTTTTCTTTGTTGTTAGGAAGTATCCGGAATAAACCCCCCTTCCTCTCAAGAGACTTTGGAACTGGTTCTACTGCTCTTAGCTGTAGCAGGTTTGAACCTCTGCTGCTAGCAGTGTTTTCTCTGCTAGGGAGGGAGAACTGAAAACCTTTTTCACAAGGAGGGGATTGGAATTCCAGAGACAGATCCAGACCCACTACCTCCAGAACCCATTTGTCTGTGGTGATGTTCAGCCAGGCATGGAGGACGTGAGACAGTCTGCCTCCTACAGGAAGGGAGGAAGCGGCCTATGGCTCAGGGAGTCTGTACTGATGTGGCTGAGGCTGAGTTTGGGACCCTTGCCTCAAGCCCCTTCTACTCCTGCTCCTGGAGTATCCCTGCTGTGGCTACTGCTGGTACTGGGGTAAGACCACTGGCTGGAAGAAGGGCCTGGTATAAAAGGACCTGCCCCGGCCTCCCCTTCTATAAGACCTGGTGGATGGAGAAGCTCTCTCTCTCTTTGGTAGAGTTGCTTCTGTAAGTGGCTTTACACTCATCCACTTTTATCTTGCAGGATTCACAGTGGATTCCACAAAAAGGAATTTCCTTCCAAAGGAAAATCCAAGGCCTTAGACTGGGTATCTTGAGTAAGGTTTGTGGCCCTGAGCCATGCAAACCTGTTCTGTGCCACCGTATTCGCCATCCATCTTGCTGCAGTGTCATTTGTGTCAGCAGCCATTTGAAACTGGTACTTAGCTGCCTCTAACCCAAACCTGACAGTTTCAGCCAGGTCATCTGACAAAGGTGATGGAGCTTTTTGGGACATTGCCGGGACTGACTGCCACAATGATTTTTGATAATGAGCAGCATATGCCTGGAAGGTAGCCTGATGCATAGCCAAAGAAACTGATAGGTACCCTTTTTTGGCCATACTGTCAATCTTTCTGGAGTCCTCATCCGGAGGATGTGAGGACAGAGGGACCCTGGCCTTGTCGCAAGCAGCTTACTGAATAATCCCCTGGTGGTCTGGATGGGAGAAGAGAAAGTCAGCTCCCCCCTCTCCAATTGGCATTTTCTGTCCATCCTCCTGTCTATGGGAGGAATGGAATTTGGTGTCTGTAAAATCTTTAAGGCATCCTTCTTAAAGAACTTGTACACCAGTAGGAGGAGAGCCTTTGTGGGTGTCAGCCCTATCATCTCCAAATACTCTGCCTCCTCTTCATCCTCAATTTGCTCGATAGTGGAGATGTCTAATGCATCTGCCAGCTTCCTGATGAAAGTAAAATGGGATGGAAAATCCTCAATCACCCTTGGAGGAGAACCAAAGTCCTGTTCAGAGGACACTTCTGGTTTGATTGGCCCCTCCTCTTCACTATAATCATCATCCTCACCACCAAACTGATCCCCCCTGTCTTGAGGGGGATGGATGCAGATTGCTGCCAGCCTGGGGACCCTGGGGAGGGGAAGGAGGCTGCTGAGGAGGAACTATTGCCTATAAGGTTTGAATTATTTTAAAGGCCTGAGCAATTTCTTGGGCCGTTGGTAAGGTATAGCAGGCACAGATGTCCCCGGTTTGGCAGGCAAAGGTTCTGTGTGCTTTAATTTTTAACTTTTTTTAGAAAGAACCAGGGAGTCAGCCAGTTCATTTGTTCTTTTTGTGCCTTTTTTGCCCATCTCAGGGGGAGGCACTGAAGCAGATGTGGGTTCAGCCACAATATCCTGGAGTATTGGCTGGTCAGAGCCAGAGGGACCCCTTGGGAACTTCTTCTTGAGCCTTTCAAGGCGTTTTTCTAATGTCTCGTCTGGGAATGTTTTGCACACTTCACATTCCTCTTTCAGATGTTCAAAACCCAAGCAAACCACACATAAAGTGTGTTTATCAGCTTTTGCAAATACTTCTCCACACTGAGAACAGTTTTTGAATCTGGGTTCACTAGTTCTCTTTTTGGGTTTCTCAGACATGATGTAAAATAAGAGAAAAACCACAACTGCTAAACAGCAAAAGCTTTTTTTTTTTAAATGGTCAGTTCCAGAACCGAAAAGGAACCAATGGAACCAAACTGATGTAGCAGTAAGGAACCGGGTCGGCGGTTCTGATAACCGAGAATTATCGGTTACAAAATTTTAAATAAAACAAGTTCTTAAAGATTAACTAAGGCGGTTTTTTAATCATAGAACCTTGATTTTAACAAAAACTAACCCAGTTACCCTGCGGTTATACCAAACTGAGAGGAACCGAGAAAAATAACAAATTTAAAACGTAACTAGATTGATAATAAAAAACAGATAGTAGAGGCAGTAAATGTAAACAAAATATACTTATATTTTAGTATTTGAAGTTTTCTTCACTTAGGAGAAAGTGTACAAATGGCACTCTGAGTGACCACACTTTTCAGGCAGAGAGAAAAATCTGAAGAGGTTAAAACACAGACAGTTAGTAGAGGCAGTGTTTGAAAGATGCTCATGTGCAAAGTGTTCCATTGTTTGCATGTGTTCTGTCTCTCCGGGCAGTCCAACCCCTCAGGCTTACTGCATAAAGTTAGGAATATTCTGAGAATTACTGGGGTTAGAAACAATCCAGTGGCATGATTTTATCAGATTTAAACAGGTTACAAATATGTTCACATTTTCAATTACAGCAAAAGAGAGAAAACTAGGTTTATGTTCCGTTCCATTTAATATATATATATATGTTTGCAAATTACGAGGTTTACAAAAGAAGTAAACAAACAAAAAAAAAACTTTGGGCCTCACAATGATCCAATGAACATAGAAACATAGAAGTTGATGGCAGATGAGGACTGCAAGGCCCATCCAGTCTGCTCATTTTTTCTACCTTATGAATGTGCCATGGGCCTATCTATTCATACTCATCTGTATTGCTCCCTTATGCCTATCCCATGCCTGTTTGAAGCCCTGCACTGTATTCATATCCACCACTTCCTGAGGTAGTCCTTTCCATGCATCCACCACCCTTTCTGTGAAAAAGAACTTCCTCACATTTCCCCTTAATTGACCTCCCCCTAATCTCATGCTGTGTCCTCTTGTCCTGCTATTTTTCTTATATTGAAACATGTTAGACTCTTTCACCATGTTAATGCCCTTAAGGTGTTTGAATGTTTCAAGCATATCACCTCTCTCCCTCCTTTCCTCTAGAGTATACATATTGAGCTCTGTTAATCTGTGCTCATATGTTTTCTGATGCAGTCCCTGCACCATTTTGGTTGCCCTTCTCTGGACTGCCTCCATTTTGTTAATGTCCTTGTGCAGGTGCAGCCTCCAGTACTGCACACAGCACTCCCGATGGGGCCAAACCAGTGTCATGTAAAGAGGGATTATTACTTCCCTCTTGACTTGTGAAACCCCTGCTAATAAACCCCAACATCCTCCTAGCCTTACCTACTGCTTTAGTGGTCTGCTTGGATGGTTGCAGGTCATCAGTGATGACGATGCCCAAGTCTCTTTCTTCCCTTCTGACTGCCAACAACTCCCCTCCCAGCCTATAGGTGGCTTCAGGGATTCTCTTCTCTATGTGCATGATCTTGCACTTCTTTGCATTAAACCCCAGTTGCCACTCTTCTGACAATTTTGCCAGTTTATCCAGCTCTCTTCTCATTCTGCCCACCCCATCTGTATCATCTACACTGTTGCAGATCTTGGTGTCATCTGCAAACAGACAAACCTTACCCTCCAGTCCATCTGCATCTTTCTTTTGTGAAGGGACTTGTGCACACCTCTCCCCCCGTGTCCATGCTGCTGAGCTGTGGGCCCTGCCCTACCTTCTCCTCAGTAAATACTGAGCAGAAGTATCTATTTAGGATAGATGCTATTCCTTGGTCCTCCTTCACACACTCCCCCTTATACCTTTTGACCTTAGCAAAATCCCCTCTGGACTTTCTCCTTTCACTAATGTATCTATAGAAAGTCTTGTCCCCTTCTTTTACTATTCGTGCTAGGGTTTCCTCAGTTTGGGCCTTTGCCTGCTTTACTGCCTTCCCTGCTTCCCTTAGGGAAGTTTGGTATGCCTTCCTATCTTCATCATGCTGCGTTCCCTTATATTTCCTGAAGGCCAACCTTTTGGCTCTGACCTTTTCTGCTACTGTTTTTGAGAACCAAAGTGGTTTCCTCCTTCTTTTGTTCTTGCCTTTCTCCCTAACACAATGGGATGCTGCTTCAAGTATTGCATCCTTAATGCTTGCCCACTTTGCCTGTACCTCCTCACCTGTATTTATTCTTGCAACGGTTAGCTTAACTCTGTTGGCCATCTGAACAAAGTCAGCTCTTCTGAAGTCCCATATTTTTGCATTGGAATGGGATGATTTAGTTCTAGTGACCAAATTGAACCATACCATGTGATGGTCACTGGCCCTCAGGTGACCTTCTACCTGGAGATCTGTGATCCTTTCCCCATTAGTCAGTACTAGATCTAGGATAGCCCTTTCTCTTGTGGGTTGTTCTACCAGTTGTTTAAGGCCCTCCCCCTGCAGGGAATCCATTATGTGTCTAGTTCTGGCAGATGTTCCTGCTGGTATTGACCAATTTGTATCTGGCATGTTGAAGTCTCCCATTATCAGAACCTCCCCTTTAGCTGTCATGTTTTGTATATCTTCTAATAGTAAAGTGTCTATGTCCTCCCCCTGGTCTGGAGGCCTTTAGACAACCCCAGTTCATATGGCTCTCTCATTTCCTGTTTCACAGTTCTTCTCGCTCCTTATGTGTATTCTGAATTTCTGTAGCTTTGATATTTTCATTGACATAAAGGGCTACTCCCCCACCTTTTGCACCTTGGTCTCTTCTGAACAGCACATAGCCGGGTACTGAAGTCTCCCAAGTGTGGTTACTGGTGAACCATGTCTCGTTAATGGCTACTATGTCCAGTTTAACCTCTGTCATTGTTACCTGCAGGTCTGGGATCTTGTTTCCCAGACTGTGGGCATTTGTGTACATGATTTTCCATTGGTCAGTTTTCGGTGCATTTGTTGCTGGGCGAGGTCCAGCTTTTCCCCCGCATGTTGTATGGGGAGCCAGACCCTTTTCCTTACCTGGTGATGCAAATGAACTAGAAACATGATGAACTCCTGTTTGATCACTAGCTTGGGGGAAGGGGTGTTCTTCCCATTCGATGTACCGGGTGCTGCACCCCTCTCCCCATTGGCTAGTTTAAATATTCTGCAAAGACATCAACCTTCTGCCCCAATGCACTGACTCCCTCCTTAGTCAGATGCAGTCCACCAAATTTAAAAAACTTTCCATCCCAAAACGGTTGCCAGTTACCTACAAATTTGTGTCCTTTTTCCTGGCACTAACCCTTAAGCCACATGTTTAGCTCCCCTATCTCCCCTTCTCTGACCTTCCGTCCATCTTCCCCCTGCCTCCCAAACCAGCAGGATCTCACAGAAGGAGATACCAGATGAAATGGATGACAATTTGTCTCCTAGCCTGGTCAGGTGTTCCTTGGTCTCCACAACTGACCAGCTGGTGAGCTCGTTAGTCCCTATGTGTACCATGACATCAATGTTTTCTCCTGCATCCTGAACAATTTTAGCAATGCGGTCTGTGTCTCTCCATGCTGATGTACCTGGGAGATATCTGACCATTACCCCCGGCTGGAGGTAGGTATCAACTCCCCGAATCATGGAGTCACCTATGATCAGAAGTGTTTTGGATTTTTTTTTTGCCCTTTTTTTGGTTTTGGGTGCGTTTTGTAGCGCTAGCTCCTGTACAGCAGTGTCCTGCTCTGCAGTGTCCTCTACCACTTTGTCTGATTTTGGAAATAGAGGCAGATACCTGTTTGTAGTTTTTAAATGGTTTGTGGAAGTGATACTTTGGAAAGTGTATCACCCTGCCGTGCTGATTGCCTGGGCTCAAAAGCAAGTCTGGGAAGTCACCAAGGCAAAGGCCAGGATGGCTCCCCCATTCCACCAGCAAATTAGCTCAGATGTGCAGACTATATAAGAAAGGGGTGAGCGTTAGTGTTGATAACCCCAAAGATGACCCCAGGACTCATTTGCAAAGACTCAGAACAGGCAAAAACATATTATTTTTCCTTTTTCTGCTTGCAGGGTGGGGTGGAGTGTTAGGGTTGAAAACCCTAACATCACATTTCTCTTCTTTTGTCGGTTTAATCCACTAACTAGTGCATCAACAAAGTACTTTACAAAGAATTTCCTTACTTTTTGAGATTGTATAATTGTATCTTCTTGGGACCTGCATAAAGACATCCATCAAGGTAGGGACCCTGCGCTTCCATCCCTCCATAGATACAGACATCCATGTGGCTATAGGAGGGACCCTGCATTTTCATGCCTCCAGAAAAGCAATTTATGTGCTTGGTTGTATGGCTTCTTAAAGTTGCAATGTTATCCAATAGGAAGTGTGATTTTTTGATTTTTATGTGGTCTCAATTAGCCAGATTCATGTGTTGATGTGTTTCCATGATACCATTTTGATGGCTCTCATTTTTTTTTAAACAGAAACAAAATGGTGGCCATATTAAAAAATATTTTTTTCTCATGAAAAATAAGATTACCCCACACACACACACACAATGTGAAACTGAATCCTTTTTAGTATGGGCCAAATTTTTTTTCGACCAAACAGCTATGCAAAGACCGTACTGAGCATGCTCAGAACCAAAATTTCAAATCTTTATAATTCTGGAATGGATTAATATTTTTTCATCAAACCATTGAACAGCACCACTCTACATCGAGCCCTTTCCACCCTGGACATTTCAGACTAAAATTCCAAACCGTCTGGGCAGTAAGTGATCATAAAAAATAGCAAAAAAACCCTGATTTGTTTCACTTTTTCTGCTATCCATATCTCGGAAGTCTCACATCCCACCAGAACAAAACTTGGTACATCAAGAGACGTTGCCACTGAGACTGAACATGCAAAAGTTTGTGGAAATCTGTTGAATGGTCATGAAGATATTAAAGTGCAATGTTAGGGGTTTAACAATAAACAGCCTACTGAACCCTCACTATAGTGGCGTTATAATCCAAAAGTTACTGAACCCGCTGTTCCTCTTATGCTCCCTTTTCAAAGGGTCTTTTTCCTTTTTTTCTATTGAATTTTCTTTTATAGAAATCAGAGCTAGTGGGATATCCTTTGAACCTGAATGAAACTAAGACACCTTGTTTTGTGCAACTACTAATTTAGCAAAACAAGAATCCGGACAGGAGGTAAGTGGCAGGGCCACTAGCAGACCTATTTAATAGTTCACTAGAGTCAGGCATGGTACCACAAGACTGGAGAACAGCACAGGTAGTGCACCTTCACAAAAGTGGTCCCAAGGATGATCCAGAAAATTACAGACCAGTCAGTCTGACCTCCATTGTGGGCAAGCTCATGGAGACCATACTAAAGGAAAGATTGGTGCAATATCTAGAGGAATATGGTCTCCAAGATAAGAGGCAGCATGGGTTCATTGGGGGGGGGATCATGTCAGACAAATCTGATTGACTTCTTTGACTGTGTCACTAAGACACTAGACAGGGGCCAAGTGGTAGACATCCTCTATCTTGATTTCAGCAAGGCCTTTGACTCTGTGCCCCACAAAAGGATGATCAGGAAGTTGGAGGATCTTGGAGTTGGGGAAAAGATGGTCAGATGGGTGGGGACAGAACCCAGAGGGTGGTGGTGTAGGGAGAGCTATCTGGCATCAGAGAGATAACCAGTGGTGTCCCACAGGGCTCTGTGCCAGGGCTGGTGTTGTTCAATGTCTTCATCAATGACATTGGGGATGGCATTAAAGGCAAAATGTGCCTATTCGCAGATGACACCAAGTTCTGTGGGAGAGTGGACACAGTTGAAGGGATATGGGACCTACAGGAAGATCTGGAAAAGCTGGGGAGTCGGTCCAGGATCTGGCAGCTTGGCTTCAATGCCAAGAAATGCAAAGTTATGCATATTTGAGCCAAAAATCTCAGGACAGAGTATTACCTGGGTGGAGTCCGAGTATCTGCATCAGAGGAGGAGAAGGACCTGGGAGTGATGATCACTAGTGACCTGAAGCACTCCACACAGTGCAAGAAAGCAGCAGCAAAGGCAAACAAGATGCTAGGATGCATAGCTAGAGGGATTGATAGTAGGAGAGAGGAGGTTGTACTGCCCTTGTACAGGTCACTGGTAAGGCCACATCTAGAGTATGGAGTTCAGTACTGGTGCCCACACCTCAAAAAGGACATTAACTTGCTGGAGAAGGTACAGAGGAGGGCTACAAAGATGATAGCTGGTTAGCAGGGCAAGGCATATGAGGAGAGGTTGAGGGCACTGAACATGCACTCCCTGGAAGACAGGAGAGAGAGAGAGAGAGAGAGAGAGAGGGGGGACATGATTGGGATAGTCAAGTACTTGAAAGGGATAAATAAGGTTGATAAGGAAAATCTCTTTAAGCTGAGTGGCAACCGTATCACAAGAGGGCACAGTCTTAAGCTGGAGGGTGGGAGGTTTAGGAGGGAGGTCAAGAAGCAGTTCTTCACAGAGAGGGTTGTGGACACTTGGAATGCACTGCCAGAAGAGTTCATCTCATAGAAGACAGTAAGCAGCTTTAAGACGGGCTGGGATAGGCATAGGGGGAAGGTAAGATTCATGGGTAGGGTAGATGGGAGGAGTGGGGAGGGAGGGCAGGGACATTAGTTAAAGCTGTGGACCCTACAATACGAGCAGACTGTTTTTTTTTAACATATAATGTTTTATTAAGGTTTTCAGTTTTCCATTTAGCTCACTTAGCACATAGCAGCGTATTTACAATAAGTTTCAGTTGCTGACACCACACTACAGGATATCTAATGTCACTGCCATTTTACAGAGCTTACCCTAGTTACCAGGTTACAGCCATACTGTGTTTCTGTTGTGCAAAATCTATGTCTCCATTAACCTTGAAAAGAGGCCTGGCCTGTATGAACAATATACTAGTTACTGCAACCTTTAAATGGTTGTAGATAAATGCTAGAACATAAGGTCCAATAGAGCATTACCTTACAGCGCAGACCTCTTAATTTAAACATTAGATGTACACTAGCTATGTGCTTCTAATCAGCTTATATATCCAACAGACTCACGAGATAGTGCTTAAGCTACAGATAGGACTAGGGTTAAGAGAGAGAGATAACAGGCAAACAATATAGGGAGAACATTGACTTAAGCAAAAGAGGGAAAGAAAAGAGTATTTACAGGGTCTACACACCACAGGGGAGGATGCATGGTGTAAAGCATACCATCCTCTATTCACCTTTGCTATTAAGTAATAAGAGGGTTCTATAAAGGGGAAGGGGGCACTCTGTAAATATGTGAGTGAAGATAGGCGTCCCATTTTACATAGTAACCGGTCAATTTTCCTGTAGCTACTGCCATCAGTCTTTCAAATGTAGCCAGTCTGACCATGGCCGCCCGCCATTGAGAAAGTGTGGGGGTCATAGGTTGCCTCCATTTCACTAGCAGTGCTCTCTTCACTTCCATGATAGTGACCAGGAGCCAGGCCTTATTAGAAGGGGTAAGTGCATTAAGTGAGAACGTATCTCCTAACAGCAGGGAAGTATTGTTGCAGAGATAAGGGGGTACACACTATTGTGGAGCAGTCCTTCAGGACTAAAGTCCAAAAGGTACGAATAGTTGGGCACAGCCACAGTATATGATATAGGTGGGCCGGAGAAGAGTGGCATCTCCAGCAGCTGTCCTGTGGGATTATCGTACGCCTGTGTAGAACTGCAGGAGTTTGGTACCATCTGAGAAGAATTTTTAATTGATCCAACTGGCTCCTTGAGTCTGCATAGGCCATATGGGCCAGTCTGAGACAATCCGACCACTGTTGTAGAGATAAATCATGTGAGATATCTTGCTCCCACGTGGCTTTGCTGGATAGAGTGACATCAGGCTGGGAGTCTCTGAGTGTTCTGTATATAGCACTTATGAGGCCCTTGCCTCTGTTAGGCAGGGAGATGTTGTTCAAACAGCTCCAAGGGGACTGAGGAGGCCAGCTTTTGAGTAGAGGGGTCACAGCACTATGCAGTTGGAGAAATCTCCAGAAGTCTTGGTTTGGCAATTTGTATTTAGTTTTAAGCTGCTCGAAGGACATCACCATATGCGTATTTGGTATTAGAAGGTCAGCTATCGTCTGCATATCTTTAGAAGCCCAGGAAGCCCAGTGAAGTGGCTTGTGGTCCACTTTTACAAGTGGGTTATTCCAAATCAGGGCACAGCTTAAGCGGGGAGGATAAACAGAACTAGGAACTCCAGTTAGACCCATTGTGCATCTCCACAGAGCACATGAGTTTGCCATAACCGGCGTAAGTTGGGAGTTAGTCGGCTTCTCATTAGATAACAGAGAGTAAAGGGGGGAGACCCTTCTGCCAACGTAGCTTCCAGCACCGCCCACTGAGGAGGGGGAGCATGATGAGGAGCAAACCACGTCAGGGTCTGGGCCATATTAAAGGCCAGGTGGTATCTCACAAACCAGGGGAAACCGAGTCCTCCCTTAGTCCAATGTGCCTGTAGTTTTATTCTACCCCACCTGGGGAGGCCTCCTTCCCAGAGTAAAAGTGCCACCAGTCTATCTAGGACTTGGAATGGTTTCTTGGAAAATGGAATTGGGAGATTGTTTGATAGGTAAGAGACCCTCGAGAAGATAAACATTCTAATCGCCTCCACTTTACCCTTTAAAGTTAGCCGCAGTTTCCTCCAGCGATGGATCTCCGCTATTAGGGCTGTTAGGAGGGGAGAGAAGTTGGCTGTTTCAAGATCCTTCCAGGCTGCTGTGATGTTGATGCCCAAGTAGGAGAAGCCCAGCGGCGCCCAAGAAATATCTGTACCCACTAAACACTGTCTGCCGTATTTCTTATTTAGGGGAGATAAAAGGTTGTTGTTTTTTTTATTTACCGTGAGGCCAGATATCTCAGTGAACTCTTGCAGTAGAGATAGAACAGGTGGGAGGGAGGACTGTGGGTCTGCTAGGGTGAGAAGCGTATCATCTGCATATGCTATGGCTAAGTATTGGGTGCTCCCCATGGGAATACCCGTTACAGTTGGGGTATTGGTCAGTGTTCTAATTAAGGGGTCCAGAGCTATCAGGAACAGGAGTGGCAGGAGTGGACACCCCTGCCTGGTACTTCTTTGGAGAGTAAAGGAGGAGGAGGTATCCTTGTTGGTAAGGATTCTGGCTGAAGGTAGGTTGTACAGTGTGCATACCCACAAACAGAACCGGGGTCCGAATTCATAGAGCTGTAGAGTCTGGTGTAGATACTCCCACTCCAGTGAGTCAAAAGCCATAGCAAAGTTGACCGCCAAGGCTGCCATAGGGACTTTTGAGTGCAGAGCCAACCATTTTAGGTTTAAAATAAGGCGTAGCTTGTCTGCACTCGATTTCTGTTTCAGGAACCCCATTTGAGAGGGATGGATCAGTTTTTGGAGCACTGAGAACAGTCTATTTGCCAGAATTTTGGCTAATATCTTAGTGTCGACCGAGAGGAGAAAGATAGGTCTATAGTTTGCTCACAATAAGCTATCAGAAGCCTTCTTGGGGATTAGTGATATAAGGGCCTCGTGCATAGTGGGGGGAAGAGTACCACTTGATTGGGCTTCTTGGAGAGCCTGTAATAAGGTGGAAGTGATCTCATCCTGTAGGACCTGGTACAGTTCGGCAGATAGCCCATCCGGCCCAGGAGACTTCCCTTTGGCCATATGGGATAGTGCAGACCATAGCTCATCCTGGGTAATAGGAGCATCCAGCATTAGAACCTGCTCTTCTGAGAGCTTAGGAAGCTGTGCCCCATGGCAGAAGCTTTGCAGCCGCTGGGATAACTCTGTAGCCGAAAGGGAGTTCTTAGATTGATATAGATCCTGATAGAATACTTTCATAGGTTCATTAATACCCTTTGGCGTTGTGGCCACCTTCCCCTCCTTGTTTTTTAAAGCTAGGATTCTGGAAGCAGCCTGTTGCTTCTGTAGGCAGTATGCTAATAATTTCCTTCCTTTATCTCCCCCCTCCCTGAACCTGTGTTTAGCACAGGTGAGTTGCTATTCCGCCTTTCTGTTCAGCAGCACATTAAGTTTATATTTTAGACCAGTGATGTCTGCTAAGAAAGGGGAGTTAAGCGGGATGGTAGGTGACAGTTTAAATTGTTTCTCTAGAGACGCCAGGTCTTTTTGGAGCTCAGATATTCATTTTGCCCTTTCTCTGTTTTTGGCCACAGAGAAGGAGATGATTCTCCCATACAACTGCCTTAAAGGCTTCCCAGACTGTGGCTGCACTGGTTTCCCCAGGGGTGTTAACTAAGAAGTAGGAGAGGGTTTCCTTTTTTATATACTCCCAAAAGCTGCATCCTCCATTAGTAATGGATTGCATCTCCATCTTGTAGAATTCGGGCTCTGCCCTGGAGGAGGAAGGTAATCATTAAGGGGGCATGGTCCAAAATGACAATACTGCCAATAGTGGGAGCTACTATCCCCAGCAAAGCAGCATGATTGGCCAGCCAAAAATCAAGTCTACTGTGTGTCCCATGTACAGTGGAGAAGTACGTGTAGTCACGCCCGCTCGAGTGGTTAATCCTCCACGGGTCACCGAACCCCCATTCTGACATCAAGGAATTTAGTGTTTCCAAGACCCTTGGGTGGGACTATGATGTAGGTATGGATTTATCTAAGAAAATGTCACGTACCAAATTGTGATCCCCCCTAACAGGATCGGGATATCTAGGTCATCCCCCAAGAGCTCTGTGAGGGCCTGACCCACCTCAGAGTAAACATCCCCTGTATCCGTGTTAAATCTGTAGACATTGGCAATCAAAGCTTTGCCCCCAGAATACGCCAACTTAACCACTAGCCACCTACCCAATGAGTCCTGACACTGACCTTCTACAGTCCATGGGCCTTCCGCAGGAGGATAGCCACTCCTCTGGATTTCATGGGGGCACAACTGGCCAACACCATACCCACTCACAACTTTTTTAGCCATTGCACTGTGCAGCTGGTAAGCTGCGTCTCCTGCAGTAGTGCAATGTCTGTTCCCATCGAGTGCAAATACTGCAGTACCTTGGTCCGCTTTGCTGGATGATTGAGGCCATGCACGTTCCAGGAGACGCTACCCCATCCTTGCGGCATTGCTGCAGTTTGGGCCATGATATCACCCTCCTATTAGGTAGCAAAGAGAATGTGTGTACTCACCCTGTCAGCAGGGACAAGAGAGATAGATGTTGGTGGGAGAGTGAGGCTACCCGGCTAGTCACTTACAGATGGTCTTGTGCCGCTGATGAGCCTCTAAATCACCAGGTGTGTAGGAACGACCATAATGGTCAAACTACCTGTAGCAGTAAAAAAGGCCTACACAGAATAAGAAGAGAAAAAGGAACAGTGAAAACCAGAATGATATACTTTAAAAGTTTAGAGAAATAGAAGAGAGAATAACAGGGCAGAAAATTGCCAACAAACAACTGTCAGGTAACCAGGTTAACCAGTAAATTAGTTATTACCAATATCACACAATGAATCTATCAACTATAGCTCAGTTACTGGTGCCGAGTTGAACACCTGCATAGGGGCAATGCCCCTGAGCCACACTGCTTCGGACACCAAATGTTAATTGAGCGGGAGTCCCACTAAACCAAGTGTTCTGTCCCAGCCCAAGACTATGGCTCTGTCTAGATGTGCTGCATCAAGCCTCCAATAGCATCCTATAGACTGGTGTCACCCCCTCATCCTGCTGGGGGGGGCAGGGGGATTTAGTCGAAAATATCCGACCAAGGGGTAGGAGAAAGGAGAGGAATGGGGAGGGGGGAGGGGATCTGTTAATCCACTCGAAACCTTTTAACAATCATTTAGCATATGGGGAAAGGAAGTGATTCCTAGGTGCTCATGCGCTAAGTATCTTACACAAATCATAGCAGTGACTATTAGGTACACCCATGTGTACCACTTAGAAGTAGTCCAGCTGATGAGTTACTCCTGCAGTATAGGGTTGAATCAGGAGTGCCGGCACTTAAAATTGCATTAGGGTGCACGGCCCTTCCATTACTAGACATGGGGTACGTATGGCGTTGCATCTGCCTTAGCAGATAGGGGGACAAGTTATTGATCTCGTCAGCTGGGCCAGACAAAAGCCTTGCACGGGCAGATAAAATGAGTTAAATACAGGAAGGGGGGAGGAGAAGGTCACTAGCCCCTGGCCCCCAATCGTAGCTTCGTATTGTGTTAGATAGGCTAGTGTAATCAGGGGTACAGCTGGGGGGAATGCCCCCCCTCCCCAGCTACTGCACAGCAAATGCAACCCAGCTTTCAACTATTGAGAATGTCAATAAAGTCCCTGGTACGGACAAGGCTTCGGCATAGGTTTTCAGCCCTGGCTTCACTGCAGCACAGCTTGTCTTCTCCACATCGCCCTCTTCCTCCTCCATAGCTGTCGCCCAATTGATTGGTGTTGGGTCATCCTCCAGGGCCTCCATTGCTTCCTCCACCTTATCCACTGCTCTGCTTCTCTCCAGCATGTTAAGATCCGCTTTTAGAAACTTGGCAGGTGGGGATGCAGCTGAGTTCCCCTGAACTGGTGGACGAGGACTTCTAGGGCATGCGAGCTGTCTCGCTGGCATCGGAGGGTCAGCCACTTTCAGGCATTTGCTGAGCTGGAGCCTCTTTAGGTGTTTCCAAGGCTTGACCTGATGCAGAATGTGACATATTTGTCTTAGTTTCATCCGGGGGGAGGAGGCCCATAGCTGCCTCTGCGATGGGGGAGCTGTATTGGTCGGACTCGTTCGCCTGCAGTAATGGTCCTCTGGAGCAGCACTGCCTTTTTATGGTGGTTCCCTGCGATATCTTTCTCTAGGCTCCCAGAGGCATCTGGCAGATGTAGTGCCAGCCAGCATACCTAGCCAGTGCCCTCAGATCCAGTCCTCCACATCCCTCGGCGGTTCCGCCACAAATGACTGTCCATCCTTGAACATACAGAGTGAAGTGAGCCCTTTAAATCTGTACTGTACATTCAACACTTTTTTTAATCATCTTATAAGTACCTCGTCTTGCACAACCTCTTGCGAGAAGTCTCTGTAAATAGAGATGGCATGCCCCCTCCATGACAGTTCCCCAACATCCTTATGGCTTTCAGCAAGCGCTCATTTACTGAAAAACGCAGTAAACATGCTACAATTGTCCAAGGACTTTTGTTGTGGTTCGATTTTCTAGGGACCCGATAAGCATGCTCCACATTGACAGGCTCCTTCCAGCGGTCTCCTACTATCTGAGGGAGCCATTCATTTAGAAATGTCTCTAAATTAGGGCCCTCTGCCCCCTCTGGTACCCCAAGAATATGAATGTTATTTCTTCTTATGCAGTTCTCTTGCACTTCAGCCCTCTGCCACAGGTGCGCCAGCTTGGCTTCATGGTCTCTTAGTTTATGCAGGACATTCAGATGCTGGCCTTCCAATTCCCCCACATGCTGCTCCAGTACATTGTGTTGGTCCTCCAGCCTGCAGACATCTGCGACATTGCCCGCTAGTGAAGCACCAATGCTGTCCACCCTAGAGAGTAACACCTTGAGCATTTTGGTAATATTGCCTAGAGCTTCCCCACATTTGTCTGAGCCAGGGCATCCTGTACAACCGCCCCATCGTTTGCCCACAATTTGGTCCATCCTGCCAGCAAATTCCCTACGTGACATCAGCCGGGTGTTTAGGAAGCTTTTTGGGGTTGTGGCTTGGTCCGTTTCAGCAGTTCGGAGTTCCAACTGGCTTTCAGCTCCCTTAATTTCTAACCAGGCAGCTCAACACAGAATTGGGATGCAGGCGCTCTGCAGAGAGAAGACCCCAAAGCACTTCAGTTGGGAATATTGCGGTCGGGCCTGTGTGGCCTACTTAGCAGCGATTCACCCAGCAATTGCACACTTCATCAGCCTTCCCACGTTCTATTTCCCCATAAAATTGCTTTGTTAGTGGTGACAGGGGGTTGGGGGAAAAGGTTTGGGGCAAAAAGCGCGCTAAAACCATCACTCCAGTGGCAGGTGCAGAATTTCCATCAGACTGGGGCAGAGCAATCTGTTTTATGCTGCCATCTTCATTGGTTCCCACCGGAAGTCCAATACGAGCAGACTTGATAGACCAAATGGCCTTCTTCTGCTGGCTTCTTTGTATGTTCGTATGTAAGTTTCTGATTTTTCAAAGACCAATAATAGTGCATATAAAATTATTTTTTACTGATTGTATTGAAACACAGGATTAGTATATGCAAAATTATTACTAATTTGGGTGTTTTATATTTAGGGAACAGCTACTCAAAAAGTAGAGGCAAAGACTCCTGAAAAAACATTTGAAATCATTTAAAGAAAATTGCTGTCTGCTGAGGAGTATGGGCTGCTGATATCCATCAAGCCAAACCAGAATTAAGGGTGGCACTAAGGGTGTTGCTGTTAAATTAACCATAGTGGTTAATCCAAATTCTCACCCGCTGTATTTTGACTGTAGTTGAATTCAGCATTCACATTTTTATGTTTGCTTGCACACATGTGCAAGAAACATAGTGCCATCATCCGAGTTTTCGTAAGTGTGGCACCCTGTCTTCCAATGCAGTCAGTGTGTTTGCAGGTGCGGCCACAGTTTGCCAATGAATGCTGCAGTTGTCATAGAGTTCAAAAGGAGAGCTACGCTTCAGTGAGCAGAGATCAGATATCGCATGCTCATGCACTCCTCCCACACACACACACACATATGCATATTGCGTGCTCATGTGTCCTCCCCATGCAAACACTGTATGGCGATGGGGGTGCCCAATCCCCGTCGGCTCTGGCTGAGCTCCCCCAATAGAGCCCAGGTGCCACGCTGGAAGTCCACCCCAGCGTGGCAAAGTTCAGATGGCCGACGCCGGGTGCCCAACTCGCCGGGCTCCACTGTCCCCCCAACAGACTACTGGTGCCACCTGGGAGCCCACCCCAGTGTAGCAACAGTCCCTATGGCTGATGGGGTGCCCAATCAACCGTCAGCTCCACTGCAGCCCCAAACAGCCTTCCAGCTGCCACACTGGGAGCCAACCCCATTGTGGCACAAGTCCCACGTCGTCAAAGGAAAAAAAAAACCTGCAAGAAAAAACCTACCCTTGCTGACTGTCCTGAGCCCCGTCCCCCCACCCGTGCCCACCTTCTGCGCACCCTGCCTCCCCACACCCCCATCTCCCTATACTTGCCTCCGGAGTCCGGCATGATGATCTTCGGTGGACCGGGAACATGTCTGCACTCTTCAAAGCCAACCGCAAACTGAGGAAATGCTGGTAAGCTGTATAATGGAATAAATAGGGTTTTTTCAACTTTGTTGCATATCTCAGGCATTTTTGGGAATTTTTTTCACCAAATTTTCAATATGGGGGTTCTAGGACTCCACCTCATGAATTCTGTCATTGTCATTTTGTTAATCGGCCCTGAAAGGTGATTTCGCCATCACTGCGTGGAACCACCTTTTGGGACTGATTTACAAAACAACAGTGTCACGTTCATGAGGTAGGCCCCCCAAAACCCTAGATTGAAAATGTTGTGAATAAATTCCCAAAAATGACTGTTTTACGAGCATGCATTGTGCTGTTCCTACGCACGCTTTTAAGTTCGCAAATTTTCAATATTTTCACTCCAGATTTTCAACATTGCCATTTTGCCACACCTCCTTATGAGCAGTATAGCTGTCATTTTCCGCATGTTGCCCAAAATGTGTTTCCAAACATGCAGTGCACAATGGCGTAGTTGGTGTGCGAAATCAATGTTCAGGACAGATTAAGAAAATCACAGTGACAAAGTTCATGAGCAGAGGTGTTAAAATGGCTATGTTAAAAATTTGGTGAAAAAATTCCCAAAAATGACTGTTTTACGAGCATGAGTTGCACTGCTTCTATGCACGCTCGTAAGTTCACGAATTTTCAATATTTTACTCCAGATTTTCAACATTGCCATTTTACCACACCTCCTTATGAGCAGTATAGCTGTCATTTTTCATATCTTGCCCAAAACATGTTGCGGCACATGTAGCGCACAATGGCGCAGTCGGTGTGTTAAATCAATGTTTGGGACAGATTAAGAAAATCACAGTGATACTGTTCATGAGCAGAGGTGTTAAAATGGCTTTGTTTAAAATGTGGTGAAAAAAGTCCTTAAAATGACTGTGTTACGGGCTACCATTGCTCAGTTTCCACGCACCCTCGTAAGTTCATGAATTTGTAATATTTTCAGTCCAGATTTTCGCCAGTTGCATTTTTTCCACACTTCCTTATGAACAGTACAGCTGTTATTTTTCAAACCATGGCTGAAATGTTTTTTCGCACTTCCTGCGCAGATTGGTCACTGTGGGAAATCACTGTTTGGGACAGATTAAAAAAATCACAGTGACTCTGTTCATGAGCGGAGGTTCCAAAATGCCTGTGTTGACAATCTGCTGTAAATAGTCCCCAAACTAATTGCATTACGGGTGTGCATTGCACAGTTTCTATGCACTCTTGTGACTTCACCAGTTTTTTTTAATATTTTCACAGCAGATTTTCAACATTGCCATTTTTTGCACCTCCCCATGAACAGTACAGCTGTCATTTTTCACATCCTGTTCAAAATGTGTTTTCGCACCTGTGGTGCCAAATGGCGTAGTCACCATGCAAAATCAGCTTTCAGCTAATGCACTGATATTGCCACTGTTCATAAGGTGAGGGTCACAAAAAACCCATGTTGAAAATTTGGAGTGAAAATGCCAACGAACACCTGAGGCGTTAGGGTTTCTGACCATAACACACCACTCAGTAGAGACTGACAGGCATCAGGGGTGTGACTTGGGATTCTCGCCTGTAATGCTCATACCATTCCACACCCTGCAGCCAGTGAGAGGCATTGAGGTGTGCCTTGGACTCTTCAGCCCCAAAGTTCACCCCATTCTCCTATACAGCACCCATCTCACCGTATTTCCTGATGAAATGGGGTGAGCATAAGGGCAAAAGACTCCAAGGTACACCGTGACACTTGTCGGTGTCTGCAGGGTAGGGGGTGGTGAAATGGCATGGCTGTTATGCCTGATGACCCAAAGGCACACCCCAATGCCTGTCAGTCTCTGCAGGGTGTTGGTGGGGTTGGCTTCAGTTCAATTCTCCACTGCCATTCCTATAATGCAGCTCTCTAACTCCTACACTAGCAATGCCCGTGCCAGCAAGCAAACATTTGGCATTGACAAATGCTTGTTACTTACAGAAACAATGCTCCATCTGAGCCTGCAGTCTGAACTTACTGCTTGTCTTGGGAATTTTGGTATATAGAATTTTTAAGGACCAGTTAAGAATGAAGTAAACCTGTTTGCTTTTGTTTATTTTAAATTACATATTTCCTAGTTGCTGAATGGTGTATTTGCTAGTGCAAATTAAGCAATAATGCACTCCCAGCGCGTGTGTCATGCTGGGATAATGTCACACCTCGGGTGGTTAGGCAACACACAAAAAGTGATGTCATGCATGCTCTGGAGTGCATTATTGCAATTATAAAATGACTTGCTTATAGAAAAAAAAAAAGCAAACACATGTTTTTTAAAATACACATTCAGTTGCTTTTTGAACAGGTGTGATGTTTTTCTGTGATAACATCACTGCTGAAGGCCAGCACTGACCAATCAGAGCCCAGGAATATTTCTGGCAATTTTACAATATTTAATAATGGTATCCCACTAGTGGAGCGACTGATTACTCTCACCCCAATGTTTCTGAATGAATATTGTCACAGGCTTCTTTTTGCAATTTTGATTTTGTCGTGTTCTGCATTTTGAATGTTACGCTGTTGCTACTGTTTTACTGAGGGGTGCAACTTGGAATTGTTTATATAAGTAGTTGGGGAGTGTGGGTTCAGAGCACCCCTTGATGGAGGTCACTCTTACTGCCAGATAGCAAATTGTCAGAGTGCATGGCTGGTGTCGGCGGATTGTTTGCACTATACTTTACACTGCCAACTTGATTGCCAATGCGGCATGAGTGAACCTTTCATAATTTATAATCTTAGAAAAATAGTATGTGCAGATCCATCCAGATCATTTCCATATTCTGGAAAATCTGTATTTTTTTTTCTTTTAACTATTGTATTCTGTTGAATTACATCACTTTAAGGTAAACAAAACACCATGCAGTTTAATAGAGAAAGTCTATCCTAGTCAATATTATTATGAGAATAAGGAGCAATAAGAAACAAGCATTTGTCAGTGCTCAATATTGCTTGCTTGTGTGTGCTGTTTAGATATTTGGAAGTGAAAGTACCATGCCTGAGAACTGTCAGCCGGGATTGGAATCTCATGCTGCCTGACCATAGTCAATTTTCCACTTTCCTCCTTTGCAGACTGTGGCAGAGAGTGATGCTTAGGCACAGGCGTGCCGCCTGCCACCTCCCCTCCCTTTACTACACCACTCTAGTAGTGCCCCCGGTCATCACCAGGGGCCACTACAGAGCAGGGGGTCCCTGGATTCCACCCCAGGATAGGAGAGGAGTCCTCTGGATGCTCAATCCTATCCCACCACCGACCCCTGGTGGCCTGGTCTCGCATCCAAACCCAGGTTGCCAGCGGGGCACAAGGTGTGACATCCAGCGCCTCAACCCTCAGTTCCAGTGGGCCGGCAGCTTAATACTCCCCTTTCTGCTCCAGTGTACCATGTCCCCTGCGTACAAGTCACTATTCCCCCCAGACTCTACCTCGGTTAGTCAGTAACCCATAATGTTTGGTGTGGCACCAATCCCTCAGCCACTCGTTGAACTCCTCAAGCCTACCCTTAGTCCTCATGCTTGCACATGGTACTGGCAGTACCTCCAAGAATGCCACTGACTTCCCCGCCCCCTCACACTGCCTGCCCAACTACTCGAACCTCCCTCTCACTACTTCAACAGTGTCCTCCGCCAAGTCATTTGTACACACATGCAACACTAAATGAGGTTTCTTCCTCCCCCTTGCTGAACGCTTGAGCAGTGCCTGCCCTATCCCTCCTGCAGTCAACCTGGGGACACCTTCAACCCAAATACGGCTGTGCCTTTCCCCCTTTCTGCCTCATCTCACCCATTTCAGTATAGAATCCCGCAGGATGAGTACCCCCTGTCCTTACCCCTTTCACTTCTAATGCCCCTTCCACCGCCCCAGTATTCATTCTTCCCTGCCCCTTACCTCCACCAGCTGCACCCTCTGTGACTTCTGTATCTGTACCCCCTACTTCCACCTCACCCCTTTTCTCTGTCTTATTCCTCCCATTCCCCTTGAACCTCTTCCCAGCCTGACTACTTCCTACTGGGCTTCTCATGTCGAACTCTCCTCCTCCCCTGCTGACTTCCAACCCCTCTCCTATCCCCACTGTTGTCAATTTAGGGCACCCATTCCCTTCTACCCTGATAGTGATGCCCCTCCCATCCTTCCCCCTTCCCATGGCCTTCTTTCCTCCAGTCACCACCCCTCCTTCCTTACTAGCCCCTCTTTTACTCTTTCATCCTCGCTATCTCTTCCCTTACCTGTTGCCATCCCTCTCATGCCCCCACTTGTCCTCCCCCATTCAATATGTTCCTGCTCCCCCTCTCTCCCATAGCAGAGGTTTGAACCTATTCCTAGTCAATACCCCTCCTACATCTGTTCCCCTATTGGTTCCCCCTCTCCTACTTGTTCCCCTACTTGCCACCACTGGTCCCTCCCTACCTGCAGCTATCTGCTCTCTCCCCTGGTACTCCTCGAGGTCTCTTCCTCCCCCTTCAGGAGGATCCCCCCTCACCTCGGGCACCCCCTCCTTCTCCTGTCTTTTTTGTTAGTGCCTCTGATACTGGGGTCAGTTTCACTCCCTAGTTGTTCTTCCTGATTCCCCCTTTGCTATCCACTGTTCCCTCCCAGAATGCCTACCATACTCATTTGTCCTGCCATTTAGACTCCTCCCTAACCTCCACAGTTCCTCCCTCAAACTAGCCAGTCATCTACAGACCATACACCCCCCCTTCCTCCAAACCCAGTCCAGCATCATGGCAGACCCACATCCTGTACACCCCACCACACTTCCAAAAATGCCCGCCCTATTGACATGTGGCACCTGCCCCATTTTGGCCCCATCTTGTGTTACAGGATCTTACTCCCAGGTTCTGTACCCTACTACAACTGTTAGGCCCCTATTTACTCAAATTCCTGTACCCCCCCACACTAGTCCCCCTACTGTCCCCTTGCCGACCAGGTTAATTCAGTCTCAAATCTCATCCATTAGATACTGTATTATTGTAGCAACCCTAAAGCCTCCTTGTCTGTTTTTCAACCCTCAGCTACCATACTTTTTGTTCTCAGCTCTCATATAGTTTCACTTAGCTCAGTTAGAAATCCTATTGCACTCCAAGTATTACTCAGCTCAGTTAGCGAAATAAACAGAACAAATAAATATGTATTATTACAGCAATCCTAACAGTATAGCTCAGCACTTAGCTCAGTTACAGAAATAAACAGAACAACTAACTCTGTATTGTTACAGCAATCCTAAAAGTATCCAATCATTGCTTTGTCTCCACTCCAGAGACCCTGCTGTAATATAGGGTAACAGAGGAAACTGGGTGGGAGGGTGGGCAACTCTAAAGTCCCGGCAGAGCTCCATTGAGCTCGCTCACTTCCCCTCTCTCACGTGCTCATTCTATTTCTCCCGACACTGCAGGCTGCCCTTTTGTATTGGGCTCCTGCTTATGTTGGTGCCTTTTTCTGCCCACAAAGAAATCCACAGCAGTCCCCACAGAGCTCTGTTGAGCTTGCTCACTCCCCCCCTCACTCGCTCATTCTGTTTCTTCCGGCGCTGCAGGCTGTCCTTTTGTACTGGGCCCCTGCCTGCATTGACATCTTTTTCTGCCCACAAAGAAATTTGCAGCAGTCCCGACACAGCTCTGTTGAGATCGCTCACTCCCCCTCTCTCACTTGCTCATTCTGTTTCTCCCGGAGCTGCAGGCTGCCCTTTTGTACCTGGCTCCTGCCTGCATTGGCCCCTTTTTCTGCCCACAAAGAAATCTGCAGCAGTCCTGATACAACTCCATTAAGCTCGCTCACTCCCCCTCTCTCACTTGCTCATTCTGTTTCCCCCAGTGCTGCAGGCTGCCCTTTTGTACTGGGCTTCTGCCTGCATTGGTGCCTTTTTCTGCCCACAAAGAAGTTCACATCTGTCTCGACAGAGCTCCATGAGCTTACTCACTCCCCCTCTCTCACTCACTCCTTTTACTTCTCCCAGTACTGCAGGCTGCCCTTTTGTACTAGGGTCCTGCCTGCATTTATACCGTTTTCTGCCCATAAAGAAATCTGCAACAGATCTAACAGAGCTCCATTGAGCTCACTCACTCCCCTTCTCTAACATGCTAGTTCTGTTTCTCCCGATGCTGCAGGCTGCCCTTTTGTACTGGGCCCCTGCCTGCATTGACGTCTTTTTCTGCCCACAAAGAAATTCGCAGCAGTCCCGACACAGTTCCATTGAGCTCGCTCACTCCCCCTCTCTCACTCACTCATTCTGTTTCTCCCGGCGCTGCAGGCTGCCCTTTTGTACTGGTCTCCTGCCTGCTTTGGCACCTTTTTCTGCTCACAAAGAAATCTGCAGCAGTCCTGACAGAGCTCAGCTGACCTTGTTCCCTCTCCCCTCTCACTTGCTCGATCTTAAACTGTCCCAAACACTGATTTCCCACAACAACCATGCTATTCTGTGCTAGAAGTGCAAAAACATATTTTGGCCAGGATGTGAAAAATAACAGCTGTACTGTTCATAAGGAAGTGTGAAAAAATGCAAGTGTTGAAAATCTGGTGTGAAAATATTACAAATTTGCGAAGTTACAAGGGTGCATGGAAACAGTGCAACACACGCTTGTAACACAGTCATTTTATGGACTTTTGTCACCAAATTTTCAACATAGGTATTTTAGGACCTCTGCTCATGAACAGTATCACTGTAATTTTTTTAATCTGTCCAGAACAACAATTCCCCAGTGACCACGCTATTCTGTGCCAGAAGTGCGAAAACACATTTTGGCCAGGACGTGAAAAATAACAGCTGTACTGTTCATAAGGAGGTGTGAACAAATGCCAGTGTTGAAAATCTGGCGTGAAAATATTACAGATTCGTGAAATTACGAGCATGCGTGGAGACTGCACAATGCACGCTCATAAAACAGTCATTTTTTGGATTTTTTCACCAAATTTGCAACATAGGCTTTTTGAGAGCCCACCTCATGAACAGTGGCACTGTCATTTCATTAATCAGTCCCGAAAGGTGATTCCACACAGTGATCACGAAATCACCTTTCAGGACCGAATAACACAATGACAGTGACTGAATTCATGAGGAGGGGCCCCAAGAACCTCATGTTGAAAATTTGGTGCCAAAATTCCCAAAAATGCCTGAGATATGCACCAAAGTTGAAAAATCCCTATTTATGCCATTATACAGCTTATCGGCATTTCTTCAGTTCATGGTCGGCTTTACAGAGTGCAGACGTGTTCCCAGTCCACCGAAGATTATCGCGCCATGCTCCGGAGGTAAGTATGTGGTGAGGGGGCTGTGGGGAGGTGGGGTGTACAGAGGGTGGGCGCGGGTTGGAGGAGGGGCGGCCGAACTCTAGGAGGGACTGTTTTCTTATTTTACAGATGTTGGGGAAAACAAAAAAACCTTCCAGAACTTTTTTCAGGGACTTTGGCATGCTGGTGTGGGCTCCCAGCATGCCACATGAGTGTTTTGGGGGGCTGTAGCCAACGGGGGATTGGGCACCCTGTTGGCATGTAACAGTTGGGGGGGTGAGGGGGATTGGGCACCCCCCTCAGCAGACAACAAATTGGGGGGAGACATTTGCCTATGGGGAGTTGGATCCCCCATCGGCAAATTCAACTGGGAAGGAGGGACTGAAGCCAACGGGGTTTGGGTGCCCCGTCGGCAAAGAAAGTGGGGGGCCATGATGCTGAGTGGGACTGGGCACCCCCTCAGCATACAGCAGAAACTTGGGTGTGGGGACATTATGCCAATTAGGACTGGGCTCCCCATTGGCAAACTGGGTCGGGGGTATGCAAGGTACCACCCTGCAATGACAGGTCACTCCCTCATTGCAGTGGAATTGCTGATGCTGCAATGACGAGGTGGCCCCTGACTGCAGCAGCTAAAATGTTTCAAGGTGATGGCATGCTGGCTGAACTAGTGTCAGCAGCAGTGTGCCACCCCATTGGGGAAAGCGGGCCAAGCCTCAAAAGGCAGTGGGGGCCTTGGCCACAACAGTGCAGCACCTCCACAACCTGCTTCTGCAGCAAGCTGCCACAACATATTTCTTGTGCATGCACACAAGCAGCATAAAAATTACTCACCATAGTAATGTTGTTTCATCTAATGGAGTCTTGCTGTGTTCTGACTATATGCAGTTAGCCCCAGCACTTGAACTGCTTTGGAGAGTAAAGGGTTAACTCTATGCCAAGGCACAGAACGTTGAGCTCGAGCTCGGTTTTCAAACCTCTGTCTGTGGTACTTTGCAGTGTAACCATCAGATTCTTATGAGCACTATACTAAGAACCTAACAACATAGAAATTGTTTCTTAAAATTTTTTGTGCCAAAGGGGAATAACATCTTTATGGTCAAAAGACTCAAGTCAAGAACCCCAAAAAGAATCTAAGCAGGCAGTGAAAACAACCAATATATTTATAATAAAACCAGAAAACCCTTAACAAGATAAGGTATGCCAAGTACACCTCTGGGGTGCAGCATTGTACCTGCCAGACCACATCCCAAAATGACTAGGTTCCAGGAGGAGGGAGGTGGGAGATCAGAATACAGCAAGACTCCAATAGAAGAAACAACATATGATGAGCAATTTTTTCTTCAAACAACATGAAGTCTTGCTGTATTCTGACTGTATGCAGACTACCAAGCAGCACCCCCTTGGAGGAGGGAGTCACAGAACCTATTTTGGGAACAGGCTGTGCAGCACAGCTGTGCCAAACATAGCATTACTTCTTGACTGAATGTCGATAGAGTAGTGCTTGGTAAATGTGTGAGCAGTTTTCCAGGTGGCTGCTTTACAGATTTCCACTAAAGGTATATCTCTAGCTGCTGCAACCAAAGCAGCTGTACCTCTGGTAGAGTGAGCCTTCAGGCCTGAGGGAGGCTCTTTCCCCAACTTTGAATAGCAGAACTGGATACAGGAGACAATCCACCTAGCAATAGTTTTCTTGGTGGCAGGTTTACATTTTCCCACTTCTCCATAAGTGAGAAACAACTGGGAACAGTCATTTTTATGGGCCTTAGTATGCTCCACATAGTAACTAAGGGCACTTTTCACATCAAGACTGTGTAATCTCTCTCCAGAGGAAGAATGGTCAGTGAAAAATATAGGCAATGACATAGACTGATTCAAATGAAAGTCTGATACCACCTTGGGGAGAAATTTTCTATTGGTTCGAAGGAACACCTTATCCCTGTGAAATTAAATGAAGTCAGATTCCACTGATAAGGCCTGTAATTCACTGATTCTCCTGGCAAAAGTAATGGCTACCAGAAATACAGTTTTCCAAGTCAAGTACTTCGGTTCAGCTGATGATAGAAGTTCAAAAGGGGGCTGCATAAGCTGTGCAACACAGATATTCAGGTCCCAAGGAGTAGGTTCCCAAAAGGGAGGACTAATATGTACTAAACCTTTGAAATATTTCTTGAAAACTGGATTAGATGCTAGGGAAGAGCCCTTCCTAGCAGAAAGGAAGGCAAAAATGGCTGCCAAATGTACCTTGAGAGTGGTAGGCCTGAGGCCTAAACTGTTAAGATGCACTAAATAATCCAAGGCAGTTGCAATATCAGCTAACTCTGGCTGTATACACCTCTGAGAACACCAAAACCCAAATCTCTTCCATTTGGACTTGTAAGTCTTTCTAGCAGCAGGTTTCCTACTAACCTTTAAAATGTCCAAGACTGATTGGGAAAGATGCAGGCTTGCATATTCCAGCTCTTCAAGAGCCAGGCTTTGAGCCTGGGAGTCTGAAGGTTGGGATACAGAATCCTCCCCTGTGACGAGGTGAGGAGATTGAACTGTCTGGGAAGACACAGAGGCATTATCACTGACATTGACAATAGTAGAGGCTGTCAAGGCTGTCTGGCCCAGTCTGGGGCCACCAGAATCACCTTGCAAGGCTGAGACCTGATCTTGATCAGGACCCTGAATATCAGAGGAAAAGGAGGAAATGCATACAGAAACCTGCTTGCCAGTTCAACAAAACAGCATCCTGAGGGACAGACCCCAGGAGAGGTGGTCTGCAGCAAAAGAGAGGAAGTTGGTGATTGTCTGGGCCTGCGAAGAGATCTATCTCTGGAGTGCCCCACCTCTTGAAAATGACCTGAAGAATTAGAGGATTCAGGGTCCATTTGTGGTGACCCTGAGAAATCCTGCTGAGAGCATCTGCTAAAATTTTGTCTTTCCTTGGAAGATGCACCACCATCAGGGAAGCCTGAAGGAAATAAGCTGAAGACCATATTTTCATACCCTCTGTGCACAAGGCCAAGAACCGAGAGCCTCCCTGCTTGTTGATGTACCATATGGTTGTGGTATTGTCTGTCCTTATCTGAACAACTTTCCTTTGAATGGAGTTTGAGAATGTCTGAAGTGCTAGAAAGACAGTTCTGAGTTCGAGGAGGTTTATGTGTAGAAGAGACTCATGATGAGACCAGGTTCCCTGAGCTGTAAGCTGATCCAGGTGGGCCCCCCAACCCAGTAAAGAGGTATCTGTGGTGAGAATCACTGAAGGAGCCTGACTGAGAAAGGGAACACCTCGTCGAAGATTGTCCTCCTCCAGCCACCACTGGAGAGCCTGAACTAGAGTTTGAGACACTGGAACCAATTTGAAGAGAGGGCCTTTTTTCTGAGACCAATAAGATCTGAGATGAAACTGAATATCTCTCATCTGAAACCTTGTTCCTTGCACCACTGCTGTTCAGGCTGTCATGTGGCCCAATAATTGTAGAAAGTGTCTGTCTGGACTAGATACTAGGGGATGAAAAGAGGAAGCCAGAATGATGAGTGACTATACCCTTGGAAGAGGGAGAAATGCCCTTGCCTGGATAGTGTCTAGCTCCACCCCTATAAAAGTAAGGAGCTGGGCTGGTTCCAGAACAGACTTTTCTAGGTTCAGAATGAATCCTAAGGAATCTAGTAGCTTTTGAGTGACCTCTAGAGCTGACTTGACTTGGTCTGAGGACTGACCCACAATGAGCCAGTCATCCAGGTATGGGAACAGAAGGATACCCTGTCTGCTGAGGAATGCCACCACTACTGCTAGACACTTGGTGAACACCCTTGGAGCAGATGTTAAGCTGAAAGGCATTGCTCTGAATTGGTAATGACCTGAGGGCAAGTCAAGTGTAAGGTACTTTCTGTGGGAATGTCTGATAGGTATGTGGAAGTAGGCATCCTTGAGATCCAGGGAGGCTAGCCTGTCTCCTGTCTCAGAGAGGGAAGTATTACTCCCAGAGTCACCATCTTGAATTTTGTTTTTTGTTAAATGTTTGTTCAGGCATCTTAAATCTAGGATGGGTCGCCACTCCCTTGTCTTTTTGGGGTAAGGAAGTATCTGGAATATAGTCCTTTTCCCCTTTGACAAGTAGGTATTTTCTCTACTGCCTGAAGAAGAAGTAGAGATGAGACTTCTGCCTCTAGGGCCTTTGTCTCCAAGGGAGAGGAAGGACTGAAAGACTTTGCTCTCATTTTTGGGAACCTTTTGAAACTGAGAGCAAGTCCCTGGCTCACTACTTCCAGGACCCATTTGTCTGAAGTAATAGACTTCCAGGCCTGTAAGTAGTGAGCCAGACGGCCCCTTACTGGAACTGGGGGAGGTAACCCTGACTGACACCTCAGGGTGTCTGTTTGGCAGGGGGCTTAGACTGAGTAGATGATGGGGTCCTGGTCATCCCATGTCTGCCTCTTCCCCTAAAGAACCCCCTCTGCTGGAAAGAAGTGGAGGAGAAGGAGGCTTGAGCTTGGTAAAAAGGCCTGTGAAAAGGCCTTCCCCTGCCAGCCCTAAATTGCTGCCTTTGAGGAGTGGCCTGCTTTTCTTTGGCTGCAGCACTCCTGTAGGTGGTCCTGTAGTCATCCATCTTCTTCATGTATTTGATTGCCTGAGTCCCAAAGAGGATGCCAAGTACTGTTTCTTTGCCATGGCATCCACTTTCCTGGAATCCTTATCTGGGGGGTGAGATGCCAGGAGGATGTTGGCCTTGTCACAGGCTGAAGCTTGCACTACCCCAACATGGCTGCAATGAGTTGAAAGAAATGTTGTCCCAGGACCTGACAAAGCATACCTCCTGTCCATTTTTTTATCCACAGGAGGGATGGATGTGGGAAACTGCATAATTTCCTGTGTCTGTTTCCCCAGGGATTTATGCAAAGGGTTAGACACTGTCTTTAACTCTGGAACATCCATCATCTCCACATAGTCAGGCTCCTCCTGATCTTGTTCAGCCTCTTCCATAGGAAGCTGAAAAGTCTCAGCCACTTTCTTGTAAAACAAGAAATGGGAAGGGGACTCAGAAAGCCTGGGAGAAGAAACATTGGAAGGCCTGTCTGGGGAGATGTCAGGTTCTACTGGCTCATCTAGGCCTTCAAACTCACCTTCATCATAATCTTCTTCCTCCTTCCAATCACCCTCATAGAATGCTTCAGGATCAATATCAGAAGCAACTATTTCTGACCAAACCGATCACCTTTGAACCGATATCGGTTCAATCGGAACCGGGCAAAGCGACTGAACTATTGTAATCGCTTTCGGTATCTCCTCAGTGGTCAGAACATGGGGAGTAGGATCAAAACCGGCTGACTGGCATTTCCTTTTTAATGGAGCTGACTCTGCAGAGTCGTTTCTCCTTTTCCGAAGAGGTATTGCCCAGGTCAGTGGGCACCTCTTCAGGTTCGGTCGCCACTGAACCGGGATAGCCATCTGGGTCAGCGGACTTCTCAGCCTCCCTTTTCCTTAGCCTACTTAAATGTTTTTATAAAGTGGCTTTGGGAAAGTTGCTACAAATTTGGCAGTCTTCCTTGAGGTGGTCAAACCCCAGACAATACACACAAACAAGGTGAGGATCAGCCTTAGCAAAGGCCTCCTCACACTCGGTGCAGTGCTGAAACTCAGTGGGACCAGTTTTCTTTTTGGGTTTCTCAGACATGCCGGATTCAAAAAAGTTACCCTTCACAGCATTAAGCCAAGCAACACACACTTATTGGTTCTAACCATGTCACGGGTCAGTTAAAAAATCCAATAAAATGCTGGATTTTTTTACGAACCGGTAAGTACCAGAAACCACTAAAATATCACAGAAATATACACAAATAAAACAGTTAGGAATAGATTTCGGTTCCCAGCCGGACCAACAGGGAGAAAACAGAATAAAAAGCAATTTCTAACAATAAATCCACACTACCTACTGAACTACCACTTACTGTACCGTGACAGAGGTGAGACTACTAAAAAAATAAGAAAGCGGTTGAATAAACCGACCATTTCAAACGTGTACTGAACCGAAGCACAGGAGGACTCTCCGGAGCGACTTCACAGTTAGGTGGAGTAAGAAATCTGACAGTTACAATGCAGAGTACCACAGACAGAGGTTTGAAAACCGAGCTCGAGCTCAACATTCTATGCCTTGGCATAGAGTTAACCCTTTACTCTCTGGAGCAGTTCAAGTGCTGGGCTAAATGCATATAGTCAGAATACAGCAAGACTTCATGTTGTTTGAAAATGACCATTACTCCCTCTCCCTGAATAAGATCACGGAAGGATGGGGTGAAAAAACAGAACAAATGGTATAAAAGTGCCCTAGTGGATTCTTTATCAGGGGATGATGTTAAGAATAAAAACTCTAATAAAATAAAAAAGAAAACCAAGGTTGCTAAGGCAAAAGCTAAAAGCTGATGTAACCCCCTTGTTCCCTGGGGTTATTAGAATTCTGCTTAGACTCAGTGGCAGGCAGGGAGAGGCAGCTTGTGAAATGCCAAGTAAATGGGTTTCACACTGTCACACTCTGTTTTCAGTTTCTGCTGAGCTGGAGTGATGATGTCACCTTAGAATTCTCGCAGCAGCATAAGCCACAATGGAATGCTAGCTGCAGGGGTTAACAGTAGAACATTGGGAGATTCAAGTCAGTTTCAAGAGAGACTCAGGAGAGTGAGGAGTGCTGCTGGGTGCAGCTCCTCAAACCTAGCTCTGAGAGAGAGCTACCTTAGAGAAGAAGGGGTTGTGTGTTCTCACCCTAGAAAGGAACACAGAAAACCAGTTGTGAAGTGGTAGAGACTGCTCCTGGGAAGCTGTTCCAGTGCCCCATCCCTGAAGGGATGGGGGGAATTCCAGGATTCAGGAGCAATCCCCTGGACCAGCCTGGAGAGGGAGAAGCTGCCAGAGAGTCGTTTTGTTCTGTGAGTACCAGAGATTGTTGTGGGAAAGAAGCCCTGGGGCACCTGCATACCATGGTGAGTTCTTCTCTGATAGAGACTATGCTCACCGAGATATTGTTTCAAGTAAAAGTGTCTGCCTACCGTGGGTTCAAAGACAGACTTGCCAAGTACAGAACTTTAGACTGTGTATGACTTAGGAGCATCTGCAACAGTGGGGGTCTAGGGTAAAGACATAGCCACTTACAGTACTTTTAAAGTCAGGACACCTCCAGTGAAAAGTAGAATGTTAAATGTGAAAAACATTTGAGAGAGCATCTACAAATGGTGTTTCACAGAAAGGTGCTGTAACCGAATGAATGGCCGAGTATAGATTTGGGAGCAAAAGGTGGGAGACCCCCCATCTGGAGTAACCAGGTTTACCTCTCCGGGTTCAGTTTGGGCACATATGTTTTCTCTTGGCGCATTTGGCCAATGCCTGAGGAAAGCACCCAGATGTGGGATTTTGGATTTTCCCTGAGAGCTGTAATGTGCTCATGGGTGGTTTTAGGAGCCACCATCAACCTCCATGCAATATGGAAAAGTGTCCTAGCACTGGCAAGGGTGCCATGTCAAGCAAAAGAAGAGAAGTGTACCAGTTCAGGCTGCGTGTGCCCATATCTGTTCAGAACCTGAGGGTTCATAGTGAGGAAGTGTGCTCTGTACCTCAATAATCTGCATTACCAGTGAGAGTAGCCCTGTTGGTGTCCAACTTTGCTTTGTTATTCTCTGTGTTATGTGAATAAAAGCCACATTCTAGAATTAGAACCTGGTTTGGACATTACAGTTATTGCTTCCAGTGTCCAGATTTCCTTGGGTGCCACTGACCAGAAGTACAAACCTAGCATGAGGCTGAGCAAACATTTTCTTCCAGGGACCCAGGTTGATAGCCATGATAAATGGTCCCCCCTGGTGTGAGCCAGGTAGTTACCACACTTGGTTTTCCTGTCTAAGAAATGCAGGCTCCAAATTAGAAGTAATGGGTCACACTGAGTTGCCGTAAGCTATTTTTAGTGACTTACCCCACCCTTCTCAGTGGTGCCTAGATGTGAAAGGAGCAGCCCTGCTGGTAAAAACAAAGAGGGGCCGGTTGGGGGAGGTTACACTGGCAATCGACAACCACTTATAACTAAGCATTTAAGGAACATGGAAGTGCAAACAGATGAGGCCGCTCACCATATCATGTTGACCTCAACCCCCTTATTAGAAGGTAACATAAATAATAATATTAATACAACTTCTGTAAACCATTTAGTAAACCATCCAGTAGATGCCCATTCTGTTTTATTGAAAGGAGATCAAGTGGAGGGAAACTCTGATAGACGGAAAAAAAAACTCTCTGGAGAAGTCTCCCATGATTACTTTTGACTTTTCAGTTCTAAAAGAAAATAATACAGAGCACTGTAGCTAATATAAGCAATACAGTATGAAAACAAGACAAAACAGATAACAATGAGAATGTGAAAGATTTTACTGAGGACCGTAGTGTCTTAGGGGATAGTCTTCATAACCTCCCAACTCCCACATCCAAGAGGGCACGACTGAATAGAACAAATCTAAAATTAACTGTGGTAAAAAAAATCAACTAAACAGGCAAGATAATGTACCAGAAGTCATATATAATTTGTAGGAGACTATATCTAGTCTTAGAGAGTTGCAGAGAAAAAAAATACATCAAAGAAGATTGATGCAGGAAAAAATCCTGAGATTAATAATAGGGTGGTTTGAAGAACTCTAACCTATTCCCTTTTTTTTGGATGAAAATTTGCTTTATGTACTTAAAGACAATCACACTGCCAATGTAATACTTTTGGAGCAGTTAGTGATAATAAACAAGCATTTGTTAATGCCGAACGTTCGCTTGCAGGTATTTGCAGTGGTGTTTGGCACGTATAGTGCTTTACCCTAATGCCCTGTGCGATTGCTGGTGTTTACACAATAAATTTTCAGTATGACCTTTTTGTTACCCCCATTGTGCGCTACATAGGCGGAAACACGTTTTGGGCAGGATGTGAAAAATGACAGCTGTACTGCTCATAAGGAAGTGTGGTAAAATGGCAATGTTGAAAATCGAGTGGAAATATTGAAAATTCGCAAACCTACGAGTGTGCGTGGGAACTGTGCAATGCACGCTCGTAAAACAGTCATAGTTAGGAATTTTTTCACCAAATTGTCAACATTGGCATTTTAAAACCTCTGCTAATGAACAGTGTTACTGTGATTGTCTTACTGTGTGCCATACATTGATTTTGCACACCGACTGCGCCATTGTGCACTACATGAGCGGAAATACGTTTTGGGCAAGATGTGAAAAATGACAGCTGTACTGCTCATAAGGAGGGTGTGGTAAAATGGCAATGTTGAAAATCTGGAGTGAAAATATTGAAAATTCGCAAACTTAAAGGCGTATGTGAACTGCTGGCCTTGCGTGAAACAGTTATTTTAGGAATTTGTTCACCAAATTTTCAACATAGCCATTTAAGATCTCTGCTCATGTACAGTGACACTGTGATTTTCTTAATGTCCCATACACTGAGTTCACGCGGACTGTGCCATTGTGCGCTACATGGGCGAAACACATTTTGGGCAAGATGTGAAAAATGACAGCTGCACTGCTCATAAGGAGGTGTGGTAAAATGGCAATGTTGAAAATGAGGGTGAAAATATTGAAATTAGCAGACTTATGGCGTGCATAGGAACTCGTAATGAACACTAGTAAAACAGTCATTTTAGGAATTTTTCACCAAATTTTCAACATAGCCATTTTAAGACCTCTGCTCATGAACAGTGTCACTGTGATTTTCTTAATGTGTCCCATACATTGAGTTCACTACCGACTGTGCCATTGTGCGCTACATTGGTGGAAACATGTTTTGGGCAGGATGTGAAAAATGACAGCTGTACTGCTCATGGTAGGTGTGTGGAAAATGGCAATATTGAAAATCTGGAGTGCAAATATTGAGAATTCGCAAACGTACGAGTGTGCGTAGGAACTGCGCAATGCACGCTCGTAAAACAGTCATGTTTGGGAATTTTTTCACCAAATTTTCAACATAGCCATTTTAAGACCTCTGCTCATGAACAGTGTCACTGTGATTTTCTTAATGTGTCCCATACATTGATGTCACACACCGACTGTGCCATTGTGCGCTACATGGGCAGAAACACGTTTTGGGTGAGATGTGAAAAATGACAGCTGTACTACTCATAAGAAGGTGTGGTAAAATGGCAATGTTGAAAATCTGGAGTAGAAATATTGAAAATTCGCAAACCTACGAGCGTGCATACGAACTGCGCAACGCACGCTTGTAAAAGCCATTTCTAGGAATTTTTTCACCAAATTTTCAACACAGCCATTTTAAGACCTCTGCTAATGATCAGTGTCACTGTGATTTTCTTAATATGTCCGATACATTGAGTTCGCACACCGATTGCGCCATTGTGCGCTACATGGGCGGAAACACGTTTTGGGCAGGATGTGAAAAATGACAGCTGTACTGCTCATGAGTAGGTGTGGTAAAATGGTAATGTTAAAAATCTGGAGTGCAAATATTGAAAATTCGCAAACATACGAGCGTGCGTAGGAACTGCGCAACGCACGCTCGTAAAACAGTCGTTTTGGGAATTTTTTCACCAAATTTTCAACATAGCCATTTTAAGACCTCTGCTCATGAACAGTGTCACTGTGATTTTCTTAATGTGTCCCATACATTGATGTCGCACACCGACTGTGCCATTGTGTGTTACATGGGCGGAAACACGTTTTGGATGAGATGTGAAAAATGACAGCTGTACTACTCATAAGAAGGTGTGGTAAAATGGCAATGTTGAAAATCTGGAGTAGAAATATTGAAAATTCACAAACCTATGAGCGTGCGTAGGAACTGCGCAACGCACGCTCGTAAAACAGTCATTTCTAGGAATTTTTTCACCAAATTTTCAACATAGCCATTTTAAGACCTCTGCTAATGAACAGTGTCACTGTGATTTTCTTAATGCGTCCCATACATTGATTTTGCACACCGACTGCGCCATTGTGCGCTACATGGGCAGAAACACATTTTGGACAGGATGTGAAAAATGACAGCTGTACTGCTCATAAGGAGGTGTGGTAAAATGGCAATGTTGAAAATCTGGAGTGAAAATATTGAAAATTCGCGAACTTACGAGCCTGCGTAGGAACTGCACAATGCACGCTCATAAAACAGTCATTTTTGGAATTTTTGCACCAAATTTTCAACATGGGGTTTTTGGGACCCCTTCTCATGAATGATTACTATCATGGCACTATTAGGGCCTGAAGTGTGATTTAGCTGGTGACTGTGAAATCACCCTTGACCTCAATAACGCCATGACGGTGACATCATTCATGAGAAGATCCCCATGTTCATTGGTAAAACCAAAAAATACCTGAATATGCAATAAAGTTGAAACCCTATCTGGCCATTATACAGCTTACTGGCATTTCCTCAGTTCAGCGGTCGGCTTTGAAAGTGCAGACATGTTCCGGTCCACGAAGATCATCGCTCGAGCTCGGAGTAAGTATGGGGTGGGGGGTGTGGGGAGGCTGGAGTGCGCAGTGGGTGAGTGTGGGTTGTGGGAGGGACTGGGAGATCGCTGTGGGACCGTTTCGATTTACAGGTACAAAAAAAAAACAGGCGGCGTGGGGCGTTTGCCACGCTGGGGTGGGCTCAGCATGGCAGAAGATGGCTAGGGGGCTGAGGGGCCGGCAGAGGATTGGGCACCCCATCAGCAAACTACTCGGAGGTGGCGAGAGCTAACAGGGATTGGGTACCTGCCCGGCAAACTCGCACGGCGTTTGCCACGCTGGGGTGGGTTCCCAGCGTGGCAGAAGGATGGCTTAGGGGGGCCGTGGAGCCGGCCAAGGATTGGGCACCGTCAGCAAACAACGTTTGCCACGCTGGGGTGGGCTCAGCGTGGCACAAAGCTTTGAGGCGGGCGTGGCGAGGGAGGAAGCGCGTGATGCGAGGGGGGGGCGGCGTGATGCGGTGCTCGGTATGACAGCGGTGGTTCTCTTTGAAGCGAAGACCACTGCTGTCATACACAGCTCTCGCACCCATTGGTGCTGGACCGCCACGCCTGCTCAACGGAGCACTGGATTGCATGGGAGAGGCACACCTTCAAAGTGTGCTACTCTCCCAAAATGTTCCTTGCGCATGCGTGCTAGCGAATGTAAAAATGAGATCACATCACTAAGAGAGGATGTAACTATAAATGGAGCTTGCTTAGAAGGACTCCTGGAGTGGGATATTCAGAAATGCACCAGAAGCAGGTGCAAGAGCAGTGCAGTGCAGGTACACTGTGCAGATGTGCAGCCAACGTGCTATTCAAAGGCTGAGCACCAAGGCAAGTGACAGCGCAATACGGCTGAATATCGCAGGATGCACCATAGCACAACTAGGGCTGCACCAGGGAGCAAGGCAGCAGGTGCCATTGTGCAACTAGGGTTGCGCAATGGAGCAAGACAGAAAGCGCAGGAGCATAGCATGGGCAGGACAAGGGACAGAGGCACATGGGCCATGGCACAGGGCCCCTGGCACAGTGTGGAGCAGGCCACAAGAGCAGGACACACTGCCACCAAAGTGCAGGGGATGACCGGAGGGTGACAAGGCAGGTGCATGTTCACATGCCCTGACCACGCATCCCACTGTAGCATATGGAGGTGGCGTGACACCCATTGCCACCGGCAGGCAGCCATGGGCAACACCCACTGGATGGCACGGGACATGGCACCGAGACCAAAGCAGACAACACACAAGCCAACAGCACACACCACACCGGTCACACAGCCCAGCAAGGAACATACACATGCCACAGGGCACACACACACACACACAGGCCACTGTGCGCAGACCACCTGACACAAACCCCAGGCAATTGCAAACGTACCACACAGCCACCATGCACACCACTGCAGCATGGCACCAATGCCATCTGCAAAGCAGACACGGACATGGGTGGCTACCAAAATATAACTGTATTAAAACAACAAGCAACAAATCCAAACTATGTACAGTTGAACAGGGATAGTGGGCAGGGAAACGGGGAGGACACAGTCAGGAAAGTAGGCTGGGGAAAGGGGTTGGGGAGACAGGGGACATGGTAGGTTTGGTACAATGGAGGAATAGGAGGGGTGTCACTGGACGGGAGGGTGAAGCAGGCCAATGGGCCCCTCGGAAGGTCCTCGACTATCGGCACCTCTGCAGTCTCTCCTCTGTGGCCAGAACATGGCCTGGCGAATACTGCGTGCCACCACAATGGTGGCCATGGTGACCTGAAGGAACCGCTCCAGCAGTCTGGTATGAGCATCCACTGGTTGGGCTGCTAGGACAAAGGAGGGGACATGGATGAGTGCACGCCCACATGAGTGTAGCCCACCCACCATGCGCAGTGGATAGCACTGGCATGTGCCCTGCAGGGGGCACACAGCCAACCACAGTGTGCGTACCCACACAAGCCACCATCCTGACCATCCACAGCCATGCACAGCACTGCACACCACCACCAACCATGCGCAGCATGCCACAGCCATGACAGCCAAGCGAATGGCCATTGCGTGGGACTGACAGTGGCCTGGCTGGAACCCGGATGTACCCACAGCCCACCCACAGCGGCCACACACACATGCCCTGGGTGCAGCATGGTGCAATGGACCATGCCAGTGAGGCATGGAATGTAATGGCCATGTGCACGGGGGGCTGTGGCCCAACCCTACCCACACAACAATATACACCACCAAGGTGCCTACCTGCAAGCTGTGGCCTGACTGGTGCCTGACCACCTGCACCACCTGGCTGGCCGGCAACCCTCTGCTGCACATCACCACTGGCCTGCTGCTGTCCGGCAGTGGCACCTGCCATCTGGGCTCTTCGTTGATCTTCAGAGCCTAGTAGGGAGACAGTGTGAGACAGACACCAGCAATGGGCAGCAACACATGGGACCCCCCTAGCACAGTAAACCCCATGAACCCGCGCAGCGGCAGTGCTGAGACACGGCACACCAGTGGTGCACTGCCATGTCTGGCAGCATTCCCAGCCACTGTCCCCACCCACAGCAGCACAGCGTGACACCCGCTGGCAACCCACACAACACTGAAATGGCATGGACAGGGATATATGTACTCACCTGGCCATGGCACAGCGCCTCTCTGGACGTATGCCTGCAGTGACCTGAACCAGTCCAGATCCCTCCTCTGCAGGTCACCGTACCTGCGGCAGCACTGCTTCCCACTACGGCACAACCCTGTGGCCTCCTCTAGCTCCTCAGCTGCCCCCTGACACACCTCAGTGCGCGGCTGGTCCAGGGGTACCTGCCCATAGAGGGCACCCAATGTGTGGTTCCACCAATGCCACCAAGTTCACAAGTTCCACCTGTGTCCAGTTGGGTGCTCTAGGTGTAATCCTGTGTGGCAAGGCTCTATCTGGAACTGCAGCAGTGAAATGGTGGCAGGGAGTACACGAGATGCACGTGTGAGGGATGCGCGATATGCCTGGCGATGCGCTGCCATCCCCTATCACGCATTGGCAGGGTATGTGCGATATGCATGGGGCAACACTGACGCATGCCACTGTCACTCAGGGGTCAAGGGGCACAAGTAGGGGTCAAAGGCAACACGCGCACTGTGCGCAGCAGTGTGACAGGGCATTGATAACGCGGTGCACTATAGAGTCAGTGTGCCCCCATGAGCCCATGTGCCAATGGTGCATGCGTGACTGAGTGTATAGCGCATGTGCACCACATGCCCAATAGTGGCTGGGCACCGTGCCGTCTGTAGTGCATCATGCATAGAAAGCGCCACTGAGATACACAATGTCAGTGCGTGCATGCGTTGTACCATGCAGACTGCGCATGTCACACAGATGTGCTATGACATGCGAGTGAACAACTCCATTGTGCAATGCACAATTCCGTGATATTCAGCGGGCATGTGCAGATGAGCTGATCAGCATATCGGTGGCGCATCAGAGGCATTTGCATCCAATTACAGTTGCACATTCCCTCATTTGCATGTGATGCACTATAAAGGCACCATGTGGTGGCACAGGCACAAGACCAGCATTACAACCTTCACAGGTAGGATGCCAGGTACTGGGCATGTCGGGACTGGGGGGGCCTCATGTGTGGCAACCAGCACTGACCTCATGTCCCCACCAACAGGAACAGCATGTTGGAGCAAGAGGAAGTTGAGGATCAGGGCAGAGTGCGATGCCCTATATGATGCCTACCTTGACCAGAAACCCCTCCACAGGCACCCAGCAAGCTAGGGCGGAAGTATGGGTGGGTGTAGCCAGGGCTGTGAACCTGCAGGGCATCCATCAGAGGTCAGTGCAGGAATGCAAGAAGAAGGTGGGCACATACCGCAAATAGAGCAAGGAGAAGGTGGCTGCCATCTGGGCCACACGTGCCACCATGGGCAGTGGACAGCCTGAGGTGCCACAGCTGACACCGCAGGAGGAGCTTCTGGTGGTGAAAATGTGGCACAGTGCCATTGAGGGTGTTCCCGGTGATGGATTCCAGATGGGGGGTAGCCCTTCACCGCATGGTAGGTACAGCGGTGCAAGGGGATGTGGGTAAGGGGTGCACTGGGGCAGAAGTTTGTGGTGGCAGCACTGACGTGTATATCCTCCCTTACAGATCCCGAGCACCTGCGTGCAGATGCAGGGGTGGTGGTGCCCACCCTGGATGATGTCAGGGACCTGGAGGAATGCCCATCCACCTCCACCAGGGTCCATGGCTCGGAACTCCACCGGACCCACCATACTGTCTGCACGGATGCCTGTGGCATGGGCGCGGATGAGGCTCAGGCTGTGTTTTAGCAGGATGCCAGCAATGGTGTCCAGTATGCTGAGACAGTGATTGGGGTGGGGTCCACATCCGATGATGACATGGCCGCTACCCAGGACAGTGGTGATGCTATACAGGGGGAGGCACCCCTACCACTCACCAGACATGGTGGTGCCGATGGTGCATGGGTGGCACTGGCAGACCCGCCAGCCACACCACCCCGGTGTTGCAGTGGCCACTGTATCTGCAACACAGTCAAGCCCATCTGGCGGTGGGAATGAAGCCTCCCTGGTGCCGTTGCACACAGTGGCTGGAGGGGCAGCAGCAGCAGCAGGACGGTGCTGAGGGTGGGCCAGGTGCAGTGTCCACCGCCAGTGCACCACAGACAGGACAGGCCTATGAGGGCCCCACTGTGCAGCCCCCACCTGCACAGGGGGCTGTGCCGAAGGGCTGCACAACCCCGCGGGTCAGCACGATGCCCAAACCCCCCAGGGTGCTGACCTACTTGAAGAGCACACCCGTCTGCTCAGGGCATCCATGGAGCAACAGATGCAGGTCATGGTAGGGGTGTGTGCACTCCACATTAAGCTGCACCGGTCTGCAGGGAGTCATGACCAGGACTTTCAGCAGCTCCTGGTCGAGGCCACAAGCATGCTGGAGGACATGACCGCAGGCCTGGATCGGCTCACCGCTGCAGTCACAGCCGGCCCAGCACCACTGGCCACCCTGGTGCAGGGCTCTCCATAGCAGTCACCACGGAGTGCATTCTCCACCCCTCGGTCCTGGCATCGTGCGACCCCAGCATTGTCATCACTGGGATCAGCTGTGGGCAGCCTGGGCATGCCTGGAGCAAGCCTGTTCGGGGGCCTGCAGATGCCTGCATGGGAGCAGTCGCATTCTCACAGCAACACACCTGGAGGTACATCTGTGACACCCCCTGTGGCCACCACACAGCCTGCATCTGCTGGGTGGTCTAGGTGGGGCCATCCATGTGTCCGTAGCGGCCGTGCACCTGTGCGGCAAACATGATCCGCTGCCCTCCCTGTCTGCTGCCTGCCGCAGCCCTGTATGCACGGAGGTGCGGTATGTGCCTGTATGTACCTGGTCCATGACATCCAAGGCCGCACGTCATGCCGGCCTTGTGCACACCCTCCCAGCCACTGGCCACTGTGGCATGTGCATGGTGATGCCATCACAGCAATGGCCGCCACAGTGCACCACTGTTCAGCGTCTGACACACGCCCATTGGCCCTCGGGGTGCACGTGTGTGTGTGCCCGTATGACTGTGCCAGTGTGGGTGTGAGTGTGAGGGGCTGTGTGGGAGGGGTTCACTGTTCTGTCAGGGGCACTCCACGGTGACCTGTCATATGTCCGTCGTTGCCCCCCTCCAGCTGTGTCTGTTATGGGGCCCTGTCAGTCATGCCTGTTTACTGTGCCCTGGTCCCTGGGGCCTGTGTGTGGACCTGTTCACCTACCTGCATGCACCATAGTGCTCCTCTGCAATGGTGTCCCTGTGCCGCTGGGCCATTCTGCACAGCCGGGGCTCCCGTCATCCGGGGGGGATTCCCACCACCGTTGGCCCCGGCGTCCACATTGTCCCCACTGCTGTTCCCCTTTTCGACCTCGACAGCTATCCCATGGTCAGTGGCCATGTTGTGTAGCACACACCAGGCCAGGAATAGGCCACAGGCCTTCGAGGGGCTGTACTGTAGAGCACCGCCAGACCTGTGCAAACAATGGAAACATGCCTTCAGCAGTCCAAATACACACTCAATGATGTTCCAAGTGCTGGTGTGTGCCTCGTTGTATCTCTCCTGCGCTGGGGTCAACGGGCGCCGGTACACGGTGAGCAGCCAGGGCCTGTGTGGGATCCGCTGTCACCTCTTGGGGAACATGTTGGGTTAGCATGTTGGTCAGTGTGGCTGCTCCCCCTTCTACACAGTGAACCCTCTACACCCCATGCATAGCATCACCCCCCATGCCCTGTCCTGTTGTGCAGGGCTGCCCATTCCTGCTGCATACTCACCTACTAGGTGGCCGGTGGGGATGCCCCCACTCTCAAACCTGCAGCACAATGCAGACTGGTGCCAGATGAAGGCATCATGTGCTCCCCCAGGGTGTGTGGCACAGGCATCGATTATGTGCCCCTTGACATCACACACTGCCTGGCAGTTGACACTGGGGTAGCCCTTCCTGTTGATGTAGGCCACCCCTCCGGCCCCGGTGGTGTGTGGATGCCTACGTGGGTGCAGTCAATGACCCCTAGCACACCAGGCATACGTGCATCCCTGTGAAACTCCTGCATGTTTGCTGCACGCTCCGCCTGTGTGCTGGGGAAGTGGTTGAATTCTGCAGCATGTGGCAGCAGTGCGTTGAAGAATTGTGTGAGAAACCGTGATGCAGCTGACTGGGTTATGTTTGTGGTGTCCCTGTTGGTCTCTGGAAGGTGCCCATGGCGAGCAGGCACATCACAGCAGTGACCTTGGTCTCCACTGACAGGGCATGGCTCCATCTTGTAGGTGCCTGCACCTCATCACTGCACAGCTCGCAGAGCTGCCTCAGAATTGCCCGGTTCAGGCGGTACTGGCCCACAATCTCAGTGTCGCTGTACTGTTCGAAGGTGGTGTGGGCATGGTACCACCTGTTCCAGGCATACCGCCTGGCCCTTGCACGGCCTTGCTGCTCAGCCACCTGCCTCCTCACACCCTCATTACCACCTCCATCTGGAATATTGCACTGGCCATGGCCCAGCCTGTCTGACCCCTCTCCGCAGCTGTCTCCCTGGGCTTCCTCAACTTTATGCTGCTGCTTGGGCCCCTGCACTGGGTGCACTTCTGTACTGGGGACCCACATGCATGGTCTGGCCTGCCTAAGGGGCTCAGTCTGGGTCATGCACTCTGTCCCACTGCCCATTGCACCTCCTGCCTCTGTGACTGTCCTGCACCCCTGCTGCTGTCCTGCCTGGCAAATGGCCCTCACCCTGTCACTGTCTCACACTGTCTCTGTCCCTCACTCTGTCTCTCTCTCATTCTCTCTCCCTCTCTCACCCCTGCTCCCCTGGTGCAAGCCACCATCCCCTGCCTGCTCCATCCTTTTATAGGTTCAGATTTGCTCTGCACATGTCCCTGTTGCTCCATGCTTGTGCCATTGACCTGCTGTTGAATATCGCACTGCACTGTTTATTCATGGCTATTCTCCCTGCACTTGCGTTTACATTCATTAGGGTTGCACATTGGCACACTGCGATTTGCGCAGTGCATTGTCACCCGCTGAATATCGCTGTTTGGCACATATCCGCTGTTGTGCTGGCACATCTCATTTGCGCCTTGCGCAACCGCTTTGAATATCCCACCCCTGGAATATAAGAGGAAATTACAGGAAAAGTAAAATTAATCCTCAGTAGCAATTCTTCTGGAAGATTTAACCACCTCAAAAGATGAGAGGCTAAAGGAACTGAGTCCAGAGGTCTCTTTAGTTTTATTCCCATAAGAATCCCAAAGAGTAACTGGAGATGAACCAATGTTGTCTGGTCTTGGCCTTTATAGTGAACTTATCTAATGAAGAACCATGATGTAATATCTTTGCAAAATACTCTTATCAGCAACTGTATAAAAAAGGTTAAAAAAAAAAGAATCCTAAAGAAACCCAAATTTTACCTCTGGCACCGAGAACTATGAGGTACAAGCTGATGCTATCAACTAACCCTCAGTTTGGAGTTCTCATTATAAAAACCTTTTACAATATAAAATAAATAGAACTCCTCTTTATAGAGGAAATGGACAAACCTTTTTCTTCGGCAACTGCAATAGCAAAATCCCTGGCCTGATGATATCCTGTCAGACTTTTACAAGCTGGATAGTATTTCATTGTCTTGGGTCCTGGCAGATTTCTACTATTTATTTACCGAAAACTTCGGAGATTCCTTTGAGCACAAGAAGAAACACAGAAACATAAATTTGACAGCAGATAAGGACCGCTTGGCTGACCTAGTCTGCCCATTTCCCTACCCAATGGATAAGCTGCAGATCCTAGTTAACCAACACCCTACTTCTTCCTTACCCCCAGAAGAATTGCCTTCTGTCTGTCCCATGCATTCTTGAATTCCTCCACTGTTTTTGACTCCACGACCTCCTCAGGAAGGCCATTCCATGCATCCACAACCCTCTCTGTGAAAAAATGCTTCTTCACATTATCTCTGAGCTGTACCACCTCTATCTTCAAATTGTGCCCCCTTGTTCTTGCACATCTCTTTTTCTTAAAGATTCTACCCTCTTGGATTTTGTTAATTCCCTTGAGGTACTTGAAAGTTTCTATCATGTTCCCCCTCTCCCTCCTTTCTTCAAGGGTATGCATATTAAGCTCCTTTGGTCTCTCTTCGTATGCTTCTTGTGCAGACCCTGCACCATTTTAGTTGCCCTCTTCTGGACAGCCTCCATCCTGTCTATGTCATTGCAAAGATGGAGTCTCCAGAACTGCATGCAGTACTCCAGATGAGGTCTCACCAACTGACTGTACTGAGGGATAACAACTTCCTGTTTTCTACTGGTGATGCCTCTCCCTATGCATCCCAGTATCACCCCAGCCCTTCTTACTGCCTTCTCACTTTGCTTGCCCATGTTTAGGTAATCTGATATGACTATCTCAGGTCTCTTTCCATTTTTGTTGTTGCTAGTGTCTCACACCCCAATGTGTATTATTCCCCTGGGTTTTTGTTTTCCATGTGCATTACTTTACACTTCTTTGCATTTAATCTAAGCTACCATACATTTGATCATTCCTCCAACCTTGCCAAGTCCCTTCTCATCCTTTCCACCCCACCTTGTGTATCAACCCAGTTGCAGATCTTTGCGTCGTCTGCAAAGAGACATACGTTTCCTTCCAGTCCCTCTGCAATGTCCCTTATAAAGACATTAAAGAGGACCAGTCCCAGTATTGAACCCTGTGGTACCCCACTAGTAAGAAAAAATTACTTACCATAGTAATCTTGTTTCTTCCAAGTGATATTCAGGTATTCATAACTTTATACAGTCATCCTTGCAAGTAGAACTGCCCAGAGAGTATTTGAAACATATGCAAATGATGAAATATTTTGCACGAGTCACTTTTCAAATGCTAACTGCCTTAGTTCTAAACCCCTCAGATTTCCTATAAGCCTGGAAAGACAGGACCATAGGAACTAATTGTTATCATAATAATAATAATAATAATATTAATCATAAAAATAACAATAATAATAGCAACAACAGAAAGAACTTCCTTAACACCCAAAGAAAGGGCCTCCAGCTCGAGGCATTACATATGAAAGAATACCCTTGAATGTCCAAATCACCTGAAAAGGGGAAGAGGGACAACAATAGTGAACAATAGTGAACAAAATCACAACATGTGTGCCAAAAATGGCATTTATATCCCTGAGAGCACAGTATTCAGGAGTACAGAGGCTAAAGGTTCCATAAGGGGAGGCAGGGTGGGAAAGGTATGAATACCTGAGTATCACTTGGAAGAAACAAGATTACTATGGTAAGTAATATTTTCTTCTCACACCAGTAATACTCAGGTATTCGTAACTTTATGCAGACTACCAAGCAGTACCTTTGGAGGTGGGCACAAAAATTTACTTTGAGAACAGACTTTGCAGGACTGCTGTGCCAAACCTGGCATCACCACTGGACAGAATATCCAGACTGTAATGCTTCGTAAAGGTGTATACTGTTTTACAGGTAGCTACTTTGGAGATGTCCACCAGGGAAACATCTGTACAGCTGCTATGGTAGCAGCTGTGTCCCTTGTGGAATGGGTCCTCAACTCTGTTGGGAGCGCCTTTCCAGCCTTAGAATAACAAAAACTGAAAAATAAAAAGTACTATCCAACAAGAAATTGGCCTTTTTGATACTGGGCTACCCTTTCCCACATTCTCATAGGTCAGGAACAACTGTTTTCTGTCCTCCTTTTGACCTTTAGGGGCTGTCAAGTAATAGCTAAACGCTCCTTTGACATCCAGACCATGAAAACTCCTTTCACCAGAACTAAAGCGTTCAGTGAAAAAGGTAGGTAAGATAATGGTTTGATTCAAATAGGAATCAGAAGTCATTTTAAGGGAAACTTCTTGCTTGTTCCCAGGATAATTTTGTCTCTGTGGAATGAAATGTGGTCCTGTTCAGTGCAGAGAGACTTGAGATACTATTGATGGGGGACCTGAATATCCCAGATGTTAACTAGGTGACATGGACTGCAGCCACATCCAAGAGCAGAGTCATTCTCGATGTCCTACAGGGGGCATGCCTTAGACAGCTAGTGGTGGAACCCACTAGGGAGAGAGCAATATTAGACCTGGTACTCTCAAATGGAGAGAGGATCACAAATTTAGAAGTCAGTAGACATCTGGGAACAAGCGACCACTGCACAGTGTGCTTCACAATAAACACAACCATGGAGACAAGCCATACAAAGACAAGGATACTGGACTTTAGAAGAGCTGACTTTGGCATAATGGGTGAATACCTGAGGAATGCATTAGCAAATGGCCAGAAAGAACGGGTGGAAGAACAATGGAGAAAAATCAAAACTGCCATCATGGAGGCAACAAGCCTTTGTGTGAAACAAATAAAGAAAACAAAGCAGAATAAAAAACCACTATGGTTCTCAAAAGAGGTGTCAGGGAAGGTTAAGGAGAAAAAGTCTGCATTCAAAAAGTATAAGGAATCACAGATGGAGCATGACAGGGAACTGTATCAATTAAAGTAGAAAGAAGTGGGGAAGGCAGTTAGAAAAGCAAAGGCCCAAACCAAGGAAAAGATAGCCAACTCAGTTAAGAAGGGGGATAAAACCTTTTATAGGTACATTAGGGAGCATAGAAAGGTTAAGGGAGGGATAGTGAAGATTAATAAAGGAGAGGGGAGGTGGGCAGAGGGAGACAGTGAAAAGGCAGAGATACTGAATGAATACTTTTGCTCAGTAGTCACAAAAGAAGAAGAGGAGGAGTTACCTAAACCAAACAGTAGAAGCACTCCGGATAGTGGGGTTGACGCCAGTCCATTTACAGAAGAAAGAGTACTGAAAGAACTCCTAAAACTCAAGGTGGACAAAGCAATGGGGCCTGATGGGATTCACCCTAGAATCCTGAAAGAGCTAAGGGAGGACCTAGTGACACCACTAACCACACTTTTTAACAAATCATGGGAAGATGGGGTGGTACCTGAGGACTGGAGGAGGGCAGCTGTGATTCCCCTTCACAAAAGTGGGAGCAAGGCAGAAGCAGGAAACTATAGACCTGTTAGTTTGACCTCAGTGGTGGGGAAAATGACGGAATCACTTCTGAAAGAAAGAACTGTTGAGTACCTAGAGGCCAGCGGGGCACAGGACCCAAAGCAGCATGGATTCACAGCTGGAAGGTTATGTCAGACTAATCTAATCGATTTCTTTGACTGGGTGACCAAAGTAATAGACCAGGGAGGGGCTGTGGATATGGTCTACCTAAACTTTAGCAAGGCATTTGACACAGTCCAGCACAAAAGATTAATAATCAAGCTAGCCAGCCTGAGAGTGGGTCCCAGGGTGGTAGCCTGGGTAGCAAACTGGCTGCACAACAGGACACAGAAGGTAATAGTGAATGGAACACATTCTGAAGAAAGGGGGGTTACTAGTGGAGTGCCTCAGGGCTCAGTACTGGGTCCAGTCCTCTTTAACGTCTTTATAGGTGACATTGCAGAGGATCTGGAAGGAAAGGTATGCCTCTTTGCAGATGACTCAAAGATCTGTAACAGAGTTGATACACAAGGTGGGTAGAAAGGATGAGAAGGGACTTGGCAAGGTTGGAGGAATGGTCAGACATATGGCAACTTAGATATAATGCAAAGAAGTGCAAAGTAATGCACCTGGGAAATAAAAATCCAGGAGAAGAGTACACAATAGCAGGGGAGGTACTAATGACAACAGTAATGGAAAGGGACCTGGGTGTAGTCATATTAGATGACCTAAAGGTTGGTAAGCAATATGAGAAGTCAGTAAGGAGAGCCAGGGGGGATAGTGGGATGCATAGAGAGGGGCATCACAAGTAGAAAAAGGGAAGTGGTTATTCCTCTATACAGACAGTTGGTGAGACCCCACCTGGAGTACTGCGTGCAGTTTTGGAGACCTCATCTATGCAAGGACATAGACAGGATGGAAGCAGTCCAGAGGAGGGCAACTAAAATGGTGAAGGGTCTACATCAGAAACCATATGAAGAGAGACTGAGAGAGCTTAATATGTATACCCTTGATGGAAGGAGGGACAGTAGGGACATGATAGAAACTTTTAAGTACCTCAAGAGAATCAACAAAGTCCAGGAGGGTAGCATCTTTCAGAAAAAGAGATGTGTAAGAACAAGGGGGCACAATTTAAAGTTGGAGGGGGGACAGCTCAGGGGTAATGTGAGGCAATTCTTTTTCACGGAGAGAGTGGTGGACACATGGAACTGCCTTCCTGGAGAGGTTGTGGGGTCTAAAACAGTGGGGGAATTCAAACATGCATGGGACAGACATAAGGCAGTTATAGTAGGGGGTTGCAGGAAGTAGGCTGTTGGTTAACTAGAATCTGCAGCTTATCCAATAGGTAGGAAAATGGTCAGACTGCGTGGGCCAAGTGGTCCTTATCTGCCGTCTAAGTCTATGTTTCTATGTAGCTCACTGATTCCTGTGGCAGAAGTCATTACCACAAGGAAAAAATCTTTTTTTTTGTTTTTTTAACATATTTCAAATAAGCTGAAAACAAAAAGGGGGACCCATGAGCCTAACTATGCACACGTCTAGGTCCTGTGTTGGCACTGGTTCCCTGCAAGGGGGTGCAAATGGACCAGGCCTTTAAGGAACCCTTTGAAGATAGGGTTTGAGATTTGAAAAACATTCTGTCCAACTGAGAAGTAAATAGATGCTGCAAGCAGGTGGACCTTTACGGTACTGGTCTGCCAGCCCAGTGAAAGAAAATAGGTAAAATAGTCCAGCACAGTTGGAACACCAGCCTGTGCTGATATGTGCCAGGCCCTTAAAGAGCCTCTTTGAGGCTAGGATCTGGGACCACTAAAACATTTTGTCTAACTAATATGCAGGCAGATGCTGCAACTAGGTGGACCTTGAGGGTGCTGGACTGCAAGGCCAATGAATATAAATAGGTAAGTTAGCCGAGTACTGCTTATTCCCAGCATGTACTGTACCCATTTTCTGGTTGAATACCAATAGTAAACCTTTTCCCTTCTGAAGAGTACAGTTTCTTAATGGAGGGCTTCCTGTAATCACATAAAATGTCTAAGACACAGTGAAAAAGATGCAACGCTTCATATTGTACAGTTGGCCCTCAAGAAACATGACTGGAGCCTGAGTGACTCAAGGTTTGGGTACAGATGCCTCCCAGTTGAAGGTTAGCAGGTTGTGCCTCTGAGAAAAGATGTATTGGTTAGGACCCAGACATGGAGAGTAGCAGTGAGAACCATGTCTGCCTGGCCCAGTCTGGTGTCATCAAGACCATTGGTGCTGGCTGGGACCTGAGCTTGAGAAATGCACTGTATACCAGAGTGAAGGAAGAAAAGTGTACAGGTGCTTCCCTGGCCAACTCAGAACCAGAAAATCCAGGGGGATTGGTACCGGATCTGATCATCTTAGTACTGTTGCAGGTGGTGGTTGTGGTGGGATGCGAACAAGTCTACCTCTGGTATGCACCATCTCCTGAAGATAACTTGCACTACCTGACCATTCAAGGCCCATTCCTGATGGGACTGGTTGATCTCAGTCAAGGTATCTGTCAAGGTAGTGTCCCTACCTGGCAAATGAATATCCTGCAGGGGCCCATAGAGCATGCCGGACTCCATATTTTCATATGTCCTGAGCAGGGAGGGCTTAACCTTGTCCCTCCCTACTTGTGTATGTAACACATTGTGGTGGTATTGTCTGTTCTGACCTGTACAACCTTTGCAGTAGTTGTGTGAAAGCCTTTAGCACAGTAACACTACTCTTAGCCTCTACAGGTTTATGTGCAGGAGTGACTCTGCACTTGACCATGTGCCTTGGGTGGTGTGAACTCCCAGATGGGTGCCCCACTCTAGTAGGGATCCATCTGTTGTCAGACAACTGATAGGGGCTCTTGCTGAAAAAGATGAAGCCTCTTCCTTAGGTTGGTTCCCTCTTTTCCTCCGTTGGAGGCCTGTAACAGTGTCCTTGTTACTAGAATTAGTTTTAAAAGAGGGTCCTGTCTCTGACACCATTGAGCCATGAGGTGACATTGAATGGCCCTAATCTGTAACCTGGATTCTAAAACTTTGCCAGTGGCAGGTGCCATGTGGCCAGTAGCGGAAGAAAACTGTCTTGTGGTTTTTGGTTAATTCAGCCCGAATGAGCCCGCTATTAATGGAATACTTCTTGCCGTGCGTAGGGGCAGGTAGACCCTGCCTTGCAGGGTATTTAGCTTGGCTCCAATGAACTAGAGTGCTTGAGCAGGCTGAAGGTCGAACTTTTTTTAGATTTATCAAGAACTCTAGAGAGTCCTGGAGACCCTAGGTGAGTTGCAGAGTCACTTGCTGGGGTAATTCTACAACCACCAGCCAGTCATCTAGGTACGGGAAAACTGTGACACCTTATCTTTCAAGGTGCTCCAACCACTGTGTACACTCCTAAAGAGTGACCTGATGAGAGTCTGAACCTGAAGTACTTTCTGTGAGACTCCCTTATGGGAGTGTGGAATTAATTTAAGTATAGTAATGCCAGAAACCCCTTTAGGTTTTTCCTGAGGTTTGACATGCTTTGTCTTTTTTGGTTTTCGTGGAGGGGATCGGAGAGACAGCCAGACCATTCACCCTCCCTTTTTTTTTTAAAGAGCTTGAATCACCCTTCTCAGAGGTGTGTAAGTAAGACAGCAGTTTCACATGCAGATTTGGAGGAAGTTGGTCAGAGCCTGAAACGCCCTTATTTGGTCTCTTTTGCAACCTTTCTAGTTCCTTTTCCACTGTTTTTGTGGAAGGAATTTGAGCTCAGAGAAAATCCCTGACTCACTACATCCAGGACCACTTGTCTGTGGTGCCTGAAATACCCCTGCTGTGGGTACTGCTGATACTGAGGCGCAGCCCCAGCCTGATAGGAAAAAAGAGAGCTTGCTGTGGTGTATATATCCACCTTTTCATGTAAGCCTTTACTTTTCTCCAAAGAGGAATTGCCCTCGACTGGAAAGTCTATAACCTTGGTTTGGGTATCCTGAGTGAGGTTTGTGACTTGCAGCCAGGCAAACCTCATCTGAACCACTGTACTTGACATCCATCTGGCAGCAGCCACTTGAACTGTTATTTGGCTGTTCCCAAACCAAGTTTAGCTGTTTCAGCTAGATCATCTGACAGGGGAGTCTAGGCCTTGGCTGACATATCAGAGGCCGACTACCATAGTGACTTTAGTATTGACATAGGCTTGAAATGTGTGTGCCTGCCTGATGGCCAAGGAGCCTGATAAATATCCCTTTTTAAACCATGTTGTCAATTTTTCTTGCAATCCTTAATAGGAGGATAGGATGCCAGGGATATCTTTGCCTTGTCACAGGCTATCACTTTCACCACTCCTTGGTGGACAGGGTGGAGGAATAAATTTCAGTTCCCTCCCTGTCCAGCTGATATTTCTTATACATCCTCTTATCCAGAGGGGGAACAGAAATTGGAGTTTGTAAAATCTTTAAGTATCTTCCCTGAAGAATTTTTTCACAGGAATGGGAAGCTTTTAGTGGGTGTCAGCCCAATCATTTCTAACCAATGTGAAGAATGAGGAATAAACCTCAGATGTTCTGTGGGGAGAGACAAACTCATGTTCAGTGGAAACCTCAGATTCAATAGGTTTTCCTCCATTTCATAATAATTACATATTCTTCCTTTTAAATATTAGGAAGACTGCTTTGCAAAGGTCAGTTGCTGAGAGACAGACGGCCCTTGCAAGCCTGAAAGTGTTTTCTTTAGCCGTTCCAGACATTTCTCCACACTTTTTTCCTGGGAAAGTTTACAAATTTCACAATGTTCATTTAGGTGATCCTAGCCAAGGGAAGCAACACACAACTATGCTTACCTATCTTGGCAAATACTTCCCCAATAAGAACAGGCCTGTGCAATTTCTGTAGGAGTTGGCAGGCTTTATAGCAGGCACAGAAGTCTCCAAAATGCTGTCCAGCAGGGGGTTCTGTGTGCTTAGTTTTCTTCAGTTTCATTGAGGGAACCAGGGAGTCAGCCGGTTCAACAAGCCTTTTAAAAACTACTTATATGTCCATCTCAGGGTAGCAGTTACAATATTTGTTGTGGAGTCACCCACAGTAACTTAGGGTGTCAGCTGGTTAGAACTCGGGGGACCCTTAGGTGGTGATAGTTTTTTTTTCTTAACCTTATCCAGGTATTTCAGTAGTTTTTCTTGTTTTTTTAATAAGGACATGTAATGCAGATTTCACTCTGCTTTTAAATGTTGATGTCCAGATAGGCAAAACAAGAGAATGTTTGACTCAATAAAATTTCACCACACTGAATACAAGGTTTGAAACTGGGATCACCAGTTTCATCTCTGTTTTTATGACATTTCCAATGTAAAACCAATAAAAGTTGCAACTGCTAAAAATAATTTAATTTAAGTTTATTTAGTAGTTGTGATCGGTTCCTGAACCATTGCAGGATCCAGGAACGGAGATAAAATGAACCGAGGCTATTGGTAAAACAAGCTAATTTAATAAAATTAAACATAACTAACCGAGTTTTTTAGTCAGAAAACTCCGATAAATATAAAAGAAACCTCAGTTTACCCCCGGTTATACCGAACTGGGAGAAACCGAGAAAACTTAAAATTTAAACACTAAAACTATGGGTTTACCTAAAATTACAAAAAATAAAAGGCAGCAAATGAAATGTAAAGAATACTTATAATAATTTATAAGGTTTCTCACGTCAGAACAAAAGCTGATGAGGAGAGGATCTCTGAGCATCTAGTCTCGACAGGCAGAGAGAGAAATCTGAGGGGTTTAGAACTAAGGCAGTTAGTATAAGGCAGCATTATAAAAGTGGCTCATGCAAAAGATTCCCATCATTTGCATATGTTCCAAATTCTTTATGGGCAGTTCTGTTTGCAAGGATGACTGCATAAAGTTATGAATACCTGAGTATTACTGGGGTGAGAACCCCCCTTTCTTCAGAGTGGACTCCATTTACTATTACCCTTGGCGTCCTGTTGTCCAGCCAATTGTTTACCCAGGCTACCACCTTGGGACCCACTCCAAGGTTGGCTAACTTGTATATCAATGTTTTGTGTGGGCCTGTGTCAAATGCCTTGCTAAAGTCTAGGTAGGCCATGTCCACAGCCCCTCCCTGGTCTACTACTTTGATCACCCAGTCAAAGAAATCAATTAGATTCATCTGATGCAACCTTCATACTGTGAATCCATGCTGCCTTGGGTCCTATGCCCTACTGGCCTCTACATACTCAACAATTCTTCCCTTCAGAAGTGATTCCATCATTTTCCCTACCACTGAGGTCAAACTAACAGGTCTGTAGTTTTCTGCCTCTGCCTTGCTCCCATGTTGAGAAGTGGAATCATATCTGCTCTCCTCCAGTCCTCAGGTACCACCCCATCCTCCCGTGATTTGTTAAAAAGGGTAGTCAGTGGTATCACTAGTTCTCCCCTTAGTTCTTTTAGAATTCTGGGGTGAATCCCATCAGGCCCCATTGCTTTATCCACCTTTAGTTTTAAGAGTTCTTTCAGAACCCTTTCTTCTATGAATGGACTGGTATCAACCCCGTTCAGAGTGTTTCTATTGTTTGGCTTAGGTACCTCCCCCTCCTTTTCTTTTGTAAATACTGAGCAGAAGTATTCATTCAATATCCCTGCTTTTTCACTGTCACCCTCTGGCCACATTCCCTCCCCTTTATTAAGCCTCAGTATCCCTCCCTCCCTTGGTCTTTCTTCACTCTCTAATGTGCCTATAAAATGTTTTATCCCCCTTCTTAACAGAACAAGCTATCTTTTCCTCAGTTTGGACATTTGCTATTCTGACAGCCTTCCCTGCCTCCTTCTGCTTTAACTGATATAGTTCTCTGTCCTGCTCCTTCTGTGTTTCCATATATTTCCTGAATGTGATCCATTTCTCCTTACCTTCCCTGCCACCTCTTTTGAGAACCATAGTGGCTTTTTCCTTCATTTTGTTTTGTTGATTTGCTTTACGCAAAGGCTTGTTGCCTCTGTGATGGCAGTTTTGATTTTCCCCCATTGTTCTTTGTTCCACTGTTCACCCCTCCTTCTTGCCTGTTTGCTAGTGCTTTTCTGAGGCACTCTGCCATTTTGTCAAAGTCAGCCGTCCTAAAGTCCAACACCCTTGCTTTTGTATGGCTTGACTCTACAGCTGTGTTTATCCTGAACAACACTGTTTGGTGATCGCTTGTTCCCAGTGCTCATTTGCAAAGGTTCCACATCAAACACATATTCACAAAAAAACTTTACAAGTATAATAAGTAGTTCCAGCAGAAAGGCAATCTAGTCAGGCTCAATGCACTTAAGGCAGAACAATTACATACAGTTTTGAAAATATTGATACAGATTGTTGTGTAAAAATCACAGGTTATGTACAGAGAGAAACTGAATAAAATAGTTTAACAGTTACAATTGCATTGGACTGCAAAGGCAGATTGCAAAGATCTCTTAAACTGATTAAACTTGGGAAGATTCAGCAATGTATCAGTTGTATGCAGTTATTGTTTAACCAGTTAGTGGCCCTGACAGCAAATGACTGCCTTCCCAGCTGTGTATGCCAGATAGGAGGCTTGAGGGCATTCCTGGCCATGTTCCTGTTGTAATATTGTTGGAGACAGCATGGAAGCAATTTGTTAAAGCTGGGGGTGTTAGGCCCAAGAGTGCCTTTTGGGCTAGCAAACAGGTCTGGGGCTTTATTCTGCTGGGTAAAGATAGCCAGTTAGTGAGTGTGTAAAGGGTATAACTGTGAGTACAATAAAGCTGGTATGTATTGTTTCACTCCTTATTCATGGCAAGGTAATTATGTGGTCCCAATTTATACGAAAGACCTTAAAACTGATAAAAGGAAAACTACCATCCAATCAAGCTTATTGACAATATGGCCAAGACTTATGCATGCCTCCTATTAAAAAGGCTGACAAAGTGAATTCATTTAAATGACATTATATCCCTCTTACAGGCAGGCTTCAAGGGGAAAAGAGCATGAGTACCATATCCCAATGTTTCCTACTAAGTCATTTAAATGAGAAATACACTAAAAGAAGAACAATAAAAGTTGTTCATGGACATGTAGACTTTACAGCCACTTTTGACTCCATCTCAAGATCCCTACTATGCGACAAACTTAAGTTATCATGAATAGATAAGAATTTACTAGTATTAATAAGAAGGTTATACTCAGACATATGGATTGAGATACACAAACTATGATGAATATATGAAATAAATCAAGACTGTTAGTTTCATCAAGGCTGTGCACTTGCTCCTACTCCCTTTAACATTTCCAGAATGAAATGCAGTGTCACAGTTTCCTGCATGACCAAAGGGATTACTTCCCTTTGAGATTTCTTTGTTTCCTGCAGTAACTCTGCTGCAGAATTTGGTTTCATCCTGGCGAGCTTCACCATACATAATGAGATTCTAGAGATATTCATTAATCTAGATATACACACTCCAAAAATCTCTAATGAAAGAATACCAGTACTAGCTTATGCAGATGATCTGGTTCTCATATCCTTATCTAGAAACGGTCTTCAAAAAATATTGATTGAGCTTGAGTCCAAAACACAAAGATTAAAACTTGATCCAAAAACTTAAAAAAAGTCATGGTTTTTAGAAAGACAATTAGATTCAAATAAGTTCAACTTTACCTAATAGGTGCTGCCTTGGAGAGAGTCACAGCATTCTCTAAGCTTGGTCTTACATTCAGTTCAAACACCAGATGGAATAAGCACATTGCTAATACACATACTAAAATGAGTTTGAGTACATCATCACAAGCATGAAGAAGCTTTAAGAAACTCTATGGAGGCTGCATGATATCCACCCGTATAACTGCTTTATACACAAAAGTAATAAATCAAGGTGTCTACACATGTGAACTCTAGGGTTTCACGGATGTGAACATTTTAGAAAGGGTAATCACTAGTCTTTACAAGAAAAGCTTAAAATTACCTAACGGTACCCTGAATGTTGTAATTGAAGTGGAACTTGGATTAATCACCTTGAAACACACTATACAAGCAAAGATATAATGTTCTGGTTAAATATCCAGGTACAAACTAAGGATTCCTTATTAGCTTTGTGTCTAACAAAGAAACATGACATGACAGTGTGTTCTCCTGGAAATAAATGGCTAAACCAAGTTTTCTCCCTTTTACATGAGCATGATCTTTATTTTTTACAATTATATACGCCGGGGTGTTCAGGAGTGGGGTAAGTCCCAGGGTGTGTGGCAGGAAGGAGTGTGATCTGGACCGATGGGGGCCAGCAAATGAAGGAGCAAAAAAAAAATACATATTTTATATGGGAAATACATAGCAAAAAAATACAGAACTTCTCAAGAGACCAAGATATGACTATGCTGAAAAACATTACAGTCTCAAAATGTCTAGTTAATAATAATGAGGGACATTGTCTGAAACTCTACTTGAATATTATGGAGAGCCCAAAGCATCAGGAATTCTTCATTGAGTTTAGGTCTAAAGACTTTGAAAGCAATATATTAGCTTCCAGATATGATAAAGAAGAGGGCAATGTTTCTACCCTCTGCCAAAGATGTTTAAATGACCAAGAGGATCTCTTACTTGTAGTATGAGTCTGCAAATGGTATAGCAAGAAAAATCTGGATTGGACAATATATTGAAAGTATGTTTATTTCTCCATGATATCTGTTAGATAGCTTGTTCAATTCAGGAAATCCTGAATTATTGACCATATTGGCAGACGTTCTACTACTTGTAGCCAAGATAAGGAAAAAAAGGTTCATCTGATGAAATAAGTAAAACTTTTGACTCCCTTTGCTGCCTTGCCAATTCCTGATGTACACACACTCACATGAAGACTGTTCTCTATTTGATGGACACATTTATTGGCTTAGATTCCACCCATAATATGTACAAGATTGAGTGGAGCTGAAATGTACTTTTATTACCTTATCTATTGAGATTACAAGTTTTATACATGACGGGCTGTGTAGGTAGCCAGACCCAAACCCTGTCATGTCCAGTTTACGTCATGTATTTCATGATCAGCTAAGTCTTTTACATCTCTACTCACTTTCCAATGATACATGGGTATTGAACTAAATCCACTATAGAATAATATTTTATGTGTACAGTACATAGGATTTTTATTGTTGAAAAAAAACTGTTTTTTTTATATTTTGCTACTAATGACTCTTGTTATTGTATCTATTTTCATGTTGCAATGACTTGGTGTCAGAAACATATACAAGAGTATGATTATGAAGGCAAAGAAGTTGCATTACCAAAATCAATCATACTACACATCCAGCTTAGTACTGAAATTTAGTAAAGTAACTGGAGGGAAACACTAAAAAAGAATAGAAGATAAGTTTCCTAAATGAGGAAGGACTGAATTTTCCACAAATGGCAAATTGTTTAAATTCCTATTGTTGCCACTTTCTTGATGTAAAAATGGGATGCTGAGACACGTCTGTGAGAAACAAAGCAATGAGTGTATATCAGGCGGTCTAAAAGGGGTTCCAACATTTTATTTTAGAGCACTTAAGTAAAATATGGTGCTACAAGAATTAAATCAATTAAATTCAAAAAAAGCTATAGCATTAGATCAAATGAAATAAATGGTGTGAAATATTCAGCTGATATTATTGCCTCTCTTCTCATGAAGATATTTAATTGTAGTTTACAACAATCTATATTTCCTGAGTTTTGGAACTAAAATTGTCCCTAATTTTAAGGTGGAAGAATAGAAGTAAACAAACTAATTATCAGCCCTTCATTTCCCTTTTCACAGTATCTAAATTGTTTGAGAAGTTGGTTAGTCAACAAATTTTTGAACATCTTGAAAAATATGACCTCTTATCTCCTTGTCAGACTGGTTTCAGATTGGGAAGCTTGATGGGCACTGCACTGTTGAACTTTATGAATATTGCCACCAAAGGACTAGAAGGGGGTGGGTCCACTAGTACTGTGTTTGTTGATCTCTCCAAGACCTTGATTTGGTTCATTATCATATTTTGCTAAATCAGATCTTCCAGGTTGGTATGTCCAATTTAGTACGTGATTAGTTTCAATCCTATCTTACTGAAAGAACACAACATTAGTCTATTGGAAATTTACTTTTCAATAGAGAGACATTTAATGGGGGGTACCCAAGGTGTTATCTTGTATCCCCTGTTATTTTTTGTGTATATAAATCCCCTTCCCCAGAGCCAAGGGTAATGTTGAACTACAGCAAAAAATGCAATTAGACTTTAATATCCAACAGCATTGGTTCAGGGACTCTATAATGATGTTGAGCAACAAAAAAATGCAGGTGATGTGTTTTCAGACCAAAAGTAACAAAAGTGTAGTCTAATGATTCTGATATACTGTATGAATAGAGCTTGCAAAATGGTAAAAAATTGGAAACAACAGAATCATAAAATATCTCAGGGTCTATATTGACAATAAACTAATTTTCATGAACATATAAGCAAAACAATAAAGACAACATCAGACTGGGAATCTTGCGTAGTTGCAGCAGCCATTTCGAAGAGTGGGGTTATTCTAGATGCCCTACAGGGGGCATGCCTTAGACAACTAGTATTGGAGCCCACTCGAGAGGGAGCAATCTTAGACCTGGTTCTCTCAAATGGAGATGAAGAGAGGATCACAGATGTAGAAGTGGGTAGCCATCTGGGAACTAGTGACCATCGAACAGTATGGTTCACAATAAACACAGAAATAGAGTCAAGCCATACAAAGGCAAAGGTACTGGACTTTAGGAGGGCTGACTTTGCAAAATGGGTGAGTGCCTAAGGAATGCACTAGCAAATGGGCAGGAAGGAGGGGTGGAAGAACAATGAGGAATAATAAAAACTGCCATCACAGAGGTAACAAGCCTTTGTGTGAAGCAAATAAACAAAACTAAACGATGTAAGAAACCACTATGGTTCTCAAAGGAAGTGGCAGTGAAGGTTCAAGAGAAAAAGAAAGCATTTAGAAAGTACAAGGAATCACAGAAGGAGCAGGACAGAGAACTGTATCAGTTAAAGCAAAAGGAAGCTGGGAAGGCAGTCAGAACAGCAAAGGCCCAAACCGAGGAAAAGATAGCCAACTCAGTTAAGAAGGGGGATAAAACCTTTTATAGGTACATCAGGGAGCGAAGGAAGACCGAGGAGGGATAGTGAGGCTTAATAAAGGGGAAGGGTGGGCAGAGGGTGACTGTGAAAGGCAGAGATACTAAACAAATAATTTTGCTCAGTATTTACAAAGGAAGAGGGGGAGGTACCTAAAACAAACAGTAGAAACACTCTGGATACAGAAGTTGATGCAAGCCCATTTACAGAAGAAAGGGTTCTGAAAGAACTCTTATTACTGAAGGTGGACAAAGCAATGGGGCCTGATGGGATTCATCCCAGAATTCTAAAAGAACTAAGGGTAGAATTAGTGACACCACTGACTACCCTGTTTAACAAATCATGGGAGGATGGGGTGGTACCCGAGGACTGGAGGAGGGCAGATGTGATTCCCTTCACAAAAGTGGGAGCAAGGCAGAAGCAGGAAACTACAGACCTGTTAGTTTAACCTCAGTGGTAGGAAAATGATGGAATCATTTTGAAGGAAAGAATTGTCGAGTATCTAGAGGCCAGAGGGGCACAGGACCCAAGGCAGCATGGATTCACAGCAGGAAGGTCATGCCAGACAAATCTGATAGATTTCTTTGACTGGGTGACCAAAGTAGTAGATCAGGAGGGCTGTGGACATGGCCTACCTAGACTTTAGCAAGACATTTGACACAGTCCCACACAAAAGATTAATATGCAAGTTAGCTAGCCTGGGAGTGGGTGCCATGATGACAGCCTGGGTAAAGAATTGGCTGGAGAATAGGACACAGAGAGTAATAGTAAATGGAGTCCACTCTGAAGAAAGGGGGGTTACTAGTGGAGTACTGCAGGGTTCAGTATTAGGACCGGTCCTCTTCAATGTCTTTATAAGCGACATTGCAGAGGGACTGGAAGGAAAAGTATGTCTCTTTGCAGATGACACAAAGATCTGCAACAGAGTTGATGCACAAGGTGGGGTGGAAAGGATGAAAAGGGACTTGGCAAGGTTAGAGGAATGGTCAAATGTATGGCAACTTAGATTCAATGCTAAGAAGTGCAAGGTAATGCACCTGGGAAACAAAAACCCAGGGGAAGGGTACACAATGGGGGGTGAGATACTAACAACAACAAAAATGGAAAGGGACCTGGGGGTAGTCATATCAGATGACCTAAAGATGGGCAAGCAATGTGAGAGGGCAGCAAGGAGGGCTGGGAGAATACTGGGATGCATAGGGAGAGGCATCACCAGTAGAAAACAGGAAGTTATTGTCCCTCTGTATAGACAGCTGGTCAGACCCCATCTGGAGTACTGCATGCAGTTCTGGAGACCCAGTCTTACAAAGACATGAACAGGATGGAAGCTGTCCAGAGGAGGGCTACTAAAATGGTGCAGGGTCTGCACGGAAGACATATGAAGAGAGACTTAAGGAGCTTAATCATATAGCCTCGAGGAAAGGAGGGAGAGTGGGGACATGATAGAAACTTTCAAGTACCTCAAGGGAATCAACAAAGTCCAAGAGGGTAGCATCTTTCCAAAAAAGGGTGTGCAAGAACAAGGGGCACAATTTGAAGATAGAAGGGGTGTCTCAGAGGTAATTTAAGGAAGTATTTTTCACAAGAGGTTGTGGATGCATGGAATGGCCTTCCGGAAGAGGTCGTGGAGTCAAAAACAGTGGTGGAATTCAAGCATGCATGGGACAGTCATAAGGCAATTCTGGGGGTTGGGGGTAAGAAGTAGGCTGCTGGTTAACTAGGATCTGCAGCTTGTCCAGTAGGCAGGGAAATGGGCAGACTGGGTGGGCCAAGCGGTCCTTATCTGCCATCAAATTCTATGTTTCTATGTTTCTATGTAGGAAATCATTCATACTACCAAAAGAATCTAGAAATAGGATAGCACTGCAACTTTTATTACCCATATTAGAATACGGTAGTGTTGCTTACCAACACACAAATTTCACCATATTTTATAAATTAGATCAAACCTACATAAGAATAGCCCATTTCATTTTGTTCTGCCACTTTGACGACCATCACTACAAAATGTTTGCCTTGCTGGGATGGGAGTCTCTTAATCTATGAATAAAAAAGCAGCTTGAAGTGATAACCTTCAAAGAGCCTAAAGGTGGAAAAATAGATCCTTCCAAATTCTTACAAAATTATCAACATGGACACTACCTGAAGGCATTGAAGAACAGGGGCCTAACATTACCTTTGGTTAAAAATTCTTATAGTAAAATGCAACCAAATTATTTGCCAAAATGTTTGGACTGAACTATCACCCAGTGTAAGGAACACAGAAAAATTATCAAAAAGTACCAAGTGTCTGGCAAACTCTAAATCATGAGTTAGTCGAAAGTTGTGTGTGTGTGTAAAACATGTTAGCTTTAGGGAAACAATATTTTGGCCTATTAGGCAGCTCTGTTTTAAGGATTCTTTAGGAATTTCTGTTTTGTATTTGTCATATATGGTGATTTACACTAAATTTGTTGTGCAGTCAGTATGTTTTGATTGCCTTTTAGTTGAGGTATTATGTTGCTTGAGTTTTCTTTTGCATTATAGCTACTTTTCCTGCTATTCGGGAGTTTAATTGGCTGTTATGTTGGTTTACTTCTGTTTCATGTGAGTCTACCATTTTAGCTTTTTATGACGACTGTTCTCCCTCTCCTGCCTTGTTATTTGGGAGTATCAGGCAGCTCACTTTGTTATTGTGAGTTTTACCACTGAAATTGTGCTGGGTTCCATTTTTTGGAAGCCGAAACAGACTCTGTCTTTATTCTGCAGTGGAATGTGGTTTGGAACCTGCTGCCTGGCATTGTGAGCCTGAGTCCGGAGGTTCTGAGTGGAATCATTATGGAAACATTGTGGAAACCTTGATCTGTCTTTGCCACCTGTGGTGGGGAAGACTGTGCAGTTGGAGGGCAGGCTGTGAAGCTGAGAAGTTCGGACTGAGCCTGAATTCATTATCTTCGAGGAGGTAGCTGGTGTGGTGAGAGCATACTCAGCGATCAAATGGATGTTTAGACTTTTACGTTAAAGAAGTGGTGTGGTTTAGGAATTTTGTTGGGTGGGGGGGGTCTCCTGTTTGTGCTTGGGGCTAAGTGGCTGGTGTGCCCCCATGATCAAGCGGGAGTTTCTCTGGTGATGATCCGGGGAGCTGGAGAGTCGATCAGATTTTCTCTCAAGCCTCCTCTGGACATACCTAGCAGCCTGTTCCCCAGGGGGTTGTAGCTGTGGGTCACTAGTGGTTAGGTACCAGGGCATGTGATTTGGCGCAGTTGGGGGGGGGGGCCTTCCCTTAGATTTCTAGCTCTCACGTCCTAGCCTGCCACTGTATTGGGGATATTTGAGCTGTGTTCTGAACATTCTCTGAGGCCAGTCTCTTCCTGCTATTTGAGGTTTTGCCCTTTAAACTGCTTTGGGTTGACTTTTTTCTTCACTACGTCGGACTTAGACTGATGTTACTGCAATTTGCCTAGATTTAAAATATTGTTGGGGACACTGTTTAGATTTTACTTGTCTGATTCTTTTATATTTCTTTTACTGTTTACTTGCCCCTCAGACTTCTGGTGATAGCGGAGCCTGGGATTGGAAAGTCTTGGCATTTTTGAACAGGGGAGGTGGGAGCTTCCTTGGTTCATTCATAAAACATTTGAAATCACCTGTCTGATTTGTTGCAAAGGTCTGCTGAATCATTTATCATAGGGGACTGTTGGATTATTTTCATTAGTATAATTAAGGGTTTATAATTTGGGGGAGGCAACTTGACTATAGGATGAAGGTTTAAACTGTTTGATGTTTGTTTTATTTATTAATTAGTGGGATTACTTTGTGTTATAATAAGTGTATTTGAAATGTGTTGGGAGGGTTTTGAGATGGCTGGGCATTATTCTCCCACCATGCTTGGAGCATTATGCCCTTTTGACTGTCCTCCATTGCCAGCTGAGGTGTGCAAGGGGCGCCGCACCATAGGGATAGTCAGAAATCGATTGAAAAGGGGCAGCCTGGGCATGGTGGAAGAATGGAGAGGGGTGGACAGATTGAGGTCGTTGGGGCTAGGAGATGCCCTGGGGCAAAATGGGGTCAGGATTCTCTAACTGGTTCCCATACCCAAGGGCTCCACAAATAGTGGGCAGGTCTCAGGATCTTCTTCGGTGACCCATTCAACTCGGGCAGTGTTATGCAATGAAAGATCGATTAGAAACAAGACGGCCATTATAGCTGATCTTGTTGGAACATCTGATCTGGCATGCATCACCGAGACCTGGCTGGACAAGAATGCAGGCCCTGTCTTGGCATTTGCTGTTCCACCCGGGTTCTCTGTGATACATCACCCAAGATTGGATCGTAGGGGCGGGGGTGTAGCCATTATGTTTAAAATGGAACTGAGCCTTGTGGATGTGCCAGTGGGGTGCACTCGATCCTTTCGGTGTATCTTGGGAGCAGGTGTAGGGTTCAGGATACTCCTCATCTACCATCCACCTAGTGATGGGGGAGAATTCCTGAAGGAGTTTGCAGACTTCATTGTCGACGTGGCCTTGGAGTCACACAGATGGTTAATTCTGTGTGACTTCAATGTCAGGGTCAATAATGAACTCTCTCAATTTGGAAATAATCTCCTCCAGCTTATGACTATGCTGGGCCTTACACAGGTGGTTACCTCTGCTACCCATATTGGAGATCACTCTCTGGATCTCATGTTCCTCCTGGGGATGGAGACCATGGATCTAGAGGTGGAACCAGCTGGTTGGTCTGACCATCACACCATAAGGTTCAGTTTCGGGGCACCCCCAAGTAGGTCTGCCCCTATGGAGTTGGTCCAGTACTGCTCTTTGAGGGGAGTTCCCCCAGAAGGTCTATCGGCTGTGCTGGACCTATTGGGTTTATCGAGTGAATGCATGAGTCCAAACAGTATTGTACTAGCTTATAGTAAGGTGGTGGGAGATGCTCTGGACTCAATAGCACCTGTTCGTGTTCACCCACTCACTCTGCGCCCAAGGGCCCCGTGGTTCGATGGGTCCTTGAAGGAGCTGAAGAGGGTTGGTCGAAGGCTACCGAGAGCTTGGTGGAAATCCTGCCTTGATGATGACAGGCTTAGATTGATGGAACATTATAAGATCTATATATCAGCAATAACCTGTAAGAAGGCAGAATTTCTGTCCAGGGAGATTGCTGCTACACAAAATTGACCAGCTCAGCTCTTTCAGACTGTGGACAGACTGTGCAATCCAGTCTGTCTTCAGTCTGGAAGAGTTTTCTCACAAAAAAAGTGTGATGAGCTTGCTTGATTTTTTGCTGATAAGGTTGCTAGCATCAGGACAGGGATCAGCCCAATTCCCTCTATGAGGGATTGTGGAGATTGGAAGGAGGTTACGTATACCCCATCTGTCTGGTCTGACTTCAGCCAGCTGGAATTCTCGGACATTGTGAGGATTGTCCAGATTTTGCAACCAACCAGCTGTAGTTTGGATCCGGGCCCTACGCCACTATTGGTACATTGTGTAGATGTTATCTGTCCGATCTGTGCTGAAATTATCTGGTGTTCCTTGGAAAAGGTTTTTTTTTCTGATCCCCTCAAGGATGCTGTCATTCAACCACTCCTTAAAAAACCTTCCTTGGATCCTGACTGTCTAGCAAACTACAGACCTGTCTCTAATCTACCCTTTGTGGGTAAGGTTATTGAGAAGGTGGTTGCTTTGCAGCTGCATGACTATCTTACAACCCACAATGTCCTGGATGCTCTCCAGTCTGGGTTTAGGAAGAGACATAGCACTGAGACTGCCCTTGTTTGGGTGTTAAATGATCTCCTAATTGCGAGAGATCGAAAGGCTCGTACTATCTTAGTCCTTCTTGATCTCTCAGTGCCATTTGACACTGTAGACCATGGTTTGCTTTTGGAGCACCTGCAGCACTTCTGTGGATTATCTACTACAGTCCTAAATTGGTTTGATCTTTCCTCACAGGCAAGTTACAGAGGGTTGTCACTGGAATGCATTCCTCTGATGCCCTCCCTCTGCCCTGTGGGGTGCCGCAGGGCTCCATATTGGCACCCATGCTGTTTTCAGTGTACATGCTGCCATTAGGAGATATCATTAGGAAGTACAATTTGGGTTTTCACTGTTACGCAGATGATACCCAACTGTATATGTCTTTTATGCCCAGACAGAATGATGCAGTCTCTGTGCTTAACAACTGTCTAACTGAAATCAAAGATTGGATGAGCACTAGCTGGCTGAGGTTAAATCCAGCAAAGACTGAGGTGTTGGTTGTGGACCCGGGTGGTCCAGAGGTGGGTCTTGGGTCTGGGCTTCCTTCGGGTCTATGGATTGATGGTGTCCAGCTCATCACCTCAGATTGGGTGCGTAACCTGGGTGTTATTTTCGATAGCGGTTTGACTTGTAAATCTCAGGTCTCTGCTGTCGTTAAATCTTCCTTTTACCATCTAAGGAATATTGCCCAGGAGAAACACCTAGTTCATCTGGCTGACCTCCTTATATTGGTCCACGCCTTCATAGCCACCCTCCTTAATTACTGCAATGCCCTCTACTTAGGGCTTCCTGGGGTTGATATCCGCCACTTGCAGCTGATGCAGAATGCAGTGGCCAGGTTTTTAACTGGTACATCGAGGACTAGTCAGATTACACCTGTGCTGTGCTAACTGCACTGGCTGCCAGTACAGTGGCGGATCACCTTTAAGGTCGACTTGCTGACCTATAAAGCCCTACACGAGCAGGGACCCTGATATCTGCAAGAGCTCCTGGTTTCCTACTACCCCCGCCATTCGCTTCGATCCACCATCGAGGGATTGCTAGAGATTCCCAGGGTTAGTTTGAAAACATCTGGGGCATGAGATGTTTCTTATGCTGCACCTATCTTGTGGAATTCTCTACCTTATCAGTTAAGAGAATACCTGACCGTCATGAGTTTTAAATCTGATTTTAAGACTTATCTGTTTTATCAAACTTTTTCTGTATGATTTGAATTTTTGTTATTGTTTATATTGGATTTTACTGTAAAGTGCCTTGATAATTTGAAAGGCACTCAAGAAATACATTTTACCGTACCTTACCTACAGGTACTAGATTAGATTTTTTTTTATTCTTTGTTGATGCCCTCTCCAATGCCACTACCTTGACCTCCCTCTGGGTGCCCCAGGTGCCTTGGCTTCACCGAAGTCTGACCCCTACAACTGGCCTACCTCCATGCTACCACAGCTATCCCACTTGGTGGGAAAGAGGGGAGGTTCCCCTGTAAAACACTAGGCTTTGTCAGGCAGGCTAGTTGGGAATCACAGGTCTGGTCCCCTCTGGTTCACTGGGGTCTGTCGTCTGTCAGGTACTGGGGTTTTCCTTGGTTATCCACCAAATCCCCATGGACACAGGCACTCATGTAAGGTCCATGGAGCATGTGCATGTAAGCATGCTGCCACACCGAACCCCCTGTCTGCATTTGCCCCTCCCTTGGTGCCCTCAACTGTACTGCCACTTATGATCATGCAGCTGTCAGTACTACAGTGACAGCAGCAACTCTCGCATCCCCGGGATGCTCCATCCCCTTCCCCTCGGCTGACCCCCTCTAAAAAACAGATGTGATCTTTAATGTCTGTTTGTATCATGACTGCTTTGATCAGTAATGCTGTAACCATTTTCAAACAGGACAACTTTATAAAATAGGTCTCATTAGTCCTAAAAGTACACTTCCTGTCAAAAATAAAGAGTTTTATCTTTCTGTCTATTAGGGATGTAATAGTATGACAATTTAACAGTATACATGGTTTACACAGTATCAGAAGTGACAGTATTGATACCATGGTTTATTTCTGATACCACGATATCTGTGGTTCAATGTATACTGCAGTTTTCAGGCTTTTCAATCAATTTTGCGTGTTTTAGGGATGAATGTGCCTTCCATGACAAGAAATGACTACTACCATAATACTGCAATATTGGATAATGATATTATACTGAGTAATGGTTATCATACTGTCAAACGTTCATACTATGGCATCCCTATAAGGCAGCAACCAATAAAAGGGGCAGCTCCAAGAACAAGACATACCAAGTTCAAAACGATACTACAGACAGCAGGAAAAAAATAGCACTGTCCACCAGTCACAACTGCTGGACAGTGCCATTTTTTCTTGCCATCTGCCATCCCTATAAGTTGCCCAAACAAAAGGGGAAACATAAGTCTATTAAAACACACACACACAACAATACACTGGGGTAATAAACAGACTTCACACATGCCTATATTTCCAAATGCATAGAAACATAGAAGTTGGTGGCAGATAAGGACTTCAAGGCCCATCCAGACTGCCCATTTATTTTTCTGCCTTATGAATGTTCCATCGGCCTTTGCACTGTCAATGGCCTATCATTCATACTCATCTGTATTGCTCCCTTATGCCTATTCCATGTCTGTTTGAAGCCCTGCACTGTATTCATATCCACCATTTCCTGAGGTAGGCCGTTCCATGCATCCACCACCCTTTCTGTGAAAAAGAACTTCCTCACATTCCCCTTAATCAGCCTCCCTCTAATCTCATGCTGTGTCCTCTTGTCCTGCTATTTTTCTTATATTGAAACATGTTAGACTCTTTCACCTTGTTAATGCCCTTAAGGTGGTGTTTGAATGTTTCGATCATATCACCTCTCTCCCTCCTTTGCTCTATGGTATACATCTTGAGCTCCGTTAATCTGTCCTCGTATGTTTTCTGATGCAGTTCCTGCACCATTTTGGTGGCCCTTCTCTGGACTGCCTCAATTTTGTTAATGTCCTTGTGAAGGTGTGGCCTCCAGTACTGCACGCAGTACTCCAGGTGGGGCCTAACCAGTGTCTTGTAAAGAGAGATTATTATCTCCCTCTTCCGACTTGTGATACCCCAGCTAATACACTCCAACATCCCCCTAGCCTTACCTACTGCTTTAGTGGTCTGCTTGTATGATTTCAGTTCATTGGTGATGATGATGCCCAAGTCTCTTTCTTCCCTTGGGACTGCCAGCAACTCCCCACACAGCCTATAGGTGACTTCAGAGTTTCTCTTCCCTATGTGCATGATCTTGCACTTCTTTGCGTTAAACCCCAGTTGCCACTCTTTCAGCCATTTTGCTAGTTTATCCAGATCTCTTCTCATTCTGCCCACCCCATCTGGATCATCTACTCTGTTGTGGATCTTGGCGTCATCTGCAAACAGACAAACCTTACCGTCCAGTCCATTTGCTATGTCAGTGATGAAGATATTGAAGAGGACTGGCCCCAGGACTGATCCCTGAGGCACCCCACTTGTGACTTGCATCTCTTCTAACTGTATACCGTTTACCACCACTCTGTTTTCTGCCTGTCAACCAGTTTGCCACCCAGTTGACCAACTTCTGACCCACCCGAGCCTACCCAGCTTATTAATCAATCTTCTATGTGAACAGTATCAAAAGCTTTGCTGAAGTCAAGGTAGGTGACATCAACTGCTCCCCCTTGGTCCACCACTCTGGTTATCTAGTCAAAGAAATCTATGAGATTAGTTTGACAGGACCTTCCTGTTGTAAACCCATGCTGTCTTGGATCCTGTGCTCCTATGAATTCCAGGTGTTGAACTATCCTTTCCTTAAGGAATGCCTCCATAACCTTGCCCTCTACTGAGGTAAGACTGACTGGTCTGTAGTTCCCTGCCTCCTCCCTGCTACCACTCTTGTGGAGCAGGATCACATGAGCCCTTCTCCAGTCTTCAGGGACCTCTCCTGTGCTCAGAGACTCATTAAACAGTTCTGATAATGGCTCTGCTAGTTCCACCCTTAGCTTCTATAGTAGTCTGGGATGTATGCCATTAGGTCCCATTGCCTTATCCACCCCAAGCTTATCAAGCTCTTGTATTATACTAATAAATGTAAAGGTTATTATAAACATAGAACAAATATCAACAGAAAAAGATCAGTGGTCCATTCAGTCTTCCCATTAGCCCTACCCTATCCCTCTGAATCTATAGCCATAGAGGGCTAACTTTCCTATGGAGCCTTCATCTCCTTTATCCCATTCACTCCCACATAATAACTAACTCCTCGCACCCTCTTTGAACCTCTTTTTGTCATTACCAGCCCCTTGTATCTGTTCCACCCTCTCATGAACCCATTAACAGTCTCCAACTGTACCACCTTAGTGAGTAATCTGTTCTGTGGTTCTACCACCCTTTCTGTGAACATAATTTAATTAACTTCATTAAATTAACAGATAATAGCCTAATCCCTCACCATGCATTACAAGTAATAAGAGTAACAATATCCTCCATGAGGGTACTGGGTGTGTGTATCCTGAATCCAGGATTCTTAGGTAGGAAGGAGGCTAAATATGACTAGATGGAGAGGCTGAAAATTCTCCCCAACCATCTCTCTTCCTCCATCCACTTTCTCAAACCACTCTTACTGAAACACTTCACTAAAGAATACAACTGCAGCCAAGCTTCTTTCTCCCCTCTTCAGCAAAAGCCTGTCATCAAGACACAGGTCAGGAAGCATAGGAAGACCAGGAGTAGTAAAATTCCCAATTAACATTTTACTATTATCAATAACAGTAAAATAAAAATTGTTCAATATAACTATTTACAGAGGTAGTACAGAGAAAACAAAGTCCTTCATCTGAGAGTATCTCTAATTCCAAGTTTCAGTTTCAGTCTCTCACTCTCTCTAGCAAAAGCATTGCTGCTCTTTTTTATAAGGATTTGCCTGGGAACTCGTTAAGAGACATCCTGTTTTTTTCTCAAAATGTTCTTGTCAGTTTCCTTGCAGAGCATTCTTGCAAACAGAACAGTGTCCCAAGCTAGCCTCCTGCTGACAGCTCTGCAAAAGTTTGTGCTGCATAGCATGTTTAACCCCTTGAGTTCAAAACAGCTTTTTGCAATCATTTCAACAATATAACTATATACATTTTTTAAAATAAGGTAACCCAGTAACACTTACAGTTTCAAACAAAGATTTACATATATTTTATAACTGTAGATATGCAAGGAAGGAGAAAAGACAGAAACAACAAGTGAAGGTAGAGAGATCACGAGAGGTGGAGAATCATCAGACTGTCAAAGTGATCAGTTCCTAGGTCTCACAAAAAACATTTGGTTGTGCAACCAGACAGACAAGAGACAGAAAAGGAGAGGATAGGACAGATCCTTAGGTTTAAACTCTTTCTGCATAACAATTGGGACAGGACCTTATTCAACCCTGTCACATACCACCCTCTTTAAGGGAGAACCTGTTTTTAAAAACAGGTTTACAAAACTTTCTATTAATCCTCTTCTAGCATTAGCTTATAAGCTTTACAGTTTAGTGCACAGGCAGTATAGCAAACAGATAAGTTTAAACTCATACATTTTGTTTTTTCAACCTTCAGAGTTCTCAATTCCTGATCCATATCTTGATAGAAAATCAGCATTGACATTCTCTTTCCCAGATCTGGGCATCACTCTAAATTTAAATGGCTGTAGTGCCAGATACCACCATGTGACTCTGGAATTTTTATCCTTCATTTGGTTAAGCCAATAGAGAGGACTGTGATCTGTTATAAGTACAAAGACAGCTCCTAGCAAATAAAACGTAAGGGACTCCATGGCCCACTTTGTTGCAAGACATTCCTTTTCAATAGTGAAGTACCTTTTCTCTCTATCGTGCAACTTCTTTGGAGGTGTGGTTTCAAATCCCACTTCTAACATCATCTGTCATTGAGGCATAGATCAGAAAGCATAGGAAGACCATGAGTAGTTGTAAAATTTGCAAATAATGTTTTATTATTATCAATAACAGTAAAATAAAAATTATTAAATGTAAATATTTATAGAGGCAGTACAAACAGAGAAAACAAAGTCCTTTAATTGAGGGTATCTCTCATTCTGAGCTTCAGTCTTAGTCTCAGTCTCTCACTTTTTCTAACAAAAGCATTGCTGCACTTTTTTATCAGTCTTTGCCTGGGAACTCATTAGGAGACATCCTGTTTTTCTCAAAATGTTCTTGTCAGATTCCTTGCAGAGCAGGCTTGAAAATAGAACAGTGTCCTAAGCTAGCCTCCTGCTGACAACTCTGCAAAAGTTTGTGCTGCATGGTCACTTTAACCCCTTGAGTTCCACAAAGCTTTTTGCAATCATTTCAACAATATAACTATATACATTTTTAAACCAAGGGATCCAAGTATCACTTACACTTTCACACAAAGATTCACATATGTTTTATATAACCACAGATATGCAAGGGGGAGACAGAAATAGCAAGTGAAGGTAGAGAGATAGCTAGAGGTGGAGAATCATGAGACCATCAGAGTGATCAGTTCCTAGGTCTCACGAGAGCATTTGGTTGTGCAACCAGACAGACAAGAGACTGAAAAGGAGAGACTAGAACTGATCCTTTTGTTTAAACTCTTTCTGCATAATAAATGGGACAGGGCCTTATTTATTTATTTATTAGCTTTTGGTAACTGGGTAAGTACGCTAGGCAACAATCCTGCCTAATTTCAGGCATGACCCAGGAGAGTACAACATTCAAAATACAGTGATGACAACAGTACAATTCAGAAACAAGTAGATAGGTACAATCATTTACAGTCAGGGTGGTAATACATCAGAGAATAGGGCACACTTAACAATTATTCAGGCACAGATAAAGGTAGACAATAATGCAATAAATAAGACGAGAGATAGTCAAGAGAAGGAGCACACTCTTCTCAGTCATTTAGACAAGCTTGGGGTAAAAGGAACCACAATAACCAGATATATCTAGTAAGTTATACTTAGGCATCTACATAACATGGTGACTTAGGAGGAAACTCCCTATTACTAGCAGTTACAGTTACCTAGGGCATAGAGGTGAGAAAACAGAGAACGCTTGAAAGAAAGGTGGGAGGAGGAGTTTTTAACCTGTGGGGAGAGTGAGTTCCAAAATTTAGGAGCAAAATAGAAGAAGGCCTGTTCTCCCATTTTTGTAGCACAGGGTTGTACTGAGAGCATGGGGACAGAAGAGGACCTGAGTGAGTGGAAGTGAGAGACCGGGGTAAGCACGGCACCCAGGGAGACTAGACTAGAAGGTCTAGTGAAGAAGTCAACTAGATACCCTAGAGTACAAGACCGGAGGTCTCTGGGAGACAACCAATGTAAGCTAGAGTAGAGCAGGCAATGATGAGTAAGGCAAGGAGCTGATAAGGTGAACCTACAGATATTATTATAGGAAGTGTCCCACTTGCAGAGCACACTGGCATTGGGTTGGTAGAGAACTGGGAAGGCATAAAGGAGTTGAGGGAGTAGTACACCTCTGGCTATGGATATCCTTGCTGTGGAAGTGAGTGAGTGGCACACTTGATAGGCCACACCAATTCTGGCATTGACAGACTGACACATTTCATTGACATGTGTTGAGAAGTCAAGAGCCGGGTCAAGCATAACCCAGAGGTATTTGAAAGTAGAGGTGTTAGTGACAGCTGTTCCTTCCCCGACAGTGGATAGAGAGCTTAGGGGACTCAGAGAGCACTTTTCTTGAGGATCCAAACAGCATGGCCTGAGTCTTAATTATGTTTAAAATTTGCTGGTTAGCCGTGAGCCAGGATTGAAGGGATTGAAAGTCATGTGAAAGGTTTAGGTTAATGTCAGCAATAGACTTGTGGGAATAATAAAGCACAAGATCATTAGCGTACATGAGTAAGTTGCTGTGAAGAGAAGGACTGGGAATATCATTTAGGAAGAGGTAAAAGAGTAGAGGACCAAGTTTAGAACCCTGTAGAACACCACGAGTGATTGGAATAGAGGAAGAGAGAACCTTACAAAAAGGAAACTGCCTGGGAGTGGTTATCCAGGTAACTACTGAACCAGGATAGGGTAGAGTCAGTGGCTCCTAAGGCTTGTAGTTTAGCCAGTAGAAGCGGGTGGTGAACCATATCAAATGCTTTAGAGAGGTCAATGAACATGGAACATGTGAGTAAGCTCTTATCCATGTTGCCTTTGACATCACTAGTAAGCAGGGTCAGGGCAGTGGTAGTGCTGTGCCCAGTCCTAAAGCCATGTTGAGAAGGGGGATTGAAGATTAAACTTAAGAATGTACTCAGAGACCTGTCGATGGACTAGTTTCTCTAGTAGCTTGCTGAGCATGGGGAGAAGTGAGATAGGGTGGCAGCTGAACAGTAACTTAGCATCTCCCTTCTTAAAAAAGTATAGTTCTAGCCATTTTCCTGATCAGGGGGACAGAGCCAGAGTTAATAGAAAGGCTGAAAAGCCTGGTTATGGGCCCTACAAGCCAGGCAGCAAACAGCCTAAGAATCCCAGGATGAATACCATCAGGACCAGGGCTACCACTAGCCAGAACAGTTTTGAGTAGGTCTAGAACTTCCAGGTAAGTGACCTGAGCCAGCTCAAGAATAGGGGGAGTGGGGGAACTGGGGGAAGAGGCAGACCCAGATTTGGGGAGCACGGGGGGGGGGGGGTAAGAGTAGGTAGAGTGGAAAAGAAGGAGTTGAAAGCATTAGCAATTGTGAGTGGGTGGTTACAGTGGACATCATTTATTTACATATCTGTTGGAGTCGTAGGCTTGTTGTTCCCAAGAATTTCCTTCATTTGAGACCAATACCTTTTAGGACAGGAAGTCAAAGAACTTAGGAAGTTCCTGTAATAAGAGCTTTTGGCCAGGCACATCTCTTTTTTGCAGAAGTTACGTAAGGCTCTATAGGCTTCAAAGTCAGTAAGTAGATGGGAGGTTTTCCAAACAGACCACAGTTTATCCCCGAGTTTCAGAAGATGGAACAGGGGATGCTTGAGCCATTTGGTTATTCTGCCTTTATCCCTTCTCGTGGTGACAGGGATATGTCTATTTTCTAGGGAGAGTAGTGAAGAGTTGAAATAGCCCGTGGCGATGTTTATATCATCAGTATAGTATAAGGGGGACCAGTCAACTTGGTTAAGATTGTGAATTAAAGCATCCGGATTAAGGTTGGGAGAGATTGGAAAAGGTTAAAACGTTTGAGGGGAAGGAGGGGGAGGAGGTATCCTATATACAGTAAACAGGGTAATGATCCCTTATGGTATCCGGAAGAACACCGGCCGAGCTGAAGACCTCTTTTCTATTAGTCAGAATCCAGTCTAGGAGAGTAGCAGTGGTTCCACCATGGGAGATCTTGGTGGGTTCCTGAATGAGCTGTGAGAGATTGGCCTTGCTTGTCAGGGAGGATAGGAGTGCGGAGCTAGGACCAGTCCAGTCAAGATTAAAATCCCCAAGGCAGATTATATCATTATTCCCAGTCACTGATAGCAGATATTTCATGAACTCCTCAAGGCCAAGCCTAGAGCTTCTGGGAGGTAGATAAATACAGAAGATGTGGAGTTTTTTTACACCCCCAAGCAGTAAGAGAGAATGGAGAACTTCACAGTTTGCTAGAGGGGTATCACATAATTAGGTAATGTTTAGTTGAGCTTTATAGTAAAGTGCCAGGCCTCCGCCTCTTTTAGTAGTAGGGTGATCCACCCGAAGCATGTTATATCCCTGGAGGTAGCCCTGGGGATCAGTAATGGAAGGCTTAAGCCACGTTTCAGATATGGCTAGGATATCAGGATTGTTAGTCCCAATCCATGCTTCAAGGTCAGGGAGGTTGGCCAAGAGGCTCCTGGAATTAACGTGAGCAAAGGAGAGGCCAGATGTTTGGGGCAGACAGTGAGAGTGGTGTGACTGGGTGGGATTATTGGCCAGAGTAGAGCCTGGATTTTTCTCAACATCCCCCACAAGAGTAAGGGATAGGGTAAAGGTCCAGAGATTTGCAATAATTTAAGCCCGAGCTGCACATTCAGGGGAGATAAAGAACCTACACTGGATATAGCTGATTAATAACCCCAGTTGTTTAAGAATGAGCCCAGTTATGGGGATTGAATTAGGGATGGGGTCAGTTAGGAGGTCAGAGAAGCAGAAATTATCAGCTGAGTGTGCATAGGTGGGCGACGTAATTGGTATAGGACCAGATAGAACTGAGAGTACCCAAAACATGAGTCCAAAAGAGAGCAGGGTGAACATAGGCATGGAAGTCATAATGAGCTTGGAATAAGGCAAGGGGACAACAAAAAGGGGAGAGAGTGGACAGAAAGGTGAGGAGGAGCAAGGGGTGAAGGTAGGAAGGATGTAACTAAACAGAACTGTGAACAGAGAGAGGAATAAGCAGGATATAAACATGAGAGGTGACCTCTAGTGGCCAGAGAGTATAAGAAGCAGATGGAAAACAAGGGGAGTTAGGAAAAAAGAAATTAGAGCACCCAGTCACGTGGGATAGACCAAGTAATGTGAGACACTCCTATATGTACATAAGTAACACTGGCTAAGGGTGGGAAGGTATTGGGGGTGGGTGGGGAGCAGTCGCAAGTGATTGTGGGGCTAGCCAGATGTGGGACCAGCTCTCTTCATGTGAGTTGCGGTACAATAACTCCGTACTTATTTTATTTCGGGGTTGGGGGAGGGCTTCACCAGCAGTGCCCTCACTACCTGGACCCAAGGAGGAGCCCACCTTCTGAGGAGAAAAAGAGGTAGGAATATTTATATCAAGCCCCAGAGGTAATTACAAGTGATTTAGCCGAACTGTTCTTTTTTTTTTTCACTAAACTGCAGCATAGGGAAGGACCTAGATTGCACCATAGATTATGGGACAGAGAAACCTATTTTAACAGTATAATATGCTCCATTTACTTTGCATTTATTACATCGATTCCTTAGTAACAGCCACAGAGGTTTTGTGTGGTATCCACCCGAGGGAGTTGAGCAGGCCAAGTTACAGATATCACAAGCTCGGGTACCAGTTTCGAAGTGAATTTATAATTAATTTAATTTAATTTGATAATAAAATGCTGAGCAAGACTAGGGGATTAACTCACTTGCAACATTCAAAGCACAGTCACATGACAATACTAAATTCATTGGGAGCTCTTAAGGTACAAAACAAACAAACAAAAAGTTATAAATATAAAATTATTCAGCCCTGTTACACAACCCATGTCCTATCCATGCCCCTTCTTCAGTTTTACCCATTTTTGCCTACTCTGTTGTATGGTTTACATCTCAATGTACTCCGTAATCTCAATTTTAGGCTTCAGTGTTTCTGTACAAATGTCTTGGCCAACATTGGTGGCACAGTCCTTTAGTTCTCTACCTGGCTACCCGATAACCAATGTGCATGTGCACTTTTTACATCATTTTTTTTCTTTCTCTGAAATTCATTACTTGTACTATGATTTTGCTGTATGTGTTCATGCACCTAATGCTGACACTTCTTTATTGCTGTTTCACTCCTTGTTTTATCTCTTCCCCACATCACACCTGGAAATGAATCCTGCTATTTTTAAAATAAACAAATACAAATAGGTCACACTTTAAGTGTCAGTTTCAATGTAACTGTGGGATAGGTAATCATTATTTACATGCAATAGGGGTAATTAGACTGTAGTTACATGTTTGTTGCATGCAACTACATTGCAATTGCAATGCAGTTGCAGTGTAGTTACACTGTAACTATAATGTAGCTAACTGACACTTAAAGTGTTACCCAAAAATGGATAGGAGAAACCCTAAAAACTGATTAACTGAAGCAGTTTTTGAACCGTGATAATATCTCAATACATCATCACTGTTCAAAGCTGATCACTAAGATAAGCCATTTCCTAACACGTTTGGGCCATTTTATAGTCCCAATAATACACTCCAGATGTGGTATATCAAGGGATATCATCACTCCTTGTGTAATTGAAGGCATTTAGTGTCCCCTCTTGCCTCGCAACATACCCAAGGTGTCATGATATCATATGATATAACATACCATGTCATGTCATGTATAATTGTTTAAATCTGAACATATGAAGAAGCCAGCAGAATAAGGTAATTTGATCTATCTAGTCTGCTTGTATTGCAGGATCCACAGCTTGAGCTACTGACCCTGTTCTCCCTCCCCAATCTTCCCTTTCTTTCCATCCATCCCTTCCATCCATTAAATAATAAAGGCCAGACCATCAGCACTGCAGCAGCACCACCAGTCATGATGTTACCCTGGTTCAAGAATGAGCCCAGGTCACTAGAGTGCCAATGGGGAGAAGAGGAGGATCGAGCTTCTCACTGGCAGTGCTTCTCAGTGGACACTCTCCTCCCAGAAAGGGGATTGGCCTGAGTTGCTGCTTGACTGTCATCTGGCTGCCCACAGGTGCCAGTGCAGTGCAGTGTATGGCATAGTCCAAACGGGAGGGTATCAGTGTCAGGCTATATGGCAGCATATGTGATCATGCTGGGAACATCAGGATACCTCCAGAGTCAGTGAGAGATGGGAAGAAAGGACCCTTCACAAAGCAGGATAAAGGTAAAATTCTCATAGCCCAATCAAGCCAGTGACTGTCCACCCACCCTGGTGTTCCCTAGGGATTCCCTGTCTGAAGGCTCTGCTACTGGAGACAAGGCATGAGCTTCAAGCGGTAAGATATGGTGGGGGACAAAGTTGGGAGGTGGACAACTGAAGAGAGCAGTGCTGGTGATGTGAGTGGAAACTGCTGGCAGTATAACCTTGAGGTTAGAGTAAAGATCTGTGAAGGGGCTGGCAGTATAACCTAGAAGGTAGAGTAACGAGCTGTGAATGAGCCTGGTACATCCAACAGAGTTAGATTTGATTCCCACAACCTCCACTTTCATACTGTATGACCCTAAGCAAGTCATTTAACCTCCCCAGTGCTTCCAGGTTGCCACTGTAAACAAGACTTGGACCTAATGGGCCTTTCTCGGTTACCACAATATTAGAAAGAAACCTTCTAAATTGTAAATAGAAAAATAAATATTACTAAAAGTAAGGACGGCAGTCATGCACCAGTCCTCCTTGTCATTAGCACCGTTTACACCGACTAGGTTGTTACATACTGGTGTGGCTCATGCTGGTGTCAGTCTGCACCTGGTCATTTTTGAAGCCAGTGGCATACACTACTTGAGGATACCAGCTTCCACACCATTGTCACACCGCTGTCTTGCGAACTGCATTGTGAGACCTGTCCTGCAAGGATTGCCCTGATACATCATGGTACTAAATTATCCTCAGGCAGTGACATGTGAAGTAGCCACCGTTTACATTACACTTGAAAACACCCACACCAGTTCAGCTCCTCTGTCTGGGAAAGGAGCAGAAAAGTCTCACTAATTTGATTCTTGCACAGTCTGCACTTACAAAAGTACACTGGTGTGGCTCTTCAAACCTCATACACCAGTGTAGAAATAGCCAATGTGAATGGGGTTACTGTGTCTTGACTGCTCCTGCAAACTGACTGGCTCTTTCATTTGGTAAATATCACTAAGATTAGCCTAGATTTCTCCATTAGTTTCTTTCCTCAGAGTAAGTTCTCTTTTATCAGGCCCTAATTCTTCAGTGATGTAGCAAGGGGGTACAGCATACCTCTGATGCTCACTCAGAGGTAGCTGTTTCTATGCAGAATAGAGTTCAGAAATCAATACAAAAGCAAACTAGAACATACATTTTGCTTTACTAATGTAAGTTTAATGTCACCCGTGAAGGTTATCAGCTTGTTTTTTTATTTACATCACATAAAACTAGCCTCAGGTCAACAGAACATGACGTGCGCCTCCCGTAACCCTCTATAAGAATTCTAATTTACCTGCTGCAATCCAGCAAGCTGTCTCTAGTAAAGGACATGTTTTCTTGGGCCACACTGCTTATTCGTTTACTTTTGTACCTTTCGTTTCCAGCTTATCGAGAGCTTTCACTCTAGAGTAGAGTCATCAAGCATAAACAGTTTATTTCATAAGAATCTGTGCCCCCCTGGTAATGTATCATTATGCCGTTATTGATGTTTGTGCCTTTCAGTAAAAGGGCAAAGCAGTGTTAAATCAGTCATCGCAGTAGGTTTCTATACAACCTGTCCTTCAACGTGATACATTTTGTGTGAGGCAACCCATGGGAGCCCTTTGATCTGCTGTACAGTTGTGTAAGTTACAGTGTTTGTATGTTGGGTTCCTTTCTTTAAAGGGACACTGTCAACCACTTTAGGCCTCAAAGTGTCTCTAGTTTAAAAAACACATGTGGTGGTCAGTCGCATTCTGTACAGATTGCTGATGTAGCTGATAGTTACTGGTAGCCTGCCCTCCATATTGGTGTTACACACAAAAAAACGTGTTTGTTTATAGTCTTTGATCAACTCCCACTGCATCTTTCCTGGACTTAGGACACCCCAACACAGCCTAGTCACTCATGATGCAGTGGGAGCAGAGGAGACTATTGCATCATGTGTGGCTGCACTGTTTCGGGGTGTTCCTAGTGTTCAGGAAGTATGCAATAAGAGTATGTCAAGGATTTGAAACAAAACAAGGCTGGGTATAACTAAACCATTAGCATGCATTCCAGTACTACTAAAAAGGAAACAAATTAAACAGCACACAATGTCAATGAATTTTAGAGAAACTAAGTAATCATAAAATGCAGGATTTCAACAAGAAATCATAGGATGCAAAAAGGATTGACGGTGCACCTTTAATGCCTAGAAATATTCACTGTCAAAGATGCCTGGGCAAGCAAGTCCATTAGGAGTCAATGTGGCTCAGTTAGTAGCACATCTGCCTCTGAGACAGGAGGTCATGGGTTCTAGTCTTACATTGGGACTAGGTTCACACCATAAATGCTGGCACCTGAGCACAGTATTGGGAGGATGCTATTCTTCAGATGAGTAACTGAAGTCATTCAGAGGGCACTGTTGTCCGAATGCTGTCGATGTGTGGAGGTGAGGGAGAGTGATGTTATATTCTGTCATGGGATTCCTGTTCCCAATGTGCATTACTTTGTACTTTTTGGTGTTGAACTTCAACTGCCAAACCTTGGACCATCTCTCCAACTTCTGCAGGTCCCTCTGCAACTCCCTTACTCCTCCCCCCCTTGCAATCTGCTCTACCACAGAGCTCAGTGTCACTTGCAAAGAGACGCACCTTGCCCCAACTTATTTCTCCTATGTCACTGATTAACATATTGAAAAGGATCAGATCCAGGACTGAACCCTGTGACACTCCACTTGTTACATCTTTATCCCAGATTTAACCCCATTTCCTACTGCTTTCTGCTGTTTCCCCCCTAACCACCTACCAACACATTCAACTATGTCCTTTACTGCACCTAGATCCTCTATCTTCTTCAGCAACCTTTGGTGTAGCACAAAGTCAAATGACTTCCTGAAAGCAAAGTAGAAGAGTAAATTTACCGGGGGGTGAAGTGCTAGCTGCCCCACTGACAGCCTTGTTCAACAACTCACTAAAAACAGGAGTGGATCCAGAGGACTGAAGAAGGGCTGACTCTGTACCTCTACATAAGAGTGGCAGTAGGGAGAAGGCTAGCAACTATAGGTCAGTCAGTTGCCCGTCAGTGGTGGGGAAATTAATGGAAACCCTACTGAAAGAAAGGCTATTAAAGTGTTGTGAATCCAATGGGCTCCAAGACCTCCTCAGAGCCTTCCCTGACAAAGGGAGCTACCCTATCTCCTTTGCCTTTCCCTCTATCTTGCCTATACATGGTATAAGCTTGTACCGCTATGTCCTAGTCGTTGTCCTCTGTGGTCCAAGTTTCCATATGGCAACAAGGTCCAACCACACATCTGCCACCATCATCTGGAGTGCACTCATTTTATTTCCCAGGCACCTGGCGTTAAGGCAGACAACATTTATAGAACTTCCCCATTCATCATCCCTTAACCTCCTTAAGTTCCTGTTTTTCTATTTTTTTGCTTAGCGATCCTTCCCTTCCTGATCTCCTTTCTTAGCATATCTTGAACCTCTACCTTGCTGCTTCCCTCTTCAGTGTTCCTAGCCCCCATTTCTGGGAGGGCCCTAACTAGGTCTCGACTTGCTCTACTTCCTCAGTGGTTCCCCCAGCCTCAGCCTCCCCCTGCAGTCTGTTTAACTGTCCACCAGTGTAGACATTAATCATCTGTCCCAGCACACTGGTCTCTCCCTTGGGTGACTATTAAGCCCTTGAGTCTGTCACAGCCATGTTTGAAGGTGTTAATGCTCTTGGCACCCACCACCTCAGCCGGCAAGCTGTTTCATGGCTCAACCACTCTCTCTGTAAAAAAAGAACTTCCTCACATCTTTCCTGAATTTCCCTCTTACCAGCTTTGTTTCCAGAGTTGAACACATTCATGCTAATGGTGCAGGGGGGGTGCTCACCCTGGAATTTGGCTAAAATCCTTAAATATATATCAGCATTACTTCACTCTATGAGCAAATGAGACAAGCACCCGGGGCAGCCTTTTCAAGAAATATTTTCTTTCCAGACAGCTATCTGAATGCATTCTCTAAGGAATGGCACATTAAGATCTGACAGATTCACACATGTCCTGTAACCTGCTTTGCAAGGTATTTTATTCCCACAAGCTTCAGCTGCAGCTTTTCCAAACCACTTTGTACAGTACATAATATACAGATTTCAGTATCCAGCATCCAATCCCCACACATAAAGTTCCAACAAATTCACAACCTTGGCAGGTACACAAATGAAATGAAATACCTTGCCACTACAGATGGCCACCATGGGAGTTGTTGGCTTAAAATACCTTGAAAAGCAAGTACTCAGGACATATGTGAATCTGTCATATCTTACTGCACCATCCCCTAAACAGTGCATTCAGATAGCTGTCTGTTCAGAAAGAAAACATTTCTGAAAAATCCACCCCGAGTGCTTGCATCATCCACTCATTGAGAGATGTAATGCCCTCCGCCAGCTTCCACTCATGTCCGTGTGTTCTAGACTTGCTATTCCTGTTGAATAGTTCTGCACAGTTTACCTTGTTCATTCATTTTAGGAACTTGAAGGTCTCTATCAAGGCACCCCTCTCTCCTCTGGCCTCCAGGGAGTACATGTTTAGTGCACTAAATAGATCCTCGTAGGATCTGTCCTGCGAGCCAAGAATTATTTATGGCAGCTTGCACACAGATTCCATGCACAGCTGTGCCAAACTGCTATGCATGGTATTACCAAGTGTGGCATTCCTCTGCACCTGTGCCCCCTGTAAAACTGCCACTCATGGGCAGGGCATGCTAAAAATAGTATTTCCACCGGTGTGGGAATTTTATCTCCTTGCCAACAAGTTGCACATAGGGACCTAGTTCCTGGGTGATGTCAAGCCCTTAGAAGATCTGGTCCACATTACCCAAGAAAATAATAAAGTAATCATATTTGTGGGAAGGAGAGCACTTTTGCATACACTGTAAATGTGATAATGTGCAACACTTAGCATTCAGCTCGCTATTTATCAGTGAACACTGAAGCTCAGTGTATTATGCAGAACTGTTTTTTTTTATTCTGTTACAAATTAAGAAAGTGGACAATGTGATTACAAGCACAAAGCAGGTCTCATGAGGGAGGACCCATAGGCACCCAAAATTTCACATCCACATCACAAATGCATTGCCTGTGACATGTCCACAGTACACCAACACTGTTTTCTTTGGTGTGTATGCCCCCTCCTCAAAACAACTCTGACTTGGAGTTAATAATCATAAATTGTGAGGGGTGTGGGAGGCAGAGACCCCCACATGGGGCTTTGGGGGGATTAGCCCCCCACACAAAACACTCTATTTCACTGATGGCACAATGCCAACTGTTGGCATTGTGTGGTCGCCGTAATGCTGTTCGACAAATTTCCCGTCGAAGCAGCTCGGTGGAACCATCCTAGTGATACTTGACTTTTGAGCACCGACGCTGAAGCCAGCAATCCTTCATCATTTGGACAGTAGATGAGAGCTAGGAATAATGAAAAAATGATTTTTTTTTTAAAACAAAAATCTCACTATAAATGCACATGAAATTGGCTGCAACACGAGTTCTTAGGCACGTCACATCGCTCTCTGTACTTGTTCTTTAGGTTATGACACATATTTGCACCTCAGACAAACACCTTGCGATTATGATGAGCTGCTGTTCCATACTTTGTAAATATATCCACTTTTCTTATGTAGACTAATTTTACCAGTTCAGAATAATTACAGCAGCCAAATTATCATTATTTCAATTTAGAGTATCATAAGAACTGGGGTATTTTGTGCTTTGCAATTATGGGAACTAGTTATGCAAATTCATGCACTTCATTAAATGTTCTGCTATCTTCAGAGCTCTGTATTTTCTCAGTGTTTGCTACAGTATAACCACTTTAAAATTCTGGAAAAGTGATGTAAACATTTCCAACGTTGAACAGGTAGTTGCACAGGCAGGGTGGTACTAGACACTGGTCAAACCAACCCAGAGGTGAGTACCCAAGGCTAATTTGCAGAGTGACATTAAAGGCTTCACTCTGTGTTTCAGGGCACAGGTTACATGGTAGTTATATATTAGTAATTGTGTAATAACATGTTAACTACTGGTTTTGACATGTAGCAAACATGTAATAAGCAGTAGTTTCATTGTAACTTCCCTACATTTTTCATCTAGGGCAGAGGGTAATAGTATGAGATTTCCTGAACCAGAAGTGACTTTACAGTTCACGGCCAGTGCAAGAGACATAGGGACCTTTAACCCACAGGTATGTGTAGGACAATGGACCACACATGTCCATGTGGACCACCTCCTATCATCACATGTCCCTCCACCAATGTCAGAAGAAGACCTTTCTTGAGAAGAAGCGGATGATGAACATTTTGCTCCAGCTCTGACTCAAGTGCCCTCATCAGTTCCAGCAGTAGCTGTTCCTGAATGCTTTGCACCCTCCACAGCTGCCCGAGACCGAAGATATCCAACAAGGCATCACAGAGACTTGTTTTGTGACTACAATATTTGTAAGGCCTCTGTACTATATTGTTGTTAGGCAGAGAAAGTTCTAACCAAAGGGGAAGATTCATCCCCAGAACTTGTCCAGGCCTGAATAGTTTATCTCAGCTCTGAAGGTATGGGTATCATTGTTGGCAGACTAGTTTCATCTGGGGGAAGGAGTGTAATAGATGTTGTACTGACATTCAGGAAGTACCTGGTAGCCATCTTACATGTACAGTAGTCCTATAGTGAGCAATTTGTAGTCCTTGTTGTTTCCTGTCATGCTCAGTCTGAAGACCTTTTACCTCTGATCTCTTTGTATAAAGCCTTTGTTTTTAGTCTGAGTAGAGATGGTCATGTGCTAGCAACTCTCTGTGTCAGTCTGTTTGTCATAACAAGAATACTGCACCTTCCCCCACTCTTGCAGCATCCTATCCCGTCCCCTCCTCTAAGACTTAAACATTACAAACTCAGCCCCTCTGTCCCACCATCATACCACCCAATCAAACTGTCCTCTCTCTCCTGCACACTTTCATTTGTCAGGGAGGGGCTGGCCAAGTTGGTGAAAGGTAATAAAAAGTAGTTTCTGTGCTGTTCACCATTCCTCTTTACCAGTGGACTAATTTTATCCTTCAGAGGTCAAAGTGTGGGGGGGATACTAGGGGTAGGAGGGAAGAATGTCAGGCTTTATATAGCACCTTTCCTGTAGGCTGTATCCCAAAGCACTTTACAATGCAGGAGGGGAGAGAATGTTGGGTTTTATATACCAACTTTCTTATAGGCTGTATCCAAGAGCACTTTATAATGCAGAAGAGGGAGGAAAAAGAACATTGGGTTTTATATAGCACCTTTCGTACCAAACTGTATTCCAAAGTGCATTACAATCCAGCAGGGGTGAGGAGAGAATGATGCTGTCATTTTTAGCACACAGGGAGATTCAATCAGCAGTAAGTGAGAGATTAGAGGGATTACAGGGGAGTTAAGTGACTTGTTCAGAGTCATACAGAATGGCAATTTTGGGATTCAAACCCAGGTCTTCTGGTTCACATAGCTCTGCACTCTAACCACTAGGCAAAATTGTCTGCAATGTAGCTGTTGCATAAATAAAGAGTACCTAAAGCAAGACCCTTTGGGCTCTGAAACCTGTCACCTAATGTAATATATCAGTTAGCCAAGAAAAGAACCATCACTGAGAGAAACAAAAGGTTTCCTATAGTTTTTTCTCTGTGGCTGGCTAACAAGGCACACTCTTAAAGCTTACACAGTGGTAAAACACAATAAAAGAAACCTCATTACATGGATTTCAGAACACTGAAGGAGCACTGCTGGAACACTCAGAGAGCATTAATCCTCAGGGGAAGGGCTTCATGCACAAAAGTTCACAATGAATTCTGATACATAGATTTCTGTATGCATGACATTGCTGCTGCTGCTGCTGCTGTTCTGCTTGGGTCTTTTAAAGAAGACAGATTGCTGATTGCCAATCCAATTTCCCCAGAGCTATCCCAAGATAATAAGGCAGATAGCACTTTACTCTAACAAGTTTCTCTACCATGAAAATGTCTTCACTTCCTTATCCTCTTATCTTGTGTTTTGACACCAGCATAGTAACACATGGTTTGAAGAGTCTACAGTTCCGTACCATTCGCTGACATTAGTTGGGCAAGCAATGGCTTAATGTAATTGCACAGTGACAGGCAGGGGCCTCACATTTCCAGTGATGAAAGTTACAGACCGAGCATCTCAGATTAATTTTCTGTTCCACAGCCTACAAACAGAAACTTGAAATGACACTAAAGCATGGAGCTGTTTCCTCAGGCCTCACAACAGCATCTTGTCTCTGAGATTAGTGTTTCAGAAGAAAAAATTACTTACCATAGTAATCTTCTTTCTTCCCAGTGATGCTCAGATATTCATAAATTTATGCAGTAAGTAAGCCTGAGGGGTTGGATTGCCCGGAGAGATAGAACACATGCAAATGATGGAACACTTTGCACGTGAGCATCTTTCTAACAATGCATCTACTAATTGCCTGTGTACTAACCTCTTCAGATTTTATAAAGAAGCCTGGAAAGTAGGCACAGAACAATATAGTACTATAATTTTATTATTAAAATTGGGGTTTTCTCAATAATATAAATTTGTAAAAACAAAAACTCCAACTGGAGAGAGCAACAATTCAACAAAGTTAGAACAAAATGCCAGAGAAATACCAAAAAAGGTAGAAAACACAATGAACCCTGTTCATCTTAACTATTGACAGGTGCAGGGTGAAAAACACTCCAAGGGTTTTTAGTGATAATGCTGGCACCAGCTTGCAAAGTGCAGAAGCTGAAATTCTGGAAAGGGAGGTTGGGAGGGAAGTTATGAATATCTGAGCATCACTGGGAAGAAAGAAGATTACTATGGTAAGTATGTTTTTCTTCTAACTCCAGTAATGCTCAGAATATTCCTAACTTTATGCAGACTACCAAGCAGTACCACTGGAGGTGGGCACAGAACTAATTTTGGAAACAGACTTGGCAGGAATGCTGTGCCAAATCTAGCATCACTCCTGGATAGAATATCCAGGTTGTAATGTTTTGTAAAAGTGTGTACTGTTTTCCAGGTAACTGCTTTACATATATCCACTAGCAGAACATCCCTGGCAGCTGCTAAAGTGGCAGCTGTTCCTCTTGTGGAATGGGCCCTCAATCCTGATGGGGGTGCCTTACCAGCTGTAGTATAGCAGAATTGGATACACTGGACTATCCACAGAGAAATTGACCTTTTATAGGCTGGAATACCTTTTCAAATATCCCCATAGGTCAGGAACAGCTGTTTTCTGTCCTGTCTATGGCCCTTTATGGCTCTCGTGTAGTAACTGAGAGCCCTTTTTACATCCAAACTGTGGAGTCTTCTTTCACCAGAGGTAGTATGATCAGTGAAAAAGACAGGGAGAGTGATGGACTGGTTTAAGTGGAAGTCCGAGACCACCTTGGGAAGAAATTTTCTGTTTGTCCGAAGGACTACCTTATACCTGTGAAAGGAGATATAGTCCTGATCTATACAGAGAGCATGAAGCTCACTAATTCTTCTTGCAGAAGTTATTGCCACAAGAAAAACTGTTTTCCAAGTGACATATTTTAGATGAGCTATAGCAAGGGTTCAAAGGGAGAGCCCATGAGTTTAGCTATACACACATTCAAATCCCAAGCTGGCATTGATGCCTTGTGAGGGAGATGCAAATGATTCAGGCCTTTGAAGAATCTTTTAAAAATAGGATTTGAAGCTAAGGTTACCCTTGCCCCAGCAGAAAGGTAAGCAGACACACCTTCCAAATGAACCTTCAAGGAACTGGATTGCAAACCAGAGGAATGTAAATGGGAGAGATAATCCAGGACAACTGGAACTCCAGCTAGGCCTGGTATGAGTGATTTACTTGAGCACCAAATTGAAAATCTTTTCCATTTAGAAGAATAGGTTTTCATAGTAGAAGGTTTTCTGTAAGCTCTTAACATGCTTAACACAGATTCTGAGAGGTTTAATTTAGCATATTCTATGTCCTCAAGAGCCAAGTCTTGAGGTTGAGGGACTTGAGATTTGGATACAACAGAGTTCCCTGGTTGGAAGTCAGTAGGTTGTGCCTCTGAGTGAGGTGTATTGGTTTGGTGACAGACATGGAGAGCAGAAGAGAGTACCATGGCTGCCTTGGCCAATCAGGAGCTATCAACATCAGGGATGCTGCATGGGACCTGAGCTTGAGCAGTACCCTGTGAACCAGAGGGAAAGCAGGAAAAGCATACAGGAACCTCCCTGACCAATCCAGGGTTAGGGCATCCAAAGAGAGTGTGCCCTGGTCTGGTTGTCTGCAACAATACTGAGGCAGGTGGTGGTTCTGGTGGGATGCAAACAAGTCTACTTGTGGAGTACCCCACCTTCTGAAAATAATCTGTACCACCTGTCTGTTCAGGGTCCATTCATGATGGGCCTGATTTATTTGACTCAAGGCATCTGCCAGGATGTTGTATTTCCCTGTCAAGTGGATTGCCTACTGGGATATTCCCAGAGAATAAGCTAGAGTCCAGATTAGTATGGCTTCTGTGCAAAGGAGGCCTGACCTGGTGCCTCCCTGCTTGTTTATGTAATACTTTGTGGTGGTATTGTCTGTTCTGATCAGTACCACCTTGCCCTGTACTAGAGGAGAGAAAGCTCTTAGAGCTAGCAAAACTGTTCTGAGTTCCAGTAAGGTTATGTCCTGAAGGGACTCTGCAACTGACCAGGTACCCTGGGTGGTGTACTGCCCTAGATGGGTGCCCCAGCCCAATAGGGATGCATCTGTTGTGAGAACTACTGAGGGGGGTCTCCTTCTGAAAGGGGATTCCCTGTCTTAAGTTGGATTCCTTTTTCCACCACAAGAGGGCCTGTAACAGTACCCTTGTTACTGGAATGAGTTTTGAAAAAGGGTATTTTTTCTGCCATCAGTGAGCCCTGAGTTGGAACTGGATGTCCCTCATGTGTAATCTGGAACCCAGCACTGTGCCTATGGAAGCAGCCATGTGGCCCAGTAGCTGAAGAAACTGTCATGCAGTTTTTGGTTTGTGTAACCTGAAGGAATTTGCAACTGACTGAAGGCTTTGTACTCTGTCCAGAGGCAGATAGGCTCTGGCCTGTAAAGTATTTATTTCTGCTCCTGTGAACTGCAACACCTGTGTAGGGGTGAAGGCAGACTATTTGTGATTGATCAGAAACTCCAGAGACTCCAGAAGGTCCTGGGTGACTTTCAAATCCTGCTGTACTTGCAGTGGGGATTTTCCCACCACTAACGAGTCATCCAGATAAAGGAAAACAGTGATTCCTTGTCTTCGCAGATGTACTATTACAGCAGCAAGACATTTTGTGAATACCCTTGGGGTTGAAGAAAGACCAAAAGGCAGGGTTGAAAACTGGTAGTGGCCTGAAGGGAATCTGAATCTGAGATATCTTCAGTAAGAACCCTTATGGGGATGTGGAAATAGGCATCCTTTAAGTCCAGTGATGCCAGCCTGACTCCCTCTTGGAGCATTGGCAAAATCAGAGCTAGAGTTACCATTTTGAACTTCTGTTTCTTCAGGTGCTTGTTTAAAGCTCTGAGATCCAATATAGGCCACCACTCCCCACTTTTCTTTGTTGTTAGGAAGTATCTGGAATAAAAACCCCTTCCTCTCAGAGACTTTGGAACTGGTTCTACTGCTTTCAGCTGTAGCAGGTTTTGCACCTCTGCCTCTAGCAGTGTTTTTTTTTGCTAGGGAGGGAGAACCGAAAACTCTGATCTTTTGAGAAGGAGGGGATTTGAATTCCAGAGACAGACCCTGACCCACTACCTCCAGAGCCCATTTGTTTGTGGTGATGTTCAGTCTGGCATGGAGGAAGTGAGACAGTCAGCCTCCTACAGGTAGGGAGGGAGGAAGTGGCCTGTGGCTCAGGGGATCTGTTTTGATTGTGGATGAGGCTGAGCTTGGGATCCTTGCCTCGAGCACCTTCTACCCCTGCCCCTGGAGTGTCCCTGCTGTGGATACTGCTGGTATGGGGTAAGGCCACTGGCTGGAAGAAAGGCCTGGTATAAAAGGACCTGCCCCAGTCTCCCCTTCCATAAGGCCTGGTGGATGGAGAAGCTCTCTCCATGGCAGAGTTGCTTCTATAAGTGGACTTATACTCATCCACCTTCTTCATGTAGGCCAAAGTGGACTCCCCAAAAAGGTAATTTCTCTCTAAAGGAAAATCCAAGGCCTTAGACTGGGTATCCTAAGTCAGGTTTGTGGTCCTGAGCCATGCAAACCTGTTCTGTGCCACCGTATTCGCCATCCATCTGGCTGCAGTGTCACTGATGTCAGCAACCATTTGGAATTGGTACTTAGCTGCCTCTAACCCAAACCTGGCAGTTTCAGCCAGGTCATCTGACAAGGACGAGGGAGCTTTTTGGGGCATAGCCAGGACCGACGCCACAGTGACTTTTTATACTGGGCAGCATATGCCTGGAAGATAGCCTGACGCACAGCCAAAGAAGCTGACAGGTACCCTTTTTTGGCCATACTGTCAATCTTTCTAGAGTCCTTGTCTGGAGGCTGTGAGGACAGAGGGACCCTGGCCTTGTCACAAGCAGCTCGCTGAATAACTCCCTGATGGTCTGGATGGGAGAAGAGAAAGTCAGCTCCCTCCCTCTCCAATTGGTATTTTCTGTCCATCTTCCTGTCTATGGGAGGAATGGAATTTGGGGTTTGTAGAATCTTTAAGGCAGCTTTCTTAAAGAGGAATGTGAAGTGTGCAAAACATTCCCAGATAAAACATTAGAAAAACACCTTGAAAGGCTCAAGAAGAAGGAGAGCCTTTGTGGGTGTCAGCTCCATCATCTCGAAGTACTCTATCTCCTCTTCATCCTCAGCTTGTTCGGTAGTGGAGATGACTAATGCATCTGCCATTTTTCTTATGAAAGTAAAGTGGGATGGAAAGTCCTCAATCACCCTTGGAGGAGAACCAAAGTCCTGGTCACGGGACACTTCTGGTTTGATTGGTCCCTCCTCCTCACTATAATCATCATCATCATCAAACTGATCCCCTCTGTCTTGAGGGGGTGGATGCACATTGCTGCCAGCCTGGGGACCCTGGGGAGGGGCAGGAGGCTGCTGAGGAGGAACTATTGCCTGTAAGGACTGAATTATTTTAAAGGCCTGAGCAATTTCTTGGGCCATTGATACAGGCATAGCAGGCACAGAAGTCCCCAGTTTGGCAGGTGAGGGTTCTGTGTGCTGTAATATTTTACTTTTTTTAGAAGGAACCAGGGAGTCAGCCTGTTCATTTGTTTATTTAATGCCCTTTTTGCCCATCTCAGGGGCAGGCACAGAAACAGATGTGGGTTCAGCCACAATATTTTGGGGGTATCAGCTGGTCAGAGCCAGAAGAACCCCTTGAAAACTTCTTCTTGAGCCTTTCAAGGTGTTTTTCTAATGTTTTATCTGGGAATGTTTTGCACACTTCACTTTCCTCTTTAAGATGGTCAAAACCCAAACAAACCACACATAAAGTGTGTTAATCTGCTTTAGCAAATACTTCTCTACACTGGGAACAGTTCTTGAATCCGGGTTCACTGGTTCTCTTTTTGGGTTTCTGAGACATGTTGTAAAATAGACAAAAAACCACAACCGCTAAACAGCAAAAACTCTTCTTCTTTTTTTTTTTTTTAAATGGTCAGTTCCAGAACCAAAAAAGGAACCAATGGAACCAAACTGATGGAGCGGTATGGAACCGGGTCAGCGGTTTTGGTAACCGAGAGGAAAAAAAATTACTCACCTTAGTAATCTTGTTTCTTCCAGTGTATTCTTCACTATTCATAACTCTCTGCAGTTAGCCTGCTCAGTAGAACTGCCCGGAGAATGAAACTATACGCTAATGATGGAATCACTGACACATGACAATTATTCAAATTGCTGCCTTCATCTGCTGCACATTCTACCAATGTCTCAGATTTCTATGAAGCCCAGAAGGCAACATATTTAAAAATATTCAAGCTTAAATGCTGCTTGATATAGCATAATTATACTCCATGCCTGTATACTAAAGCTGATACTAATGATTATGGTATCAGCCCTACCTCAAAATGACTAGAATCACCTGGGAAAAAGAAAGGTAAAATAAAACCCCACAGGACTAAAGGTAAGTGTGCCTGTGTTTGGGACCACCAGGTAAGAAGACCATTCAGAGGCTGTGGTTCTGGAAGGGAAGGTAGGGAGGGAGAGTTATGAATGTGGATGAATGCATTGGAAGAAACAAGATTACTAAGGTGAGTAATTATTTCTTCTAACCCCATGTATTCTTCGCATATTCATAACTCTCTGCAGACTTCAACACAGTGCCTTTGGAGGTGGGCACAGAACCTACTTAGAAAGACACTCTGCAGGACTGCTGTGCCAAACCTGGCATCACTCCAGCGCTGCAAGTCCAAACTATAATGTTTAGTAAAGGTGTGTACTGTTTTCCAGGTAGCTGCTTTACAGATCTCCACTAGAAGGATATCTCTAGAAGCTGCTATAGAAGCAGCTGTGCCCCTAGTAGAGTGGGCCCTGAGACCTGCTGGGGCCTGCTTTCCATATTTTGTGTAACAAAACTGAATGCATTGAGCTATTCAGCGAGAGATTGATCTCTTGGAAGCTGAGGTGCCCTTTCCCACATCCCCATAAATGAGAAAAAGTTGTTGTTTATCACCTCTGTGATCCTTGGTGTGGGTCAAATAATATCTCAATGCCCTTTTTACATCCAGACTATGGGTCTGCGCTCTCCTGAACTGGCATGTTCTGTGAAGAAGATTGGCAGTGTCATGGACTGATTTAAGTGGAAATCAGAAATCACCTTAGGAAGAAATCTCTTATTAGTTTGAAGTACTACTTTATCATTATGACAACATAAATAATCCTTTTCCACACATAATGCTTGCAATTCACTTGTTCTCCTTGCAGAAGTGATAGACACCAAAAACACCATTTTCCATGTGATATACTGCAAGTGTGCTGATGACATTGGCTTGAATGGAGGTTTCATAAGCTGAGCAATGCAAATGTTCAGATCCCATACTAGGACTGGCTCTTTAATAATAAGATGTAAGTGACATAGCCCTTTAAAGAACTTTTTGAAAATGGGATTAGATGGATGCAAGGGAAACATTTTTTCCTGTAGAAATAAAAGCTGAAATTGATGCCAAATGCACCTTCAGAGATGTGTGTTTCAGACCTTGTGAGTGTAACTCAGTAAGATAATCTAACAGCACTGGGATGTCTGCCAGGGAGGGAGAAATATGTTTGGAATCACACCAAATAGAAAACCTTTTCCATTTTGCATTATAGATTTTCTTAGTAGATGGTTTTCTATATACTTTTAGATATCCAGAACAGCCTGAGAACGTTGTGTTTGCAAACTCTAAGTCCTCAAGATCCAGACCTTGAACTTGAGAGACCTGAGGTTCGAGTACAGGATCTTCCCTTGGTGGGAAGTTAATAGAGTGTGCCTCCTAGGTAGAAGGATTGGCCTGGACACTGACATTGACAGCAGAAGGGCTGGCTGTCTGGCCCAGTCTGGTGCTATCAGTATCATGGACATACACTGTGACCTGAGTTTGAGTAGCACTCTGAAGATGAGAGAGAAGGGAGGAAAGGCATATAGATGCTTTCCTGACCAGTCCAGGGCTAGAGCATCCAGGGGGATTGTACCTCTGACTGGTGGCCTGCAACAAAATAGGGGCAACATGATTCTCATGAGAGGCAAAGAGATCTACCTCTGGAGTGCCCCATTGTCTGAACACTGAGTCCAGTACCTGTCTGTTCAGAGACCATTTATGATGTGCCTGGTTCATCCTGCTTAAGGCATCTGCCAGGGTATTGTCCTTTCCTGGTACATGAATGGCTTGCAAGGAAGCTTTTAGTGAGTAAGCAGATTCCCAGATTTTCATGGCCTCTGTGCTCAGGGGATCCAACCTTGTTCCCCCTTGCTTGTTTATGTAGAACATTGTAGTGGTGTTGTCTGTTCTGACCTGCACCACCTTACCCTGTATCAACTGGGAAAAACTTTTTAGAGCCAGAAACACTGCTCAGAGCTCTAGCAGATTTATGTGGAGGAGAGACTCCATGCTTGACCAAGTGCCATGGGTAATGTGCTTTCCTATATGAGCACCCCATCCTAACAGAGAAGCATCTGTTGTAAGAATGACTGAGGGATTTTCCCTCTGAAAGGGAATGTCTGCCCTTAGATTGTGGACATCTGTTCACCACTGAAGGGACTGGATCACAAATTTTGTTACAGGAATCAATTTTGACATACAGTCTTTTCTTTGGCACCAGTGTGCCTGTAGATGAAACTGAATGTCCCTCATTCGAAGTCTTGCTCCCAAGACCATTCCTGTTGCTGCAGCCATGTGTCCCAGTATTTGCAAGTATCTTCTTGCTGGACATGGCTTTCCCAACTCAAATGAGGCAATCAGTTGCAGCATAGATTGAACTCTGTCCTCTGGAAGAAAACATCTTCCCTTTAAGGTATTCAGTTCTGCTCCAATGAAATGCAGGACTTGAACCGGTATGAGAATGGACTTTTCCTGGTTTAACAGGAATCCCAGAGATTGTAACTGATTTTTTGTTATTTCCAGGTGTGCTTGCACCTGCTGAAATGACTTTCCCACTATTAGCCAGTCATTGAGATAAGCAATAACTGTAATTCCTAGTTTTTGTAGGAATGCCACTACCACTGCCAGGCATTTTGTGAATACCTTTGGAGCTGAGGTGAGACCGAAGGGTAGGGCTGAGAACTGGTAATGACCTGAAGGGAGTCTGAATCTGAGATATTTTTGTGAGACTCCCTAATGGGGATGTGGAAATAGGCACCTTTTAAATCTAGAGTTGCCAGCCAGTCTCCCTGCTGGATGACAGACAAAATTATAGATAGGGTCACAATCCTAAATTTTGGTTTTGCTAGATATTTGTTCAGATGCCTTAGGTCTAGAATATGCAACATCACCCCATTTTTCTTTTTGGTAAGAAAGTACCAGGAATAAAACCCTATGTCCCTCTAAAGGTTTGACACCTGCTCCACTGCTTTTATGCTGAGCAGGGTTTGAACCTTCTTTTCTAAGAGCTGTTCTTTGAGAAGGAAGGCTGGTTTGAACAGCCTTGACTTCAGAGGAAGGAAAGATTTGAAACTCAGAGATAGTCCCTGGCTCACTAATTCTAATACCCACTTGTCCATGGTTATGGCCTACCAGGCCTTGAAGAAGTGAGCCAGTCTGCCCCCTACTGGTAATAGAGAGGTGACCTTGGCAAAGGAGTCAGGGATTTTGTTTCGGTGGGGCCTGAGCCTGGGCAGATTGGGAACCCCTCCTGAAGCCTCTCCTACCTCTGGCAATATAATACCCAGTCTGCTGTGGGTATGGCTGCCTGAAAATCTAGTGCTCTAGGAGTGACCTCACCCCCCCACCAGGTTTCAGCTGAAACATAAAAGCCATGAGAAAATGCTGAAAACAGCATGTGAGATCACCCACACACTGGTTTTAGATACCAGGTGTTACATGGCAGGCCAGAAGTTCTTTACAGACTTTTTTAAGTTAATTATAGATGTTGTTGTTAAGAGAGAAATCATAAAAAAAAGGTTTATGATGTTAGAAGGGGAAACCAGGTTTAGCAAACTGGCACGAAGTTGTAAATATTCCTCTGATGCCTGTGTGAGAGGGAATACTGATTAAGATCAAAGAGATGTCATTTGAAGAACATATGAGTATGCTAAGGTTGCAGAATTTAATTCTTAAAAAAGGCATCTTGTTTCTTAATTAAATATATATATATTTTTTTATATATTCTGACAAAGGAAGAGCTAGGTGACCTCACCCAAAAAGGGGTTGGCAAATACAGTTTGCTTTAAGGAATATTCTGTTTTACTTCAGAGACACTTTTATCTAGACGTTGACAAGGAAAACATCTATGAGCATTTTTAAACAGGTATTTAGAAAGACAGACAAAATCTAAATATTGTTGTAGGAATTTGCACTGCTTAAACCTTGTTCTTTTAAAAGATTTGTATGTCTTGTGATATAACAGTTCTGTATTTTGTGTTTGACATATTTTTATCTATTTTTAGTAAAAACTCTTTTTAGAGCATACTTGGTCTGGCTTTGATTTTCCTTCACTTACAAGAAGAGTATGTATAGTTATAACAGACACTAGGCATAAGCTTGAATGGTGATACCAAACTGGAAAGAGAGAAGCATTTTAAATCTGAGGTCTTTATTAAAGTTTTTAAGTGTTCATCTCTGTATACCTAGTTAGGTGCCCGTAGGCAAGGATATCTGGCCCCCCATGAAGACAGATATATCTGAGCCTGTGCATTGGGTATGCTAGCAAGAGGATCATGGTTTGAATCCCTCCAGAACTGAGACCAAAGGTTGATCTGAACACACAAAACAAACACGAGGGTTACCTTGTTCTGTTAAACTGTTCACAAGACAGCGCTCGGAGGTTGGCACTTTGGGAGTAGAAGGCTAACCTGCTGAGTGGGTTTGTGACAGATTGGCTGGCAGCGGTGGCATAATTTTGGTATCACAAGCTTTTATTGTTCTGTGTCAGCTGAGACCGTAAGCTCTCTTGCAAAGAAAGAAAAAAGGCATAGTTTTATTTTAAAAAGGAAACAGAACTATATATCACGTGGCGTACAGTCAAGTTCCTACCCATTTAATTTTTTTTTCCTAAAGTACAAATCAGAGTAGCTGTAGTTAGGGAAGAAGATGGCTTCCTACTACAGCAGGCACACTGTAGATTATTTGAAGCAGTTGTGTGGGGACAGAGGAGTCTCATTTGAGGTGACAGCAAAAAAGCAGAACCTCATAGAGGCCCTGATGGTAGCAGATACCCAGAGCAGCAAGTCATAGACCGTAACTGAAAGGGACCAGACCTCAAGTGTGGCAGGGCCAGTGGCCAGTGCTGTGCCTAGGTCCAGTGAGGAGGACAGCAGGGCCACTGTCAGTGAAGGGCTACAGCAGCAGGAGATGGTCACCAGTATCCTGAATCCAGAGGTACTCAGACTGCAAATTGAGTTGCTTTGGATGGAACTGGAGGCAGAGTGAGAAAAGAGGGGGGCAGACCATGAGGAGCATGAGCACCAGCGAGCTGCAGATGAGAAGAGAGAGGAGTGCCAGTGGCAACACGAACTGGAGAAGCTACGACTCCGACCAGCGGCACCAGAGCAGGTAAGTGGCTTGGGTTTAACTGGGACTTCAGGACTGGGTTACAGATTAAATTCCAAATTAATAGCTGAGTTTAAAGAGGGGGAGGACATAGATGCCTTTTTAAATTCTTTTGAAAAAGTTTGTATTCAGGCTAAAATTCCTAGAGAGTCCTGGAGCTTCCAGCTATCCCCGCTACTTACCAGGAAAGCTCGGGATGCATTGGGTCAAATGGACAATGAGGACAGCAATGATTACAGCAAGCTAAAAGCTGCACTGTTAAAAAAGTTTGAATTAACTGCTGAATCATACAGAGCTAAATTCCATAAGCTCAGGAGAAGCCCTGATATGAGTTATGAGGAGCTAGCCACGAAACAACGTCAGTTTTTAAAATGTTGGTGGGAAGGAATTGAGGCAAACTCTGTTGATAAAATTGAAAATGTGATTTTATTAGAGCAGTTTTATTGGGCTTGCCCAGCAGAGCTAAAAACCTGGCTAGAGGACCGAGATCCCAAAACAGTGCAAGAGGCTGCTGAACAGCAAATAGCAAAAAGCAGACCTGCTCTGAGAGTGAATGGGGTGGGCGTGGCAGCGCAGAAAGGGAAAGGCACACCTTCAGGGCAGCTAAAACCCTCACTGCCTCCACCGAAACAAGTTAGCCCCAGGTTTCAGAGAAAAGATTTCTCTGACAGAAGAAATTAATGTTGTGTAAAGAAACTGGGCAGATTGCCAGACAGTGTCCTAAAAAGGCGAGCAAAAATACACAACAGGGTGCTAGAAAGGAAGTAGGTTGTTTGTGTGACCCTGGAAGCATGCCAGTGAACATGAGGGAACACATGCACCCAGTCATGGTGAATGGTGTACAGACGCAATGGTTAAGGGACACAGGGGCATCCTTGACCTTGGTAAAGGGGGATCTGGTAGATCCTGGTCAGCTTATACCCAATAAATGCATCACTGTACAGGACTTCACTGGTGAGGCAAAAACATTGCCCCTCGCTAGTGTTATCTTAGACTGGGGTGAAACAGGGGGAACTGTGCAACAGGTGCCTGTGACCAAAACATTAGCAGTGATTGTGATCCTGGGTAACAATCTCCAACAAGGGATGGTATGTGCAGTTACTCATAGCCAAGCAGCAAGGGAAAATTGTAGTTCCCTGAACCCCACAGAAACCACTGTGGAAATCACTGGGAGGCTGGTTCCCCAGCCTGTGTATCTTGATATGGAGACTGATAAAAAGGGGGTAGAAATTTCCCCGGTAGCAAGTGACCCCACAGCTACAGAAGGTTACTCCGAAGAGGAAGGGGTGACCCATTGTCAGAGGGTTGGGATTTACAGTAATCCTGAGGGCCCTGACTCTAGTGCTAGGGACCCTAGTTTAGTGACTGAAGGGGCCTGTCCCATGCCTTGGGAATGTGTGAGGGGTTTGCAACTGCTCAGAGAAGTGACCCTAGTTTAGAGAAACTGAGGGCTTGGGCAGACTCTGATAGAGCACAGGGAAGTGACGGCCAACATAAGGTTTATTGGGAAAATGAACTTATGTATTCTCAGGCAGTGCAGACAGAGGGAGGAATGCTAGGCAGGCAGCTTGTCATTCCCCAGGGGTATCGTGAGCAGTTGCTGAAACTTCACATGATATTCCCTTGTCTGGTCATCTGGGAATCACAAGCACTATGCAGCAGTTAGCCCAGAATTTCTACTGGCATAACTTCACCCAGGAGGTGAAGGAGTATTGCAGGTCTTGTCACCAGTGCCAAGAAATAGGGAAGGCGGGCAAGAAAACCCAAGCCACCCTGATTCCCTTGCCCATAGCGGAGGAGCCATTCCAGAGGGTGGGAATGGATATTGTGGGGCCTTTTAATATCCCCAGCTCCTCAGGGAAGAGATTCATCCTGATTGTGGTGAATTATGCCACCCAGTACCCAGAGGCAGTCACCCTATCCTCTCTGAGGACAGACAAAGTGGCAGGTGCCTTACTTGGGAATTTCTCCCGTGTTGGGTTTCTGCAGGAGGTAATCTCCGATTGAGGGGGTTCCTTCATGTCGGACCTGATGAAATGTTTATGGGAGAAGTGTGGGGTGGTGCAGAGATGCACAACACTGTATCACCCACAAACCAATGGACTTGTGGAACAATTCAATGGTACCCTAAAGTCAATGCTCCGGGTGTTTGCTAAGCAGCATGGGAGGGACTGGAAGAAATACATTCCCCACTTGTTGTTTGCATACAGAAAGGTGCCCCAAGAGTTGATAGGATTTTCCCCCTTTGAATTCCTATATGGATGGTGGGTACATAGGCCCCTAGACTTGATCTGGGAGGACTGGGAAGGCAAGCACACCACCCAGGGAACTTCCATTGTGGATTTCATCCTTAGGTTTAGGGAAAGGCAGAAGGAGCTGATGGGGACAACCCAGAGCAATCTAGCAGCTGCCCAACAGAAACAAAACATGTGGTATGACTGCAGAGCCAGAGCTCGCTCATAAATGGTGGGTCAGGAAGTCATGGTCCTTATTCTGGTCCAGAAAGATAAGCTGCAAGCTGAGTGGGCAGGACCATACAAAGTGGTTAGGAAGGTAAATGATGTGAACTACATTGTGGAGTTACCTGACCGAAGACAGACAGAAAGGATGTACCATGACAACATGATGAAGCCATATGCAAACAGGACTGACATGGTGTTTGCAATGTGCAGTCATGGGGAGGACACGGACGAAGGAGACCCCCTTCTGGACTTGCTGGAAGAAAGTAAGCAGGAGTCCTCTGTGGAGGCAGTAAAATTGTCTCCCCAGCTGGCCCCAGACCAGATCCAGAAAGTAAGGGAGGTTTTAGCAGACTTTGCCCCATTGTTTAGCGCCAAGCCTGGACTAACCCCCTTAGCAACACACAATGTGGAGACAGGGACACAGACACCCATACGGCGGACAGCATACTGAGTGTCAGAGGCTGTCCAAAAGGACTGGAGGGAAGTGGAGGAGATGCTGGATTTAGGGGTAATCCAGAGATCCCACAGCCCCTGGGCCTCACCAGTAGTCCTTGTGCCCAAGCCAAATGGCTCAACTCGTTTCTGTGTGGACTATCGTGGACTGAATGCAGTCATGAAGTCAGACGCCTACCCGTTGCCCCGGACGGAAGAACTCCTGGACAAATTGGGGGGGCGACCTACCTTACGACTATTGACCTGACCAGGGGGTATTGGCAGGTAGAGTTGATAGACAGAGTTAGAGAGAGGTCGGCCTTCATCACTCCGATAGGCTTATTTGAGTTTAAACTAATGCCTTTCAGAATGAAGAACGCCCAGGCCACTTTGCAAAGGTTGGTGAACCAGGTGTTAAATGGTGCTGAGGAGTATGCCGTGGCATACCTGGATGACATTGCCATCTTTAGTACCAGCTGGGAGGGACACCTATCCCACCTTAGGGAAGTGCTGGATAGGATACAGAGGGCCATCTCACTGTCAAAGCCGAGAAGTGTCAGGTGGCCATGGGGGAAATAGACTTTGACGGCAGATAAGGATCGCTAGGCCCATCTAGTCTGCCCATTTCCCTACCTACAGGATAGGCTGCAGATCCTAGTTAACCAACAGCCTATTTCCTCCTACCCCCCACAAGAATTGCCTTATGTCTGTCCCATGCATTCTTGAATTCTCCCACAAATGGCATACTTTGGCCATGTGGTAGGCTGGGGACAGCTCCATCCTAACCAAATAAAGATAGAGGTGATCCAGGCATGGCCCAGACCAGAAACCCAGAAGCAGGGCATGAGCTTTCTAGGGACAACAGGGTACTACAGGAAATTTGTACCTAATTAAAGTGCCCAGGCTGCTCCCCTATCTGACCTGACAAAGAAAAGTATGTCAAAGAAAATTACCCGGGGCCCAGCCTGTGAGGAAGCCTTTACCAAACTAAAGGAGGCACTGTGCAGTGCTCCTGTTTTGACAAGTCCTGACTATAGCAAGGCCTTTATAGTTTAGACTGACGCCTCAGACGTGGGTATTGGAGCAGTACTGAGTCAGACATCTAGCCAAGGGACAGATTACCCAGTAGTGTACCTGAGTAGGAAGTTACTTCCCAGGGAGCAAGCGTACTCCACGGTGGAAAAGCAGTGTCTTTCTATAGTGTGGGCCCTAAGGAAATTGAGCCATACTTGTATGGGCAGTATTTTGTGGTGCAGACTGACCACAACCCCCTGGTTTGGCTGATGCAGATGTGGAAAAACAATGGCAGATTGCTAAGATGGAGTTTTGCTTTACAAGGGTATGATCTAAAAATCGTACATAGGGCTGGAGCCAAAAACCAGAACTCAGATGGACTGTCTAGGGTCTATGAGGAGTGAACTGATTTGGGAAGCTCATCCCATGTAGGGGATAGAACCCCCAAATTCAGTCTAGGTGGGGAGGAATTGTGACGTGGACAGCCAGTTCTGAGTGCTGTATAATTTTTTTTTTAATATAAAATCTATTACTGACCGTCTCTGCTGAAAATCTGGTGCTCTTGTAGTGACCTCACCCCCCCCCCAGGTTTCAGCTGAAAATGCCAAAAACAGCACGTGAGATCACCCACACACTGGTTTTAGATACCAGGTGTTACAAGCAGGCCAGAAGCTATTTACAGACTTTTCTAAGTTAATTATAGATGTTGTTGTTAAGAGGAAAATCATAAAAAAAAAGGTTTATGACGTTAGAAGGGGAAACCAGGTTTAGCAAACTGGCGCGAAGTTGTAAATGTTCCTCAGATGCCTGTGTGAGAGAGAACACTGATTAAGATCAAAGCAATGTCATTTGAAGAACATATGAGTATGCTGAGGTTGCAGAATTTAATTCTTGAAAAAGACATCCTGTCTTTTTATTAAACATGTATTTTTGTATATATTCTGACAGAGGAGGAACTAGGTGACCTCACCCAAAAAGGGGTTGGCAAATACAGTTTGCTTTAAGGAATATTCTGTTTTATTTCAGAGACACTTTTATCTAGACTCTGACAAAAGGAAAACATCTGTGAGCACTTTTAAACAGGTATTTAGAAAGACAGACAAAATCTAAATATTGTAGGAATTTGCACTGTTTAAGCCTTGTTCTTTTAAAAGATTTGTATGTTTTGTGATATAACAGTTCTGTATTTTGTGTTTGACATATTTTTATCTATTTTTAGTAAAAATTCTTTTTAGAGCATACTTGGTCTGTCTTTGATTTTCCTTCACTTGCAAGAAGAGTATATATGGTTATAACAGACACTAGACATAAGCTTGAATAGTGGTACCAAACTGGAAAGAGAAGCATTTTAAATCTGAGGTCTTTATTAAAGTTTTTAAAGGGTTCATCTCTGTATACCTGGTTAGGTGCCCGTAGGCAAGGATCTCTGCCCCCCCCCCCGACGACAGATATATCTGAGCCTGTGCACTGGGTATGCTAGCAAGAGGTTCACGGTTTGAATCCCTCCAGAACTGAGACCAAAGGTTGATCTGAACTCACAAAACAGACAAGAGGGTTTCCTTATTCTGTTAAACTGTTCACAAGACAGCACTCAGAGGTTGACACTTTGGGAGTAGAGGGTTGACCTGCTGAGTGGGTTTGTGACAGTAGGCCTGTCCTTAGATGAATTACTCTTATAGGTGGTTTTATATTCATCCACCTTTTTCATATATTCTTTGGTTTGTTTGCCAAAGAGAGAATGATGTTGTACAGGTAAGCCCATGGCCTTAGCCTGGGTATCCCTGTGTTAAGTTTGTAGCCCTTAACCAAGCAAACCTTCTCAGGGCTACAGTCAGAGCCATAATCCTAGCAGCATTATCATTGGCATCTGCTACCATCTGGAACTGGTATTTAGACGCTTCCAGTCCAAACCTGGCTGTTTCTGCTAGGTCATCAGAGATAGGGGAGGGCACCTTCTCTGACATGGCCAAAACAGACTGCCACAGTGCCTTTTGATACTGTGCAGTGTAGGCCTGGTTATTAGCTTGTCTGACCCCCAGAGAGGCAGCTAAGTACCCTTTTTTTTGACATGCTGTCCAATTTCCTTGAGTCCTTCTCAGGAGGGTGTGAGGATAAAGGAACCTCCACCTTCTAACAGGCTGCCTGTTGGACTATACCCTGATGATCAGGCTGAGAATAGAGGAATTCAGCCCCTTTCCTGTCCAATTGATACTTCTTGTCAGCCTTCTTATCCAGAGGCGTAACAGAGTTAGGGTTCTGCAGGACTGTGAATAAATTCTTCTTGAAGAATTTATTAATAGGCAGAAAAATCTTTTTAGTGGGTGTTAACCCCACCATTTCCATATATTCTGTCTTCTCCCTCATCTTCTATGACCTCAGTGGTAGCCAGGTCAAGGGCATCTACTATTTTCCTTACAAAGAAAAAAGTGAGAGGAAAAATCCTCAGGCCTGGGAGGAGAGACAAAGTCCTGCTCTGGTGAGATTTCTGGTTCAATGGACTCACCATCATCATCCTCTAGTATGCCATACTCCCCAGTATCTATCTCCTGAGACTGGGGATCCAAGGAGGGAGTAATCTCCTGAACCCTTGGAGGAGGAGGAGGGGTTGGAGAAGGCATGAACCCCTGAATTGCCTCAATGACTTTAATAGTCCTGGCAATCTCCTCAGCAGTGGGCAGACCATGAGGCACAGAAGAATCCCCTGTTGGTTTTGCCTGGGGTTTGACGTGCTTGATCTTCTTTGCCTTTTTGCAGGGGACCAGAGAGTCAGCCAGCCCACTCAGTCTTTTTAAGGAGGTTGATTCACTCTTATCAGGGGTGGTAAAAGAAGAAGCTGTGGTTTCACCCGCTGATTTTGAAGGTATTGGCTGGTTAGAGCCTGATGCACCTCTCAACTTTTTGTTCAACCTCTCCATTCTTTTTTCCACAGTTTTCTGTGGAAATGATTTGCAAATTTCACAGTCAGTATTTAAATGTTCGGTTCTCAGGCAGAACACACAGCTGTCATGCTTGTTTGCTGTGGCGAACACCTCCCCACACTTGACACAGTTTTTAAAACCTGGGGACCAGTCTTTTTCTTAGGTTTTTCAGTATGCTCCATTTCCAGGAGAAAAAGCTAAATGCAAAAATATTTTTTTTTGGGGGGGGCACTCGGTTCAGGAACCAATTAGGCCTCAAAAGAACTGATGAATTTTTAAAGTCGGAATCGGGTCAGCGGTTCTCGGAACCAATTCAACGGTTCACATTAACCGGGTTAGCGGTTAGAAAAGAAACTGGGTTAGCAGCTTTAACAATGTCAAATATATACTTTACATAATAAAATTTAAAAGAAAATAAAGCAGAAAAAATCCACAACTAATATAAAACTACTCGGTTCCCCTACGATTATACCGAACTGTGAGAAACCGAGAAATAAATGCTAAATCTAACTAAACTTAAATAAACTAGACATTAGACTAAAAAATAACAATAAATGAAGGCAGCAGAAAGAAAATAATGTATAATTAAACAATTATACTTCACAATAAGCCAACAATGACCTGAGGAATCTCCTGGGCATCTAGACTTGTGAGGTGGAGTGAGAAATCTGAGACGTTGATAGAATGTGCAGCAGGTGAGGGCAGCAGTTTGAATAATTGTCACATGCCAATGATTTCATCATTAGCATATAGTTCCATTCTCCGGGCAGTTCAACTGAGCGGGCTAACTGCAGAGAGTTATGAATATGAGAAGAATTCATGGGGTTAGAATTATTGGTTACAAAATCTCAAATAAAACAAGTTTTAAAGATAAACTAAGGCTGTTCTTTAATCAGAGAACCACAATTTTAACAAAAATTATCCCGGTTCCTCCATGGTTAAAACGAACCGAGAGGAACTGGGAAAAAATACAAATTTAACCATAAACTAGATTAAAAATACAAAACAAATAGTAGAGGCAGTAAATTACAACAAAATACACTTATAAGTAGTAATTGAAGTTTTCTTCATGCAGGAGAAAGCGGACGAGTGGGACTCTGAGTGGTCAGACTTTTCAGGCGGAGAGAAGAATCTGAATACGTCAGAACACAGGCAGTTAGTAGAAGCAGTGTTTGAAAGATGCTCACGTGCAAAGTGTTCCATCATTTGCATGTGTTCTATCTCTCTGGACAGTCCAACCATTCAGGCTTACTGTATAAAGTTAGGAATATTCTGAGCATTACTGGGGTTAGAAATAGGACTTTCATTTTTGAAATCTTCTCTCCAGTCTGAGAGTCACAAGTCATTCGCTTTCTAGTTAGGAACATAAGAAATAATAACTGGGCCATTGGCGGGATGTTAGGGTTGGGCTCTCTGGTGTTGCCCAATGAAAATGGGTGAGATTGGGGGTGCTAGCTGGCACCAGGGATTGAGCACCCCAGTATTGGAAAATTAAGAAGGAAGAGGAAGCAATGGGAGGTGGGATGGATACTTGGCAGAGGGTGGGAGGGATTGTTTTTCATGGGGTGGAGGATCACAACAGGCTGGTCAAGATGCTGATCAGCCCTGCTTGCTGATCAGAGGAAAAAGCTGCCCTATGATTCGGGTGACTCTTTTCTTTGAACTACATGAAGTTTCCATCCAGCAAGACCAGAATAGTGTCATAATCAGCCTGGCTGATGATTGGTCTGACACTGTCAAGCCCCTTGCATACTACTTTGCATTGGACCAACAGTGACACACCTCTCAAAATCCACTATCATACCAATGTGTTCGCGTTGTGCAAGCGTGAAGGGGGGTTAACATAAGAACAAATGGGTCATATATAAGTAAAGAATGTGGAGACCAGGACTGGACAAAGTACTCTAGGTTTCATCTATTCCAACAGGAGCCTAACCTAAACCACAATACATGTGGGCAAGGATATTGAAAGATCTACGTTTGTGCTTGCAGAAAGTTTGCTCCAAGAACAAATTAGTGCCTGGAGCAATTTACAGGTATATTACAACATACTAGAAGCAAATAGTGAGTGCAAAAAACATGTTACAATATACCGGTCGAAGGAGGTGGCACTAACCCATTTGCTCCTGCAGACCACAACAGCCTAGATGAAGTGTGCAATGAATGTGTGGTTTGGAGCTTAACACCAGCAAAGTAACAGATCTAACACTACAGGTGAGACCTTCCACACACCCTTCACCTATCACTATATAAGCTAACCCAAAAAAATATTGAAATGGAGTTGCCCTTATACCTGGAAGCATCCTATACATTCATTTACACATTACATCCTTTAACAGCATACATATTACACACTCTCTTTGATTTATGTATCAGAACACTGATTTTTTTCTCCAAAGGTTCAGTGTTACTTAACCCCTTCAGAGGCTGCATGCTGCAGTCTGTGACCTTCCTTACCGCTGGTCAGATGCAGTACTGCCCCATAGTGCTAAATGATATGCTGTCTTGGCCAGGTGACGTAACTGCTGATGTGGCTGCTGCTTCTTTGATGTTCTCTCTGATTGTGAATGGGCTGGTTCACATTATAATAATGTGCAGTATGTATAATAACATGCGGTATGTAACCTGACATGTGTATAATTATGTGTAGTACGTAGCATCCAGTGTGTATAATAATGTGCAGTATGTATAATAACATGCAGTATATAATGTACAATGGGCATGATAATGTGTAGTATGTATAATAACATGCAGTATGTAGCATATAGTGTATATAATGGCATGAGTATGTATAATAATGTGCCATATATAACGTGCAATGTGTATAATAACATGCAGTATGTATAATAACGTGCAGTATGTATGATAACGTGCAGTGTGTATAACACACAGTATGTATAACATGCAGAATGTAACGTGCAGTGTGTACAATAACGTGCAGTATGTATAATAATGTGCAGTGTGTATAACATGCTGTACGTATAACACTGTTCAGTATATAATATGCAGTGTGTATAATATGCAGTATGTATAACACGAAGTATGTAACATACATTGTGTATAATTATGTGCAGTATGTAAAATAATGTGCAATGTGTATAATAACATGTAGTATGTAACATACAGTACAGTGTGTATAATAACATGCAGTGTATATAATAAGGTGCAGTATGAACTAAAACTAAAATACTGTCACTAAAACGGGCACCTCATTTTCCCCATGCCCCAATATAAACCCTGTCAGTAACTAGTAACAAAGAAGCATAGAAAAGGACCGCTTGTCCCATTCAGTCTGCCCAGAGTTCCTCTGTCTAATCTGTCTCCCCCACCTCTTACTGGTCTCCGGCAACCTTCCCTCCTCATTGCCTGTTTTCTAATACCCCCCTATGTCTATCTACATATGCTTGAAGCCCCCACTGTGTTTGCATCTACCACTTCTGAAGGTAATCTTTTCCAGGCATCTATCGCCCTTTCAGTGAAGAAATATTTCCTCACCTTTCTCTTAAACTTCCCCACTCCAGCTTCATTGCATGCACCCTGGTCCTGGTGCTCCTTCACATTTGAAAGAAACTCCCTTTCTGCGCCCTGTTCACCCTATTGAGGCAGTTGTAGGCCTCTATCATGTCACCTCTCACTCTTCTCTCTTTCAGAATATGCATGTTGAGATCCCTCGGTCTCTCCTCATAGGGCTTCTTGTGCACCCCTGCACCATTTTAGTTGCCCTACTCTGGACTGCCTCTATACTGTCTTTGTCCATTCTGAGGTGCAGCCTCCAAAACTAGACACAGTACTCCAGGTGGGATCTTACCAATGGGTAATACAGAGTCAACACCACCTCCCTCTTCATGCTGGAGATACCCCTCCCTATGTACCCCAGCTTACCTCTAGCCCTACCCACTGCCTTGTTATACCACTTGTCACTTTGAGGTCATAAGATATAATAACCCTGAGGACCCTTTCCTACTTAGTGACTGCCAGTACATCGCGCCCATCCTATGCTCACCTCCTGATTCCTTTGTCCCAGGCACGTGATTTTGCATTCTTTGGCATTGAAACCCAACTGCCATGTTTTAGACTACTCTTCGAGTTTCTCCAGATTCCTGTTCATTCTCTCCACCCCCTTCTGATTGTCCACCCTATTGCAGATTTTGGTATCATCTGCAAAAAGGCATACCTTTCCTTCCAGTTCCTCAGTAACGTTATTTATGATGACACTGAAGAGGGTCGGTCCCACTACTGAGCCCTGTGGCACCCTGCTAGTCACTCTTCCATCATTAGAGTGAATGTCATTTACTACCACCCCCTGGTTCCTATCTGTTAACCAATTTCTAACCCAATTCACCACTTTGGATCCCACCCCCAGGCTGCTCAGTTTCTTTATCAGTCTCCTGTGCAACATAGTGTTGATGGTCGTGCTGAAATCCAGATAGGCCATGCCCACTGCTTTCCTTTGATCCAGTTCCCTGGTCAACCAGTCAAAAAAGTCCATAGGATTTTTTCATCTCCACTGTGACTCCAGTATATAAATCCAGTCCCCAAGCAGGTGGAGATGAAGGCTGGAGGGTTAAGGGACCCATGCAGGCAGGGTCCAGTAATGGGCATGATGGCAGAGAACAGCATCACCTGTCCAACCAGTGGCATTATCTGCTTATCTCTTACCCCTGGAGGGAGTGGGCATATAATGATGTCCTGGAGTGTCATGTATGTTCCCGTGCATAATGACCCGACATCTGACATGTCCTGCCAATCCCAGCACTTGCTGGGGCACGAAGCTCATTGGACCACTTCAGCTCTTACCTTTCCTGCATGGGCCCTTATAACACCCAGTGTGGACTGGTGCATTTGTGCTTACAGGCTTTCCATGGGTAGGGAAGAGATGGGGGTTGGGGGGTTGTATGTTGGGGTGTGTCACTTGTGGTTTTGTTATATTTGTTATGTTATATTGACTATTTGTAATGCTTGTGTCATTGTTTCTATCTGTTAATGACTTCTGGTTGAAACTTTAATAAAGTGTGGTAAATAAAAAAAATTAAAAAAAAAAAGAACTCCAGGCTCATTGCCCCCCCCAACTGGTACCAGAAGATGCTATGTTACTGGAATCCTCAACCCTCCCAGCCCAGTGGAGGCAAGCCATGCATTGGATGCTAAAGCCTCCTCCCACTGGCCGCCTCTGATGCTCCAGGCTTGTTCCTGAACTCTGGTTGTCTCTCACAATGCGGCAGAACTACATGCACCAGCGAAACCTGCTGAGTTTTTAATCTTTTTATTGCCATTTCTTTTGCTATTTATATGCTGCTTGGTTCTACAGTCGCAGCACAACTAATCCTCTATGAAAACTGTGGCAAAGTAATCATTTAGTAATTCTGCTATTTCTGTGCCCACAACATCAGGTTTCCTATTTTGATTTCTTAGTGGACCAATATTTCTACTTGCCCTTTGCTTACTGTGAACCTATTATAAAAAAAAAAAGCCATTCATTGTTTCTTGACATGCCGCCTACACTTTGATGTCCATTTTTCCATTTTTGCTTCCCCAATTATATTTTTTAACTTGATTTCTGACCTCATCTCAGTTGGAGGGCCTCATTGGAAGGTCAGTTCACATATACACATGCACCCACGCACGTACACGCACGTATACTCACACACAGGCACACACACCAGCTAGATATTTTACTTGATACTCACACTGATGGAGAGTCCGAGTTTCTTTATTCAACATTCTGACTGGGAACTGGAGACTGAAGATGTGGAAGGAAAAAGAGAAGAAAAATTGATACTGCACTTTTCATTGACACAGTATGCCAAAGCGCTTTACAAGCAAAGAGAGTAACTGGTAGTATTGTGACTGTAAATGTGTAGAATATGTGTAGTAACAGTCATTCTGTTCATTAGCACCAACACACAGATATGAAGAGCTACAGTAGCTGCCAGAACCAGTTTTATTGGGAATGCTGGCCAGGCTATCAGGGAAGACCCCTACTCTGGTGAAAAGTGCCCATTAGTTCTTTCACTTCCATCTGGACAAACACAAAGACAGCACCACAGATGGACAGAGGGGCACCAGCTTAAATATTATAACACACAGTAAGTATGTTTTCCCTGATGGTTTTGAAAAATTTTTCTTCACACTTTAGAATGGTAAGAACAACTTTCCAGGAGTGCCAATTAGTCTCTCGCTCCAACCAACTGCTTGAAAATGACTGCACTGACATAAACTGCTTTGCATAACAAAACAAATCAACGTAATTCCCACCTGGCAGTATGGCGGACTGAGGCGCTGGGCACTTTGCCTACTGCTGAGTTTGGGAATGAGCTTGGGTTGTGGGGGGCTGGTCAGTGTGGGAGAGTACTCAGCCTCTGAAAGAATGCTCTCCTCTCCTGGGTTGGGGATGCCTGTTTGCCTGGCTTTACACTGCCACCAGGTGTGGGCCTGGTGGTAGTGCAGATTGGGCAGCACATGGGAGGAGGGCAGCAAGTGCAATATATATATATATATATATATATATATATATATATATATATATATATATATATATGCCACCACATGCACGTATATGCACACTACACCAGGGACAGGGAAAGAAAATAGAAAATGATGATGGAGGCTTCATGAAGCCCTGCCCACCTACCTCCAACCTGCGCTGCTACCTGACCCTGATCCAAACTGATTATGAACTAGGAGATGAGTGCAGACCTCCTCCCTCCAGCCCATCCAAAGGGGAAAGCCATGGGGGTACTTGAAGACCAGGTAAGTCCCCAGGAGAAGCAGTCACCAGTTGGGGGAGGTGGGTACAGGGGTGACTAGCCACCCCCTGTCATCTGGTGAAGAAATATCTCTATAGAAAAAAATAAATCAAAATGTTACTGTGAAGAGAGCCGATAGCACTTTGAGGATTAACTCGAGAGGCAACAGACTGCTGGCAGCTGCGGATCTCTGAGTGCAACAAAGTGTTTTGCTGCTAAAGTACACACCTCGCATTATCATAATTATATTTCTCAGTTGCCAATGAACACACATACATACTCTCTTTCTCTCTCTCTCTCAGCAAAGCTGTACTGTTGCTTGAGTGCTGGTTGTTTATCTTCACTGATGCAGCATATCTCATCAGACACAATATTTCTAAATGTATTTTGTGACTCAGTCAGTTTCCATTTGCTTTTCACAAAGAGACTGGTTTTCCCTGCTGGTTTCTGTTGTAGTGCCTCAGCTCCATACATTCACCTACTTTAGAATTTTAACCAAGTGGGACTGTCTGACAGTTGCAAAGAGGTCCAGTTGGGATTCTTAAATGATATTTCATAATTGCCCTCTTGCTGCCAGCAGAGCAGCCTTCTTGTCTTGTGCACAATGTGGATTTGTCTTATTAGGCCACATTACCCCTCCCCACACCTGAATAGACTGGGACATGCACCAAGCTTTGGAGAAAAATGGCAATTTGTAATGCAAAGGTTTAATCTATGGTTCAATGGGGGCCACCAGACACCTCCCACTACCCGACTATAAAAGATCCACAATCCATCGGTTCCCTGCCTAGTGTTTTCCATGCAAATTTCATCTTGCTGTGCTGCTTGCTCCTTTGCTGCCTCTATCTGTTGCTTTTGTTTGTGTGCTTGCTTTTTCTTGTGGTCTGTAATTTGTTTTCTCCCTTTTCCTTCTTTCTTGTTTTCCCGCCCCTCCCCTTCCCTTCCCCTCCTTTTGGCTTTCGCTGTTTGTTTTCGCCCACCTCCTTGCTCCTGCAGCTCCTCTGCCCCCACTGTTCTATCTTCTGTGGCCTCTCCAATAATTGTTCTTTCTCCCCTGCTGTTGGTTTGCACCCCTTTAGTTCCTACTGCTCTGTTTCTCAGCTCTGGCTGCCCAGTCTTCCTCAGGCCAGCGTTACAGCACTTCCTGTGTTTGTGCTTCTGGTTTCCCTTGTATGTTCCCACTGCCTCCTTTTTTCTACCTTGTGTTGCCTGCCTCCAGTCCTACTTGGCCAGCCATTCCTGTTGGTCCTCTGTTGTTTTTGGCTTTGGTTTTTGTGATGCCTGCCTTCCTGGTGCTTCCTGACAACCTTTCATAAATCCTGCTCTCCCTTTTCAAGTACTTATTGGTGTTTCACAATTGTCTAAGTTTAATATTATTATTATTTCTTATAACTTCTTCTGGCTGTTTTCTGCCTTGGGGGCTTTCCCATTTTCATTCTTCTCCTTCGACCACCAATATATTGTCTTGTAGCCTCCAATAAGGAGCATCTCCAGTGTTTCACAGCATCGTTGTCCACCAGAACTCCTATGATACGTTTGGGTGGGTGCTAGTTTAAAGGATAAGTGCTGTAATGGTAGTACAGTGATCTTAAGAATTACAGTCATGTGATTCTGTGCCTCACCATAGCCTACACTTAGAACTGGGTCCCACATTTGAGCATCGTTTGGGACTCCTGGGGTCATCCACTCTTAGAGGTTACCTCCTTGTGACAGGCTTCCACTGCAAGCATTTCAAATTTATTTTGTTTTACTTATTTTTTTGGTTGCCATGTCTTTACCTAAAGCTGGAACCACTGGTCCATCAAATCAAGCAGATTCTGATTCTCCTTAAATAATTTGCTTGAAAGTCACACCTAAATCCCATCAGATTGCTAGAGGGTGAGCCTTCCGAAACTTGTAGCTGCACTCCACACTCTAAAAGTCCCTTTCTAGGGTTGAAGTGTCAATGAGGGGGAGCCCATATTCGGAAAAAGGCTACTTTTTCTATAAATAACCATGGCTAACTCTGCACTTATTATGTCCTTTAATGTAAATGGCATTCACAATCCGGTAAAGCATAGAAGATTGCTACGATAATTTAAACAAAGTAAGCCGGATGTGATAATGCTTCAGGAGACCCATCTTTCCCAATTGGAACACACTTAAAACTAGGGGCATGGGGGTTTGATAAAGTGGTGGCCTCAGCCCATCCCTCTGGACGGAGACGAGGTACTGCAATTCTAATTCCATATGGTACACAGTTCCAAATGCAAAAACAGATCATAAACTCAGATGGAAACTATGTAATTGTGGTGGGTCAACTTTACTCGAGGCAGGTTACACTAGCCTCGCTCTACCTCCCCCCAGGAAGTAAGGTGAAGGTGGCACAGAGATTTCTGGACACCTTATTGCCAGCCATCCAAGGCATGTGTATTATTGGAGGAGATTTAAATATCACCCTGAATATTAAATTAGATTCATCTAATCCCACTAAGCATCGGCGATCAGCTATCCAGAAATACGTTAGACAAACCCTCCCTGAATTGGGGCTCATAGACACTTGGGGCCATTTCTTTCCTTCAGTAAGGGCATTTATGCATTTTTCACCTAAAACCAATACCTCGCGTGATTAGACTATTTTTTAACTTCGATTGAACATCTTGAATATGTTAGGGATATATATATATATATGTATATAGGGACATCCCTTCTGTTGGATCATACCCCTGTTTTTTTAAAAATAGATGTAGAGAGACCTAAAAAAACAAAACTTCTGGAGGTTTAATATAACCCATTTACAAGATCCAGAATTCATTCAACTGGTTAAGTCTCGCATACCAACTATTCAGGCAGATAATGCTTCTACTGATATAGCAGCTACTATTAAATGGGACACCCTCAAAACAGTGCTTAGGGGTGATATCATCAAATATACTTCTTTAAAAAAAAAGCAGAGAAAAAAGGTAACGGGAACTGCAAGAGGCTTTATCGAGGCTACAAACTAAGTTATGTCAAGGAGATAACTCTGTCAAACCTGAGATGTTAATAATTAAACAAAAACTGCAAAGAATAACCGACCAAAAAATAGAACAACAACTGCTGTACTTAAAACTAAATTCAATAGAAGGGGGCCATGAGGAGCCAGGAATCTGGCGAGATGCCTTCGTGGGTCCAGAAGCAGGGCCACGGTTGCCAAACTTCGACACCCACAAACTAACCAATTGTTGTCCCACCCTATTGCTATTAGACAAGCTATGGCTGATTTTTATAAACTTCTATATACTGAGGACATCTCCCCAAGCCCACACCAACTGAATACATATTTTCAAAGCACTAAATTACCGCATTTAAATACCCATCAAGCTGAGTCCCTGATAAGTCCTATTACCGACCAAGAGATTATAGCTACCCTTAAGCTGACCAAGACGCAAAAGGCCCCGGGACCAGATGGATACTCGAATGAGTTTCTCAAACAATTTCAAAAATTACTTATACCCATCCTGCTACCGGCATACAGGGAAATACAGGAGGGAGGACCCTTCCCCATCTTGGCGATATGCTGAAATTACAGCTATCCCAAAACCTGGAAAAGATCCAATCCTAGCCGCTTCCTATTGCCCCATATCTAAATTAAACTGTGACTATAAAGTTTTCATGTCTATTCTGGCTCATAGATTAGACAGATTTCTACCTCAGCTAATTGACAGAGATCAAGTGGGATTTATTATGAAGCGCCAAGCTCATGATGCAGTGCGAAGGGTTCTACTATTAGTTGAACATGCTACTCAAAGAAAAATTCCTTTAATTTTACTTGGACTCGACACCGAGAAAGCCTTCAATAGGGTGTCATGGCCCTTCTTGTGGGCTACCCTTAAAGAATTTAATTTCCCCGAAAAATGTATATCCCAAATCCAGGCCATGTACCACTTTCCAGTAGCTTATCTGAAGTTAGACGGTTTAATCTCCTCACCATTTACTCTATCCAGAGGTACACGACAAGGATGTCCTTTATTCCCACTTCTCTTTGAACTCTATTTAGAACCTCTAGCTGCCAAATTAAGGGAAAATGGTAATGTTCAAGGGATCCCACTGGGAGGCAAAGTATTTAAATTATCCCTTTTTGCAGACGATATTTTGCTAACCCTGACTTCCTCAGAGATATCTGTCCCTGCGGTATGGGAACAACTTCAGCTTTTCAACACCTTATCTGGCTACAAAATAAACTGTTCAAAAACTGAAGTACTTAATTTTTCCTTTTCTCCATCCAGACAAATGAAACTGGAATTTCCTTTCCACTGGCATAGACTGGAGATGAGGTACCTAGAGATAAAAATCCCAGCTAAGCTAATACATCTTGAAATGGTAACTATGGAACCAATTACACAGCAAATCACCTCAGATATGTCTAGATGGTCACAGCTCCCCCTAGGTTTAATTAATCGTGTAGAAACAATCCAACAAAATATTTTCCCTCATTTATTATTCTTCCTACAAACTTTGCCAACTGTTCCCTCTGATTTTTATTTTAGATCCTGGGACAAGCTTATCTCGAGGTTTATCTGGGGAGGAAAACCCCCAAGGGTAAAATACACCTTATTACAGCTTCCTAGATCACAGGGAGGGCTAAATTTACCTAACCTGAAAGAATATTCTAGAGCAACTCAAACCCGCACAGCCCTACTACTCATTAACCCTTCTTACAGGGCACACTGGAAAACAATAGAGATAACCTTAAATGGACTGGAATCCCTACCAACGTATCTATTGGGAGACCACAACAGGTGTTATCCCTTGAACAGGTTTCTGAAAATGACAGCGGAATTTTAAAAAAACTGGCTTTATATCACTCAGTATAGATTAACCTTCCAAGAGAAATACTTTTTAAGTGCCTTAACTTGTAATAAAGACTTCTTCCCCTCCTCACTGGAGACAGATCTATTAAAATGGGAACACTGTTCCATCAGATATGTATTCCAACTGATAAGCCCTACAGGAATTCATCCATTCACATATTTACAATCCTCATATGGATTACCCCAGAGAGAACTTTCAACTTATAAGGCACTACATGCTGTTTTAGTTGGGATGGTTGACTTCTTAATTGAAATAGCAAAAGCTCCCTGTAAGAGGGTACAATTGATTATCCAGGCTATAGAAGGTAGATCTCAGGAACACATTATTAGTAATATTTATATGGCAATGCGCCCTATGTCCGCACAGGAACATGACCAAGTGAGAGCCAGATGGGCAAGAGAACTTAAGATAGAACTAGACTCAGACAGATGGTTACAATCTACCTACTTTTATTCTAAAAACTCATCATCATCTTACTGGAGGGAGTTTGCCTGGAAGACCAGGGTTACATTCTTTAAAACCCCAGATATTCAGCTAAAATTGGGAACACCAAATGGTAGTTTCTGCTGGAGAGGATGTGGGTATTCTCCTGCAGACCAAGAACATATATTTTGGGCCTGTCCCCTCTCATCAGACTTTTGGAGAGATATCATAATTGAACTTAATAATATTTTCAGCATGCCTGCTCTATTTACTCCAGGATTTATCCTGACAGCAACACCTCCACAGGACATACAGATTAGCTGGCTTAAATATATGTGCTCCCAGGTCGCTCCTGTAAAAAATCTTTCATCTTAGTGTACTACTCCTGGTTAAACAACTAAATAAAATACAAACTGGTCACACTTTTAATCCTAATAGCTAAAAAAGTTATTACCAGATTATGGCTTACTAAAACGGTTCCTGATAAGGCCTCTTGGAGAAACCTCACTTATGAAGTATATAACTTGGAACGTCTCTCAGATAAGATAAATAACAGGATTAACACCTTTAATACCAGATGGGGACTATGGGTTGCATACCAATTAGAGACTTACTCAGACTTTGTACCATGAAACCAAAAAAGGATTATCCTAGGTATTTCATGCTAATCACAGTTGGGTTAGTATATTATCCTGGGGTTTCTGATGCTAAGGGGAGGAGACCCAGCTCGAGAAAGATTTTGATCTGGAAAAGAGGGAAGGGAAAGCAAGGGAATATTATTATTTATTTAAGTCTATATTCTATGAGATCTTATTTTGGCCTAAAAACCAAATAATGAAAGACAATAAAATGTTACCACAGGGATATGTTAAACAGTCCAATGTGCATAAATCAAATGCTTGTAAATGAACTGCCTATATAAGCTGTACTATGGAACCTCAACAATTATCATGTTGCATAAAATATGATCCTGTATGTGATATTCTACCTCAAAATAAAATAAAAAGCTATATTTAAAAAAAAAAGTCCCTTTCTCTCCTATGGTTGAAAAGCAGGAATTGTTTAACCTCTACATGGCTGCTATTTCAGCCAGTCCTGTTCCCATCACCACTCCTGTTGAATCTCAGACTTCTGCTCAAACTCCTGCTTCCTTTCAATTTTCGGAACTGCATGATCTGCTGCTTCAAATCAACTCCTCAGTTTTGAACCTAGATTCCAGAATAGCTCCCTTAGGGTATAGACCATCTGAATCTCAAAAAAACTGCAACCTGATCTAGCTCTCCTACATGTATCTAGGAGCTCCTTCGGTATTTCAACCAGTTTCTGCAGCACCACTGGCACCTTTGTTTGCGATTATACCTCCTTTATCAGGTGCTTCAACAAGTTCTCATGTCTCTGTACTAACTACATCTGTCTCAGATACTACCTCCACTCCTCTGACTCAGTTACCAGCTATGACCTGTTCTACTCATCTGGTTCCAGATCATGGAAGGAACTCAATATGTACATCCAGGAAGAGAGAAGGGGAGATGATGGGTATGCTAGAAACCATTAAATACAGGGGTAAATAAGGAACAGGAAGGAAGTATTTTTCAGAAAAAAAGATACACAAGAACAAGGGGACATGCTGTGAAACTGGAGGTGGTAGGTTCAGGAGAAATGTGAGGAAGAACTTCACAGAAAAGTCAGTGGGTTAGTGGAATAGCCTACCCACCAAGGTGGTGGGGCCAAAAACAGTGATGGGGTTCAAGAATTCATGAGATATGCATATGGGGATCTTAGTGAAAAGAAATGGGGGAAGGGAAAAAGAATCAGAGATCAAGTAGGGTCTACAGTGATACTGTAGGTAGGGAAAATGGGCAGACTAGGTGAGCCAAGTGGTCCTTATCTGCTGACAAATTATGTGTTTCTGTGTCAGAAAGGAAATTACTGAAGGGAAAGACATCAGTCTTATAGCCCTTCTGATCTCATCTCATGAAACTATAGAAAACAGGATTGTTCCTGCAATGATGTATCCATAGTACTAAAGGCTAAAGACCCGCGGCTATTCAAGAAATTAACTGCAGCAAAAGTCATTTTTGCCTTCTCAATCTACCATGAAATTGTGCATGAGGCATTTCCATCCAGACATGAAGAATTAGACTCATATCTTTATCTTGTGTTGATCTTGGAATTTGACATGGTAGTACACATTTCTTAGATTATCATACATCTTTTCAGCAAAAGCAGCTGCTTTGCTGTTGAAGTTTAATTCATGCATTTGTTGGGCATATCTTGACGAAAAGTTGATCTGCAGACATTTTGCTAGACAACAAGCTCTTACTTGTGCAGTTTGTGGCACCTTCTCTCATCTGGCTACCTTGTTCCCTCTAACCGACCTTGATACCCATCCACCTGCTGCTTCACCTCACCCATCCACTTCACAACATATAGTCATTGCGTCAAGAAATCTTATGGCTCAACAGAGAAGTCATATAGTTTTTTTTGGTGGGGCAGCAGTCTGCAATAATTTCAATGAAGCAGCTTGCTTTGCACCATCTTGTACTCTCCTACTTGTCTGTTGTCACTGTGGAGAAGCTCACTCATACTGCTTTATCACCAAAAAGCAAATTCTACACCTGCTCCTAGTTTCAAATGCCATTGGCCCATCCCTCAATACTAACAATCATTTCTCGTTTGCAGCAGCTTTTACCAACTCATCCATCCCAGTCTCTTGTGCAGTTCCTTATCTTGGGTCTGTCCAATGGATTTCATACAGGACTTCATGCAGTTGCTCCTACATCCATCCAGTGCCACAATCTTTTCTACAAAATGATCTTTACAAAATGAGAATTCCTTCTTAGTGGACTATCACACTTTTTGCCATGAGAATTACACTACAAGGCTGGAGTTTTATATATTACTTGCTCATGTAGCCCATTCAGTTGTACCTCTGGATCATCACTTATCCATCACTGCTGCTACTGGATCAGGCCTGACTATGTGATCTTTCTTTCTCTCAGAATGGAATGGACTATCCATGTTTTATAAGGATTCATTTCCCTCAAATTATCTCTCAGCTACTCTTTCATGTTTTTGCTGCTGTTCATGGCATTTCCTGGTTTGCCTGTGACTGGCCTCTGGAAGTTCAACACCTTCCCCACTTCCACTCTATTTCATCTCTATTTGACATCTACCCTATTGTAACAGCTGCGCTCATGTGGGAACACAGATGGAACACTCAAGTCGTAATTACATGTACAGACAACCAAGCAGCTGCAGCTATAATAAATGAAGTACCTTCTTCATCTCATTCCACAATGAACTTCCGGAGACAATTGACACAGACCTCCCTTTTATACCATTTTACTATCCGTTGTGCATATAGTCCTGGTCCTTCTAATTTTTAACTGACTGACTTTCACAATATAATTTTCAGCGATTCAGAGCTGCCTTCTCTCAAGCTGATCGAGAGATGACTCTACCGCCACCACTTTGGGACCTGCAAATACCAGAACACAGTTTCTCAGTTATGCCTCACTTACCATAAGGAATTTCTTAGTGTCATTTCCACAGCTCCTTCGCTCTCATTTTGGCATTTGCATCATACTGTTCTCAAATCTTTTATTTGATAGCCACAACAAACTATATTTCTGGTATCAAATTAGCCCTGATATCTTACCATCCTGATGAACCAATCTGATATCTTTCAATTAAAACCTTCCTGCAAGGTATAAAGAAAGAGACTCCTACAGAATCTTTCACTAGGGAAACCATAGATTACAGTATATTTTTAATTAATGCTTCTTCTTGGTAATGGCTTCTTGACCTTTTGCTGACCCTACTCTAAATGCTGCTATGACTCTGGCCTTCTTTGGATTTTTGCAGCCTGGTGAATTTACATTGTCTTTCCTCAAGTCTTTGATCCATCCATATATCCATCTTACGAATAACGGTTTACAGAAAGTTTATATGGACCATTTCATCCTTCAGCTCAAAACTGACAGAATCTGCAGAGGAGTCCAAGTTTCATATTTCTCAGCAACTTAACCTAGTGCTCTATCCAAGTATTCAATATGTTGCAATCCTCAGACAGACATACTAATACTTTCATCACCTTCTGTACACTGAGTTCTGCTCCATCATCACTATGTCCTGGTTTGTCCTGCATGTCAGAACACTGCTGTCTCATCTAGGTTTTCATGCTGCTTCCTTCTGGCCATTCATTTAGAATAAGAACAGTCACCACAACATCCTGAAATATCATCCCATCTCACATAATCAAGTCATAGGTCATTGAACATCCTGTTTTTAAAACATACAGAACTCCACCAAGCTGACCAACAGCTAGTCTCTTAAATTCTAAGCCTGGAAAGAAGGCTAACTCAGTAACCTTGGATCCCCAGAGGTTTCCTCTACATAGGGGATTTCCCTCTCCTCCATGTTATTGAGTCTATTCTGTGAGTTGGAAGAGGCAGGTTCCATTACATCTCACTAGTACATCTGGCTGTCAAGCAGTAATTTTTCCTTCAGCCTTGACACTATTCTCCTGGCACCTCTATCAAGGGTGGAAAGCCAGATAAAGAGACAAGTCAAAGTACCACACAGCTGTATGAGCCCAACACATTCTGAGAGTGTTTGCCGACCAAACAGTGACACCTGTACTGCGAATGACAGCACAGCGACGGGTCACTGTACTGTCACCTCAGGACCCCAGCACTGCTTTCTTGGGGTTTTACACCTCCTTTCCAAACCAACTCCAACTTGGAGTTCATTATATGAATTACAGGTCACCCCCCCAAAAAAAAGAAATAACGTTTTTTTGGATGGACTTGTGCCGACCACAATTGTGGTCAGCATAAATTAATCACTGTAACATCAGTCAACATTTTTCTTGTCGAACCAGAGTCATGGATCCCTCTGAGCATCCCACTGAATTCAGAGGTTTGACCTGCAGTTCGACAGGGCTGCCAGACACTTCCCCCACCTGACTTTAAAAGACCCACAATCCATCACTTCCCTGTGTCGTATATGCAGTAGGTTGTGAAGGAATATTTGAGCTGTTTTACAGTGTTTTGCATGTTCTATGAATCAAGGGGGAAAAGTTTGAACCCAAGTACAGTGGATGTAGTAAATAACTGATATTCCAACCTATTGTTCTGACACCTGCCTAATGTTTTTCATGCTCCTCCTCCCTCCTCTCCTCCTTCTCCAGCATTGTGCCTCTGGTATGGCTCTTTAACAATAACATTTCCTTTAGCCTCAAAACTGTTCTCCTGGCACCTCTACCAAGGGCAGAAAACCAGAGAAAGAGACAAGCCAAAATATCACACAGTTGCACAAGCACAGCACATTCTGGCAGCATCCCACTGAAACCTAAGCTACAATCAAAGTAGCATGATGTGTACAGCATAGAAGTTGTAGCAAGGCAGCAAGGCATTCTATATATCAAATCATAATGAATCAGCCATTCCCTTACCCAAAGCAATCTGACAGAATAGATACAGCTTTGCAAAGGAGACCAGCCTCCAAGACATAAGGGATGGCTCTGGGCCATATGCTAATGCATCCTCCCCCATCAGAGGGTACAATACCCATGGACCATGCCCAAAGAGGTTATCCCTCTGACTAACCCTCATGAGGTATCTCCAGCCATCTGGGCCCCTCACCTCTTGCCAGCATCAGGTTGAACTGCCTGCAAAGACACATGATTCCTATTACTCCCTCTGTACAGACCTAGTAAGACTTCTGTGCCATCAAGTGTTACATGACTTTGACATCCTACCACTAACCTACCCTGAAAACTCTGCCTACCTCGCTGGAGAATGCAAAAAGTTTCCTATGCCCTGTCATTCCACTACACTGTATTTATGAGTTTGGATTGGGTGGGTACTCTGTCCTGAGTGGAGAAGCAAAGGGAATCTGCTCCTCAGTGCATTCCATTATATAGCCCTTTGTTCCTCCTTTTCAACCACAAGCCCACTGCCCCAGGAAACTCCTACCTCAATACCTGGCTCTGCCCCTCGTGGGCATCTACTTACCTAACCCTACCTTCCAGCTTAGGTGTCAAGAGGGGAAGGACTTCAGACAACCCCCCCCCCCAACTGCAGCAATCCTTCACAGACTCTCTAATTATCTTATTAGGCCACATTTTCCCTCCCCACACCCAAACAGGCTGAGATATACACCATGCTTTGGAGAAAAGTGTCTGCAGCCATGTGTTTATTAGACCAAATTTTTTCATAGATTTTCATTAGTTTTCAAAAATATACAATTTAACATATCAGAATATACAACATATAAACAAATCACGAACATCAAACATAACTGTAACCAATAATGTCTTAATATTAATACATAACATTCTAAATAAACAGAATTTTAAGGAAGAAGGAAAAGGAATAATTGGTAGTCTTAATATGAACTTATTTCCCCTAACACAGAATAATATATCTACCTTAAACGCATATGACCTAACACAAGAGAAGAAAAGGAATAGGCTTCAGCTGAGACTGAGACATAAGAACACAAAAAGAGAAAAAAGAAGATAGGAATGAGGGATGAAATAGAGGTAAAGTTAATCTATGGTGAATCAGACCATACTAGTAGTACAATAAGACAAGAGAGAATCCCAGTTTTTCTTGAACTTCTTAGATTTGTCTTTAAATCCATGAGTAATTTTTTCAGGTTTTAGGGCCTCCTTTAAATCAGTTTTACATCCTGTCAAAGTAGGTGGCAAGATTGCCAGCCAGGCCCAATTCCAGAAGGCATGGCGCAAGTCACTAACAATTGTGACTTGTGCCAAATGCCAATGCACTGGGGACCCTGCGCCCAATTCCAGAACAGCCAGGGGCTCCGGCAGCTACATCAGTGACTTACAGCACCCCAAGCATTGCACCAAAGGGAGGGTGCACCTGAACAGGGTGCCACATTCCACCGTAAATGCCCACTGACAGGGCGTAAGCCCCCCTATCCCCGATCCACACAGATGCCATCATTATGCCCCGCAGGGCTATCAGAAACCCCTGCCCCCCCAGGCCCAAGTAATGTTCCACAGGGCTGTTCATGTCCCCCAGATCCCCTAGTAATGCCCTGCAGGGCTGCTCATGTTCCTCTGATCCCCAAGTAATGCCCTCTGGGCTGTTCATGTCCTCTCCAATCTCCAATAAGTGCCCTGCAGAACTTATCATGTCCCCCCATCCCCAAGAAGTGCCCCACAGAGCTGATCATATCCCCCATCCCTGAGAATTGCCCCACAGGGCTGATCATGTGCCCACGGTTCCCAAGCCCTGATCCCCAATCACCAGCTCACCAGTAATTGTAAAATTGCACATCCCATTAGCCCTGGTAGTCTAGTGGCCCTCACCCCCACCCAGCAGTGCCAGTCCACCCCATGCCCCGTCACACCCATTCCCAGTCGGCGACTGGCATATCCCACCTCTCACCTCCACGGCCAGCTGCCAACTGAAGCTCCCTCTGGCGCATGCTACTGTATACAGTACACACTCAGTGAATGACAGCTCATTCATTGAGTGTTTACTATGATACAATAATGTGCAATCCAGAAAAAAGGAAGCTTTCAATAACTAACCATGAAAACAAGAAATGAGATATGCAATGTCGCTGACTGAAGATAGGCTAATGAAATGAGGGTGGACTTTCACTGCTGGGGACCACTAGACTACCAGGGCTAATGGGATGCACATTTACAATTACCAACAAGCTAGCGATTGAGGATCAGGCATGAGGATCGAGGGGGGACATGATCAGCCCTGCGGGGTAATTCTTGGGGATGGGGGGACATGATCAACCCTACAGGGCTCTTCAGACCAAAATAATTCAAAAACTTGAGACTTATTTGACTATGATTATTTCCTAACTCGGACTTTTATATTCTGCTGCTAAATTGTTATATAGGGTATTGTATTTGTTTTTGTGGATGTTTGTTAGAGTATTTGATTATTTTATGTTTGGGTGTGGATTAAATTTGTATTTTGGGATTGGTTACTTGCTGGTATTTGCTTAGTGTGGTAAATATGTGTTGGAAAGGCATAAGGACGATCGGGTATTATTTCCCCTCCAGGCTCAGGGACTTCTGTCCTTTTTTCTGTCCTCCCCTATTGCCAGAGGTGTACAGATGGTGTAGCGCTCTGGGGATTGTTAGTAAAAGGAGGAGGAGGATGAGGGTTGGGCCTGGAGAAGGAATGGAAAGGAGTGGGTGGATAGAGATAGTGGGGACAAGGAGATGCCCTGGGGCAAAATGGGTGCAGGAAAGGGGTCCTCCCTGTCTGGTTCCCATACCCAAGGGTTCTGCTTGTAGTCAGCAGGTAGCACAGTCATCCTCGGATTCTCATCTACTCGGGTGGTGTTATGCAACGCCAGGTCTATTAAAAACAAAACTGCTATTATAGCGGATTTTGTTGGAACATCTAACCTGGCATGCATCACTGAGACCTGGCTGGATGAGAATGCTGGCCCAGTTTTGGCATTAGCAGTTCCAACCGGGTACCTGGTGATACACCACCCTAGGATGGATCGTAGGGGTAGGGGTGTTGCTATCTGTTTTAGATCGGAACTGGGCCTGGTGGAGGTACCAGTGGGAACTACCAACTCCTTTGAATGTATCATGGGTGAGGGTGTGAGGTGCAGGATACTTCTCATTTACCATCCACCAGGCGATGGGAATGTTTTCCTGCAGGAAGTTGCAGACTTCATTGTCGACCTGACATTGGGATCCCCCAGATGGTTGGTTCTGGGAGATTTCAATGCCTGGGTCAACGATGAACTCTTGCAGTTTGGTCAGGACTTCCGCCAGTTAATGATTTCACTGGGCTTCACACAGGTTATTTCCTCCTTGACCCATATTGGTGGTCATTGATTGGACTTGGTGTTCCTACTGGGGATGGAGATATCCGATTTGGTGGTGGAACCAGGTGGGTGGTCTGACCATCACTCCATTGGGTTCAGTTTTGAGGCCACCCCTAGTAGGCCAGCCCCATGGAGATGGTCCAGTACCGCTCTTTGAGGGGTGTTTCTCCAGATGGCCTGATGGCAGTACTGGACCTATCGGGTTTACCTAGTGATTGCATGGACCCAGGGGACTTGGTACTTGCCTATAATAAGGCAGTAGTAGAGGCCCTGGATTCCATTGCTCCTGTTCGTGTTTGTCCCCTCACTCTTCACCCCAGGTCTCCTTGGTTTGATGAGACTCTGAGGGAGTTGAGGAGAGTCGGACGAAGGTTAAAGAGGTGCTGCCGGAAATCAGACCTGGACTGTGACAAACTTAGTTTGATGGACCATTATGTGGTCTATAAAACAGCAATCTCTCGTAAGAAGGCAGAATTCCTGTCCAGAGAGATTGCTGCTGCACAGAATAGACCAGCTCAGCTTTTCTGGACTGTGGACAGATTGTGCAATCCAATCTGTCTTCAACCCAGAAGAGCCTTTTCTCAAGAATGGTGTGAGGAGTTTGCTCAATTCTTTTCAAATAAGGTTGCCACAATCATGTCTGATATCCGCTTGACTCTTCCTAATGGGAGCTGTGATGGTTGGCAGGAGATGTTGGACACCCAATTTGTGTGGTCTGACTTCAGCCTTCCCAAAATCAATGACATTGTGATGGTCATCCAGTCATTGCGTCCGACCAACTGTGGTTTGGACCCGGGCCCCACACGTCTCCTAGTGGGCTGTGTGGATAAAATCGGTCCGGTCCTTACTGAGATAGTCTAGAGGTCTTTGGAGAGGGAGATTTTTCCAAATCCTCTGAAGGAGGCTGTGGTTCAGACCCTCCTTAAGACATCCTCCTTGGACCCAGATTGTCTGGCTAACTACAAGCCTGTCTCTAACCTGCCCTTTGTGGGTAAGGTTATTGAGAAGGTGGTCGCGTCGCAGCTGGATGATCATTTGACCAGCCACAATGTCTATGATTCTCTCCAGTCCAGATATAGGAAGAGACACAGTACTGAGACAGCTCTTGTCCAGGTACTAAATGACCTCCTAATAGTGAGAGATCGAAGGACTCATTCCATCTTGGTCCTTCTTGATCTCTCTGCAGCATTTGACACTGTGGACCATGGTGTGCTATTGGAACGCTTGCGGTTTATTTGTGGGCTGTCTGGTACAGTCCTCAGTTGGTTTCGATCTTTCCTCGAGGGGTAGGACTCAGAGGGTGGTATCTGGGATATTTTCCTCGGCATCATTCCTCTTATCCTGCGGGGTGCTGCAGGGCTCCATATTGGTGCCCATGTTGTTTGCGGTGTACATGCTGCCATTCGGAGCGATTATTAGGTGATACGGTTTGAGTTTTCACTGCTATGCAGATGATACTCAACTGTACATGTCCTTCGTGCCTGGCCAAGATGCTGCCTTTTCAGTCTTTAACAACTGTCTAGCCCGAAATCCAGGGCTGGATGAATGTGAGTTGCCTGCGGTTGAATCCAGAAAAAACTGAGGTGTTGGTTGTGGACCTAGGTCACCGAGAGGAGGGTTTGTTGGTGGGACCACCCTCGGGTTTATCGCTTGAGGGTGTTCAGCTAACTACTTCAGACTGGGTGCAGAACCTGGGTGTTGTGTTTGATGACTATTTAACACTTAAATCTCAGGTGTTGACAGTTGTCAAAGCCTCTTTTTACCATCTGAGGAACATCACCTGGGTGAAGCACCTGGTTCCTCCAGACGATCTTCCTACTTTGGCCCACACCTTCGTTACCTCTTGCCTTGACTAATGCAATGATCTTTATCTTGGGCTACTGGGGGTTGATATTCGCCGCTTGCAGCTAGTGCAGAATGCGGCAGCCAGGCTATTGACTGGTTCTTCTAGGGCCAGTCATGTAACACCTGTGCTCTGCGGACTGCACTGACTGTCAATATGCTGGCGAATCACCTTCAAGGTCAGTTTACTGACCTATAAGGCCCTACATGATCAGGGACCTGGCTACCTGAAAGATCTCCTTTGTCCCTACTGTCCCTCCCACTCTCTCTGATCCACTGACAGGTCAGACAGCATGGTGTGCATAGAATCCCTCTGCATAGAAAGCCTGTCAAAATGGGATGTTGGCATCGTGCAAACCTCATCTGTTAACTGAACTTCAGATTCATTAATGCCTGCTTCTTTCATCATTCTCTTATTGTCTTTTTGTTTAACAAACTCTTCAGTAGTGGCTGTATCCATTTCTTACTTGTCCGCCATTCAAAGTAGCTACTTATAGCTGCACTGTCACAGTACCATTGTCAGTGAAAACTGCTGCAAGTTTACAAAATTTAAACTTTCAAAAGGAGTGTTAAACAAGCATTTGTCAATGTTGAATGTTGATTGCTTTGGTCCGTTGAGGTCGCTCACTGGCCCTCTGTCACTCGTTCGTTCTGTTTCTCCCTGTGCTGCAGGCTGCCTTTTTGTACTGGGCTCCTGCCTGCATTGGCACCTTTTTCTACCCACAAAGAAATCTGAAGCTATCCCAACAGAGCTCCATTGAGGTGGCTCACTCCCCCCTCTCTCACTCGCTCATTCTGTTTCTCCTGATGCTGCAGGCTGCCCTTTTGTACTGGGCTCCTGCCTCTGTTGGTGGCTTTTTCTGCCCACAAAGAAATCTGCAGCAGTCCCAACACAGCTCCATTGAGCTCACTCACTCCCCCCTCTCCCACTCGCTCGTTCTGTTTCTGCCGGCGCTGCAGGCTGGCCTTTTGTATTGGGCTCCTGCTTGCGTTGCCGCCTTTTTCTACCCACAAAGAAATCTGCAGCAGTCACGATAGAGCTGCGTTGAGCTTGCTCACTTACCCTCTGTCACTCACTCACTCATTGTGTTTGTCCCGGTGCTGCAGGCTGCCCTTTTGGACTGGGCTGCTGCCTGTGTTGGCACCTTTTTCTGGCCACAAAGAAATCCGCAGCTGTCCTGACAGAGCTCCGTTGAGGTCACTCACTCCCCCTGTCTCACTCACTCATTCTGTTTCTCCTGGCGCTGCAGGCTGCCCTTTTGTACTGGGCTCCTGACTCTGTTGGTGCCTTTTTATGCCCACAAAGAAATATGCAGCAGTCCTGACAGAGCTCCATTGAGCTCGCTCACTCCCCCTCTGTCATTCACTCTTTCCATTTCTGCCGGTGCTGCAGGCTGCCCTTTTGTACTGGGCTTCTGCCTGCATTGCCATCTTTTTCTGCACAGAAAGAAATCTGCAGCAGTCATGATAGAGCACTGTTGAGGTCACTCACTTCCCCTCTCTCACTCGCTCATTCTGTTTCTCCCGCTGCTGCAGGCTGCCCTTTTGTACTGGGCCCCTGCATGCATTGGTGCCTTTTTCTGCCCACAAAGAACTCTGCAGCAGTCCCAACAGAGCTCTGTTGAGCTCACTCAGTCCCCCTCCCTCACTCGCTCGTTCTGTGTCTCCCAGCACTGCAGGCTGCCCTTTTGTACTGGGCTCCTGCCTACGTTGGCAGCTTTTTTTGCCCACAAAGAAATCTGCAGCAGTCCTGACACAGCTCCGTTGAACTCGCTCACTCCCCGTCTCTCACTCGCTCGTTCCGTTTCTTTTTTTTTTAAATATAGCTTTTTATTTTATTTTGAGGTAGAATATCACATACATGATCACATTTTATGCAACATGTTAATTTTTGAGGTTCCATAATACAGCTCATACAGGAAGTTAATTTACAGGCATTTGATTTATACACATTGGATTGTTTAACATATCTCTGTAGTAACATTTTATTTTCTCTCATTATTTGGTTCTTTGACCAAACTAGGATCTCATAGACTATAGTCTTGAATAAATAATAAGATTCCCTTGCTTTCCCCTTCCATCTTATCCAGATTAGCATCTCTCTCGAACTGAATCTCCTCCCCTTAGCATCAGACACCCCAGAATAATATACTATCCCAACTGTGATTAGCATGAAGTACATACGATTATCCTTTTTTGGTATCATGGTATAAAGTCTGAATAAGTCTCTAATTGGTATGCAACCCATAGTCCCCATCTGGTATTAAAAGTGTTAATCCTGTTATTTATCTTATATGAGAGACATTCCAGGTTATATACTTCATGAGTGAGGTTTCTCCAAGAGGCCTTATCAGGAACCGTTTTAGTGAGCCATAATCTGGTAATAACTATTTTAGCTATTAGAATTAAAAGTGTGGCCAGTTTATACTTAAGCCAGCTAATCTGTCTGCCTTGTGGAGGTGTTGCTGTCAGGATAAATCCTGGAGTAAATAGATCAGGTATGTCAAAAATATTGTTACGTTCCCCTATAGTATCTCTCCAAAAGCCTGATAGGAGTAGACAGGCCCAAAATATATGTTCTTGGCCTGCAGGAGAATACCCACATCCTCTCCAGTAGAGACTACCATTTGGTGCTCCCAGTTTTAGCTGAATATCTGGGGTTCTAAAGAATCTAACCCTGGTCTTCCATGCAAACTCCCTCCAATAAGATGATGATGAATTTTTAGAATAAAAGTAGGTAGATTGTAACCATCTGTCTGGGTTTAGTTCTATTTTAAGTTCTCTTGCCCATCTGGCTCTCACTTGGTCATGTTCCTGTGTGGACATAGGATGCATTGCCAGATAAATATTGCTAATAATGTGTTCCTGAGGTCTGCCTTCTATAGCCTGTACAATCAACTGTAGCTTCTTAGAGGGGGCTTTTGCTATCTCAGTCAAGAAGTCTGCCATCTTCACTAAAACATCATGTAGTGTCTTAAAAGTTGAGAGTTCTCTCTGGGGTAATCCATATGAAAATTGTAAATATGTGAATGGATGAATTCCCATAGGGCTTATCAGCTGAAATACGTATCTGATGGAATAGTGTTTCCATCTTAATAGATCTGTCTCTAAGGAGGAGAGAAAGAAGTCTTTATTACAAGTTAGGGCATTTAGATAGTATGTCTCTTGAGAGGTTAATCTATATCGAATGATATAAAGCCAGTTTTTTACAAATTCTACCATAATTTCCAGAAACCTATTCAAGGGATAACACCTGTTGTGGTCTCCCAATGGATACGTTGGTAGGGATTCCAGTCCATTTAAGGTTATCTCTATTGTTTTCCAGTGTGCCCTATAAGAGGGATTAATAAGTAATAGGGCTGTACGGGTTTGAGTTGCTCTAGAATATTCTTTCAAGTTAGGTAAATTTAGCCCTCCCTGCAATCTAGAAAGCTGTAGCAAGGTGTATTTAATCCTTGGGGGTTTTCCTCCCCATATAAACCTGCTTGTTCTGTTTCTGCCAGTGCTGCAGGTGGGCCTTTTGTACTGGGATCCTGCCTGCATTGCAGCCTTTTTCTGCCCGCAAAGAAATCCACAGCACTCATGATAGAGCTCCGTTGAGCTCGCTCACTGCCTCTCTCTCACTCACTCGTTCCATTTCTGGCCGTGCTGCAAGCTGCCATTTTGTACTAGGCTCCTGCCTGTTTTGCAGCCTATTTCTGCCCATAAACAAATCCACAGCAGTCACACTAGAGCTCCGTTGAGCTTGCTTACTCCCCCTGTCTCACTCGTTTGTTCTTTTTCTCCTGCCGCTGCAGGCTGCCCTTTTGTACTGGGCCCCTGCATACATTGCTGTCTTTTTCTGCCCACAAACAAATCCGCAGCAGTCCCAACAGAGCTTCCTTGAGCTCACTCACTCCCCCTCCCTCACTCGCTCGTTCTGTGTCTCCCGGCACTGCAGGCTGCCATTCTGTACTGGACTCCTGCCTGCATTGGTGCCTTTTCCTGCCCACAAAGAAATCTGCAGCAGCCCTGACAGAGCTCAGTTGAGCTCAGTCACTCCCCCTCTCTCACTCGCTCGATCCTAATCTGTCCCAAACACTGATTTCCAACAGTGACAGTGGTATTCTGTGCTGGAAGCATGAAAACATATTTCAGCCAGGATGTGAAAAATGACAGCTATACTGTTCATAAGGAGGTGTGAAAAAAATGCCACTGTTGAAAATGTGGCATGAAAATATTACCAATTTGCGAAGTTACAAGGGTGCGTAGAAACTGCACAACGCACGCTTGTACCACAGTCATTTTATGGAGTTTCATCACAAAATTTTAAACATAGGCATTTTAGGACCTCTGCTCATGAACACTGGCACTGTGATGTTCTTAATGTGTCCCAAACACTGATTTCCCACAGTGACTGCGCTATTCTGCACCGGAAGAGTGAAAACACATTTCGGCCAGGATGTCAAAAATGACAGCTGTACTGTTCATAAGAAGATGTTTAAAAATGGCAATGTTGAAAATCTGGAGTGAAAATCTTGCAGATTGGTGAAGTTATGAGTGTGCGTAGCAACTGCACAATGCACACTCGTAAGACAGTCATTTCTGGGAGTTTTCCCACCAAATTTGTAACATACACGTTTTGAGACTCCACCTCATGAACACTGGCACTTTCATTTTGTTAATTGGTCCTGAAAGGTGATTCTGAGCAGTGACCGCGAAATCACCTTTCGGGACTGAATAACACCATGACAGTGCCTGAATTCATGAAGAGGGGTCCCAAAAACCCCATGTAAAAAATGTGGTGCCAAAATTCCAAAAAATGGCCGAGATATGCATCAAAGTTGAAAAAACCCTATTTATACCATTATACAGCTTACCGGCATTTCCTCAGTTAGCGATCCGGCTTTGAAGAGTGCAGAGCGTGTTCCCAGTCCACGAAGATCGTTGCACCGGACTCCGAGGTAAGTATGGGGTGAGAGAGGTGTGGGGAGGCAGGGTGCACAGTTGGTGGGGCGCGGTTGTGGGAGGGGCAGGAGACTGCAAGGGACCGTTTCCTTTTTTACAGGTTACAAAAAACAAAACAAAGCGGGACTTTTTTTTTTTCTAGGGGCATGTGGCACACTGTGGTGGGCTCCCAGCATGCCAACAGAGTGTTTTTGGGGGGCAGCTGTAGTTGATGGGGATTAGGGCACCCCATTGGCACAAAGGAGGCGCAAGAGCCGAGGGGATTGGTACCCCTCGGTACAAATCTACTGGGTTTTCGTGGGGGGGCATTATGCTGATGGGGAGTGGGCTCCCCGTCATCAAAACAAACTGGGAGGGGGGACATAATGCCGACGGGGAGTGGGCTCCCCCATTGGCAACTTTCTCTAGGAGGGGGACTGAAGCTGACGGGCATTGGGGCCCCCATTGGCAAAAACACTTTTGTGGGGGGGCACATGCTGCTGAGGGGGATTGGGCACCCCCTCGGCACTGGGGGCTCATGAATATTACAGTACCAACGTTCCACCCTGCAATGACGGGTCACTACCTCATTGCAGCGAATGGCTGATGCTGCAATGGTGAGGCGGACCCTGATTTCAGCGGCTGAAATGCTTCAAGGTGGTGGCACACTGGCTGAACTAGTGTCAGCAGCAGCATGCCACCCCATTGGGGAAAGCGGGCCAAGCCTTTAAAGGCTATGGGGGCATTGGCCACAAAAGTGGCACACCTCCACAACCTGTTTCTGGCAAGCTGCCGCAATATGTTTCTTGCACATGCGCGTAATCAACATAAAAAAGCAACAATCAGTGTGGAACTGAATTTTTCTGTGTATTACAAATGCAGTAAAATGAAAGGGGTTAAGCAGAAATAAACTATTTGAAAATGTAATTGAATCAAAATGTGGGGGATGCGGAGCTCAGAGTGACACATCTAATCTCCCCAAGCACATTAGATCGAATCTTGTCAAAATCAAGTTCTAAACCCAAGTCAAATTAGTATGATGTGTGCAGCAAGGAAGTTGTAGCAAGGCATTCTAAATACCAAATCATAATAAATCAGCCATCCCCTTCTCCAAGGGGATCTGACAGAAGGGATACAGCCCTGTGAGGGACATTGGCCTCCAAGGCATAAGGGATGGCTCTGGGCCATGTGCCAATGCACCCTCCCCATCAGAAGGCAGGGCACCCACAGGCCATGCCCAAAGAGGCTATCCCTCTCACTGCCACCCCCCACATAGGGGAACGCTAGTCTTCTTGGCCATTGCCTCTTGCCAGTTCCAGGGTAAACTGCCTGCAAGGATGTGTGATTCCCTGTTACCCACTCTGAGCAGACCTTGTAAGGTACCATGCTGCCACAAGATGAGCATTTCTCCTCATGCTCATTCCCCCAAAGCACTTCATGCTAGCAATTTCTCCACCGCACCTTGTAGGCTAGTTAGAAACCTATTATAACCACAGTCAGACAAGTGCACTCCATCCTGGGGCATCAAACTGAGGTACTCTTTTTTTTATTCTTTATTTTTTTGTAACCAGGTAAGGTCCATGAGGCACAATGCCTGTTTTCAGAAGTGATCTGGGAGCACTGGGGAGGTTTAGCGACTTGCTTGTGGTCACACAGTATGCAAGTGGAGGTTGTGGGAATCAAATCCAGGTCTGCTCCAGAAAAAGGTTCTTGACCTCGAGTAACCACCTCACTCTAATGGCTGCCCAGTGGATGAAGGAGTGCCCAAAGATCCACATTTGATTTTCTTGGGAAATGCAACCTGCTGGAAAACAAAAACAAGAGGTTAAAGTAAATGTGGTCACACATATCATTCAAAAGCCTATGACCTCCATCAGTCAAGTGCCGGAATCTGGCTGTCTGTCAGCCTTTCTGCCCTAGCATATGTGGCAGACGTAATGCAGAAAGAATGGGCATTGAACTCCTTCGAGTCAGCCCCCCCACTCCCATCATGGCCTTCTCTAGCACATGGTAAAACTGGAACGCTGTCAACATGGTCCCATCTTCATGCCAAAAGAATGTGATCCCCCATCTGGTCCTGCAGGTTACATATTCCTGCACCTGATGCATGGCATCCCACTGAACCCCTGGCGGCAACCTAAGGCTGCACCAACAACCCCAAGACAGCTTGTCTGTCTTGCTCCTGCGCAGCTGGACAAATACCTCATCCTGGGCTACTTCCATATCATTATTTCCCAGGTTCACCGGCAGTCCCAGAGCCTTATTTGTTTGGAACAATTTGGATACCTGAAAGGCCCTGCAAAATGCCCCACGAAACATTGTGTGGAACAAAACTGCCTCTGATGGGGATGAGCACACCCTTGGCAGTTCATCCCATATCTGCTCTAGCAGGGTTAGACTAATTGGCAAACACCTGTCCCGATATTTTGGAGTCCCACAAGCTCACCCTCCAGCATTTTTGTGGAGGCAAAATGCCCATAGTGTTATCTTCTAAGCCAGTGACCTTGGAAAATCATAAAATGCCTGCGAGATGCTGACCCACTGCTCATGGCATCAAACCCTCCTGATTCATGTGTACTACATATTGGCTTAGCTGGTCCATGGGGATGAACAATGCATTCTGGCATCCTTGGACCTGTCATATGCTCAGAAAGTTCTCCATCTCCCTGTGGTATGCCACCTGCATGCTGGGCACTAAGGCATTTCTGAGTAACTCCCAGATTTCTGCATCAGCAATTCCCAGAGGTAACCTGGGACTTCCTTAGGGTGTGCCTCCACTTCTGGATTCAGCTTCAGTAATCACTGCCATGGCAAACAAGAAAGAGCATCAGCAATGCCGTTATCCACATCTGGCACATGCACAGCTCTATAATGTATGTTAAGCACCAAACATTTGAACACAAAGACCCACATTAGATTACACAGGGGACCCAGGGCTCCTAATGGCCTATTGATAGTGCAGACTACCTCAGTGTGGTCGGTCCTGAAAGTCACCTTTTTGTTCCTAAACTGTTCTCCCAATACCATGATAGGGAAAAACTCTAACAAAGTAATCTGTCTGTTTCAACCTTCTGCTTCCCAGAACCAGGGCTACTGCTCTGTGCACCATTCTAATATAAAGTAGGCCCGGAAGCCAAAGCCTCTGGATGCAACTCTGAATAGCTAGAGCCCCTGGCTGGTGGTTGCCTCTGATCAGATTGACACCCAATAAAACAGTTCAGGAAAGTCAGCCACAACCCCAGGTCTTCCCTCGTGCTCTCTGACACCCGGATCCTGTGATGCATTTGCGGCATCCTGTCCCTACCTTTGCCAAAAGGTTAAGGAAAATCCTGCCCATGGGAATGACTTCACAGGCAGAGCTGAGATGGCCCAGCAACCACTGCAATTCACACACTGTAATCCAGCGCACTTTGGCCATTCTAGCTGAGTCCCTCAGTGCCACCACCTTATCCTGTGGTAATTGGAACTGGGTGGCTAAAGTGTTGATCTCGATGCCCAGGAATTAAAGCCTGGTGCACGACCCTTCATTTTGTCCAGGGCTAGGGGTACCACCAGGTCAGTGCATACCACTTGAAAGGAACTGATTAAAGACCCCAAATCTCCAGTTCCTGATCTCCCCATGAACAGAAAATCATCCAGGTAGTGTGCTATCTCAAATCAACCTGCCTTGTATGTGATAGCTCAATGCAGGAATGTGGTGTGAACTGTTCAAAGACAACACCCACCACCACACACCCCACTGGCATGCAACTGTCGACATAGTACTGGCCCTTAAACTTCACGCCTAGCAAATCTCTGTCATCCAAGTAAACCAGGAGAAGCTGGAAAGTGGGCTTGATGTCTGCCTTACCTAACAGAGTGCCCCCCCAACCATGCAAACCATCTCGATTTCCTTATAAGACACTGCCATCTCCAATGGATTAATGTGATGATTGACCAAATCTCCTTCAGGGTAAGACAGGTATTATATAATGCTTAGTTCCCCTGGTGCCTTGTTAGGAACCAGACCAATGGGTGAAACTCTGAGGTGGACTGAGGCAGTTTAGCAAAATGGCCACTTATCCTACCCGCTGCCAACTCTTTCACCAACTTGGCTTGGATGACTTCTGACCAATCCCTGGCAGACGTCAGTTTCTCTAGCTGGTATGACTTATTGCAGCTGTCATACAGTATCTGAAAACCTACCCTCAATCTGTCTGCTGGGAGGAGCAGCTACCCAATCCAGGTAGTTGATCAGCCAGTCCTCAATGGGATCCACCTTTACTGGCATTGCAGGTGACAGTCTCCACAGGAACCCACGCAGGTCCAGAGAACTGGGAGCAAGCCCACTGTCCCAGAAAGGTTCCAATAGAGACCTGGTGAGAAGAGGAGTTGTTTATATTCATGGGTTAAATCCCTACGGTACCAGTGTGTGTTACCAGAGAGTCAGAGAAGCTCCAAAGGGTGAGCTGCAGTGCCAAAAGCCATTGTGGTTTGAGTCTCGCTATTGCAGGGATGTCTGTGAGGTTATCTCCAACATGGCTCCAAAGGAGATTCATCCTCAGAAGGACCCCAGTGAGTTCTAAACCTACAAGTAGAGAGAAACAGGTATTCAGGGAAAGTCATAGGTTGGAGTCCCACTGCAGATGGAACTAATGCAGCCTTGGTTGTGTTAAGAGTAAGGGAGTTTGCTGCAGCTTATGTCTATTCTGAAGAGGATTACAGTAGTTATATTGCTTAACAGCTAAAGAGCAAACACACAGCAGTGGCCCCCATGTGGTAGAGAACAAATGTACGAGATCTCCATCCCACTGGTCCCAATTGTGAGATGTGACTGTGAACTGTACGCAGTGCAGGTGCCCAGCTAACCACATCACCCACTATCTAGTGCTGTTTTGTGCATGAAACAAATGTTGAGCTATTTCTACTAACATTCTTGAAGTTCACATATATTTTTATTTTCAAATTTTGCCAGACATTTTTATTCTGTAGCAAACTGCAGTTATACCAAGGTAGACTCAAATATCCCTAACTAAATACTATGTCCTTTACGGTATTCTGTATATGCTATAATGATACTATATCCTTCATTTCCTGTTTGGAATTCCTTTCTGTTGTGGACAAGCGGTTGTGGGAGAGGTGTTGTAAACAATCACTGTGCACAAGGACCCCCCCTCCACACACACACACACACACACAGACACACACACCATCACTTGCAGGTCCACTGTCAGTATGACCTCTGTGAGCATTATGTGGCCCAAGTCGCTTAATTTGGGGTCAGTACAGCAACCCATTCTACTTTAGGGGTATAGGAACAACCAGTTCCAAGTTGGGGGTGGGAAGCAATACATTCCAATTTTCAGGTGGCAGAGCAATATATTCCAGTTTGGGAGTGGGGTAGTAACATTTTCCAGTTTGGGGGTGGTGGAATGCCCCATTCCAGTTTGGGAATGGTGGAATAACCAATTCCAGTTATAAGATGGGAAGAGCAACCTTTTCCAATTTGTGGGTAGGGGAGTACTTCATTCCAGTTTGGGAGCAGAGGAGTAACTAATTCCAGTAATTGGTTGGGGGGAAGCAACCCATTCAAATTTAGGGACAGAGGGAGTAACCCATGCCAGTTTGGGAGCAGAAGGAGCAGACCATTCCAATTTGAGGGCATGGGAACAGCCCATTCCAATTTAGGGGAAGGGGGAGCATCCCATTCCAATTTAGGGACATGGGGAGCAACCCATGCCAGTTTGGGAGCAGAAGGAGCAAACCATTCCAATTTGAGGGCATGGGAACAGCCCATTCCAATTTAGGGGAAGGGGGAGCATCCCATTCCAATTTAGGGACATGGGGAGCAACCCATGCCAGTTTGGGAGCAGAAGAAGCAACCCATTCCAATTTAGGGGCAGGGGAAGCAACTCATTCCAATTTGGGGGCAGGGGAACAGCCCATTCCAGTTTAGGGGGAGGGGGAGCAACCCATGCCAGTTTGGGAGCAGAAACAACCCATTCCAATTTGGTAGAGGAGCAACCCATTCCAATTTAGGGGCATGGGAACAGCCCATTCCAATTTGAGGTCATTACTTGTGCACTGCTTTTTAAGATGAACGAAAACAAATAATTTTGCACACACTGTTTGTCCCTGCACCATTTAAAAATTAGGACTCTTTTCCAGCACTATCACAGAGGAGATATTAACAGTTTATTTACCTAGGATAGCCCAGCTTAGCTACAACATCTAATTTACAGTCAGGATCTAAATTCTCCATTATTTTACAGTTGTGAAAGCTGAAGAACAGGAATAGGAAGTTACTTGCTCAGGGTCACACAGTGAAGAAATATCGTTAATGGGAATGGAGCCTGGGACACCTGGTTCTTCTCATTAGACTACACTGCTTCAGTTGAACTTCAGGCACACCATCCCCCTTTGAAGGAAGTCACTTCACTTTGGAGTTTAGGGAGGTATTATAGAACACTGGCCTGTAAGCCTGAAGACCCATCAGACCTGGGTTTGAATCTCACAACTGCTGCTTGCATATTGTGTGACCATGAGCAAGTCAATTAACCTCCCTGTGCTCCAAGGTCACACCTGGCATCAAGCTTTGGCTCAGTGTGAATACATTCTATAAAAAGCCATTGTAAACAGTATAAGTATTCCCTATATCACATGTGCACATGCTACAGAACAAAAATGGCTGGCATTGCTCCCTGGGAAGTGGCTCTGCCTGCACGTTTAGTCTGTTTGTTTGTTTGTTGAGAAAGCATATCCTATTATGTTTGCAGGGGTCATAAGTTCTTCTGGTGCTAGGTAGTCCTTTATCCGCTCTCAGGTGAAAATCCATCATTTGAAAAACAAAAGGCTGGAAACTAGAGAAGTCTGACATGCTGTGCTATGCTGGTGACTTGACCTCAAAGTGACCAACAGCCCTCCCCCACCACCACACACACACACACACACACACACACTGTGAAGTTCTCCACATAACTATTAAAGTGGGCTTGCTTGCTTTGTGAGAGACTTCGCAAGCTAACTCTTGTGAAGTTTGTGCTTGGGCTACCTTTGATGTGATACTGATGTCAGGGCATTTTCAAAAAGCTTCTTCATCTGAGAAGTCATTGCAAAGTGGAGGTACATGAAGTGCAGGATGGAAGCTGAACCCTGGGAATGTTTTGTGGTTTGTAGAATCCTGCTGCTTGATGCAGTACTTAGTGCCTGGAAAACTGAAGCAGCAGAACTTTGGACACTATTACCAGAATTCTATCATGTTGAATCAGATAAAAATGTAACTAGACAGGAAGATATGACAAGACAATCATTCTGGAAAGTGATTCATAAACTGATAGGGGCGACATCAACAATTCATTTTTGGAAAATAATTTAAAGGTTGTATACCAGCATTACACACACACACACACACACACACATATGCAGACAAAAACGCACACACACGCATTGGTTCTCCACTTCATGTATCTTAAATGCCAAAATCCATGTAAGAAGTGTTGAGAACACTGATGATATCAGAAATGAGATCCTTGTTCAGATCTCTGAGCAGAATACTGAGTGTGCAAAAGGCAAAGAGACATAGAAAACATGTAATTCACCAGAATGAGAATGAGAGGTGAATTAAAGAGGTAGCGGAATCAAAAACAGACAGGAAAATGTTAAGACATAGTCAGCTGTAACTTTCTATTTCTGAATTATTTTTCCTTTTTCCTTTTGATCATTAGAAAGGTTTCTATGTGATAGTATGAAGCTGGATGTGTGAAATAGCACTCTGCCTGGCAGGTGACAAATCTAGTTCTATTCCTCCCACTACTTTATCATTAGTGTGACCTCACTGACAGCGACATCACAGGTGATTGACCAAGCAGCTACTGAGTGGCTCTGCCTGAGCAGCTGTGATACTGCAGTCAGTGAGGTCACAGTGCTGATGATGTAGTCGGAGGAACAGAGCTGGATATGTCAGCTGCTAGGCAGAGTGCTGTTCCACACATCACACCTACTAACATCAGGTAAAAAAATGTTTCGATTAACCAAAGGCAAAAGTAGAGTACCTCAGATATACATGGTAACAGATGACTGCTTTTTAATTTTTCTTATTTTATTTAGCTGGGAGCCCACCCCAGTGTGCCTAACAAACCTCGCAATGTCCATTTTATTTTTACCTGAAAAAAAGAAAACAGTCCCTCTTGGTTCATGGTGACCCCTTCCCCCAACCCGCACCACTGTGCACCCACCTCCCACCCCACCTCTTTATGCACCCATCTGGAGGTCAGCTGCGATCTTAAATTAGGTGGGAACACGCGGGGCTCTTCAAAGCCAAACTGCAAAATGAAAAATGTAGGTAAGCTGTATAATGGCATCAATGGGGGTGTTTTCAACTTAGGTGGATATCTCAGCTATTTTTTGAATTTTGGCTCCAAATTTTCAACATGGGGTTCTTGGCACCCCCATGAACATATACTGTCATCTCGTTATTCGGTCCCAAAAGGTGATTTTGAGGTCACTACGCGAATCACCTTCGGGACCGATTAAATAAACATCAGTGCCACTGTGGGGTCCCAAAAATCCCTCTATGTTGCAAATTTGGTGGAAAAAATTTAAAACTGACTGTTACGAAGCGCATTGCGTAGTTTCCATGCACACCATAACTTCGACAATTTTTAATATTTTCACTCCAGATTTTCAACATTGCCATTTTTTCATACCTCCTTATGAACAGTACAGCTGCCATTTTTCACATCCTGCCCAAAAAGTGTTTTCGCACATCTGGCGCACAATGGCGTGGTTGCTGTGGGAAATCAATTTTTGGACAGAGTTACAAAATCACAGTGCAACTGTTCATGAGCAGAGGCCCCAAAATGCCTATGTTGAAAATTTGATTAAAAATCCCCAAATAATTGCATGCTATGCAGTTTCTACGATGCTCATGACTTCACCAATTTTTAAATTACTCCAGATTTTCAACAGTACCATTTTTTACACCTCCTTATGAATGGCACAGCTGTCATTTTCACATCCTGCCCAAAATGTGTTTCGCACCTGTGGTGCAAATGGCGCAGTCGCTGTGCAAAATCACCTTTAAGCTAACAAACGATAGTGCCACTGTTCATGAGGTGGGGTCACAAAGCCCATGTTGAAAATAGTGGAGTTAATCTACCAACAAATGCCTGCCCCGCAACCGTAACGCCCCACCCTGTAGAGACTGACAGGCATCGAGGTGTGCCTTGGACTCTTTGGCCCCAAAGTTCACCCCATTCTCCTATACTACACCCATCTCAGCATATTTCCTTCTAGAATGGGAGAGCATAAGGCCAGAAGACCCTAAGGCACACCGTGACACTTGTCTGCAGGGTAGGGTGAGGTGAAATGGCATGAGTGTTATGGCCGATGACCCAAAGTCACACCCCAATGCCTGTCAGTCTCTGCAGGGTAGGGGAGGGATTGGCGTCAGTTCAATACTTCACTGCCATTCCTATTATGCATCTCTCTAACTCCTGCACTACCAGTGCCAATGCCAGCAAGACAACATTCGGCATTGACAAATGCTTGTTGGTATGAGGTCCTGCTTCTGCAAAACTTTACAGCCAGGAAGACTGAAGTATGCTAGTGAATCTATCTATCTAGCCAAGTAGCACCCTATACCCTTTTAGGCCAACAAATAGTAGTGGATTTGGTCTAATTTGACTTTTGAAGGGAACATTTTATAGTCTGGGGGTGAAAGTGTTATCCTCTTGACAAAATTGCTACCCCCCCACTGAAAAAATTCTAGATTCATTCTTGCTAAGGCATAAGTATATATATATTAAGTTATTAATGTGAAATTTTGTCCAGTGGGAGAGTACAATAATAAGATGTGACATCTCGCTTTCCAAGGGGGTTCACATGTAGAGAAGATGAATGATGCATTGTTTCACAGGGGGAAAATGTACATATGTATTGAATGTAAAATAATCAGTTATGCAATATGCAAACATAAAAAAGTGATATACTAAATCATACTTAATACACTGCTACAAAACCTTTTATGAAACAAACGAGAATAGTATCACTGCTTTAAAGAAGCAGTGTGTGATGTTTTCAGGGTCAGTATTATTGGATTTGTATGAAGCCGCTAATAATGTTTGGCTGCTTGTTTCCTTTTTTAGTGTTCCCTGTTTTTTATTACTAATTATGTCTGTTTGGGAACTGCATTGACATTCATCAGGACCACGATTTTAAAACCAATAAGTGAAGCAGGCAGTCTCAACATCTACTCTGTCTTAATCAATAAAAATGCTACGCTCCTTTCCGCCACTTGCTACGGATATAATCACTGCTTGTTAATGCCATTCTTAGCCACAGAATAGTACAGCATATATCACTGTGACTCATGTTTTCACATAGTGTCTAAATGTTTTGGGCCACTTTAGCCATGTGCCTAAATGTTTTGAGGTCACTTTAGCCGCAGAGGCTAACATTTTCAGAATCCTAGGGGGAACAAAGAAATGCTGCTTGTGCTTTCAGTCTCTACACTTTTCAAGATATCATTGTGTTGGAGCGAGCTCTCGTGTTGGTTTATTCTTCACTTCAGCTAATTTATCAGGGCACCAACACTGACAGATATGTGAAAACATCTAGGTGATTGATTCTTTCAAAATGCAGTCTAGCCTTGGTTATCCAAGTTTCCAGGTTTCACATAGTACATTTGGCCTAATACTTATTTGACCTAAAAGATGTTTCGTCTAATGCGATGGCTATAACTACAAGGTAGCCTCATTTCTTGGACAACCACCAGAGGGGTCTTCTACTGCTACCTCCCGGACCTGCTCCCCATTTGACAGCACCAGGTCAAGTAAGGCTCCTTCCCTAGTTGGCTGTGTGACCCCCTGTATCAAAAAGCAGTCCTGGAAAGCTTACAGAAGGACCTGTTCCCTGGCACAGGTGGTAGTATTCACAGCAGCATGTACATCTGTGTAGGCAAGGCTAAGACACAGCCAGAAAAGCCACTCTTAACAATGATCCTTGCAATGACCCGACTGATGGGACCAACAGAAGGCAATCCAAGAAGTTGGGGAGAGAGATATATCAATCCATGCTCCTGCCAGTTTGGGTTCTGGAGTCAAGAGCTGTGTGAACACATGTACTGTAGTTTGTGCTGCTGAACAATTTAGCAACCAGTCTGTTCAGAACCTGATGAGAACTGGTCGGTGTTATACAAATCTCATGAGATTTGCTAATGTGACATTTTTTGTTTGTGCTTACTATACATTGAACTTGAACCTGTCAAGTATTTTTTTTTTTTAGAACAGCTGTGGTGTTAAACGTATTTGCTGAAGTTTATCTTTGGCATCAAGGTTTGTGTCGCCAGTGAACTGTGAAAAACAGCAAATCCACATAACATCCGCTGCAGTAACTATTAAGCTTCATAAGGCACCTGAAGTTATTGTAATGTCAAGTGAAAGAAAATGCTCTTAGTAAAAGAAAATTGATAAATATGATTGGAGAAACATGAGGCTTCATCAATAATGTCATAAGATGCTATGCCTGCAATTTATCAAGAGGATATCATCAATTCAGATTATTAGTTTCCTGTCTCTGTCTCTCCCCCTCTCTTTTGAGATGAAGAAGAAAACAGGAAAGCACAGCATGGCCTCGTACCACTGAACTTTGCAGCAGATATACGTAATCCCTAGGTGGCGCTATCCCAAGGGCTACTACCTCTGTCTGCTTGGCTACTAACAGGTTGAGGGGCCTAGGTCCAATGGCGGGTGCCTCCACCCAGAGGTCAGGGTTGACAGTGGTTAGACTAGCTCAGGTACAGCCCTCTGGGAAACTGTGACCCCCTTTGTTTCCACTAGTGGCCCACACAATACTCGGGAGTTACCTTCCCTATACCCCACAATTGCACACCGCTTACACATAGAGTAACATTTACCCTCAGGACTGATGTCTTGCAGCATGTCTCTGAGGACCCCCTATAAAACAAGGTCAGGCAATATACACAAACACAATGCAATGCTTTTTTCTACATGTACTGATACCACAGACATCATATAGTTCAATAACAACAAATCTGATTTTTTAGAGGGGTCAGTAACAAGGAGGAGGTAATCAGGTTGATTTGGTTTGGAAATATTCAAATCACAGTACTGTGCATGCATATAGGGTCCAAAATGTCACTCTCTGGGTACCCAGGATAGTGGGGGGCTAGCCAGGGTCGGTGCAGCTGGTTGGGGCCTTTTGATGGAAAAACACGCACAATCCAGAGCCCTGGGGCTCAGTTCGTAAAGAAATGAAACAGCAATAATCAGGTGACACACTTGTAATCAATAAAAGGCTGCAGGGAGATACCCAGATTTGTACTCGCAATACCAAAGCTGAAAGCTGGATAGAGGATGTTCTAGCTGGATTGCCAGAAAAACAAGGTATAGAGACAGGGTCCTTGTGGCTGGACCCAACTGCAGTTGATAGCAAGCGGATTTAGTCCAACTCAAGCTGGGATCTGCTTCCAGCTTTAGCACAAAGCTCACAGAAAAAGGGAAAATAACATTGTGATCCCCCACAAGCACTACGCACATTTATATGTAAAAGGAAAGTACTATACCAGGCAGCTGCTTCTCAATCCCGATTGCAAACACTTGCAAATTACCTGGGAGCACACACAGCATCAGCAGTCCCTGACAGGCCGATTGCACTTCAGCAAATCTTCGGTCTTCTACGGGCAAGCCTGGTTCTACACACTGCTTCCTTCTCTTCAAAACTCGGATTCAGTCTGAACTGGCACTTACAAATGGCTGCAGACCAACTTCAGGGCCTCCCATGAGCTTCCCACGTAAACTGTATGCCGCATCAGAAGCAGGGCTCCTTCTCTCTTCACTGTCACTATTGATCTGAACTTTCCAGTAACAGAGCAGGGCATTTCCTTTGAGTTCCTCCCAGTTCGGTTGGCTGGTTCGGCTGTCACTCAAAATAGAGCTCCTTCTGTTGGTGCAAAAAGGTGCCAAGGTCCAAACTACATTTCCCAGAGGCACTGGCCATATAGTACATAGGTGGCTGGCTACACAATGAGAGTCCAAGTTCTGATTTGCCAGCAGCAGGCTCCATTTTAAAGGTCCCCCCACACTGATTGGTCCAGTTCAGCAGTTCAAAATCAGAATGGAGGGCTAGGCAAAAACAGTATTCTGCAAAGAAAAGCAGGTTAGACAAACTGTATTTTCATTATTACTCTAAACAATTCCTGGCAGATTGTTACACCTTTTAAAACAGCTCCCTCTGCCCATTTAGCAACAGCAGAAACGGAGCAAGCTGACAGCAGCCCGGGCGGGGCCGGGACTCAGGCATTGAAACACACAATCCCACTTCTAAATTAATTATGTCTGCAAAGCAGACAGCTCTTAAAGAGACAGTATGTGGAGGCTCAAATAGCACTCACTTGGAATTACATTTAAACAGCTTAGACGCCGAACACCTCCAGGCTTGGAGCATTCCTGCAAGCTCCTGGAAGACTTCTGGGAACCCCCATTTGCAGGGGGGTTACATATGAAATAAACATGAAACTGATTTCCTGCAGACAACTGAAGGATGGTAGGGTAAACAAAAAGACTACATTCCTGGGACTTTGTGATGCATCTTTTTCTAAGATACCAACTGGTTTCAACTGTTCTAAAAACGCTTTGTGTGACTCTAGGGAAGGGAGTTTTCTGACCTCTGTGCTCTAAATCCTACACAAAACCTAACATACTAACATACTATTTGCCAGCAGATTAGGCCTTATGGTCTATCGAGTCTGCTCGAACCTAGATCCTTAGATGGGTGCCGAGACCCTCCCATCCCTTGTGCTCCAGAAACCCCTATCATCCATCCCCCCCCCGGGACAGGCCATCATCTGATACAACCCCTTTCTGTGTCTGTCCCACCCTCTCTTAAAACCCTCCACTGTGGATCTCTGAACCAGCTCACCAGGCAGTGCATTCCAAGGGTCCACCACCCTCTCAGTGAAAAACCTCCTCCTCTTTTCCCCCCTCACCCTTCCACCTTCCAGCTTCAAACCATGCCCTCTGGTGATGCCTTCCTGCTTTAGTCTAAGATCCCTCCATGTTTACCCTATTTATTCCCTTGAGGTGCTTGAAGACCTCAATCATGTCCCCTGTCTCTCCTCTCCTCCAATGAAAACAGGCAGAGCTCCTCAAGTCTGTCCTCATAAGTCAAATCCCTAGCCCTCGTATCATCTTTGTTGCCCTCCTCTGTACCCTCTCCAGGGCTGTATGTCCCTCTTCAAGTGTGGTCTCCAGTACTGTACACAGTACTCAAGGTGTGGTCTAACCAGTCCATTGTACAGCGGCAGAATCACTTCCTTGCTCCTAGAGGTGATCCCCTTACGATGCATCCCAACATCCTGTTTGCCTTGCTAGCTGCTCTCCTGCACTGCTCAGAGTTATTCATACATGTATCCACCATGACCCCTAGGTCTTTTCCCCTATTGAGGCTTCCAGCCTCCCTCCCAGGGTGTACCTGTGTTTAGGGTTTCCCGACCAAGATGCAACACCTTGCACTTGGTGATATTGAAATTTAATTTCCATGTGTGAGCCCAGCTTTCCAGGGTGTCCAGGTCCCGCAGGCCAACCTCCCCTCTTCTCCCTCAACTACTGCTCCCATCTTGAGTCATCCGTGAAGAGACTCATTTCACACCCTATACCATCCCTGATGTCCGATATGTATGCATTAAACAGGATTGGACCCAGGACCGAGCCCTGTGGTACCCACTACCAACCTCTCTAGGGTTCGAGGCTCCCCACAGACCACTACTCTCTGAGTGCATCCAGCTATCCAGTTTTCAATCCATCTGACCATCAAGGGCCTACTCCTAACCCCATCAGTTTCTCCACCAGACCATTGTGGGGACAGAGTCAAGCCTTGCTGAAGTCCAAGAATAATACATCCACAGGCTTACCCTGTCCAGTTCTGATGTTACCCATTCATAGAACTCCACAAGGTTGGTTTGACATGATCTACCTGGCACAAACCCATGTTGCCGATTATCCAGACCTCCACCTCCTCCAAGTAAACCCCCAATCGTTCCTTTAGTATACTCTCCATTAATTTTCCCACCACCGAGGTCAAACTGATGGGTCTATAGTTACCTGGTACTTCCTTTGACCCCCCTTTATGGATTGGTACCACATGTGCCTCTTGCCAATCCCTAGGTACCCTCCCTGTCTCAAGTGACCTGCTGAAAAGCTCCACCAGGGGTGCAGCCAGTATGTCCGCCAATTCCCATAGTACTCTCGGATGAATGCCATCCGGCCCAGGAGATTTGTCTTTCTTTAGGGCCTTGAGGGCTAACCACAACCTTTAGGGGGGATGGCATCATCCGTCCCCTCCACCTTACTGGTCTTTTTATCCTTATCCAGATGTGACACCCCTGGGGTACCTATCCCTCCCTTTTGCTCCATTTCTGTTGCTCCCCTGATCCCACTCCCTGCCGCTTCTATCCCCTTTGTGCCTTGCTTTGTAGATATCCCATCTCCCTCCCTAGTGAACACAGAGGCAAAGTACTCGTTAAATACCTCTGCCTGGTCCCTCGCCTCTTCCACCCACCCTCCTTCTGATCTCAATCTGCTGAGATGGCCCTTAGTTTTTCTCCGCTCCCCAATGTACCGGAAGAACCCTTTTCCCTCCATGTATCCCTTGTGCCAGCCGCTGCTCTTTTACTGGACTTTGCTCCTTCCATACTCTGGTGACTTTTCTAGATGCAAGCTGGTACATTTCCTTATCCCTATCCTCTTGTTGTTTTATATTTTTGTAAGCTGCCTTCTTTTCTCTGACTGCTATCTGTACCTCACTGGACCACCAGCATGGTTTATGTGACCTTGCTCCTCACGTTTCAACTTAGCGCAGATCCTGACTGCCTCATGAAGTCCCATTTATGACCTCCATCTCCCTTCCACACTTGTCGTTGAGGTAATCCCTTCAAGTGATCCTTGAGAATATTTCTCATGCCCATAAAGTCTGCCCCCTGAAGTCCACTGCCAGTGTCCTAGATCTCACCCCCACTCCCCCAATGCTTATTTGAAACCAGACAGTATTGTGGTCACTCCCAGTCAGGGGGTCCTGTACAACCATGTCCCTTACCAGATCCCCATCTGCCAGAACCACATCCAGGACATGCCCCTCCCTTGTGGGCTCCATCACATTCTGTGTTAAGAACACATCCTGGAAGCCATCCAGCAGCCTCTGCTCCTTGGCCACCTTAGAGGACATGGTTCCCCATGACCAACCTGACCAAACAAAAGTGATGTATCTAACAAGAAAGGGTAAAAAATAGTAGCTGGTCTCGCCCTACCCTGCTGTTCAGGAGCCGTGTGACACCACAGTGGAAACACTGAACAATATATTTAGAGACTGTTCAACCAGTAAGTCAGATATTAACTGTATTCTCCTGTAATCCCTGTGTCCTGAGTTATGAGAGAAAATTAAGTCTTTCAGGTCCTGGTGTACTGCAGGAAAGGGTTAAATTAGAAGCACTCATAGACACGAATGTCATGTGATATGGGCACTGGAGTCAAGGGGTGTGGTTGAGCTAGCAAGAACTGAAGGGTGCTGAGTGAAAATTCCACAGGAGGGAAAAGAGATGGAATCTCATTCTTAGAGATCTTGCAATTTCTTTATCTGAGGGAGAGAGTGGCTGACACCTGCTCTGAAGAAGCAGAGGCCATCCCCTTAGCCTGTGCCCTGGTCAGGGTTGCAGTCATAAGATCCAAGTACAGCGAGATGGATCCATAAGTACATAAATGCTGGAGACTAAACATGGAAGCAGAAGGGGTGGACACCTTTGTGGGTACCCTTCAGTGGGCTCTTCTGTACCTTCAGGACAAAGGGGACACTGAGGAGATGTGAAGAGAAGGTGACTGAGAAGGTGAATAGAGGCAGGATGGTTAGAGATCTGGTTTGGGGGGGTTACAGACCTGGTTGGGACCCTCAAATGGTACATTTCATAATTATAAAGTTTGCTTTGAGCACAGAGTAGCTTTTGAGGACTTTTTTCCAGAGTCCTAATTCTTGGTGTAAACTTCCTTCACATTCCCTGGGAAAGAAGATGGGTATGACCTGGGAACCTCCAGGGTCTAGAAGTAATTTTGGCTCACTGTGAGTTCCCCTACATCCCTTTTGAAATACCTTTGCTCTGTGTTGCCTGGGTCAATGTGCAGCATGACATCCTGAGAGCTAACATCATGTGACAGAGGACCATAACACTAGGACAGGGCTCTGCTTGTATTTACTCCTTCAATACTTTAAGTAATTAGTAGGTCAATCAAACTAGTATTAAATGTATTTTGGTTTATTTACTGGGGTTAAAATGCACATGTTTATTTAGAGGTAAATGTATGTTTATTATTATCTGATATTGTTTTATTAGTTTTGTTATCAGGGTGGGTTGGGAATTGTGTATGTTGTTGTGAGTGTGATTACTGTGTTGGAGGGTTTGGTTTGATTTTTACCTGCTCCTACTGTATTAGATAATGTGCTGGGAGGGAGTAAAGACAGTCAGGCAGTATTCCCCCACTAGGATCAGGGAAATGCGCCCCTTTGAATATCCCCCATTACCATCGGAAACCTACTTAAGGTGTCAAGCCCTGGGGATAGCTAGGAAAAGGAGAAGGGGAAGAACTGGGCCTGGTGGGGAAAAGGAAAGGGGTGGAAGGATTGAGGTGGTAGGGACCAGGAGACCCCCTGGGATGAAATGGAGACAGGACAGAGGTATTTCATGTATTGTCCCCATACCCAAGGGCTCCATAGTTAATGGGCAGGAGCTGAGGTCTTCCTCGACAACCCATCCTACTCGGGTGGTGTTATGTGTAACCCCACTACAAATGGGGGTTCCCGAAAAGTCTTCCTTGAGCTTGCCTAAATGCTCACTGACAGGCTGGTGTTCTGTGTTTTAACAGTTTAAATGTATTGCCAGAGAGTGCCTGTATAGCCTCTGTGTACTGTCTCTTTAACAGCTGCCTGGATTGCAGTCATAATTAATCTGAGAGAGAGCTCTGGTAGAAGATGTACTTGTTTGCTGATCATTTGGTAGAGTAGTAATAATATTGCAGTTTGTTCTAACCTGCCTTCTTTGCCATGGACAGTTCTGTTTGTTTCCATCACACTGTCAGAATGGGCCAATCAGTACATTTGGGACTCCAAAATGGAGCCTGCCTACAGGCGCTTGGTGGGGCCAAAACTTGTAGGAATTGTAGTTTGAGGCTTTTGTCACCTAAAATAACCTGGAGGGGGAGCCCTTGTTGTGACTGACAGACAGATCAGCCAACCGAAGCTTTTGGATCTTGGTGAAAGTCCCACACTGCTTGCAGTTTCAGTTAGATCTGAGTTGGGAAGTGAAGAAGCAACAGCTCGAGATAGTTCGAGCAGCAATCCATAGTGGATTTTTGTGGGAGAACTGTGGAAAGGCCTGAGTTTGGCCTGCATGCCTGCCTGCCTGTTGTTTCTGAGAGGGAACTTGTGCTTTTTTCTGACTGAATCCGAATTTGGAGAGCGAATTAAGCCACTGGATTGTGACCAGGCTTTAACCTGAAGAAGACTGAAGATTTGCTGAATGCGATCAGCCTGTCAGGACTTCCAGCTACCTCTGAACTCCTGGATTGTGCAGAGACTCTGTAATTGCGACCGGACAGCCATTTGCCTGGTACAGCGTAATTTCCTTACATGTGAATGTGCTGTGTGCTTATAGTAGGTCGTAATTTGGTTCCCCACTGTGTTTCTGAACTGTGTTTTGCTTGCTGGAGGCTGTATCCAGCTCCACGGACTGAATCAGTATCCATTTCCATTTGCCTGGGCCCTGCTACACTGGCCCAGCCAGAATACCTGCTATGCAGAGAAAGTCATCGACGAGAGACCGGCCTGGGGATCAGCCCATTGCTCAATTCCTTGAACAGGAACGATGTCTCGGTGATTCGTGTGGGTTCTGCTTCTCTGAGCACTCCAGCTCAACAGCCTGCAGTCTGGATTTCATCCGGCCTGTGTCCAGTATTGGGTATCATGAGTAAACATCAGGGTAGCTCCCTGAAACAACAGCTAAATCTAAAAGTGTTGTCATCTGATTGTCTTGTTGCCTTTTCTATCACAAACTGAGCCCTCCGGCTCTGGATTACAAATAGTGTGTGTTGTGCATGTTGCTTTCTTCCATCACAGGGCCCCAACCAGCTGTAACATTCCTGGCTAGCCCACCGTTTTCCTACCTGGGTACCCAGAGTGTGTGACTGTGTAGGGACTCTCAACTGCATGCATAACTGTCTGATTAATATAGCTTTTAAGCAAATCAACCTGATTACGCCCCTCCCTTGTTCAAGTCCCCTGAATAAATCAGATTTAACTTTGTTTGCATTTAACCTGACTGTGGTTCTAGTTTGTGCCAAAAGTATTGTACTGTTGCTATTTGCTGTGCTTAACCTTGTCTTACAGGGGTTCCCCAGGGTCAAGCTAGAGGAACCAGCCCTGGTGGTAAGTGCAAACAGTGTGGGTAATCGCCTGCTGAATAAAGGTCTTTGTGAAAGTAATTATTGTATATTGTTCAGGCCACTAGAAGGGAAAGAGGGGGGTTACAGTTTCCCAGAGGGCTGTGCCCAGGTTAGCTTGACCACTAACAACCCTGACCTCCGGGGTGGGGAGGCACCTGTTTCATTACCCAGGCCCCTTAACCTGCTACTAGCCAAGCAGGCAGGGGTAGTATCCCTTGGGATAGCACCACCTAGGGGTTACATATGTAATGCCAGATCTATTAAAAACAAGACACAAGATGGCTATTATAGCTGTTCTTGTTGGAACAACAGATCTGGCATGCATCACAGAGACCTGGATGGACAAAAATGCAGGCCCTATATTGGCCTCTGCTGTTCCAGCCCGGTTCTCAGTGATACACCACCTGAGGTTGGATCATAGGGAAGGGGGTGTTGCCATTATATTTAGGATGGAACTGGGCCTTGTGGATGTGCCAATGGGGTCCACCAGATCTTTTGAGTGTATCCTGGGAGAGGGTGTAGACTGTGGGATACTCCTCATTTACCGTCCACCCGGTGATGGTGAAGAATTCCTGAAGGAGATAGCGGACTTCATCGTCGACGTGGTGCTAGAGTCCCCTAGATGGTTAATCCTATGGGTCGACAATGAACTCTCACAATTTGGTCAGAATCTCCTCCAGCTAATGACTATGCTGGGCCTTACACAGGTGATTACCTCCTCTACCCATATAGGGTGTCACTCATTGGATCTGGTGTTCCTCCGGGGGATGGAGATCACAGATTTGGGGGTGGAACCAGTCAGTTGGTCTGACCATCACACCATAAGTTTAGTTTCGGGGCCTCCCCCAATGGACCTGCCCCTACAGAGATGGTCCAGTACCACCCTTTAAGGGGGGATTACCCCAGAAGGTTTATTGGTGGTGCTGGATCTTTTGGGTTTGTCGAGTGAATTCATGAGTCCAGGGAATCTTGTACTGGCCTATAATAAGGTGGTGGGAGATGCCCTGGACAAGATTGCTCCTGTTTGCATTCGACCACTCGCTCTTCACCCAATGACCCCTTGGTTTGATGGTTCCTTGAAGGAGCTGAGGAGAGTTGGTTGAAGGATGGAGAGCATGGCAGTGGCCTGGCCAGGATGTTGATAGGCTTAGATTGATGAAGCATTATAAGGGCTATCAATCGGAAATCACCCATATGAAGGCAGAGTTCCTGTCCAGGGAGATTTTTGCTGCTCAGAATCGACTGGCTCAGCTCTTCCAGACTGTAGACAGATTGTGCAGTCCAGTCTGTCTCCAACCTGAAGGGCATTTTCTCAGGCCAAATGTGAGGCGTTTGCTCAATTCTTTGCATATAAGGTCGCCAAAATCCAGTCTAGCATCGGCATGGCTTTCCCTATGAGGGACTGCGGTTGGCGGGAGGTGATGAACACTCAGTTTGTCTGGATGGACTTCAGCCAGCTGGAATTCACAGACACTGTGAAGATCATCCAAACGTTCCACCCAACCAGCTGTAGTTTGGATCCGGACCCTACACCCCTATTAGTGGCTTGTGTAGACGTTATCTGCCCGATCCTAGCTAAAATTGTCTGGAGTCCCTTGGAGAGGGGTGTCTTTCAAGATCCTCTCAAGGAGGTAGTCGTATGACAACTCCTAAAAAAAACCTCCTTGGATCCAGACTGTCCAGCCAACTACAGGCCTGTCTCTAACCTGCCTTTTGTCGGTAAGGTTATTGGGAAGCCGGTAACGCTGCAATTGGATGATCACCTTGTGACCCACAATGTCTATGATGTTCTTCTGTCTGGATTTAGGAAGAGACATAACACTGAGACTGCACTTATTCGGGTATTGAATAACCTCCTAATAGCGAGAGATCAAAAGGCTTGTACCATCTTGGTCCTTCTTGATCTCTCTGCAGCATTTGACACTGTGGACCATGGTGTGCTATTGGAGTTCCTGTGGCTTTTCTGTGGACTGCCAGGGACAGTCCTTGAATGGTTTTGATCTTTCCTTATGCTCAGGTCTCAGAGGTGGTCACTGGAATTTATTCCTCTGACGCCCTTCCCCTGTCCTGTGCGGTGCCACAGGGCTCCATATTGGCACCATGTTGTTCACAGTATATATGCTGCCATTAGGAGATATCATTAGATGATATGGTTTGAGTTTTCACTGCTATGCAGATGATACTCAACTGTATATGTCCTTTCCACCCGGACAAGTTGATGTAGTCTCTGTGTCTAACAACTGTCTCACCGAGATCAAGCACTGGATGAGCACTAGCTGGCTGACACTGAATCTGGACAAGACCAAAGTGCTGGTTGTTGACCCAGGTCATCCAGGAGCTGGTTTGGGGGCTGGGCAGGCATCGGGCTTATGGCTCAATGGCATCCAGCTCACTATCTCAGACCAGGTGTGTAACCTGGGTGTTATTTTTGATGACGACCTGACCCTGAAATCTCAGGTGTCAGCAGCTGTCAAATCCTCATTTTACCACCTGAGGAATATCACCCGGGTGAAACACCTGGTTCCTCCGGATGACTTGCCAACATTGGTTCATGCCTTCATCACCACCTGCCTTGACTACTGCAGTGCCCACTACCTTGGGCTTCCTGGGGTTGATTTCTGATGCTTGCAGCTACTGCACAATACACCATCCAGGCTATTGACAGGTACATCCAGGACCAGTCATATTACACCTGTGCTGCGTGGAATGCACTGCCTGCTTGTTCAGTGGCAGATCACCTTTAAGGTCAGTTTATTGACCTATAAAGCCCTGCACTAACAGGGACCCAGTTACCTGCAAGATCTCCTGACTCTCTAATGCCCCCTCCACCCTCTCTGATATGCCAAAGAGGGATTGCTAGAGATTCCCAGGGTTCATTTAAAGACATCGGGTGCCCATGCTTTTTCTTTTGTGGCCCCTACCCTGTGGAATTCTCTACCTCATCGGTTTAAGAGAATGCCCGACCGTCAAGAGATTTAAATTTGATTTTAAAACATACTTGCTTAATATGGCCTGCCCAGATAATTTTAATTAATTGATGCATCTGTAATTTTTATTGTTATTTAATATGTTTTTATTGTATGTTACTTGTAAAGCACCTTGGTTCTAGAAAGGCGCTATATATAAATAAAGATTTATTTACTTACCACAGACATCATAAATCAAAATATGACCCACCTTGCCAGTCTTAGTATCCCTACTCCTGCTGCTGCATCACTTTATGGTGCCAGCTGATGGTTAATTGCCCCCCTGCCTCACTAGAGTGTTACCAGCTGGGGCTGTTAAGAAAGGTTCTCACCACCACGGCTGATAGAAAAAAGCCTTAGTGGTGTTCACCACAGTGCTGCCAACATCCTTTCCTGGCCATATCTGTTAAGGCCCCAATGGGGCTTGCCCTACTGCTGCCTGCCATGGCTGTTTGAATAAAATGCCAACCAGATTGCAGAACACCAACTGTTTTTTCCATTTATGCAGTCCCATGCCTAGTGTTTTTAAACCAATTTCCCTTTTTGTGACAGGGCTGCATTGCAAAGAAGGTGAGAGCCACAGATTCTTTGCTCTCATATTGTTCCTATTTCCATTTTCGGGTTTCAAGGCACAGTACCTCATCCTACTCCCCCGTGCATTTGAACAGCTACATTTGTATCTGCCAGTGTTATCCTTTTAGACATCTAAATATTGAAATCACTATTTTAGCAAATCTATCCACTGCATTTTATTAAAACTTTATGTTACTGGGGGGTAGCAAATAATTATAAAAAGGGTTGGTGAAATACAGCTTCCTGATTGGCTGTAAACATTTAATTATTTCGTTTTTGTTGACCAGGTAGGCAAGCTAGACAAAAAATGCCTATTTTCGGGTATGACCTGGGAGATTACAGATGAAAATAATGTGCAAACATTGTAACAAGGAAAGAATAATAATGTACAAATTTACAAACAGTGCAACAAGGGAAAATGGTATACAAGCACAAACAATAAGTCTTTAATACAGTATGGAAGACTAAAATTTAACAAGCTTGTACAACATCAGTAAGATAGAGCAAAAAACATGAAACTTACATAATCTTAGGCAAAAGACAAGGGTATAATGAGTTAACAGAGAATAATTTGTTGGATATCGGAGTGCTGTCAAGTTTTAGAAAACACTCATTATGTCAATGATAAAGGTCAGGTATAATACAAGATATAGTACACCAAGTCCTATTTTTATTAGGAACACTTGCAGGTCAAGACAGACTTGAGATGCTCCCATTAGAATCCCCCTAAATTTATAGAGTGTGGTAGCACACTGAGCGGCAACTGGAAGGGAGTTCCAAAAGCTGGGGACACAGACAGCAAAGGCCTGCTCACCTATTGGAGTATGGGATTTGGGGACAAGGAAATACTGCGAGTCAGTGGATTTAAGTAGATATGAGGGCTGGGCAGGCTTGAAGAGTTTAGCCAGAGCGGGAGGAGTGGCAGTTTTGGCTATTTTATCAAAAAAACAGCCCAGGGCAAAGGAATGATAATAGCATGGAGACAGCCAATGGAGTTTTTCATATAGCTCACAGTAATGAGTGAGCCGGGGAGTGGCGAGGACAAAGCAACAGACGTTATTGTAAGCCATATCACATTTCACTAGACAAGTTTTTGTGGCAAGGGAACAGGTCATAAGCCCATAGCTAAGAGTAGGAAGGAGTATGCCTTTGGCCAGGGCATGATGTGCAGCTGCTGTAAGAGCCCCTCGAGCTCTGTAGGCTAAACCCAGCTTAATATTCATAGCCTTACACACATTTTGAATGAGCAGGCAGAGGTCTAGCTGGGGGTCAAGAGTAACTCCCAGATATCTGAAGGAACACGTAGTGTCCACCGGGGACCCATCTTCAGTAGTAACCCTCAAAGGAACAGGACACAGCCTAACCTTGCCAGAGGAGCCAAAGAGCATAATTTGTGTCTTCTTAAGGTTTAAAACAAGCTTGTTTGACAGGAGCCAGGTTTGTAGTTTCTAGAAGTCAGCTTGTAAGTGGTGAGTAATGACACTGATATTCTGAGAGCTGGACAGGAGAACCAAGTCGTCAGCGTATAAGGTGGCATTACTGTAGGTAGGGACCAAAGAGAAATCATTAACAAATAGAGAGAATAAAATGGGGCCTAAGATGGATCCCTGCGCAACGCCAATAGAAACAGGAGTAGATTCAGAGAACACTTTGTTATAGTTCATGAGCTGTTGCCTTTCATCTAGGTAGTTGGTGATCCATGTTAGGGCTAGACGGGATATGCCAAGAGAGTGACTTTTTCACAGAGAAGGCTGTGATCAACTAAATCAAAGGCTTTTGAGAGGTCTACAAAAATCTCTCCAGACAATATGCCATGGTCAGTTGCCATCTGATTTTGGAAGTAACCTTAGCTAAGGTCATAACAGTACTGTGACCCTTACGAAAGTCATGTTGCTCTGGAGACAGTAAATCGTGCTTTTGCAGATACTCTGACAGCTGTACTTCAACTATCTTCTCCAATAGTTTACTAGCAGCTGACCAGATAGCTATGAGCCGGTAGTTTTCAGTACATTTTTGGTCCCCTTGCTTGAAAACAGGCATGACCCTGGCTACCTTCCATACCAGGGGGACCACCCCAGTGGTGAGGGATAGATTAAGAATGCGAGAGATTGGTAGTTCAAGGAAGGGGGCCCCCAACTTTAGGAGCTTAGGCTCCAGGTTGTCGTGACCAACACTGGTAAAAGGAGAGAGGCCAGCAAGCAAGCATGTTATGAGTCTTATTCACCAAGACAGCTTTAAGATGGGGGGGGGGTGAGGCAGGGACTTAAGCAAGGAGGTGTCAGAGGGGATAGAGGAGTGGGTGTCTATGGTGGCAAATAGGGAGGTGTAGGCCGGCCAGTTGGAAAATTGATAGTTAAAGGCATTAGCAATGGTAGCAGGCTTATTGCAATTTTTGCCTTCAAGAAGCATTTCAACGTCATCATACCTGTTATGGCCACAAACTACATTTTTGACTGTACACCTGAAATTTTGCGGGTCCCTAGCTGAGGACTGAAAGGTAGTTCTGCAGTATTCGCTCTTAGCAGCGTGAATGGCTTTTTTTACAGGCATTGTGAAGATGTCAGTATTCACTGTAGATAGAGGAGTCATTGGTGTCCTTAAACATCTCCCAAAATTTATCTCTGGATCTCATAAGAGACAGCAAGCCACCATGCAACCATTTGGTAATAGTTCCTCTAACTCGCTTTCTGATAACAGGGACATGTTTGTCCTGTAGGGAATTGGGCCTCCAACATTTAATTAGGCCTCTGTTAATCTCAGTTAAACATATATGCAGAGTTTAGTCAAATCCTAAACAGGGTACAACTCTATTTTGGAATACTTCATTTTTATAATAGCAATAAGGCACTCCTAGCGGTTATGTTAATGTTCAATTAATTACCCACTAGCGGTATGTAGCACTCAGTCACCCTTCATGCCACATTACACCCCTAGAGGGGGGTTAATGGAACATTAACTTAACCCTGGTCATGCCTTATTGCTTAATAAAATCATGCCTTCTTTCAAGGAAGACAAAGCCAAAGGCAACCTCAACCTTTTGTGTTTATAGTGCTGTGCATAACTGTGTGCATACTCCAAGGGTGGGCCTGAAAATGGGGAACACATTTCTCCAGTGTACCTAGTCAGTCAACAAAAATTACAGATAGACAGACAGACAGACATATACAGTCTGTAAGATAGATCAATTAGATAAATAGATTGATGAATAGATAGATACTGTCTGTAGATAGATATATACTGTCTGTAGATAGATACTGTCTGTAGATAGATACTATCTGTATCTAGATAGATACTGTCTGTAGATAGATAGACAAACAAAATGAATATAGTCAGTAATATATTAATGTTTTGTTCATACTTTTGCTGTCTTTTAGCACCCCACAATATACAGAAACTGGGGTGAACTAGTTAAAAAAACAAGAGTACGTTTCAGGTAAACTCCATCAATCTTTAGTAAAAGGTTCCACGATAACAGCAAAGAATATGGTTTCAAATCCTCTGTATGGCAGGCACTCTCTGGAGGATGAGAGGCTGCACGACTGAAAGCCTACATTTCTTTATCTCCTGTAGGACTTTGAAGTTAAAACAGGCTTAGGATATTACAGAGAGAAAGAAAGAGAGAGAGAGAGAGAGAGAGAGAGAGAGAGAGAGAGAGAGAGAGAGAGAGAGCAAGAGTCTGATGAGGGAATGAAAGGGCATCTTTATATGCAATGGTGCTAACTCCATACCTGGCACTCCACTTCCAATGCAAGCACTGCAGCATGGCTGACAAGGCACAAACACTTGAGAAAGACATGGTATGATTCAAAAAGGATGTGTTGAGATCCACCACATCATAACAAGCTGTGTCCAGCACCACCTACCCTCTAGATGTTGCTTGCTATCAGAATAGCTGTACTCAAGCAGTCCCATTACTCTAGTAGCTATGGGATGAAATACATATTCAACTGCTTTATTCTGGAATAAATCACACTGATTCATAAACTCAACTCAGGACAGTGTAGAATCAGTTCTAGAAATACATAAATCAATGTTAGCATGTGATTTACATAGAAAAATAGAAGCATAGGTTCTGTCAGCAGAAAAGGACCGGTTGGCCCATCTAGTCTACCCTGATTTTCCCTTCCTATTCTGACACCTTTGTCCCTTTTAGGTCATTGCCATCCCCCATCCTCTAGCTCATTTTCCCTTGCACCTGTCCCACGCATGCTTGAAGCTTGCTATAGTCATAGCCCCCCACAACTTCTGCGGTTGGCTGTTCCAGTCATCCACAACTCTATCCGTGAAGAAGCATTTCCTCACATCTCTTTTAAACTCCCCCAGCTTAAGTGCTTGTCCCTGTGTGCTGTTGCCTTACTTTCTCTGAAAGAGACAGCCAACATTCAATTTGTCCACCCCCATGAGGTACTTATAGGTCTCAATCATGTCCCCTCTCGCTCCCCTCTCCTCCATGAAGTACATTTTGAGATCCCATAGCCTTTCCTCATACAGCCTCTCATGTAGTCCCCATACTATTTTGGTAGCTCTTCTCTGTATCACTAACTGCTTCCACTCTGTCTATGTCCTTTCAGAGGTGTGACCTCCAGAACTGGTTAAAGTACTGTAGGTGGGTTCTCACTATTGAGCAGTACAGTGGCAAACCCACCTTTCTCCTTCTGCTAGAAATCCCTCTACCTATGCACCCCAGCATCACACTAGTCATTCCAGCTGCCTTGTCACACTGACCAGCTACCTTGAGGTCATCAGATATGATGACCCCAAGGTCCCTTTTTTGCTTGATGACCATCAGTACCTCTCCCCCCATTCTATACACAGCTTCTCGTTTTCTCTGCCCCAGGTGCATGACCTTGCACTTTTTGGCATTGAAACCCAGTTTTCACACCTTAGACCTCTCTTCCAGCCTTCCCAGATCCCTGTGCATTCTCTCCACCCCTTACTGAGTGCCCAGTCTGTTGCAGATTTTTGTGTCATCTGCAAAGAGACTCACCTTCCCTTCCAGTTCCTCTGCAGTGTCACTTATGAAGACACTACACCCCAGAAATGATCCCTGATGCACCCTGCAAGCCACTCCTCTGTCCCCCAAATGTCTGCAATTCACCATCACCCCCCTGCCTCCTATCCTTCAGCAAGTTTGATATCCAGTTTAACACTTTCTCCCCTACCCCCAGGCTGCTTAATTTCTTCACTAATTTCCTACATGGCACAGTATCAAAGGTGTTTCTGAACTCCAGATAGGCCACATCCCCTGCCCTTCCCTGGTTTATTGCCCTAGTCACCCAGTCAAAGAAATCTGAGATTCACTTGACATGACCTGCCCTCTCTGAAGCCATGCTGCCGGTGATTCTGCAGCCCATTTGTCTCCAGGTACTCCATCAGCCTCTCCTTCAGTAGGGTTTCCATCAGTTTCCCCACCACTGAAGTGAGACTGACTGGCCTGTAGTTGCTAGCCTCCTCCTTGCTGCCACTCTTGTGCAGAGAGACCACATTGGCTCTCCTCCAGTCCTCTGGTACTACCCCTGTCTCTAAAGAGGTACTGAATAGTGTTACCAGTGGAGCACAAGCATCTCGCTCAGCTCCTTTAGGATCCTTGAGTGAATCCTGTTGAGCACCATCGCCTTATTTACCTTTAGGGCTTCCAACCCATTTCGGACTCTATTCTATAAAAGGACTAATGTCTACTTTACTTCTCCCATCCCCTGGAGCTTTCTACTACATGCTGGTTCATGCCCCCTCTTTCTACTGTGAAGACCAAGCAGAAATATTTAACATTTCAGCCTTCTGATCCTCTTCTGCACAGTCCCTCTCTCCCCTGCCTTTTTTTTTGCTCATATACCTAAAAAAGGTCATGTCCCCTTTCTTCACCTCCAGAGCTATTTTCTCTTCTACTTGCACTTTTGCTTCTCTCACCCTCTTTCCTACCTCCTTTTGCTTAGCCAGGCATACCTTCTGGTCCTCTTCTTTCTGTGTCCCATTGTATTTCCTGAAGGCTGCCTTTTTCTCCTTCACTGTCTTTGCCACCTCCTTGGAGAACCACAATGGCCTCTTCCTCTCTTTTCCTTTACTGACTTTCTCTAAGCAACATGCCGTCACCTTAGCTAAACCAGCTATACCCTCTTTAATCTTATTCCATAAGGTCTACACCCTGGCCATCAGCTTCTTTGAGGCGATCTTTGAGGCAACTGACCATTTCTCTAAAATCTACTCTGAAGTCTGGAACCCTCATCTTTGTGTGGTTTCTCTCCTGCCCAATCCATGCACCAGACCACACAATATGGTGAACACTATTACCAAGGGGACAGCCCACCATGATGTCTGCAGCTCTGTCCCTGTTTCTAAGTACCAAGTCCAGCACTTCTCCATTTTCAGTGGGTTCTATAACCGGTGCCCCCTTTCAACTCAAAACCCCGACAGTGAACTAGGAAAAAAGACCATTACAGAGACAGTCGCTGTAATGGTCCTTTTTCATGGTTCACTTTCCCCCGGTGTTCTGCCCCTTCTCTGGACCAACTCTGACCTGGAGTTGATAATCCTAAAGTCTGGGGGATGCGGGGGACAGAGCCCCCTGCATGGGGGGTGAGTGGGGCACAGACCCCCCACAGAAAACACTTGGGTATTGGGCGGCAGAATACCTGCATTGATATTATGCCATCGCTGTGCGGGATGTCAGCATTTTCACTGTCGACCTCCCTTGGTGCTTCCTCTGTAACCAGCTGCCTCAGAAATATCCCCTGTAGGGAGTCAAGGATGGTCTTACTTCTTGATATAGCTGTGGCCAGTGTACCCCAGTCTATGTCTGGCATGTTAAAATCCACCAAAACTAGTATTTCCCTCTTGCTTGCCATTTTTCTAATGGCCCCTTCCAAGGCCCTATCCATTTTCTCCCCCTGTGTCGGTGGTCTGTATACCCCTCCTATTTGAATAATGGCCCCTGGTTCTGTTTCTAGGCTGACCCATAGTACCCTCCTTTTCCCCCCGGTGGCCCTGTATCTCTTTGGCTTTAATTCCTTCCCTCAAGTAAAATACAATTCCCCCGCCTTTTCTCCCTGCCCTGTCCTTATGGAACATGGTGTGCTGTGGGATGGCCACATCCCAGCTGTGATTGTTGTTGCACCATGATTCCGTTATGATCACTAGATCTAGGTCTGCATCTGCAAGGTCAGGGATTTTGTTTCCCACACTTTCTGCGTTGGCACACATGGCCTTCCAGTGCTTTTTATTCTCCCTCTACCTTTCCCAATCCCCCCCATGCTTCCTTCCCTTGCCCTTTCTGTTTCCCCTGGCTTTTCCACTATCAATCTGTCAGCCCTTCTTAGCCCCTTCCACCACTTCAGTTCTCCTTGCTGACCCTCCTGGTCTTCCTTCCCTGTGGTTCTTACTTATCATTACCCCTGGGGACCTTCACTCCCCTGGACTGTTCTTCACTGACACCCTATTCCTGGGGGGGGCGCAATCACTGCCTCCCAAAATATTTCTACCTTCCCTTGCTTAGTTAAAATGCCCACCAAATTAACATCTAAACGTTCCACCCAGGACTGTATTCTCCTACAGGATGGATGCAGGCCTTTATCCTTATATGGGCCTCTATCCTCCCAGGTCAGACCCCAGTCTCCAGTGTTGCCATATCACACCTCCCCACACCATGCCTTCAACTGACTGTTGAAGAACCTGATGCAGAGTTCCCTATCCTTCCCCAGCCATACACAGGTAGCATCTCAGTGAATGTAACGGTAGGAGCTACCTGTTTCAGGCCCCTCCCTAACTCCCTGAAAATATCCTGCACTACCCCTGCAGTGTCCTTTGTCAGGTCATTTGTTTCCAGATGGACAATAACATCCAGCTTGCCCTCCTGCCCCACTTCCCTTGCAAACCTAAGGATCTGCTCTCCATTCCTCCACCTTGAGGCTCCAGGCAGGCACTTCATCTTCCTCTTCCCCTCTTGTCCTGTTTCCAAAACTACCCTCTAACAATTGAGTCCCCCACCAGAAGTTGCTTTCTCTTCTGCTGGTGTTCTCTGCCACCCACCCTGGGGCTTCCTTTGTAGAGGGCCCCCACATACTCACTGGCCACTACCACAGGTGTGTGCCACCTTCTGGCAGTCCTGTCTTGCTAGAATGACATAAGAGTTTGTTAGTGGCACTGGCTGAGACTGTGAACCCAACACACTGCCCCCACCTTCCTGGAGCCCACAACATTCCAGCTGTTCTTCCTTCTTTGCACCCCTTGAGGCAGCAGTGGTGGACTAGGTGGTCCCTGCATGGAGGAAGAGGTCCCCCAGATCCTAGCCAGCACAGCCTAGAGTGCAGTGACCTCGTCCCTCAGCCCCAAGAGGAGCATGCAAATTAGGCAGCATCTCAATCTCCAAAAGGTCTCCCTTTAAATTGCCGCTCCACAACTGCTGCACTGTACCACTCCTAGCATTCCTGCTTCTACTATCCTACTCCTGGTTTTTGTCCTTACCCCAGGTAGGGTACCCCTAAATCTCTCTGATTTCAGTTACCCTTTTGCTCCCTGACCCTAGTTAGATTTCCTACTTAAGCAGTAACAACCAAGAAGCTGGTAATTTCTAAGGGATTAACAACTGGTTGGGGGGAATTGGTGGCTTGAGGCATAGCCAAGGGCTATCTCCCTTCAGCCAGTCATTATACTAAGCAAATGACCAGCTTCAAGGTTGTTATTGTGATTATAGGTCTAATTGCAGTAACAATGTTTTTTTACCCCCATTATTTAAGGTTTTAAGAAGAGTGGCGTGAGCCGTGCATGCCGCACAGCGTCAGTTGGCAGCTGGATCGGTCATTGCTAAGATGTTAAGGACCGATCCAGTAGCCAATCAGGAGCCTAGTTAGGCTCATGAATAATTAATTAGACTTAAAATATTCCTTCATCCTTTTCCTGTGCTTACTAACATACTAAAATGCCAGCAGAATAGGCCTAACGGTCTTTCGTGTCTGCTCATTTGGTCAGTCCCCAACCTGGGTGCTGACCTTGCTGTCCCCCTCACCTTCTCTGGCTTCTCCCTTCCCAGTTCCGGATATTCTTGCTGCATTGGATTTTGCTTCCAGAACCCTTCCCCTGTACCTGTCCCACCCCCTCTTGAACCTCTCACTGTCTCTGCCTCCACCAGCCCCCTAGGCAGTGCATTCCATGGCTCCACCACCTCTCAGTGAAGTAGCACCTCCTCCTTTCTCCCTGAATCCTCCCTCCAGCTTCCAGCCATGCCCTCTAGTGGCCCCTTCCTCCTTCCTTCAAGCACCGACTGTTCCTCCCTATTTACCCTCTTCATGTACCTAAAGACCTATATCATGTCCCCCGGTCCCTTCTCTATTCCAATGTGTACATATTTAGCTCTTGAGCCTCCCTCATAGGTCCTGTCCCCAAGCCCCAAATCATTTTGGTTGCCCTCCTCTGGACCCTCTCCAGGAGGTTAATGTCCCGCTTTAAGTGTGGCCTCCAAAACTGCATGCAGTACTCAAGGTGCGCCTCACCAAGCAGTTATACAGAGGGAGTATCACTTCCCTCCTTCTGGAGGTGATCCCCCTAGCGATGCATCCCAGCATCCTGTTGGCCTTGGCTGCTGCCCTCCTACAAGTCTCAGAGTTGTTCATCTTGACAACCACCACCACCCTCAGGTCCCTCTCAGCCATCGAGACTTGTAGCATTTCCCCCCCCAGGGTGTACACTTGACCTGGGTTTCTGGCCCCCAGGTGGAGTACCTTGCATTTCCCTGCATTGAACTTCAGCTTCCACTTTCTAGACCATCTTTCCAGAGCCTCCAGGTCCCCTGTGGGCCACCCTCCCCTCGTCCCCATTCACCACTGCCCCAGTTTGAGTCATCTGCAAAGAGACTCATCTCCCTCTGATTCCTGTCCTTATGTCAGATCGTGGCGTTGAACAGAAGGGGCCCAAGGACTGATCCTGTGGGACCCACTAATGACCCTCCTTGGGGATGAGACTATCCCGCCAACTACGACCCTCTGGGTCCGGTCCTGGAGCCAATTGCCAATCCATCTGATCATCTGGTTCCCCACTCCCATTTCTCCCAGCTTATCCAACAGGCCCACGTGAGGAACAGAGTCAAATGCCTTGCTGAAGTCTAGAAAGAGGACATCCACTGGTCTACCCAGGTCCAAGGCACTTGTCACCCAGTCATAGAACTCCACCAGGTTTGTCTGACATGATTTCCCTGGGATGAATCCATGCTGTCTATCGTCCAGGCACCCTGACTTATCCAGGTCCCCCAGCCTCTCCTTGACAATGCCCTCCATCACCTTGCCCACCACCGAGGTCAGGCTGACAGGCCTGTAGTTCCCTGCCACCTCCCTTGATCCCCCTTGTGGATAGGCACTATATGTGCCACCTTCAGTCTTAGGGCACCACCCTGTCCTCAGAGAGATGGTGAAAAGCTCTGCCAGGGTTTTGCCAGGACATCTGCAAGTTCCTTCAGCACTCTGGGATGTAATTTATCCGACCCCAGTGCTTTCTCCATCTTAAGGGGCTGGGGCTTCCTCACTCTCTCTGCTGTGATTTCCACTTCAGTGCCCTTCTCCTGCTAGCCCTCCCCACCTGCCAGTGATGCCTCCCCTCTCCCCAGACCTGCCGATCAGTAAGGGTCCCCCTCCTCAGTATCTCTGTCTCCTCCCATGTATGATGCAGCACCCCATTTTCCCTGGTGAAACTGAGGTGAAGTACTCATTTAGTACCTCAGCCTGCTCCCGGGTCTTGTGCCCATCTCTCCACTGATTTAATCCTGCTAATCTGCCCTTCACCCTTCGTTTTCCTCAATGTATCTAAAGAACCCTTGTTCCTCTCCTAATTTCCTGGCCAGGTTCTGCTCCTTCCTTGCCTTAGCCGCCCTCACCCACTCTAGTGGCCCTTCTAGCCATTAGCTCATACTCCTCGATCCCTTTCACTCCTTGAGCACTTGAATTGCTTATAGGCTGCTTTCTTTCCCACCACCTCCTGGACCTCCCTGGTCCACCAACAGGGTTTTTGGGCCCTACCGCATTTTCGTCTTACTCTTGCACAGGTGCTGGTAGCATCCTGCACCCCTCTCCTGATGATTTCCCATCTACTATCAGCGTCCATGTCTCACCCAATCCCATCCAAATGCTCCTTAAGGATCCTTCCCATTTCCTTAAAATCCGCCCCCCTGAAGTCGGTTACTTCCGTCTTTGTGCAGCCTTCTACCCCTCCTAGGTCCAGGCAGAACCAGACCGTGGCATGGTCACTCCCCGCCAATGGGTCCCTTACCTCCAGGCCCCCAATCTGGTCACTGTCTGCCAGGACCACATGCAGTACCCGTGCCTCCCTGGTCGGTTCCCTCACCTGCTGAGTTAGGAACGCGTCTTGAAAGACATCCAACAACCTCTGTTCCCTGGTCACAGAGGATGTCATAGTCTCCCAGTCTGTTCCTGGCATGTTTAAGTCCCCCAACACCACCACCATTCCTCTGCCCAGTCTGCTTATTCCTAGTCCCCCTGTTTCTATTACCCCTCTGCACCCCGATCCTAGATAGAGTTTACCTTACTTTCCCTCTTTAGCCTTCTTAGTGAATTCCTAACATTCCCCCTTTAGTCTTAGTAGTGCTTATCCCTGACTCCCTACTGTTTCTTTTACCCCCCCATACCCTCACCCTAGATAGGAATTCCTTACATTTCCCTGTTTAGCCCTTCCTACTACTTTCTGCCCTTCCCCTTTATTCTGAGCCTATCCCTTCCTGTCCTTACCCTAGATATGGTGCTTCACTTATGAACTTATAATCTTGTTTTAAATATTTATTGTTTTATGTAATTTGTAAAGGCGTCTTGGTTTAAGAAAGGCGCCTTAAATAAATAAAGATTGATTGATTGAACAACAGATCTTTTATGCTCTTACCTCACACAGGGTGTTACAGCCAATCCCTTTCACCAGGAGTTTCCAAGTTCCAGCACTCCTTAAGCAGCAACAGGTATACAGGTACTGTGCCTTACCTTTTTTGATCAATAGAGTTCCCTGCATGACTGCTGTCGTTTGCAGACACTGGTCTTACACCTGTTCCACTCATGTGCTGAGACAAGAATGCGTGTGGGACACATCAGGAGTGGTGTAATGTTTACTGCAGTCGGTATTTCCTGCTGAACCCCAGTTGATTGGAGGTCATCATGTGACTCACAGCTCCTGCACTGTATCCTCTGGCCCCTGACCTGGAGATTTAACCTTGCTGCCACCTGAGAATCACACCAACCAGCTTAGTTTGTTCTGTTTTTTATTTACAGTCAGTCTCACTCCCAGAAGCTGAACTATTAGCCTGCTGATTTGATAGTGAAATGCACAGCATAATGTCCCTCCCTCCTGAGTGTTTGAATATCAACTCCCTTACAAAACAACTTTCCCCTCCCGATTCTTGAGCATGACCAAACCCCTCCAATTAGTAACATTCCCCTCCCAATTGTTAGGCAATCGCCTTATATGAAACACAAACTCCTCTTACTCCTGTGTTTGTAGGATTTCTTGCTTTTTTTGTTGCCCCTCCCCACTGCAGTCCTGCTCCCAATCAGCTGGCACTATAAGGACCCTGAGCTGGTGTATGCTGAGAAACTCTCTCCCCACTGAGTCCTCTAGATCAGAGTCCACACCACAGGTTCATGTACCTCCTCTGCAGCCACAAAAAAAACCCTGTCGATGGTGGCTATGTTCAATGCAGCTGGTGTTTACTGCAGGAGATATCATTGATATTCAAAAATATGCAGATTAGAAGGTCTGCAAAGAGGTTACAGAAAAAAGTCCACACTTCTCTGAATTTGTTATTGTACTTAAAAAAAGGTTTAAGCAGTAGTGCAACAAACATGTTTTTCCCACATGTCTAGTTTTAGCTACAGTTACTAAAAATATTGGCACGCCTGTCAAATCTACTTTTATAGGTACCTCATATGCTGCACATAATAAGTTTTTTTTTAGCTTTTTTCTTGAGAAAAAAATTAATTTAAACATTTCTAAGATACTCACATTGTGGTAGAACTAGAATATTTTAGCACCAAATAAAACTGGAAGACGCCTAGAGTTTCTATAGTGGAAAAAGGTAGGGTAGCATTTTTTGTCAAATTTTGCAGCACTGCTACTTTTAAAAAGCTCAAATGCGTCTGCTTCAGTAATGCTGACTGGTGACGCATTGCACCATCATGTGGGAGACCCAGGTAATGGGGTCTGGAGCATGCAAAAAGAGTTGACAGTGTCCTTTTAAAGGAACACCATTAACCCTGTTGGCTTCATAATATTTCTAGCTGAAACCCCACATTTTATGATTGCTTACCTTCTCTAAAATTCATTAATGTTGCTGGTTATTTTAACTGCTTCCTTTCTTAATTTAACTGAAATGCAAACTAGTGGTGTAATTTTACCCAACACTTGTTTTATTTTATATCCTTTGTCTACTCTTGTTCAATACTTTCTGAACATTAGAAACACTCCCAAACAGTGCAGTTACTCATGATACAATTCAATTCTCTTCTCTTCTCTTCTCTTCTCTTCTCTTCTCTTCTCTTCTCTTCTCTTCTCTTACTACATCATGAATGGCTGGACTATGATATGGGTGCTCCCAAGTCCAGGAAGGATGCAGTGGGAGTGATCAAGGACTGTAAACAGACATGTTTTTGTGTGGTACCACCAGTATAGTTGGCACTCTTTTTTTTTTTACTATTAAAATGATAAAAAGAATCAGAATACAACTAATAGATACATCAGCAATCTCCACAGAATGTGAGTAATCCTAAAAAGTGTTTTTTTTTTAAACAGACACACTTTGAGGCCCAAGGGATTTGACAGTGTCTCTTTAATGCAATATGAAGGCACAGTATCTTGTTTAATCTTAAAACAGGTTGGGCAGGACTCTGAAAGCATGGCACAGAGCTTACGCCAAGCCCTGTACCACAACACTTAGGTTCTGGCAGTGCACCAACCCATCACCGCAACTGCACCCAATTCCACAATCTCGGGCATAGCGGCAACAGTTTTCATGATTTATGGCAGCTTGGGCCAAATATGTGGTACAGGCTCCATAAAAAGGCCACCAGGATTGCTGCAAGCTAGACCAGAAAAAGTTAGTTTAACTTGCGCCATATTGTCGGTGCACCTGGGGATTGCGGCAATCTAAGCTATTCAAAAATCCTCCAGTTGTGTCCTTACAACATATTCATGCCCTCAGAACTGGAAGAGAACTTTAATATAAAGTGCCATAGCTCTGTTGGTCGGATTGTACCCTACCAGGTTGGATACCATCATTTTGGCTGGATTTCAGATGGCTTTGGATTGCATAGACATCCAACCAAGGATCTGATCTCCTACTATCTACAATAAGCATCTGACATATCCATGGATCCAATGGATCCCACCATCAGATCCAGGTATCTGACCATCAGATCCAACTATTCAAGGCTGGATCTGATAGATCCAGCCTCAGATTCCTGGATCCAACCTTGGATCCTCAACTATCCAAGTGTGGATCTGAAATCTGGTTTCAGTCAGATTACAGTTGAATTTGGAGGCAGATTCCAACACTAGCAAAAGGAATGAAGTCAGATCCACAAATGCACTATCCAAGCACCTCTAGTCTTTGTCCATGATCAGTAGGCAGTGTAAAGTACTGAAGGAACACCTTTTCCTTAATTCCAAATTAGAAAGATGAGGGTTTGAAAAATGCATAGGATTTGGCACAGGTACTTACAGACACTGCACACAAATGTGCACAGTGAGTATGCCTGCCTAGACCTCTGCCTGGACTTCAATAAAGCTTGATACTGTATCTACTTCTAAGTGGAAACCAGTCTATTAATACAGAACCTGGGTATAACTGGAGGTGTGATGAAATGGGTTCTGTTTACACAGAGCATTGTGCACTGGTGTGAGTGGTACAGAGTAGCTGGTCCACTGCCAGAGGATAAGTGTGAACACATTTCGGAGTACTATAAGCTGATCCGTTTTGGCTCTAGTAAAACTCTGCAGTGGTGGGGAACTCATATAGTGCAGGAGTTTTAAGGCCATGTGTGGAGGGCTCGGACCTGAAGTGATGCACTTTCATGTGACATGTAACTTCATCACTCCCATCCCCATTGGTTCCGCTGCAGATGGTGAAATGCTCCTGATGAGCGTTCATACAATAGGCTTTTAGGTGTTGCAGGATAGCTTCCTGCATTGTGGATAGTCTTCCGGTAGGGTAGCAAATCTACTGAACTGCAGCAGGGGAAACAATCTTGCACTATCGTGAGTGGTGCCAGCTGTTCACACGGCTGCCCAAAACACCAACATCACGGTGAAATGCAATGCATGCAGACACAGCAATACAGATTGTTTTCACATGACTGAGGCAGCAATGCTGTAATGGCTCTGCACCGCTCATACAGTGCAGAACATGCTGTGTGAATGAACCTTTAGAAGCCAGCAGAGGGACATATATAAAACACAAGGGGAAGGGGGAGCAAGGCTGCCTGAAACACTTCCACACACTCCCAGCCTCTCACAACTCCTGAGCCCCAGTGTGTGGATGCACTGGAAATGGTTATAACAGTGCATGTCACACACATAAAAGGGGTGTTTACACCACCAGATCTGCTCTGGTGCGAGCAATGCAGATGAGTTACACTGGTGCCAGATGTGCAGATAAGTTGTGCCGGTGCCAGCTGTGCAGATGAGTTGCACCAGTACCAGCTGTGCAGATGAACTGCGCCAGTGCCAGCTGTGCAATTAAACTGCACCGTTGTAAGCTGTGCAGATGAGCTGCATCAGTGCCAGCAGTGCAGATAAGTTGCACCCGGTGCAGATCCAGCAATATAAAGAGCTGCCAAAGTGTTGCAAGTTGCTCCTTTGCAGCACAGACCATGCCCTGATTTGATGGGTACGTGGAGTGGAGTGCACTAGTGCAGGTGTCTTTTGCAAGCATGTAAAAATGCTGCTTCCCCTGCACTGGTGCCACTCTCATTCACTAACCCTTCCACCGGAAATGCTGCCAAAACACAGGAAGGCCATCGCAAACGCTACACAGCCATAGTGTGTAAAAGAAAAGGGCAGTGGTGCGATTGGAGCAGAGCAAGCTGAGTCAAGACAGCAACACTCCAGGTAAGCTGCCATGTAAAAGTGGCTAAAAAGGTGTTACCCTTAAAACATATTCTAGATTTTAGTTTAATAGAAGGTGTTACCCAAACAGTCTATATTTACAGTCTAATGTATTGATTGAATGAGGTTTCGAACCCCCTGAATCAAAGTCCCTTGAGATACAGTATGGTATCTTGTTTACCTGGGGGTCCTGGTGGACAGCAGTAGGTCAGGTGTAGTACAGCCCTTTTTTTTTAATCTATTATTGATCAGGAAAGATGCACTAAGCCAAGGTTTGTTTCCAGGTTCATTCTGGGAGCACAGGGAAGTTACATGACTTGCTCATGGTCACACAGTATGGAAATGGTCAGTCCATGTCAGGAATAGACAGTGATCCTAGCTGCCAAAACATAACATAAAAACTGCCCATGCCTGCGGGGGTGGGAGGGAGTCGGGGGGCCATTTCAACTTTCAATGGGGGGAGGCAACAACTGATCAGAGGGGCTGTGAGGGTGGAATCAGGGGCTAAAAAAAAAAAAACAATGGCTTGCAATGCGGGGGAGAGGGTGACTGCCCCCCTCGCCCCCTCTAAATGGCACCCCTGGGAGGAGTTAGAAGAATCAGAAACCTAGACTGTTTTTTTTTAACTCCCTTATGGTTTTGCCTCATTTGCTGTTGTCTGGGTAATCTGACTAAATACACAGACTATAGGGACCATAGAGGAGTCTGGTGTGGGGAGACATTTTTTTGCCAAGCACATATACCCTTTTACCTGCTCTCTTTCTCAACCAGTAAAATTGCAATTATATTGTGAAAAAAGTCCTAAGCTTTTGAATAAAACATTTTTTTTTCTAATTACTGATCAGCATGAGTTCAATTACTCCAGCTTTTGCTATTGTGTAGAATAACCCTAAGAATCTTTTGTTCCAAGTGCTGCTTGCCCAGTTACTGCACGTGCACTGGCACACACCATATAAAGATCACTGCGCATGCACTGGCACACACCACATAAAGATTACTGCGCATGCACTGGCACACACCACATAAAGATTACTGCGTGTGCACTGGCACACACCACATAAAGATTACTGAGCGTGCACTGGCACACAGCACATAAAGATTACTGCACGTGCACTGGCACACACCACATAAAGATTACTGCGCATGCACTGGCACACACCACATAAAGATTACTGCGCATGCACTGGCACACACCACATAAAGATTACTGCGCATGCACTGGCATGCCACCCATAAAGATTACTGCGCATGCACTGGCACACACCACCTAAAGATTACTGCGCATGCACTGGCACACACCACATAAAGATTACTGCGCATGCACTGGCACACACCACATAAAGATTACTGCGCCTGCACTGGCACACACCACCTAAAGATTACTGCGCATGCACTGGCACACACCACATAAAGATTACTGCGCATGCACTGGCACACACCACCTAAAGATTACTGCACATGCACTGGAACACACCACATAAAAATTACTGCACATGCACTGGCATACACCACATAAAGATTACTGCGCATGCACTGGCACACACCACATAAAGATTACTGTGCATGCACTGGCACACACCACATAAAGATTACTGCGCATGCACTGGCACACGCCACATAAAGGTTACTGCGCATGCACTGGCACGCACCACACAAAGATTACTGTGCATGCACTGGCACACACCACATAAAGGTTACTGCACATGCACTGGCACACGCCACCTAAAGATTACTGCACATGCACTGGCACACACCACATAATGGGCTGTCACTGCATCCTCTGTTATCATCAATCACATCATTATTCCTTTTGTCAGTTTCATCAGTATGTCAAAAAGGTTCATCTGTGGGGGGGGGGAGTTGTCGAAAGATATTTATTTTAAACAGTTGCTGGTTAGTATTACTGTTCATCACCAGAATCCTTAGGCCAAATTCCCAGTCACAGCTGGACTGATACCAAAGGGGCTTGTTGTGCCACATGGTTTTGCAGACACCCACTTGTGCTATTAACTAAGGTAGTCTAAAACTGGAGGTGTGGGGGGGGGGAATTCTTCCCTGTGAATGTGGCACAGTGCATATTGCCAGTGCAGCTATTGCTGAGGACTATGACTGTATGATGCGGACTACTAATTGGTTGACTGTCACTCCTTTCTTCTCCCCTGCTATTGGCGAAGACAGCAACAAATCAGTTGGCTTCTCTAAAGGCTGGAAGCCAACTTTGTTGTGTGTCTGTGGATTTGAGAAAGACCATTCCACTGAAAACCCAATAGAAATGGTTCAGAAACAGTTTGATGAGTGACTGACAAAAAAGTCACAAATCAGGTTGGTAGTCTCAGACAATGCATCCAGTTTAGTGAATGCTCTGAGTGTGCGATATGCGACACATGCCCCATGCTTTGCACACTGCATCGACTCAGTGGTGCAAAGTGTTTCTGCAGAAAGACATAAATGTGAGCATCTTGGGATCCTAAGCATGCCAAGTATGTGGTCATTTTAGCTCATGAGATGGTTTTCATCCAGTACTACTCAACCAGTTTGAAATGGTTATATTTTTGGGAACAAGGAAATGTTTGTTAAAAGCCCCCAACCTCTGTACTGCTACTTTGGATGGGGACGATCCTAAATTCTGTACCACATTACAAATATCTTGGTTTGGTTCTTCAGTTGACCATAGATTTCTCCTCTCATATTCAGTTTCTCATCTCCAAATTCTTTAAATTCTACAAGTCCCTAATTAATTAACAAAAACACACTTGAGCCCTTCCCAGGAGTCCAGGGCTAGTGCCATGACCACCCTATCACTCACACTGGTCATTTCCTACCCTCCTCCCCCTACTCAGACATTTTATTTTTAATTTAAAAAAAAATAGTCTTCCTCCTGGCACTGTGCCAAATGCTGACTGGGTTTTCAGAAAAAAAAATCTGACTGAAGGACCAGTGGAGGGTGAAAGTGGTTGGGATTGACTGGGGTGGGTGAGGTGTGGTTGAGGGGTGCCACATAACCCTATTTGTAGGCTGCTAAACTCCATACCAGGGACCCAAAGTGTCTTTGGTGGAAATGACGAAATCGATTTCTGACTTGAAACCGAACCAAAGTTGCCAGTTTCCCTTAATCGGAGGTCATTCGGTTGTGCTTATACAACTGAATGAGATGATGCTTGTGTTACTTGACTTATGTTGTGAATATGATTTATGTTGTGGCTTTCCCCCTCTCTTTCCGTGGGATATACCACCCTATTGAGGTATGACGCGAGGAACCCTAGAGGAGGGTCACACCCCATAGGTGCAGCGCTGATGATTCTGTCGGCTAAAGGTAGAAGAAGCCCACGGGTAAGAGAGATGTGCCATTGGAGGATGAGGAGGGGTGGATGGTGGGGCAAAAAGAAATGAATCCTGGGAAGGCCCGGGGTGAGCTACCTAACAAAGCCTGGTGGGGGAGTAACGTAGTTGCTCCATTCAATCGAACCTCAGACTTATAGCCTTCCCATTCGATTGTGCTTACGCAACTGGATGAGATGATGTTTGTGTTACTTGACTTATGTTATGAATATGATTTACGTTGTGGCTTTCTGCCTCTCTATCCGTGGGATATACCACCCTATTAGCGTACGACGTGAGGAGCCCTAGAGGAGGGCCCCCCCATAGGTGCCGTGGTGATGATTCCTTTGGCTAAAGGTAGCTTAGGAAAAAGCCCAAAAAGAATACCCTATTGGGTGTTGAGCATCGAAGAGGCAAGGATGATGAATGAATGCAAACTGACAAGATGATTAAGGCGGACTTTCTAAGGAGAGAGGGGGGAAAGCCGGGGCCACCATCCACCTCCATCCAACAGCGGAACCTAACTAATTAACCTGAGACAGCACATTAACCTAAGGAAGCACTAACTCTAGCTAATATTATGACCATTGGCATGGAGGAGAGGGAAAAAAACCCTTTTTAAGAAGGAAACCTCTGGGGATCCAAGGCCTAGGTCACCTTCCCTCCAGGCTGATGACATTTGATTTAAGGACGTACATGTTAAAGAGAAGGATGAGTAGGGAGGATGATGACAGGACAGGGGAAAACCCCAAAAGGAAAGCACAGATCGAAGAAAGAACCTGAGGCAGCAGGGATCCGAGAGGGGTATGCTCGAGTAGGAGATGGGAAGGAGGAGATCTATGTAGAAGTCAGAGGTGCAAGGGGTATTCCAGAAACACTCATGAGAAGACTGAGGAAGAGGCAGACTGATGATGATGATCACCGCAGGAGTGCTGCAGTCCAACACGAGAAGACTGAGGAAGAGGAGACAGGAAGGAACTCGAAGATGAACTGAATGATGGTGGAGAGCAGCCAACCAGCCCTTAGCAAAGGGCGATGAACAGGAAGGCATGGCTTTGATTGGAGGTAGAAACAAATTGAACAATGTGATGAAGTAAGCTCCTTGAAAGTAGGTAGATTCAGAAATGAACTGGAAAGGAACTTGGGAGGGAAGCAATGGATGATGGATGAAGAGGACTGATGCCATGAGTGGATTGAATCCTGATGGCCAGTATGAGAAAAGGCAGCTGGCAGGAGATAAGGAGTCTGGAACCTGAGACATGTGACAGGAGGGCCACGGGTCGCTGAGCAAAATGGATGATGGACGATGAGGAGTGACGCCGTGAGTGGATTGAATCCAGATGGCCGAGCAGGGACAGTATGGATGAGGGAATATGGAACAAAGTCATGAACCTGAATACACGTGGCAGGAGGGCTGCGGTTCGATAAGGTGGCATAGGAACCATGATAGGCAATCCTAAAAGAAATAACGAATGCAGGCTGAGCTTGTAATGAATACTAGATGACCGTTAGGGAAGGAGAACAGCAGGAGGGCGAGTCGGATGAATCCCAAAAAATGAAAAGAATGAAAGCAGGCCAGGAGCAGATCGAATCCAAGATGGCCGGCACAGGGGGAGAACTGTAGGATGTCGAAGCGGGGGAGGAGGCCAAATCAAGGTGACAAATACTCTGAGGATATTCGGTAGTGAGGCAGAATTTAATAATAATAATTGGAAGGCTCCGCCTGTAATTATATAGAAACATAGAATTTGACGTCAGATAAGGACTACTTGGCCCACCCAGTCTGCCCATTTCCCTACCTAATGGATAAGCTGCAGATCCACTCCACCCACATATCCTATTTAAACAGCAGAGCCCTGCTGCTCTGCCTAGAGTGAGACGCACTCGCTGCTGTGCCGTCGCTGGTCCGTGGCTGCTCCTTTGCTTGCTTGTGCCCCCCCCCCCCGTCTGTGCTACCCGTTTGTTTCATTTCCTGGTTTTCCTCCTTCCCCTTCTGCTCATTTTCTTCCATCTGCGTTGTTTTTTTATTTCTTTTTTTGGGGGGTTTCTAGCTCACTTTTGACTGCTGCCTGATTCCCTCTCTTACCTGCTTCCGTTTCCTTGCGCGCCTCCGCACTTGCTTTGCTGTTTTCTCCTCCTCGAGCAGCCTGGCTCATGCCCAGTTCATCACTGTTTTTGCTCCCATTTCTGCCATCATGGCTCGAAGCTCTCTCTGTCTGCCATCTTCTCTGGGTTTACATTAGCCCGCTGCTGCACCAGCTACCTTGATGCCTGCTTCCCGGACTTAGCTTCTGCCGCCGAGCCCTCAGCTGCTCCCCTACTCGATTCACTTGACAGATTGAATTGTCCACCCTCTACCAGGAATGCACCATGATTTCTGTGTACTTCTGCAGCTGCCGGCCATTTACTACACTGCCTCTCTTCAATTTGACCTGCAATTTACTCTGTACCGCTTGGACTCATGTGGGCGCACCTTTACCCTACTCGTAAGCCATCACTTATTGTTTCTCCACAGCGTCTATGACTGTTATTAATTAAAGCCATCTGCAGGCTCTACTCAGTGGCATCTGGATTTGGATTTTATTTTTGGACTTCCACTATTCAGACCTGCGATAGTCCGAGTACTCATCTTCCTCTACCTGTCCAGACATATACAGCTTCCAATTGCTCTCCACATTTCCTGCTGACAAGACTTCTGGGATGTGGACCCAGCTCACTGCTACCTTCCCTGGCCCTCTGAGTTTTGGGTTACCAATAATTAGTACCCTCTTCTGTGTATCCTGCACATTTTACCCTTCGATAAGCTACCATACATCCTGGCAGCTTTGTCTGCTTCTCACACCATAGACCAAACTTTATGAACAGAATTATTCTGTGCTCAGCAAGCCCACCTACTGGCTGTCCGTGGGCGCTTGTTTTCCTGCACCCTGTAGGCTCTCTTCCGGCAGCCCTCAGATGTCCCTATCTAAGCAACATCGCAGGCCGATGGCCAATGAGTCCCTAATTCAGTGCTGCACTGGCCTTGTGCAGAGTTCGCCTAGCAAGCTACCTTGTCCCTTCCTGCCATGTCACTCACTCATTGACTTCATTACGTATGGATACATCGCCATAGATTCTCATCTTCAGGCATACTACTACAGTTTGGATACTGCAGCCTCCTTGACTGCTCACTGACTTACTTGTCAAGGATACCCTCTTACTTTTATGGACTCCATCTGTATTACAATTCCAGACAGTGGCATTCAATTCCCTTGATACTACTTGCTATGCTGCTTCACTTCGCATGCTAACAGGAGGTGTCCAGTTACTTATGTATTTTCATTCCCTCAATGGTCTTCAAGGTACTATATCCAATTTACTCCCTTGCTACTATCTCTACATCCATGCAGTTTCGTCTACCACTACTACTGCCAACCTACGTGCAGGTCCCCTTGCTTATAACTTTACGTTTTGCTTGTACTCATAATCGCAGTATTTCCTCCTGCTCATCTTTGGCTGCTTGGAATTCTGATAAATATATATTTGACCTTGCAAAGATCTCAACACTCAAACGCTCCCTCAGATCAGCACATCAGTGCTCATTTAGCTACTTCTAGTTCGTTTCTTATTCTACCTGCCTCACCGTTTGCAGCCTGGAGGATTGACTATGCTTACACTTTGCCTGCCTTGCCCAACATCGGGCCTGGAGGTTCATAATTCTGTTGGCCTGCCCCGTCCAATCTGTGCCTGGAGGTTCGTATGCTTCCATATCGCACCTGAGTCTTACACTATGCCTGCCTTGCCCAGCATTGGGCCTGGAGGTTCATAACTTCTGTCAGCCTGCCATGCCCTGTCTGGGCCTGGAGGTTCGTATACTTCTACCTCATACCTGCTTCACCTTCAGGGCCTGGAGGTTTGACTATTCCTACACTATGCCTGCCTACCCCGCATCGGACCTAGAGGTTCATACTTCTTTCTGCCTGCCACGACCAATCTGGGCTTGGAGGCTCATATACTTCTCCTGCTTACCTGACTTTTCTACCCTAACTTGGCATCAACTCCAAGACCATATTCTCCTACTGGATTTCAGTAATTCATTCAAGTTTCTCTCCTCCTCAGAAAGAATTCCTCATCTGCTTGAATTACTCAATACGTACAACTCGACCTACATGGATCATCTATGCTCACCTGTGGATCTGACCATTTCTCCTAGTAGTCACCCTGGATATACTGACCTACGTGGTGACCAACTGCGCATACTAGCCTACGAGGGCTAGCTGCCACTCTACTTACTTACCAGCAGACCTACGAAGGTCTGGCTGTGCTTACATGTTACCTGGAGCTAGCCACCACTCTACTTACCTCACCAGCTGACCTACGAAGGTCTAGCTGCACATCCTAACCATGGGACTAGCTGCCACTTCTACTATGTATCAATTGACCAACCTGGTCTGCATTACCTGCTACTTACCACCTCATATCCTAACCTATGTGGTCCATCAGCACATTTTTCCCCATTTGGGCTCACCGATATACTCCTTAGGATGCTTCCTACCCTCATGCTGTGTTGCTTTGGATTTACTACCTTCAAATCCCACCAGGATCCAGCTCAGCTCCACTGCCATATGCATTCTATATCCTGACTTAGGCTTAAATCCTACTCTCTGTCCTATTACCTGAACTGGGTTCATCAGTCCTCAGCTTCATCTCAAGCCATTCTACCATTCCATGACATTCATAAGCCTTCTACCAGCAGAAGCCTGGAGGTTGGACTACTTCTGTTTCATCCTGCCAGCCAGCGTCAGAGCATGGATGTATATGTCCTTAATATTCGTCTACGGAGTTCCTCATGTTAGCTCTATCCTGAAGCCATTAGACATTTTCTACTAATTCTCACCTCAGTGCACATCTACCTGGATGCTTCCCATGTTCATACAGCTACCTACTTCGCTCACATAAGACTCAGAAGCCTGTTCCTGACCTTTCATCTCTCACTACGAACTGTTCCGCAGGATCATCTGTAATCTGCAACTTGGACTAGTCAGTAATTTAATTAATTAGGGTTATGCTCCTTTAGTATGCCCAGAAGGACGGGCAGGTTGGCAGCCATGGGTCCTCAAAGGTTTCCGTCAAAGGGGGTTTTTCCTCTCCTGCATGCTGCCGGCCATACTCCCCGGAGTTGGAGGAGAGAATCGTGGATATCATATTTCTTTTGGCGGTGTCACGTCTTACTCACCTAACCATCCTTCCTATGGTGGGATATAGAGTAAAGCCAAACCATCAACTCATACCGAATAACTCATCTGTTCCAGTATCAGCACTATCTTACTGTCAGCTCATCATGTACTATACTCATTGACTTACTCATGTGCATGCCTAAGTACTTAAGCACTATTCATTCATACAATTATACCTGGAAGCATCATTTTACTTATTGGTCCGGCCTCTGAATCCAAACTCGAGCCTACATCATGTAGATGCAGTATGTAACACAAGCACTGAGTTCTGAACCACGTATAAAGCTATATTATACAATGTGGTAAACACAATGTCCCAAATACTGCATCTTGATTGGTTGGCTGGCACATTTACTACCGTGATAAATCCTCCAGTGTACCCACTGGAAAAAGTGCCAGCCAACCTTATATCGTGCTAATCCGGTCACTTTCACTTCAAACGAAACTGCCGCGATTGTCCTGTCGCCACTTCGCTAAAACACCGTGGTAAATTGTTTACAAAATGACATCCTCTTTCGAAGTGTAGGGACCTCAGTGAGTTAGAAAATAGTTAAAAAACATTAAAGAAACAACATTTGCCATTGTATAATATAAATTTACCCCTCCAGGGTGTGGGTACACTGGAGGACTTAACACGACTGGTGTGGTTCGGTCGCACCGGCACCTGCGTGGCCGAATCACACCAGCGCTAATCCTCAGTGTACCGACACCCTGGAGGGATAAATTGCTTAATCAACAGCCTCAGCAGGAGTTCAGGTGGCTGACCTCAGAGTTATAACTGCAATAAAACATGGAGACAATGCTCTGGAAACAGGTGTAGCAAGGCAGTGCAATGAAGCTGCAAGTAGAATGAGAGCATGACTAAGCAGCACAGCTAGGGTCAGAGTTAACCTGTGACAGGTGAAAAGAATTAAGTATGCAATATGGAGCAGCTATGGTTGAGCTGAAACAAGCAGACGATTGCAGGTGCATTGCAGCAATTTGAGTGAGGTGAGCAACAGTGTAAAAACACAAGCACTAGGTACAATAGTAATTGGAGTAAACAGTAGCAGTGGCTGCAGTTGTAGGTAACTGAAAGCAGTAGTATGAGCTCTGAGCAGCAGTATGCTAGGATCTGAGAAATAAAGCCCCAAAAGACAAAACCAAAATACAGCAAAACAGAAAACAGGGAACAAGGCCTCAAAACTAGAGACACAAAACACAGGGAAGCACACAGCCAGCAGAGAGATACAAATCGGAAGCAGGAAAAACAAGCACTGAATTCCAGCAGAGAGACACACAGAAACAGCTGGGGGGGGCTAGAGGCTAGGCCCCAGCCAGCTCAGAGGACAGACCAACAGAACCTCCGGCTACAAAAAGAAATGAATCCTGGGAAGGCTCGGGGTAAGCTACCTCATAAAGCCTGCTAGGGGAGTGATGTAGTTGCTCCACCCAATCGAACCTCAGGATTATAGCCTTCCCATTGTCTATCATAGCATGCTTGGTTAGGCTGAAAAATTTCAATTTTAGGCCCAGATTTATTTTTCCTGGCGACTAAAGAATTAGCATTGTCATTACGCTTTTTTTAAAATTTATAGCTTATTGAATGTTTTTTGTTCAATAACATACAGCTTACAACAATAGCCATTACTAAGCCAGTCTCCCAACATGGCCAGAGCAAGGATGTCCACTGCTCCTTGGATTACAGGCTAATGGAAAAGAAGCCACAATTATCCCCAGAACCCCAAACCTGATGCACCCATGACAACTGCAAAATGCCACTATAACAACTAAGAAACTGCTTGTCAGCTGTTCAGCCCTGGGCAAACACTAACCTCTAATACATAAACAATTTAACACAACTATCAGGGGTAAACAGTAAATACGAGCAATGAATAACTCACTGAACTTCAAAAAAGCAAAAGCAGAAACAGAAAGAGAAAAGGAGCTGATATCTGGAGACAAGGATGCCTAGCTGAAAGCCTACCAACAAGAAAGAAACTGCCACAGTGGGACAATCTGCCCTCGATGGGGGGCATATTTAAAAGTGTCCCTGGTCTTTGTCCTCACAAAGTGATTCCTGGACCATGTTCCCCCAAGCTGTTCTGTCCCCCTTTAGTGGGCAACCACATGGTATTCCCCAGAATGATTAGAGTAGCATCCTTCACAACTACGCACAGCAGGATGCGCTCCATACAGTCCAAAATTTGGTTCCACCATAACCGCAACTGATGGCAAAATCACAAAATGTGGAGCGATGAACCCTCCTGTGTATTACAACGCCACCACTCCAGCATAAGGAGCAAGCGCATTTTATGTAGCTAATCTAGGGTACAATACCACAAATGCAGCATTTAAAGAGCTGCTGACGCCTCAAAGAAAACTGAAAAACATGATATTTAGGTGCAATTAAGCTTGTACTCCAAATATATTCTATAGCTTTCTCCTCCCCATTAATTTGCATGAATGCATGATCTTTCCACCTCAGAGTTCATCTGCCTGTTTAGCTTACTCCCTGCTTCAAGTCATAATCCTGTGTTGTAACATCACAATCTGTGGCCATGGGAGTAACTGTGATGTCACAAGGAGTGCATTATGACCTCAGGTAGGGAGAAAGCAACAGGAATAGATCAACTCTTCAGGAGCAAAGATCCTGTTTTCATGCAAATGACCTCAGTAATATATAATGGGGAGGTGGAATACAGAACTAATGTGAAATGCAAACTGAACTGTATCTAAATATTGTTTTGTTAAAACTCTCCTGAAGGCATCATCCACTCTTTAAGTTGCAGTAACCTCCCTCAGGTGTCCCACCAGACCCCATATGCACTGGCCCAACAACCTTCCCACTCACACTCTGTAAGCTCATAGCCTAACAACATCTTCCACCTGAACCGCAACCGATCAGTAGAATAAGTATACGCATCCGACAGCCTCCGTATATCACCCCCATCCTGGGGTGGGGGACCTAGCAACTTACTGCCCCAAGCAAGTCCTAACACATCCTCCTAAAACCCCTAGCTGGCAACTGCAGTTGAGTACTTACAACAGTAGTTAACAAGTGGCAAAGTTGCAATAAGCACCACTGGTGGGAGGCTGGTAATGAAGCCTGCTGTTGGAGGGTGGCAAAGGCCTTCAGATAGCACATATCAGGGGAAACCAAATCACCCAATATTTCTCTTTCACCCTTTTCCCAAACAGCCCAAGCCAGCGGAGTGCCCCCAATCTGTAACTTAGGGTTATGTCACAGTGACCAAAGAGACAGTGGAATGAATCAGATCAGCCCCAGCACCTTCTTAAGCTCCATCCAAACATGCTTAGCACAGACCTGAGTAGGGCATGAGCTAGCTTTTCATGGTGAGTGCCGTTATCTAACTGCCTGCCCCCTAAGCTCTGCTCTAGGGCCATTCAATGTGTAACACCACAACCTCCTCAGGAAGGCCATTCCATGCATCCACCATGAAAGAATACTTCCTCACGTTGTCCCTGACCATCCCTCCTCTGTCTTCAAATTGTGCCCCCTTGTTCTTGCACATCTTTTTTTCTGAAAGATGCTGCCCTCCTGGACTTTACTGATTCCCTTGAGGTACTTAAAAGTTTCTATCATGTCCCAGGGGACTAGTGGAGGCAGAGACTGTGGAGGGGTTCAAGAGGGGTTGGGACAGGTATAGGGGTAGGGTTATGGTGGCAAAGTCCAATACAGGGGGAATATCTTGGACTGTGACTGGAGAAGCCTGAGGGGGTGGGGTGGACAGCAAGGTCAGCTCCCAGGTTGGGGGCTGACCAAACGAGCAGATATGAGAGACCGTTAGGCCTCCTCTGCTGGCATTTTAGCATGTTAGTATGTTAGCATGTACTTTTTTTCAGAACTAAAAGCACATAACTTAATAATAATTAATGGGTCTTCCTTTTTAAAGGAAAACTGAGCCATAATTTGCTGTAATAAAAGAGTGTTTATTAAGACAAACACGCAAATGGTTTTCCTTCAGTCTGCGCATGCATCCACTGCAGCTCTTCCTCCTGGACCGCTGACCACCGACCACCTCCTCTTCCACAAGAGATGGAACATCCACTAGGACTCAGCGGTAAATCACTGCAAACAAAATAAAAAACAACATTTGCATGCAAGCAGGAAAAAAAAAACCAAAATGTTTAAATAAATAAATAAAAACGACCGTGGACCACGCACTCAGAACTAAAGTGAACTGTGGACGCACGGGAGTCAGGAATGTCGTTTCTATTTTTATTTTATATAATTGTTGTGGCCAAAAAGGAAAATCCAGCAATTATATAAAATAAAATATAGGGTGTTGTGTGTAAACTTGAAGTTTACACACACCCTCGGGGTTAGATGCTTTTTATTTTATTTTATTTTTTTGCACTTTCTGTTTATGCTCCTCCCCTGCTCCCTGGGCTCCATCTCATCTGACCGCCTGGCATGTGCCTTGGTTCCTTCCTGGAGCCACACGGCAGTACCCCCAAGTAGCCTTGGTTCCCCCTCAGGTGGGGACGAAGTGGTAGCCCATACACCCTGAACAATTGCCATTTGTTGGGGCTACAATGGGGGGCAGGTAGGGGACCACTGAGGTCTGTGCTAGCACTCCGTCTTTCCAGAGCACAGGAAGCCATTTTCCCATTTTTTCTGGGTGTACCATGTGCCCTGACGTCAAGACCGTGATTCACCAATGTCCAGCACACCCAGCCCCTCTCTGTATGGTCGGGCACTTGCTGTACCCCAGACCTACTCCTGGGGTCAGTTGAGCAACGGGCCTCATCCCCTCTCCCTCCCTGGAGAAGGCGAGCAGTCCACAGACGCTCAGCCTTCTCCCCCCCTGGCCTGCCCTATGACTCCCTGGGCTCGTTCCCGAACCCAGGTCACTGGCATCACGAGCAGTAGCGCTATTGCTGCACCGGTGGGCCAGTTAGATGCTTTTTATAAACCCCTCAAGCTTTGCTCTCGGGGTTTATGTAGCATTTAACCCCTCGGGTGTGTGTAAACTTCTCATTACACACACCACCCCCATACTTTATTCTATATATAAAAGCTATGGCATAATCTGCTACAAACCAACATTTGTTTTCTTTGTTGGAACAGTGCATCTGGAATGGAGGAAGACCAGGCAAGGACCCACACAACTAGAAAACTGATTTGCAATAAAAAAAATTAATAAAACCGCCAGTACACTTGTAATGGGAGGGCTTTAAGCCCGAGGTTCAATGGGCGGAGCAATGACGTCACTCACCTATCAAGCTCAAATGCGTCACTTTTCCTGGATGCCCTCAGGATTCGTTTCATTGCAGCCAGAGGCTGGGTCCTCCACGCTGCCCGCCTGGCTCCTCATTTATGTTCTGCTTTCTTCCATCCTGCATCCCCTCTACATTTTATTGCTTTGGCTATCTGTCTCCCAGGTAGAAGCCTCATTGTGTTTTCTGTGGGATCTGGCATCTCTTCGGTCCATTCCCGTGTACCGCTGCTTCATTTCCCCTCCCCCCCACCGTTCTTGTCCTCTCTACTCCTATCGTTGCCACTATGTCTGGGTCAGCTCCTCTGGGAGTGATGTCACCCGCTCATGCCAGCTTCAGTTGTGCCTCGCTGCTCGCATTCTGTTTTGCTGGTTTCGTTCTGCTGCTGTTCCTCCCTCCCCCGAGTCTCTGTTCCTCATTCTGCCACTCTCTGGTTGTGTCGCTCGATTCCTCCCGTCTTCTCCTCCCCCACCCCCCGCCTGCCGCTTTGGCGGCTGGCTCTTCCTATCCATTCTCTGACATCAATTTCTCATTTGACCTCAGCTTTCTAGTGCAGCTGCTGCATGCATGCTTTTTCCTATGCAATGGGCTGGTCGCAGCAATCCCCTCCTTCCATGCCGGTGCTTCTGTTCTCTCTCTCTCTCTCTCTCTCTCTCTCTTCTCCCACTCATGGCTCCGCTGCTCCTTTCCTCTCTGAACCCCTTGTTCCCTTCTGCAGTTGCGCCTGGAGTTCATGCTTCAGGTCTGCAGTGGTACTTCTCCAGCTCTCCATTCTGATGCCTTCTGTCCTCAATTGGTGGATTCTGCCTTCTGTCATGCCCCCCTCGCTGCTCCTTGAAGCTCCCTCCCTATCTCGGCGCTCCTCTTCTCAGCTTGTGAACCTTTTAATTTCTCGTCCATCCTCTGTTCACTTCGAATTCGTAGCTGCAGTTCTGCATCAGATCTAGTTTTACCATTCTGAGACATTACCTTTCCGCAACCATTGGCTATATATGGAATATGGTAGGTGTCATTAGTACAACACTTTGCAACCAAAGTTTGGCTCTCCTGCTGTAACTACCTATGGGGAGAAGATAGCTAACTATGGTGGTCTCCTGCAGCATTTTAGTGTTTAGGTATTCTACCACACTGGTCGGTTCCCTTTGTGGATGCATCAGTAAGTACTGCAATTTTCACTACTTGATCATGCTGTCTTCGCCCCTTCCTTTGCTAATCTACTTCAATCAGCTCTGTCCTCGCACCCAACTCTTGCTCCATTCCTCTGTGTTTTCTGATCTCGAACCTTCCACCTCTGATGTTTGTTGGTGCTCCAGTGCCCTGCAAGCTCCCTCTCTACCTGGTCTGCCTACCTTCTGAGCCATTGCTGTTGTCCTGTTGTGCCCCCCCATGCCTTGTGTCTTTTGTTTGGCCATGTGCAGTCCAGTAGGTGTTGCCACTCGTGCATCCATGATCCGCTTCGGACGCTTCCTGCCTAGTTTTCAGTCTGGTATTTCATAAGCCTTACCTACTCCAGCCTTATGGCTTCCCACCATCATTGTACCTCATATGCTTCCTATTTTACCTTCCTCATTCTGGTGCCTTTCTTATCCCCACCGACTCTGCCTGACCTGCATTCGATATTTCTTTTGGGCGTACCGATCACACCTCACATGCCACCTCATTGATCTGAGGCCCTCCTGCCCATGTCTCAGTTTCCTGACTCCGGTCCCCATTACCCATATCCTTTTTATCGAGCCTCCCTTCCTGGATACATTCCGTCATCTGCTGTTACGGATTTACTCCAGTCATGGTTTCACTCCTTATCATCCGATTTGCTCGCATTCTGCCATATCTCGCCTCAACCTGCTCATCTCTTTCAATCAATCCATCAATATGCCTTGGCTGCCTCCCTCTAGCCTGTGGTGTCAATCACCTTGATTTGACTCTGTCTCCATTCCTAGCCATGCCTCCCTGTCCGTCTCCCCTTGCTACGGGCTAGCTGGAGGCCATCCTCTATCATTCAAGTTTCTTTCACATTCATTTCCGAATCTTCAACATTTTCGGGGAGCATACTTCATCACATCACTCTATTCATTTCTGGCTCTGCCTCCTTTCTAGAAGTCTATTTGGTCACATTGCTCTATCAGGTGTCTCACCCCTCTAGTTCACATACCCTCTTGTCTCAGACATGCCTTCTTGGCCTCGGAGTATATTTCCTTTCGAGAAGCCTCATTCCTTGCCTCACTCTAGCGACTCTTCTGATCTCTCTTCACCTACACATCCGGATCTACTCGTTCCTATCATACGTTCCTGCCTTATCAGCCTCAGTGTTCACTTCTTCATCTTGCTCAATCAGGCGCACCTCTCAATTGATCTTATGCTCCCAGCTTCGAATTTCATGCCGCCCCCAATCTGGCAGTGGCTGCGGTCCTGGCTCCTCTAGCCACTGCACGGCTCTGCAACCCCCCAGGCACACCAGTACGCCCCTCCCAGACTGAACAGTTTCAAATTCTTGGGGTCTTCCACCACGGCCATCTCTCTGATCTTTCCAACTGCGTAGCTTGCCAGCTTTTGAATGCTGCCCTTATTTCCTTCACCTTCGACTACCTTCTCATCCTGTACCGCTAGAACTGGAATACGGCCAGCTGCATCCTTCTGTTTTCTCCTCTGTACTAGTCTCCCTTGGGAGTCTATCTCTTTCGGCACTGCAGGTCTCCCATCTAAACCTCCTTAGTTTCCAGTCTCTCTCCTAGTAGACTGTTCCACATGCTGATTATTGCCTTCTACATATTTTGGTGCTTTCTGATGTTTCCCTGATCTCCCCGCTCTAAGGATATGCCGTGTGGTTCTGCTTGCATTCACCAGCTTCAACAGGTATGTATGCTTCCCCGGTCTATTCCTTGTAGCATTCAGATCTTTTTTGACCTTGTTTCTCCCCACCCTTCTCTTTATGAGGTTTGATTACTGTATATTTCCGGTATTTTGTATGGATCTCGTTCCCTCTGCTGCTGATCATTTTGGTCGTCCCGTGCCCATCTATTCCCATTGACTCTGAGCTTCGTTTTTCCTACTTCACTTTCCCCATCTCCCACTCCTGCTTCAGCGTCCCTCATTCTGCTCCCTCTCCGGGGCTCTTTCTGCAACCTCATCCATCCTAGTTTCCACCCAGTCATGGCTTCTATCTCCTCGTGCCACGACATCTCTACTCATTTTCTTTGCCATTCATATCCTCTAACCTTCCATAGATGACTCCAACCAACCTTCAGTTGACCCAGGCATCTGCGCCACCTCACCCAGCTTACCCTCCTGCCTGACTTCGTTTGCTGCCATGTCAACGATGTTCCCTTGCCCCGTATGGCTATGCCTATCCTGAATATTACATGGCCTAATCCGACTCGCCCCATGCAGTTCTCCTCCTGTTCCAGCTGGATCTTACGCTACCTTATTGCCCTCCATATCGTCCTTCATCCTTTCATACCTCACTCTCCTGTCTCTGCCTTTATGGAGTCTTTCACTCATCAGACCTCATCCATTCCTGTTCCCTTCCTCAGCCTAGCACTTCTTCTTGTCCTGATCGTCATGGATTCTTTCAACTCTTGGTTTCCCTTCTCCTCATATTTCATCCGATTTGCCTCCCCATGGATTGCTATCCTGCGCTTGCCCTCCAGTTCTCAGATCATCTGGTTCCTGATGCGTCTCCTTGGCCTCGGCGTCAGTCTCCTTTTGAGGAGCATCGTCATTCATCTCACTCCCTGGTGCATGATACCTTCATTCAAGTTCTGTTTCTGTTCATTCCCGTCTCCTCCTCTTCTTCCGGTTCTGTACCTGCTCTCCAGGATTCTGCCCTCATCAGCTTTTCTCTGCCCTTCTCTTCGCTCATCATCGCACTTCTTTCGATTTGCTCACTCCTCTTCCTACCTCGTCCGAGTTTTGTTTCTTGATTGCTTCCCCTGAGTTGCCTCCGATTCCCGATCTCCCTTCTTGGCCTCGGAATCTACCTCTTTAAGGTGTCTCATTGGTGTACTTCTCTCGTGCCAGTTTCATTTCGGTTCTTTCCATCTCCCCCTCTTCCAGTTCACTTCCAGCTGTCCAGGCTTCCCTCCACTCTCAGCCTGCTCTCAGCATTCTTTTTGGGCATACCTATTATAATTCCTATGCCACCTATCAGCCGCGGACATCCTGCATCATGTATCGAGTCTATAACTCCAGTCATATCGAGTTCACGTATATAGTCATCATTCACTCAGCATTACCTCAAGGTTTAGATCGTTACATCATTTACTCGAATATTCCTATCATTGAATTCCATACTACCTCATCCGCTACAACCTCAGGATCTGATCATTTTGAGTCTAATCGCTCATATCGCATAATCAAACATGCCCTTCAATCTCAGTATATATGTCTACCCACATCACTCTGTCAAGCAGTCTGCAGTATAATTCGTCTCCTCATCAGTATATCCAGAATCTCCTCGTGAGCTCATCTGGTCACCCATTGCTTCTCTGTCTCCGACATGGATTTAGTCCCTTCCAGACTTGCTCCTCCAATCCACTATCTCTCATCGAATACTGGAGCATACCTTCCTGGGGTCCAGAACTCTTATCTAGTTTCATTGTTCCCTCAAGCATTCCATTATTTGACTCTGACTCCACTCCTTGACCACAAACAGGATCTAATCTTTCACATCACATAATTATGCCTTATTGACCTAATGGTTTACTTCTTTGCCTCTATCAATCATTCATATCATCGGACATTATGCTACCTTATCTACCTGCTGACCTCCTGTGGTGATCATCACCATCAGTATTCATCGCTGCCTCATGTTCGTATTCGTTCTGTACACAGCCTCATGTTCCATCTCTGATCCATGCTTTCTCTTAGGGATCTTCCCTATTTCATCATCATCATAATCTCTACTCATATCCGTTTATTTATTGAACACCTTCTTTTAAAGATATACATTCTCAAATCAGACGTCGTCAGCCTGGAGGGAAGGTGACCTAGGCCTTGAATCCCCAGAGGTTTCCTCCTCAAAGGGGGTTTTTCATCTCCTCCGTGCCAATGGTCATAATATTAGTTAGAATTAGTGAGTTCTTCTTAGTTAGTTAGGCTCCACTGTTGGAGGAGGCGGGTGGTGGCCCAGCTTTCCCCCTCTCCTCAGGAAGTTAGCCCTTCTCACAGTATTCATTAATCACTTCTCTCCTCGACTCTTGACAATTCAGGTATTCTCGTTGGACTTCTTCCTAACCTACCTTTAGCTGACTCATTCATTTCCGACACCTGTAGGGGGGGAACTCCCACTAGGGTTCCTTGGGTTGTACCCCTACAGGAGGTATGTCCCATGGATAGAGATCCGGAAAGCCACATAAAAATTCAAGTTACCCAAGTTACACAAGCATTATCATATCATATCACCCAGTTGCATAAGCACATTGAATGGGAGGGCTTTAAACCTGAGGTTCAATGAGCAGAGCAACAACGTCACTCCCCCATCGAGCTCAAATGCGTCACTTTTCCTGGACGCCCTCAGGATTTGTTTTGTTGCCCACCATCCACCCCTCCTCCTCCAGTGGCTAGCCTCTCTTACCCGTGGGCTTCTTTCTAACCTACCTTTAGCCAACTCATTCATTTCCGGCACATGTAGGGGAGGGAACCCACACTAGGGTTCCTTGCTTCATACCCCTACAGGAGGTATATCCCACGGATAGAGAGGTGGAAAGCCACACAAAAATTCAAGTTACTCAAGTTACACAAGCATTATCATATAATATCATCCAGTTGAGTAAGCACATTGAATGGCTATTTAATTTGACGTTTAGGTTTTGTTGATTGAGGATGCTCCAGAGACTTGTTAATGACTTCTGTCTTGATTTGCAGTAACTCCAGCACTGGCATGCCTTGTTGACATGCTGATTCAGGTGCCAGAAATCTAGCAACAATGCCGGCTTTTAAACCAGCATGCTGGCTCTTGGTTACAACATCCTGAAAACTGGTTCTTGTATGCCAGTGTAGGTACCAGGTTTCTGGCTCCTGGACCAGCACACCAGCAAGATATGCCAGTGCCAGAAAGGACTCCAACCCCTACTGACAGATTAGCAAATCAACTCTATTCTCTACGTTTTAAGCCATATATCGCCTCTTCTGACATCATAACACATTCCAGTGCCAACAAACTCACATTTTTCAAAAGGGAAAAAAAAACAAAACAAGAAATGGCAATGCTTGTGAGGAAAGCCCCAGTGCCATGGAGGCCTTATGAAGGAATGGAGTCAGTCATACTAATACTAATAATGTATGCTCAGCGCCTAATAAGGTCCTAATGTCTCTTACGTAATTCAGCACCTGAAAAGAGGTCAGAGAGATGATTGATTAGCTGGTTTGCAACAAAATAAAAACTGGTACAGTATATGGTCGCAGCAATGGAAAACAAACAAGCTAAATGTATTCAATAACACTAAATGATTATACTAGGCCAGGGCCTAATGTCTGCCCGCTATCCATTCCCCTGCAGAGTGCTGCAATAAATTAAGGGCATACGTGGTGTAGCTAATGATGTTGTGAAGGGGCGAAGTTAATGATAAGTCTTGAACTCACCGGTCTGTGGCATTTTCAACTAAATAACACTCCTGTCATGCCTGGAGCCCTCTGCAGGCCCGGCTGCTGTTTCCATGGTTGCGGCTCTCATTGATAGTGTAACTAGGTGAGGAGGAATGAACAAGCGCTACTATGTAGTGAAAGACAGCTTCCTATTGAACTGTGTGTAAAAGCATTTGAATTTCAGAGATGCTGTGATACCGTTGAGATTTCTGAATCTGATCAGTCTATTGGAAAGCTTAGAGAGGGATGGGCTTTATAAAGAGATGTACAAGAGAACTGCACTGAATATAAAAGTAAATGTAGAAGTTGCTTTTTCAACACTGGTTACAATTATGTTACTGTTCCATCTATACAGCCCTGTCAGTTACATCACTGGTTGTTTCTGATTCACACGTGGGTGTTAAGTCCCATTTTAGAAGTGTGATGTAGTTTATGTCACTTTAAACAACAGTGTTAAACACAAAAACATAGACAATGACAGCAGAAAAATACCACTGGTCCATCCAGTCTGCCCATAAACCCTAACAAACCCAGGATCTATTGTACATACAGGGTTCTGATCCACACTACCCACCCCCATGCTCTGCACCCAACTGCTATCACCACAAGCAAGCATTAAGCCCTTCACTCTGTCCCAGTCATGTTTGAAACCATTGACAGTTTTGTTACCCACCACATCCATCAATTATATAGAAGAACAGAATGTATTTACTGTGTTTATTTAGTTTTTGTTAACCAGGTAAGTGCACTAGACAAATAAATGTCTATTTTTATGCACAACCCAGGAGATTACTACAGTCATAAGAGATTATGCAAGTCAAAATACCAGAGTGACTACAACTTGAGTATCACAGGTTACAGATGGTGAGCAAATAATGCATACATTGTGCCAACAATGGAAGAACTCAGCAAGGCTATAAATGACCGTTCTACATTAGTACAGTACTTTCTACTACCTGTGCATAAATGAGAAACATCCACTAGAATAACTAAAAAGCCTGTGGAGCTTCAACAGTAACAAAAATTAAACCAGTATTTAAAAATTAGCTTCTACAGAGAAAGACTTACAGCTTTCATGCAGTTCTTCTTTAAAGAGCACCTGATGTCTCAGGGAAAAACATGAGGAAAAAAATGTATTACTAAGCACACATCAGCTTAAATGGTATTTATTTTTCACATTTCAGGTTCTCGTTTTCCTTGTTTAATCATGCATACTAGCATGAAAGCTTGGCACTTCCCCCAACATTTCACCTTTTCTGGCTACTACACCTAACATCACAATGCTGTGGTTGTGACATCTTACAGTCTGTTGCTCTGAGAACGACTATGATGTCAACTCAGAAGCAAAGGATTATGATGTCACTGTAGGCATAGAGAAGCAGCTAGTGCAGATGAAGGGACATGAACAAGTGACAGAGGCTCTCTTGCATGCCAGTCATTATGTCTTTTACTCTATGGAAAATATTACAGGTCTGGAAATGGTTGCATATTTTTTCATGCAGTTTTCACACGAAATCTACTCGACAGCATTTTGCATATTTTACTGGCGGATTCTGTGGAAGTGAGGAAACAAAATTCCAAAGAGCTCTACCCCAGATAGGACTTCCAAGATTAACTCTTGCACATAGACACCGGAGGCTCCAAGATGCTGTTTGTAATTTTTACTTTGTGCAAAAGAAGCAAGAAATACATGGAAGAACTTACAGCACATAGCAGCTGGACAATTCAACAAGGATTGCGAGACGCAGTTCATTTGAACAGCAGATGATGATTTGCTGTTTGTTGAAATAACAGTTCCGTTCTTCATGGCTTGATATCTTGCACATGTACAGTATGAAAGCAAAAACAGGAGATGGAAGCAGTGGTGGTACAAGCCCGGTGCTTCGCTGTTGAGGAGCTTCTACCCCAGATACCCTTTGTTCATTTATTTATTAGTTGGTGACCGGGAAAAAAGCACATTGAGACAGGGCTCATTTCAAGGTGCAACCCAGAGGAAGAGGTACATAGGAGACAAGGTGAAGAAGTCTAACAAACTATATATACAAGTGTAAAAAGAAGAGAGGATAATGCTCAAAAATACAGGTAAGTAAACAGTCATAATTAGTGCTGGGGTGAAATTTCTGGTATTCTTGTAGTACATTAAATTGCCAAATTCACATTTGCGCAGTTTTAGAGAAAATTGCTCCAAATCTAATGCAATTTCGCTTTCTGTTTTTTTAAACTGTGCACTTTTTGAAAATGTGAGTTCTTAAAAATGTGCAGTTTTCAGAAAATAGCACTAGCCAGCGGGGGAGAAAGTTTTATGCACTCCATGGAGGAACATGCAACGAGCATCATTATGGCATTGCAGGTCCACACCTCCTCCCAAGAACAGGGAAAAGCATCCAACTGGCAGGATAATATGAGTCCCTCACAGGCCTCGCACCCAGCAATCCAGGCCATGTCCAGAAGAACCGGATCTGGATCAATGGCAGGGGTTGGGGTAACCTCGTAGACCTCGTCGGGAGGAGCAAGCTCTGGAGACAGATACACACAAGGCAAGCCCTGGAGGACTCTGGGGTGATGGGGCTGGGGAAACTGGTGGAAGGGAGACAGTAAGACATGGGAGAAAAAAAGGGGGAAAGGATGTAGACTCCAGCCTTGCATCCCATATCAGGTCCTTACCAGAGGTCTCCTTGCCCTGAGAATGACCTTTACCTGCTGTAATCCTATATAGCTTAAATCACCCAACATGGGGCTTTTAGGAGAGCTCCCCCTCCTTCCAGAGCATGATCTGATTGGGAGTAGGTAGGGGAATGAGATTATTGGCATCATCTTGCTAGCATCTTTTACATTTTCGCTCCATTTTCTTCCATTAGTCCATTCTCCCGCTGGAACCACATAGCCCTGTGGTTACCTTTTGCACATGCAGCAGGCCCCTTGGGAAGTAGTAACACCCTGGCCACCACAGTGGGTCACTACAGTGGCAGAGCACGGTGCCACCCTTCCTAGATTGGGAAGAATGCATGAACATCAGCAGTACTTGCTTTACCAGCCTAGGCTGCCCAAGCACAAGTAGCCCCTGGTCTTCTCCTGGTTGTAGGTCATTTGCACCATAGCACAATGCATCCTAATGTAATGGATTTCTGATTACTCCCTGTTACTCAGTCTCATCAGTATTGGTACCCACACAACATTCTGAGGCTTGTATCATAGCAGTACTAGTATACTGGTGGGGTTTGTGTGCTGAAAACCATGTTTGGGAGTTCATAAACACTGAGGTAGAAAGAGAACAAGACCAGAGGTTGCTGTTGCAATTTGCACTATGCAAGTTAGTTATGGATGTTGACAGTGAAAAGCAATTTGTTTCAGCTAATCAGAATTCAGGCATTAGCATGTTGTGTCGTTACAAGCTTTGACTCCTTTGTTATACCAAAATATGCGAACAGTAGCCCTGCATTCTGACTGACTTATAGCGAGGTTGTCAGTATGATATAGTATAAGATATGCAGAGATTCTCAGAAAAGAATGATCTGGACTGGTTGTTGTAAATGAGGTAACGGCTTGTGATGCATCATGCAGGACCTGATTAAATGGTGAAACGCTGAAATCTACACAGTGTATGCTCTGTCAAACATTCTGACATTATATATATTTCAGAGGGCAGCCAGCTATTCTTTAAGTGAAAGGAGAACAACGCTGAACGTGTAAGTCACTTGCTTTTGTACACACTGTTTTGAAATACTGGCACCAGTCCTGTTATTGCTCTATCAGGCGTTTCAGCAACCTCAGTGAGTGTTTCTTACATATGCTGTGGTGGTAAGTAGTACGTACTTTTCAAATGCAAGATTAAGCAGTGAGGCATGACAGGATGCCCATTATTATGGGTTAAGGCACACCTATGGAAGTGAGACATGAGGCAATACTGAATGAGGGTGCTGGGGAAGGGCGGGGGGAAGCGTGGCATGGGCAACCACAAGGAGTTCAACCAATCTCAGACCATTCAGACAGCAAATTGCTTTGCACTCCTGGAGGAGGGTCAAGTACCTGACTCTGTCGGGGAAGACTCTAAGTCTGTTCAGGGAAATGAGCAGGACAGCTTGGTGGCACCCAAGGGGGGGTGAGCAAGAGGAAATCCACAAGGACAGTCTTAGTGATTGGGGACTCAATGGTTAAAGGAGTGGAGAAGGTGGTGGGCCGGGAGGAAAGGGGAGTGAAATGATCAGATGCCTTCCTGATGCATCAGCCATCAGGGATATAAAAATAAAGGGATTATCCCCCTTCCTGCCCATTGAGAGATGACTTTAGTGACATAGTATACTGTGCTGCTCCCAAGTCCATACTGGCCAGAATAGATCCCCTCTTTCATTCCTTTTGTATGGGACTGTCCCCCCTGCACCCACCAGTTCTCTCTGTACTCATCCTTCTCATTCCCCTGCCTTGAGGCCAGATGCCTCGCCCGTTGTGCTTCTTTCTTTTCTAAATACTGACTTGGCTGTCTTCCCTCCTACCTTGCTTCCCTCCTCTCTCCCACACCCCACTTCTTAACCCTTATGCAAGTCTGGCTAGTGCTCTATCACTCTCCCCTCAATGAAATCCGATGCTGATTAAGCTGCCCCCTCCTTCTAATCTCCAAACTATGGGGTTCTCTCCCTCATACCATCTCCTCCACCCTCTACTCACCACTCACTCTAATCTTTCATCTGTGACTTCGCTACTCACTCTTGCAGTTGCCCCCAATACTGAACCTTAGGCTTATGTCCTCCAGCCGCCTACCTCTGCTCCCCCTTCACCCTGCACCTACGCTAGTGTAGTCCCCTCTCCTGCCTTCCCCAATCAACAACTACTGCTCCCACACTGAACACACTTTTTGCCACTGCACTTTGCAAATGCCATTATCCTACTGCACTTTATTGTACTTTAATTGCAAACACTAATATCCTCCAGCACTTTATTGTGTTGTTATATATTTAATTTCATACAATCATTGTCTTTGCACAGTTGTTATTTCTGATGCTTATTCACTTATTATTGTTATTATTGTATTATTGTTCTAAATGTTCCTTATTCTCCCCCCTTCCCAAGGACACATCTGGAAAAGAGAAAGAAAGAAAGAAAGAAAGAAAGAAAGAAAGAAAGAAAGAAAGAAAGAAAGGAAAGTAGGTTATGAAACAGATTCTTTTGTTCGCATTATTAATACAATTAATATTATTTAATAACATTTATTAAATAATGTATGGGGAGCCCTTATTACTGCTAAAAAGCGGTAAGATTATTTCTTGATAATCCCATCGCTATGACGTTAGGGGTTATAAACCCCTCTTGCATATGTCATAGCGATGGGAGTATCACTTGATCCGGTCTGCGCATGCGCGCATTTTAAGTAGTGGCTCCCTTTGAACGTCCACAGTGGTGAGTGGTCAGTTTCTTTATTTTTGTTTTCCCCATTAGTTAGGATAAATACTTGATGCCAATACAGAGCTCCTGCAATCCTCAGTTTTGACTCCCACAAGGACTCAGATCATGTAGAAGATGTTTGCCTAAAGGCACAGATCATGTGATCACGTTAGACCAACTGTGTCTAAGACCTTTAAACGTTATCCTTTTGAACTGTTTTCTCGTTTGAAGTCTGAAATTAGTTGTTGAGTTAGATTAAAAAAATGAAAAAAAATGCTTGTAACAGCTATGCGCTTAATGCCCTCTACTTTAGACAGGACAGCTACCCCTCCTTGTCATGCCCTACCTCTCCTGCCTCCCCCTGCACACAGCCTCCCCCCCACTTCCTTCCTCACCCCTCCCTGGCACTTACTGACAATTATCCCTCCCCTCACTGCCCCTGAGTGCTCTTACCACCACTCCTTACCCTCCGACAATGGCATTCCTGCCTGTCTACCACCACCCTCCCTACCCCCTCGCCAGCAGCGCTTATTTCTAAGTTTGCCATTGGATGTTGTGTCTTTCTACTTAACACTGGCACATTTTGAGGCACTATAATTAACTATGCCTCAGCCTCTTGCATCTTTTTACTGTGTAACTATGTATAATCCTGTCGACTTTTGTATGTATGTTTACCTTCCATTTCTTCAACGTGGGACCTTTGTAAATGAGCAGTTCCTGCTCAAAGGTATTTGTAATCCTAGATTTCAATAAAATAAAAAATAATGCATTTTCTTGTTGAAGCATTGTTCATTATTAAAATAAACAATTTTTTTATCTCAAGGTTGCCATGACGACAATAAACCTCTCGAGCTGTGTTCTCGAGGTTTATAAGGGTTGACATGGCAACCGCTTGAGGTGATTACACCTTGATAATCAACCAAACCTCAGGCATTATCCTCTGCGGTATAACTTACTTTCTACCCCTGATTATACGGTTCAGTATAATTATGACTGGAAAGTGCTGTCAACCAATCAGGTTTAAGCATTCTTGTTATCCAGTTCATAATTAATGAATAATATACAACTGGATATGCTATACCACGGGACAGTGCCATGAGGCTGTGGATTGAGTGTTTTCAGCCACCCACAAAGTGCATGGACTGAGCTCTACGCGTATCGAGGAATGTGTTATTGTGCCTATATAATGGCTTTTTTTTTTAAATGTATGTTTTTTATAAAAAGAAAAATTGTATCATTCATGTAAAAATAGAAATTTGTACTGCTTTCATAAGAAGTAATTCTTCTGTCGGCTCCCCCACCCCACACATATGGTGCTGAGCCAGAGCTTTGTTGGGTTGTGTTGCTGCACTGCACTCCCATTCGTCTCCTGTTGTGTTGTCCTTTTGTGTTATGAATTGTTGTGGTTCTTCTGCCCTCCAGTAGATTGCTGTTAGTCTTTTTATTAAATGAAGAAAAAAGTTAGCCACTTGAAGCGGGTTGGTGTCTGAAGTTGTGCAACTGGGTCCACAGGTGAAATTGGAAGCTTATTTTTATACAAGGCGAACATGCTGTGCCAAAGTATGTCTTTATTTGTTTAGGGTAGAAGTACATTGGGGGGGAGTTAGCAAGCCACCAGTTTGTTTTGTTTGCTGGACTACTGTGTCTAGGATTAGTGCAGCTGTGTTGTTTTAGTGCAGCAGTGTTGTTGGTCATTGTGGGGTTTCGAGTGTTCTACTGAGCTTTGTGGGGCTCGACTGGTACAAAAGAAAGATGCTTATAAAATTAAGACTTGTTGTAAAATGTCAAAGAAAAATTCTGAAGCCTCATTGGCTGAGAGACATCACCTGAAAAAGCTAGCCATGCACAGTCAGGTGCCGAATCTCATTATAAAGGCAAAAAAGCCTCATTGCCTGGAAAATCAGAGGCCAGTAATGTTTATAATGTTCCAAATTAAAATGAATTTAAACAAATAATTTTATGTAGAAAAAATCATATTAAAATGTTTCACTTTACAAATAATATAAAGAGCAGAAAGTCACTTAGTAAGTGTAATATGCCTTTTAGAGGTGTACATTTAAGGAACTAAATTCACTTCCCCTTGCGTAAAGACACTCAGCCTTTGGCCTCGTGCCTCACTCCCTGGAACATGTATTAAAGTCCTCGACTGCACACCCTTTTGTGGCTTACTGTTTACTTCATGAGCTCAGTTTTGGGTTTTTGTCAGACACCAGCAGCCAGATCATGAGGTTACTTTACCATGGGCTTCACCTAAGAGCAGGGACAGAGCTACCAGCAATATTTACAAAGTCAACAGGTATAAAAAACAAGTATTTGTCAATGCTGAATGTTTGCTTGCTGGCATTGGCATTGGTAGTGTAGGAGTTAGAGAACTGCAAAATAGGAATGGTAGTGAAGTATTGAATTGAAGCCAACCCCACCACCACCCTGCAGAGACTGACAGGCATTGGGGTGTGTCTTTGGGGCATCAGGCATAACGGTCACACCATTTCACCACACCCTACCCTGCAGACACTTACAAGGGTCACGGTGTGCTTTGGGGTCTTTGGGCCTTATGCTCACCCCATTCCATAAGGAAATATGGTGAGATGGGTGCAGTATAAGAGAATGGGGTTAACTTTGTGGTCGAAGAATCCAAGGCACATCTCGATGCCTGTCACTTACTGCAGGGTGTGGGTGGGGGTGGAATGGTATGAGCATTACAGGTGATAATCCCAAGTCACACCCCTGATGCCTGTCAGTCTCTACAGGGTGGGGCGTTATGATCGGAAACCCTAATGCCCCAGGCAATCATTGGTATTTTCACTCCAATTTTTCAACATGGATTTTTTTTGTGAACCCCCACCTCATGAACAGTGGCAATATCAGTTCATTAGCCGAAAGCTGATTTTGCACAGTGACTACGCCATTTGGCACTACAGGTGCGAAAACTCATTTCGAATAGGATGTAAAAAAATGACAACTGTACTGTATATGAGGAGGTGTAAAATGGCAATGTTGAAAATCTGGAGTGAAAATATAAAAAAAACTGGTTAAGTCAAGAGCATGCATAGAAACTGTAATTAGTTTGGGGACCGTTTACAGCAGATTGTCAACACAGGCATTTTGGCACCTCCGCTCATGAACAGCGTCACTGTGATTTTTGTAATCTGTCCCAAACACTGGTTTCCCACAGTGACCACGCATTTCTGCGCTGGAAGTGCAAAAAACACATTTCGGCCAGGGTGTGAAAAATGACAGCTGTACTATTCATAAGGAGGTGTGGAAAAATGCCACTGTAGAAAATCTGCACTGAAAATATTACAAATTCGTGAACTTACGAGGGCGCATGGAAACTGCGCAATGCACGCTCGTAACACAGTCATTTTTATGGACTTTTGTCACCAAACTTTCAACATAGCCATTTTAAGACCTCTGCTCGTGAACAGTGTCACTGTGATTTTCCTAATATGTCCCAAACATTAATTTTGCACACCGATCGTGCGATTGTGCGATATATGTACAAAAACACATTTTGGGTGAGAGGTGAAAAATGACAGCTGTACTGCTCATAAGGAGGTGTGGTAAAATGGCAATGTTGAAAATATGGAGTGAAAATATTAAAAATTTGCGAAGTTACGAGCGTGCGAAGGAACTGCACAACACACGCTTGTAAAACAGTCATTTTGGGAATATATTCACCAATTTTCAACATACAGTTTTGGGGCCTACCTCGTGAACTGTGACACTGTCGTTTTGTTACTTCGGTCCCAAGGTGGTTCCACACAGTGACTGCAAAATCACCTTTTGGGACAGAATAACAAAATAACAGTGACTGAGTTCATGAAGTGGGTCTCAAGAACCCCATGTTGAAAATTTGGTGAAAAAATCCCAAAATGGCTGAAGATATCATCAAAGTTGAAAACCCCATTTATGTCATTATACAGCTTACCGGCATTTCTTCAGTTCGTGGTCAGCTTTGAAGAGTGCAGGGCGTTCCCAGTCTTCGAAGATCGTCGCGCCAGCCTCAGAGGTAAGTATGGGGTGAGGGGGTATGGGAGGTGGGTGCCAGAGGGTGGGCGTGGATTAGGGGAGGTGCTGAGACAGTCAACAGGGACCGTTTTTCTTACAGGTTTTTTTTTTTTTTTACCTTTTTCAAGAAGACGACGCTGGACTTTTGCCATGCTGGGGTGGGCTCCCAGCTTGGCATCTGGAAGGTTGTTTGGGGGGCCAGTGGAGCTAATGGGGGATTGGGCACCCCCATTGGGCAAACAGATGGTGTACTGTTGCCACACTGGGTGGGCTCCCAGCATGGCAGTTGGAAGGTTGTTTTGGGGGCCAGTGGAGCCGATGGGGTATTGGGCACCCCCGTTGGCCACATGGATGTCAGACTGTTGCCATGCTGGAGTGGGCTCCCATGCGTGGCACCTGGAAGTCAGTTTTGGGGGGGCAGTGGAGCCGATGGGGGATTGAGCACCCCCATCGGCCATACAGTGTGCGGGTGGGGGGAGTGCATGAGCATGCTGGGGTGGGCTCCCAGCGTGCTAGTAGGTGTTCCAGTGGGGGGGAGGAAGAACTTTCTATGACAGACAGTTCAGATGCAGTGTGACATGCAGGCAATTTGCATACTGCCAAGGACGGCAGTATGCAAATTGCCTACACATTAGCACTGCTGATTGCAGTGGTTTTTCACTTTCAGCTGTACGGCACTGCATCTGAACTGCTGTCATAGACAGCTCCGACATGTATTGGTGCAGTGAGACAGCGCCTGCAAAAGGGAGCAGGGCATTGGAAGCTGAGTGTCACACCTATGAAAACTCATACGGTGGCACTATGTTTCTTGCACATGCGTGCAAGCAAACATAATGAGAACAGAATGAGTACAACAGTTATCTGAAAAAGCTTTTGAAGTATACATGATTAGTACCTCACTCACAGCTTTAAAGGCAGATACAGAACAATTGCTAAGGGGGGAAAATGGCTGCCAATGTTCCTTTTCACACTCTGTAGTGGTGTAATGATTGGCAATGAGTTTCTTTTACAGGATGACCATGCATTTAGCTATATCAGCACACAGCCATGTAACTGGTGTTTGCCATCGAGGCACAGGTCAGGAAGTATAGAAAAACCAGAAGCAGGTTCTAAATTCGTAAATAGCATTTTATTTTTCTCAATAACAGCAAAATAAAAATATAAAAATTTGTTCAGTATAACTATTTACAAAGACAGTTCAGAGAAGACAGTCCTTCTGAGTGTTTCTTCTCAGTTTCAAATCTGTCTCTCTCTTTCTCTCTCCTTGTCTTTCTAGCAAAAGCATTGCCACTCTTTAAAGGAAACCGGCACCCTCATATCTTCTAAATGTCGTTTACTTCCATGTCAGCAGACAACTCTTTACCTGTAGCTGTTGAAGATGTAGGCAACTGCTTCATTTAGTTTTCACACTTCATACTAGGCCCTGTCACTCTCCTGGGAGGGTCCATTTCGTGGTTGTTGAAATCACATTGTTCCTGAGAGCTGCATTAGCATATGAGAATGTGATGAATAATCAACCTTTAAACTCCCCAGTGTGCCTGTCTGCTTTACTAGTTTTAAAAGAACCAAGCTGCAAGAAGGTGCAAAATACCGCATTTACCTTCAGTGAGTTTTACAAGCTCTCTGAGATGTAATGCAGGTTTTTTCCCCCTTTAAACTCCATTCGGTTTCTAAGTTTCCAGAGAGTTTTTGCAGGTTATTTGTTATTTTAGCATAGAGATACATGATATAAATGGTTGATCTGACATCATGTTCTCATATGCTAATGCAGCTCTCAGGGACAATGAGATTTCAAAAACCACGAAATGGACCCTCCCAGGAGAATGAAAGGGCCTAGTACGAAGTGTAAAAACTGACTGAAGCAGTTGCATACATCTTTAACAGCTACATGAAAACAGTTGTCTGTTGACATGGAAACAAATAACATTTAGAAGATATGAGGGTGCAGTTTTCCTTTAAATTCTTTGCCTTGGTGACATCCAGCTTCTCACAGAATGTTCTTGCCAGTTTAGTTCCTTGCAGATTCAGCAAAACAGTACATAGTGACCCAGAACCAACCTCTTGTTTATAGCTCTGCAATAGGCTTAAAAACTGCACCTCAGATTAACCCCTTGAGTTCCAAATAGCTTTGCAATCATTTCAACACTTTGCAATCATTTCAACATTTCCACATAAAGAGTCACATATATTTTTATACCCGTATATATGCAAGGGGGAAGACAAGACAGAACAGCAAGTGAAGGGAGAGGGATAACGAGAGGCAGAGAATTGCAAAACTGTCGGAGTGATAATTTCTTAGGTCTCACCAGAAAATGTGGTTGCTCAACCAGACAAAGAAGAGACAGAAAAGGAGAGGATAGAATAGACCCTAGCATTTAAACTCTTTCTGCATAACAAATGGAGCAGGGCCTTATTCAACCCTGTCACAGTGTTGACCAGTAATAGTTCCCTATTTTAATTTCCCAGTTTATAAACATAGTTAGTGTTTTAAAGCTAGTTGGTACCCACTGTGAACCACTCTTAATATGGCCACTTAGTGCAGATCTGGTTTACTGGGTCATTTCCCCACTTCTAGCCTTCTTTCTAAGTCTAGGCCTTTCTAGGTCTGTCACTGCCACCATCATCAGCCTTCTTTCTAGATAAAGCCCTGATGGCCAGAAAGTGTATTAAGCCACACAATATATGTTTTTTTTTAGATTATTTATCCTCCTTGGGCCACCTTTCTGCCCCCGTTAGACCTCGCATCCTCTTGCTGGGGATCCGGCCGCCATCCGTCTCGATCAGGACCGCCGGCACTCTGAAACACCTGTGGCTTACCCCCTGCAGCAGGGCGGCAGGGAGCCCCCTAACTCCCCACCTTCTCGGATCCAGTTTGGGTGCCGACTTCCCGACGAACACTCGTGGACAGCCATCAAACAGCTCGAGAGGTGCCACATTTTCCTTGTTTGCTCCATCCCCCCCCCTTACTGGAGCCATGGGCATGCAATGATGCCAGCGGAGGCAGAGGCGCATGCGTCCACATTTCTCTCCCCCAGGCATCTGCCCAGACTCTGCCCAATGCTGTCACCCCGTGTCCTGACCCCCAGCCTCCTCCAGGGGGCAATCGGCATCAGGAAGTGAACACCCCCTTCCCAGAGAAGGAGAGCAGTCCAGCAGACACTCTATCCTTCTCCTCCCCACCAGCCCCTGGTGACCCATGCTCGTTCCCGAACACGAGTCGCCAGTGCAGCACAAGGTAAGGCATCCAGCGCCTCAGCCCTCAGCACCACCGGGATGGCCATAATACATGTTTTAGAAATTATTAAAACCATATCAGAATCTGAAAAAAATTTCTGAGAAGGTTCTTTTACAAAAAATGAGATGGGAAGGTGCTGAACGTATCCAAAACTGGCCCCCATCCCTACCAACAGCCAATCGGGGCCAGGATTTCCCCAGCCCATTTAATAACAGTATGTGAACAGTGTCATAAAATGGGTCTCAGAAATGTTGCAATTTCAATGACTGTCTGCATTCTGAGACTGTAACATTAATCACTGTTAAACTGTCACATAGAACCTCATCACCATGGTGCATGAATTCTTATGAAGAGGTAGCAGCATCCCATCTACTAGTGATGCTGAATGACTGTAAAGATGCCTTCTGACATTCTGAATCAGCATTCTTGAAAAGAGATGGTGGATCTGGACTACTTTATTAAAAAACTTCATCTCAATAAGGAAAACAATAAAAACATCTATCTCTAAATACCATTCTCCTTCTTTTCTTCATCCGGCAATGATTTATGGAATACAGAAATCGTGTTACATCATCACAGCCCTGAGTATTTATAAATCAAAACATAACTTATTACAAATATCTTCCCCGGCTCAGCACAACTAAGAGACCCTCGGCAATGCAATAAATGTTGGCAAGCAAGGGGCCTATATGTCACCTTTCCGTGTGAATCACAATGAATTGCCCAGTTGCTTCATTGCTTCCCTATTGTTTTCCCTCTCTGTGTTTTTTTTATCTAATTTCTCAAACTCTTCCGAGAAAATGAATTGCTGTATCTCCACAGAGCACAGATGTTTTCAACCACTCTTCATTAGGTCATTATTATTTGGCATGTTTTGCACTCTGCCTGTGGGAGAAACACTGCTGCTTAGCTGAAAATAGTTGTTAGGTAACCATTTACGATCACCAATACCATTGTTAAATGCTGCAAGGGAAGGAAGGTTTGCAGCTGAGCCCTAATTGTGTGATTTATTAAAGTGTGTATCTCAGAAGTGGGGGAAGGGGGCATTTGCTTAAGTTCCTGCAGCCCCTTTTTTAGTCGGTCCATCTTTTATTAGAGGCAGCATGGAGAATTGGGTATAGAGCACAGACTCAGGAGCCAGAGGACCCAGGTTCAAATCCCGCCAAATCCACTTACTAACTGGGACACCCTGGGAAAGTCATCAACACCTCTCAAATGCTTTATGAATAGGACTGCACATTTAACATGTACCTTTACCGTTGTTCCCTTGGAATATGAATATGCATAAACACATGCCCTGTATTATGGCCCCACTTTCTGAGTGATCTTAACGCATTTTTTAGCCCTCGTTTCTAAAATCTTCCTACTTGCCAGAGTTCAGCTTTCTTTCTAGTATCAGAAAATATATATAGCTGAACTCAGGCACAATACTGCTTGCATGAGCCTCGGGACCCACCATAAGGAAGTGCGGCATTGGCAAGCAATGGGAGTCCTGGAGGGTCACGCAAGACTCTCTCCTGGGTCGCTGTGAATGTTGCGCTCCCTATACGTGGTGGCAACACAATGCAATGAGGAACCAAGGAAAACAGGGAATGCCTACCCAGCGAACATTCACCTGTGCGAATCGCCTGTACACAAGAGAAAAGTCAATGTTCCAGTTGCTCTGTACCACTCACTGCAATGCAGAGCCTGTTGTGTAAAGGTGCCTTAAGATATATAGGGGATGTACAATGGCCTAACTCAAAATATGCAATTTATTTTTATGTGTGAGGGTGCAAGACCATAATTCATGAGTGGTGGAGCCATGAGCAAGTTATGAAAGCCCAGCCCCGCCCACAACTCACAAGTGATAATGAACTGCATATTTTGAGTCAGACCATTGCGTATATTGCTTATACAACATCTGTTTACTGGTATAACTTTTGTGGTTCTCTCATCCCTGCTCTCTGGTTGATTCAGTAGTGAACTATAATACATACAATGTCCAAGGTAGTGTTTGTGACACACCCAATTTGCAAGATAATATGTTACCTTGTACGTTATGTGCCTAGGTAACACACTTATCTTTGATCATTTCAATTTTTTAACACTTGTTGCATAAACTGGTGTTTTACAGCCAGCCCAGCTGCATGGAGGGCTGAGGCCTGAGTGCATTATCTGCCACCATGCTGGCAGTCAGAGTTTGGGAATGTACTTGCATTGCTGGGGGCCAGCCACGGGAGATGATCAAGCATTCGATGGACTGCTTTCCTCTCCTGGGTGTGAGGAAGGGAGGGAGGGAGGGCATGTTGGCTCTGCCGAAAGATTACCACCAGGTAGACACATGGTGGGAGTGTGGGATGGGAGCAGCATGAAGGGAGGGAGCTGCAGGATCCATGCGACCCTTCACGGGCATGCACCAATGTGTGTACCCCAACTAGGGTATAGGAGAAAATGGGAGGAAAAACGAAGGTGAGGCAGGTGTATATGATGCCCTTTACACCAATGATCCTCCACTTGTGCCACCACCAGGGTCCACCTGACTAAGATCAGGATGTGAGATTCTGGGGGTGGTGGGGATGGCCTGTCATTCGGCCCATCATTCAGTGGACCTGCATGCTCCGCCAAATGATTGCCACCTGGTTGAGGCCATGTGAGAGTGAAGGTCAAGGAGAGAAGTAGGAGGAAGGGCTGTGGGACTCCATGGCATACGCTTGCCTCCACACGAGCATGGTCATGAGTGCGCCTCGGTATGGGGAATGGGGAGTAAATTCTGGAGGAAAACCGATGGCAAGACAGGCATAAATGATGCCTGCCTGCTGTATCACCATCCTACTGGAGGCTAATGACTGGATGTGTGTGACTTTGGGGGGGGACGGCCCTTCCCCTCTTGACCCCACCATAGGGGGCAGTCCATGGGGGTACCAGGCTTCCAGGTGAGTACTGGGGAGGTGCCAGATGGTAGAGGTCAGCAGGGCAGAGCTGAGGGCATGCCCAGTCTATCCTGGCCAAGGAGAATAAATAATGGATGGAAAAAAAATGAAACTAACATTATAGTGGAGTTGCTCGGATACTGCTGGGGCTGTCTGAGGATGGGGTGGATAGACATTGGGGTGGGGGCTGTTTGTGAATCCACCAAGAGTCAAGTCTAATGAATAAGAACCTAGAAACTCTTCAGCTGGTTCATGATTTCAAACCTGTTTTTGAGCCTCAAAATTTGTATGCCTTTACATACTGACTATGTGTTAATTACATAATAATGGATGATTTACATTTCAAACCACTAGAAATATTTTTTGTACTTTATTTTAGGTCTTAGTATATTCCTAATCTATAGAGTGGAAACCAACAAGTGGAACCCCTTCTCTTCTGTTTTTATTTTATTAATTAGTATTTCCCTTGGGCATTCATTTCTGTGGACTTAATTTGCAGTTTTACATCATTAGTCACAGGGAGCTGAGGAATTAGATAGCTGCAGGACATACTTAATGTGATGGATTATATGATATAAATCACAACTCTATTCCAGAAAATCGCACTCTAGAATTAAAGCCCTCATCTTGCCCTGTATCAGTACAGCAGTACCAGCTGTGGTACATTTTGCTAGTAAGCCTGATACAAATCCTTGCAGGGTGTCCAGAGTCCAGACATGTCTTTATGGCACTTGTGGAACCCACGATACCTTAGTAGTGTGCAAGAATGCACAGAGAGGTGGCCGGCCCGGTGGCGCTGAGGGTTGAGGCGCTGGACGCCACACCTCACGCAATGCTGGGGACAGAGTTCGGGAGCAAGCTCAGGTGCCAGGGTCAGCAGGGGCAGGTCAAGGATTGAGCCCCTGCTGGGCTGCTCTCTTCCCCAGGGGGGAGGGTTGTGGATTGCCCAGCATGCCAGCGGCTCCCAGTGGAGACCGGGGGCACTGCAGCACATAGAGCAGCACGTGCTCAGCGTGGCTGATGCAAGGCATGGTTGCCATGCACCATTGCGTCAAGGCATGCACCACGCATAGGAGGGGTTGAAGTGAGCACCAGAACAAGGAAAAGCCCAGTCTGTGGGGTAGTCGACGACACCTGCCCCCATGCCTATGGCCGGGTCCATTCTACCTGGCCTCCCAGGTTCCTCCGCCAGGGCCCTCACCCACAGCTGGAGACTATGAAAAAGAGTGCCCAAGAGGGAGGGGTGGCCCCACCCAGGAGGGGGTTAAGTTAGGGGTGCCGACTGTGGGATGAGGGGGAGGAGAGAGGAAGCTCAGGTCGGAGGACTTCAGGCAGGGCAGGGACACACAGGATGCCTGAGAGAGGCCCAGTGGACCGCGAATGGAAGGAAAAATAGTTAAAAAAAAAATACACTGAGAATGAATTTCCTAATGTGTGAAGTACTGATGAAAAAAATATTAAGAGATAAGTCAAACATAAAAATAACTACACTGGCTCTAAACCATAAATGATATGAGAACTTTCTTTCGCTGATACTCAAACCCTTATAGACATTATTCACAAATGGTGCTAAGGCCAGATAAAGAAGGTAAAAACCAGAGCAACTTTGCAGTACCTACTTGTCTGTATTTAGCACCTTTATGCAACATCACAGCAGCATCTCCCTCATCACGCATTAAAAAACTTAAAATTGCAGTTTAGACTGGCCCGCTGGTGCAATAGTAGCACTCGTGACACTGGTGACCCCAGTTCAGAAACTAGCCTTGGGCACTGGTGGATGTCCAGGGAATAAGAGCGATCTAAAGAGGACATTCTCTTGCTCCAGGGAGGGAGGGTAGCTGCTTCTGCTACCACATTGCCAGCTGGCTAACCATGCATTGTAGTGCTGCAGAGGTATAGAAGGGAGGTGGGATGTCAGCTGGGCTCCGCTCAAGTATGCATCCTGTGCTTAAGCATGGTGCTCCTAGTACACTGATGTCCCGAGGTGGAGCACACCAGAAATGTGGAAACTCCCAGCCTTGCGCAGGATGATCCTGGATCCTGGTTGGGACAGAGTAAGGGAGAAAGTTGCAGGTAGTGGGGGGGAAGAGGGGTAGAGGGGGTACTTGAGAGGGGTCAAGAGGGATGTGGGGAGGGAGGTCAGTTCCTTCTTCGGACACAGTGGGTACTGCCCATTTGAACCGACTAGACAGAATGAAAGGTCTTTATCTGCTAGCATATTCATATGCTCTTATGGATCCCACTGCACCCTGACTCCTGCCTCTGGCCACTCTCCCCACACCCAAGGAACCACTGTCTTTGTATCCAGGAGAAGGTGGAAGGCAGGAGTTTGGCTCAGCTGGGCCTCTCTATGGAACTGAAAGTAGAGAGGAGGTAAGTACCAGAGATGCCAGGGGATGGGATTGGGCCTGACTCAAGGGAAATTGGCAACTACATAGGTTAAGGAACTACTTACTGTTCAAACCTCATCTTAAAATTCCCCTGTGACTACATCTATTGCACATTGCTTTCTGTATGATAACAAAACAAAACGGTAATAGTAAATGCAGACTGAAAATAGAAAATAGAGTTAGAGTTGACATTTTGACCATAGGTCTTCTTCACGAATTATCTATGTAACCCCCCTGTCACCCGGGGTTACAAGAATCCCGCTTAGATCTAGTGGCAGGCAGGGAAAGGCAGCTTATGAGACACCGGTTAAATGGGTTTCACACTGTCTCACTATGTCCTCAGTCTCAGCTGAGCTGGAGGGATGACATCATATAAATTCGCACATAGCATAGCCACATTGGAATGCTGCAGCAAAGGGAAGCTAACTTAGAACTCTGAGGGATTTTGTAATCAGTGTTGGGCAGTGAGCAGTGGAAGAAGGAGGGTGCTGCAGTGGCAGCCCTCAGAGCCTAGCTCTGAGTAGAGCTACCCAGAGATAGAGGGTGTGTGTTCTCGCCTAGAGAAGGACACAGAAGAAACCTGACATAGTGGTAAGAGACCACTCTCCGGCTTGTTCCAGTGCCCCATCCCTGGAGGGATTGGGGAAGAGACCAGCAATTCAGGGGCAATCCCCTGGCCCTGCTGAAGGAGGGAAAGCTGCCTGATGATTTTTAGAGCAAGTATTGAGGTACCAAGATGTGTTTTTCTTTGCCAGAAGCCCTGGGGCACCTACAAACCAGTTGGTGAGTCTGCTCTGATTTAGAGCCCATGTTTTCACTGAGACAGTGTGTAAAGTATCTGCTACTGTGGGGTCCGGAAAGGACAGCCAAGTATAGTACTTGAAGTTTGTGAATGACTTTAAATGCATCTAAACAGTGGGGGTCTACAGGGATGGACATAGCCACTCAGAGAACATTACAAGTCAGGACACCAGTTCATGAAGAGTAGAGTGTTAAATGTGATATACATTTCGAGATAGCATTCTAAAAACCAGAGAGGTTCACAAGGAAAGGTGTTGATTCCAAATGAATGGCCGGGCATGGATTTGTGAGCGAGAGGTGGGAGACCCCCCCATCTGGCGTAACCAGATTTACCTCCACAGGTTCACTTTGGGCACCTACAGCTTTCTTCTAGGCACTTGGCCAGTGTCAGCAGAAAGTACCCAGACATGGGATTGAGGATGATGTTTTCCCTTATGGAGCTAGGAAGTGCTCATGGGTGGTAGAGGGAGCCACCAGATAAATATCCATGTAATATGGAGAAATGTCCAAATGCTGGCTGAGGTGCCACGCCAGGGAATCCAAGAGAAGAGTACCAGTTCGGGCTGCCAGCCCAGTGTGTTCAGAACCTGAGGGTTACAGTGTTGGGAAGAAGATGTGTTCTAGTCTCCGTTAATCTGCATTACCAGGGAGTGTAGCCCCATGGGGGTCCATCTATGCTTTATTATTCTGTTGTTGTTGTTGTGAATAAAAGCCACACTCTAGAATCCCACTCCTGGTTTCGATATTTCAATTATTGCTACCTGTGTCCGGATTACTTGGTTGCCTCTGTGCAGAAGTTTCAAACCTAGCCAAAATGCCGAGCAGCAGTTTTCTCCCCGAACCCAGGCAGCCAGGTAGTGGGTTACAGAAATGGAGGCACCGCGCATGAAAACAAACAAACAAAGGAAAAAAAATAACATCAACCCGACCCCTGGTGGTTACATCTAAAAGAGAAAAAAGGAAAGATAGTGGAGAGTAGCTGGAAATAAGGGATGTACTATATATAAGAAAGAAAGTAGGGGGAGGCTCTGGAAGAAAAAGTGATAATAGGTTAGCTAAGAATAGAATCTGGAAAACGAAAAGGTGATGATAGGTATGAAAAGGCATAGTAGGAGTGAATGAGCTAAGGAGTTCTCAAGTGGAGACTAGTTAACAGGGCCTAGTAAGAAGGCTGAAATGCAACAAAATGTGGGGGAAGCCAACAGAGACATCTGTGGAAAATGAAAAACAAAGGAAAATAAATGTGCACACGTAGCTGGAATGCCCATGTAAGTATTTCTACATTGTAGTCTGTCTTTTTTACCCCCACTACTGTTATATATTTGCTTGCATGTGTGCATGGTACATTTGCATGTGTGGGTATGCCTGCACATGCTTCCATCCAGTGTGTGTTTTCCTTTTTTTTTTTATTTTCCACAGATGTCACGGTCTCTGTCTGCTTCCCCCACATTCATCACATTTCAGCCTTCTTACTAGGCACTGTTAATTAGTCCCCACTTGAGGACTCTTCGCTCATTCGCTCCTACTATGCCTTTTCATAACCATCATCATTTTTTTGTTTTCTAGATTATATTCTTAGCTTGCCTATTATGTGTGGTTCATAGCTCAGTGCTTACGTAACATATAGTTGAATGATGAATAAGGTTGTTGGATACAGAGACCAGTCTAGAGAGGACAACATTTACTAGGTAATAGTATAGAATGTATTGTGCTTAGGTACTTGGATGCTTGAAATGAGTCATTTGATAATATTTGATGGTTTTGGCCTTTCTCTGTATCCCACCTGTACGAAGGAAGCTTGGTTTAGAATTATGAAAGCCCCCCAAAAAATAAAATATCAACGATTGTTCTGTAACTGAATGCTGAAGAAGTCGTGCACAACAACTTAATGATAAGAATAGACTATCACCTCCTCCAACTCCAGAGAGTGTGACCAGTAGCACTCAGGAAAGGAAAAACCCCCTTGTGGGGAAACCTCTGAGGACCCATGGCTACTGGCCTGCCCATCCTTCTGGGCATACTAAAGGAGAGAGATCCCAATTAAACTAAATTAATCAGCTAAATATGAATTCTAATTTGTAGAATTCAATCCAGATGAACGGAGCTTAAGAAAGAACTGAATTGTAATGTCCAGAGAAGTAATTTCCTCCTAATAAAGTCCGAGTCCGAGAATCCATGTATAATACAGAATGATGGAGAGCGGATATATGCAGAACCTTCTTCCGGACTTCAGTTGATAGAGGGCATAATCCATGAAATGTATGATGGTGGAGATGAAGTTGATGACTGACGAACTGAGTACAGGAGACCAGACGCAGATAGTTGCATCCAAACTTGATGTCAACGAGGCAGGATGAATAGAAGTAGTACGACTTCTTGATTTCTAATAGAGGGCTTGTATAGTACGTGTCATGAATGAAGGCTTGTAGCCAGGCTACCGACTGATGAATCCAGTTCTGATAAGTGAAGTATAGTCTTAAGAATTGATGTGAAGGCAACGGCTGTAGCATTGAGCTGAAATAATGGTAAGTTGCAGAGGATAATCAGAGACACTGGTGCGAGATATGAAGCATCCAAGTAGTAGAATATGGTGAGCCCAAAAAGTAAGCAAGTCAGTTGGACTGCTAATCTGAAGTGAGAGGTAGAAGGAGCAGGGATTGCACCCACAAAGGCAGATGAGAAGGAACAAGACGTGGCAATCAGCCCCTGAAGAAAGTGCAGCTTAACCGACAGCTGGTGAGGTAGGAGAGAGAGGCGGCTGATTCCAGGTATGAGCAGCGCAGACAGACCCATGGAAGTCTGCTGGTAGAATAGAACATGGTAGTTAGTCCCTCGGCAAGTAGCTCAGCTGTTCCATCAGCTGGAGAGGTAATGAGAGAGGTGACTAGCTCCAGGTAACAGGAAAATGCAGCCAGACCTACGGAGGTCAGCTAGTAGGATAGCGCATGGCATACAGCCTCCAGGAGACGTATCTTGAGTCAGTGTAGAGCACAGTAGTACTGTATTTGTAAGGCAGACATAAAGAATGGAATGGTGCTGAGGACTGACGGATCCAGTAGATCAAGGATGGCACGGATCGCATTGAAGAGACCGTAGCATAGGGATGGCAACTTGACGAGGAATAGCATTCAAAACTGTAGATATGCAATGGTTGAGGCAGCAACAACGAGACAAGACCCGAATAGTCGAGCATAAGAGTCCTGGATGGAGATAACTGAAGAGGCTGAGTCAAATGGAGTAGTGTAGTCACAGGTTCAAGAAGCAGTACAGCACAATCAGGATAAGGTCTTGATGAGTGGTGCAACTAAGTGTCCTGGAAAGGGTGAAGCAGCAGCAGTTCCACACGGCTGAAGCAGCAGGGCAAAGCATCCAAGAATAGAGGAGGAACAAAGAAACGGCCAGATGCGGATCCAATAAAGGAGCTTCTGACTGGAAGACACGGCAGCAGGGAAGCGTAGAGTAGAATGCGGGAATCTCCAGGCCTTGATCAGGCGAGGCAGAAGTAGATAAACCTCCCAGCCCGAAGGGCGAAGGCAGGTTGTAGAAGTAGGCGAATAGTAGGTAAACCTCCCAGCCCAATGGGCGAAAGCAGGTCATAGAAGCAGGTGATTCTGGTGCAGATTAGGAACAATGCCCTTCGGTCCATAAGGCACAATGCTGACTAGAAGCAATGGCTAACCTCCGGCCCGTGGGCGAGGCAGATGTAGAGCAATGGTAGAGAAGCAATGGGATGTGGAATGGCATGCAATGCAGAAGGTCACATCTTGGTATGTAGAGATTGCAGTAAATATTGAAACACAGAGTAGATGGGTACCAGTAGATGAGAAGAACAGTAGATTATGATGGCAAGTTAATCGTAAGGCAGCATCATAACAGAAGTCGATAGAGCAGTCCCAAGCAACGAATGTGCCAAGAATCAACAGGAGTATATGCAAAGCCATCATGTACTCTAAAGGAGGTTGCAATAACTGTACAATGAGGGAGCGAATGGTTGTAATCTGTAGTATATTTATTTTATTTATTTATTTATTTAAAATTGTTGACCGGGAAAGGCACGCTGAGCCGAGGCTTGTTTCCAGGTGCGACCCGGGTGCATAATACAAAACAGGGAGCATAGATATAGATAAACTATAGATATACAGAAATGATGACACTTAAAAGAAGATAAAAAGGTACAGTATTTGTAAATTACATGGAGAAATTGACGGTACAGTTACACTTATGAAGGGCTTCAGAGTGAGAAAAACAATATATATTTCTTCTCTAGACCATTTAAAATTCCTGGACTTTCAGATAAGAGCATACAATTGTTTGATTCCTGCAGTGACTTCTCAAAAACTAGGGGTTGCACTAGGGTCCGGGTGGGGGATTTGGTGCACAGCTGAGGCAAGGGGTGGGAGGAGGAGCCTGAGAAGCTGTTTGAAGATGGTTAGGGAGGGGCCAGGTGGAGGTTGGGAGGAGGTTGTTCCATAGGAGTGGGAGCCAGTAGGAAAAAAGCAGCTTGCCGGAGGCTGAGAGGGGCGAGAGGTGGAAGGTGAGCATGTCTGTGCGAGAGTGAGTGGCCAGAAGGGTTGGCTTGGGAGAAGCGGGAGGAGAGGTGGGAGGAGAGCCGAGCCAATAGTTCGCTATGAGAGGCGCTATGGGTTTTCCGCCTATGTGAGTGGCATCAGCGATAGAGTTGAGAGTAGTTGGCAGTGATGAGTGAGTGGGGGGGAGGCCGTGGCGAAATGGATGAAGGAGTTTAGCAGGACATCAGGCTTAGCAAGGGAGGAGGAAGGGGCTGTGCCATAAATGACGTCTGCGTAGTCTAGTACTGGTAGGATGGTTTTACGTATGAGTTCACTCCGAGTTGGGAGGGGAAGGCAGGCTTTGTGGTGGTAGAGGATGGCAAGTTTGGGACGGAGTTTGGTGCAGATGGCGTCAACGTGGGTGGAGAAATTTAGGTTTGAGTCCAGCCAGACTCCCAGATACTTAAGCGTGGGTATAGTTTCGAGGTATTTCTTCAGGGTGTAGATCGGGGGCAGGCGGGAGGCGAGCTTTAGTCTTGTGCGAAACCATGGAGACAGTTTAATTGCATTTAGTTTAAGCTGATTTTCTGGAGCCAGGCTTGTACCGGTTGAAATCACTTTGGAGGTTTGGGTGAACACTGCCATGGGAGGGCCTGAGGCATAGATTACGTGTCGCCAGCGTATAGGTGCACGCTGGAGGTGAGACAGGCTGAAGGGAGGTCGTTTATAAAAAGGGAGAAAAGGATAGGGCCAAGGATGGAGCCTTGGGGGATGCCCACGAGGATGGGATGAGGGTTTGAAAGGGTGTCCCCGATTTGTACTTGCTGCATCCTGTTTTGGAGGTAGGACTGGAACCAGTTTATGGCCTGAGTTGCGAGGCCGAAGGAGCGCAATTTGCCTAGCAGTAGAGGGTGGGAGACTGAGTCAAAGGCTTTGGCTAGGTCAATAAAAATGGCAGTAGTTATGTGCCCTGCGTCCATGGTGGAAAATATGGAGTCGGTGACTTGTAGCAAGGTGGTGGTGGTGGTGGAATGAGCTTTTCTGAATCCTGATTGATAAGGGGAGAGGGAGTTATTTGTAGAGAGAAAAAGGGACAGCTTTGATAGCATAAGGAATTCTTGGAGTTTGGCAAGAGAGGGAAGGAGAGAGATGGGTCTATAATTTCCTGGGAGGGAGGGGGCGCCACCTTTAAGGAGAGGTAGGATTTTGGCGAGTTTCCAGGCAGAGGGGACAGTGGCTGTGTCGATCGAGAGATTTAGTATGTGGGTAATAGGAGTGACTATGGCAGCTGCAGAGATGCTGAGCAGACTGGGATGCAAGCCGTCTGGACTGGACTTTGACAGGTTTAGGGAGGAGAGAGAAGTGTAAACTTCCAGGGGTGTGAAAGGGGGAAAGTGGAAGCCGTGGTGAGAGGTAGGGGGATTATTGGAGGAGGTAGAAGGAAGGGGAGACTCGGGCTTGGCGCAGGAGATGAAGAATGAGTTGAAGAGTTCGGATACAATGGCCCGGTCGGAGGCTATATTACCATCAACTTTTAGGCTAGGGCTGGCTTGTTTTGTGCGTGGATTTATAAGATAGTTTATCACCTTCCAGAAGGACGCCGGGGAGGCTTGGTGAGCGAGAGTTGGGCCTTGAAGTACTGGCTTTGATAGTCAATAGCTTTCAGGCAGTTGTTTCTAAGGGTTTTGTAAGAGAGCAGGTCGCTGGTAGCTAAGGAGGATTTGTAACGCCCAGGCCTTATCCTGACATGCCCCAGGGAGATTAGGGTCACTTGATCCAAGGGTGGTGGTATTTCCAACTCGGGCTTTCCTGAGGGGTGCGTGGTGGTCCCAAACGCTTAGGAAGATGCTGCGGAAGTGGGAGAGGGTGGTGTCGACGTCATGTGAGGCAAGGACTGGGAGCCAGTCAGTGCTTGACAGGTCATGGAGAAGGGCGGATTTGTCTAGGAGGTGTAAGGGGCGGGTAGCGATGAATTTGGGGCCAGAGTGAAGTGAATGGATTTTCTGGATACAATAGGTAATACAGTGGTCGCTTAGGGCATCAGAAAGGATGCCTGAGGCAGTGATCCTATGGGGGTGGGAGGTTAGAATCCAGTCGAGTAGGGTGTGTTTTTGAGACCGATGATTTAGATGGGTGGGTTCCTGGATTAACTGAGTGAGATTTAGAGCTTCAATCCTCAGGGCTGATGGTTTTGTGGAAGAGGAGAGCCAGTTTAGGTTGAAATCGCCTAATAGAATGAGTTCGCCATTTGAGGAGGTTGAAGAGATAGTGGAAATGGCTGAGATGAGTGAGTCAGATGAGGGTTTCGGAGGGGTATATAGAACACCAATATAAAGAGGGGTGGATGAGGGGAGAGATAGGTGAACGACTAAGGATTCGTGGGAGGATGGGCGTGATTCTTTGAAAACTACCGAGTACTTAATGGAGTGTTTGATATACAGTGCTACCCCCCCACCACACTTTCCACGGTCCTGTCGGAATAGGATATAGTTAGGTATGGCAAGAGAGGGGTTGAAGATTTTCCTTGAGAGCCAAGTTTCTGTGATACAAAGTATCTGTAGATAGTGGAAGTACCAGGCCATTCCTAGGCCAACAGCAGGAGGCAGAGCGGGAGCAAGAATGGAGAAAAGCAGTGGTGAGTGAGGCAAGCTTAGGTAGAAGCAAGCCATACGGTCCAAATGAGGAATGATATACAGTACTAGAATGCAGTCCAGATGGGAGTAATCCATAGGTAAGCATGCCAGTTTCAAGCAACATTTAGTCCAGGCAGAAATCAAAGGGCAATGAACAGTAGGAAGAGATGGGCTGGCTTGTAAAACAGCAGACTGGTGAGTAACTTCTCAACCCCACAAGATGAAATTCCGAGCAATGGCCTTCAAATCATAGCAAAGGCTAGAATGAGCGACATAACCGCATAGTAAACAAGGCATGTGTAGAGACAGTAGGCCCATGGAGATGTGATAAGTAATGTGACTATCAACGTAGCTCTAAGGTTATAGTCAAGGCCACTGTTTCTCCGTGATTCCGTGATCACGGACGGAATCCCGGAATCAGGCTCCTCTCGCGGCATTTTAAATTTCCCGCCGGAGAGTCGCGGAATTCACACTGCTAGCGTGAGCGTTCGGGAATTCAGCTGTATAAGAACAGCAGACTTGCCTCAGATGTGCCCCTATTTGCTGCGAAGATGTAACCTGGAAGAAGAACCATGCTGCTGAGAGAAACTCCAAGACCATGCTGCCCAGATCGCCACCACCAGAGTCGGGAGACCCATTGATTTTTTTAATTGTATTTGTATTCCTGCCTTGTAATCCGCATGGAAGAAGCACACCGAGCTACCCAGATGCTGCCGCAAGAGTCGGGGAGACCCATTGATTTATTTAATTTTTACTTCAGCCCCACACAGAAGAAGCACACCGAGCTTCCCAAACGCTGCCGCCAGAATCGGGGAGACCAAGCTGTAATTACCGCAATGAAGAAACGCACCACAAACTTCAACAACATCAGGTACTGTCCCTTTTTTGTTTTTCTGAGTCTCGCACTGCTGCCTGCCATCTTCTGTGTGACCCCCCCCCAGCATTTCAGACTCGGCATATTATCTAAGCCCAGGTAGTAAAGAGTGCTGCTGGAACAAAACTAAGTCTATCTATCTATTATTTGGTGGAGATTGTATGCTACTTGCTCCTGAAATGGGTGCGCTTGCTCCCAAATGGGTACTTTGAGAACATTATCCACCTGTATACATGTAACAGAGTACTGTACCCTTTTTCTTTTTATATCTGTTAGCCCATATTAGATTTAATTTGTCTCTTTGTTCTATATCCTTATGTACAAGTTTTTCTCTGTGCCATGTAATGTGAGAGGCTGTAGTTGGAAACAGTCACATGCTGTATTATTCATAGACAGTAATCTTATTCTTTTGAAATAAGTATAAGAAAAAGCATAAAACAATTCTTGTGGGCTGTTGGTTAACTATCTGCAGCTTATCCAGTAGGCAGGAATGGTCCTTTTCTGCCATCAAAGTCTATGCTTTTATGTTTCTATTAGAGCAGCAGAGTCCCCTCCAGGAGGTTTGCTAAACGTTAGGGGTTGGGGGAGAGGGCTAATGAATATGTTCTTGGGAAACACTGTTTTAGGGACTTCTAGCGGGTCTATTTAAATGGACATCTGACCACCCCTTCTTTGCAAATATTCATCTACTTTGTGACTGTACCTGCACCTCAGCTGCATACACTTTGTTTTATTCACAGTAACAACTGAACTCTGGCAGTCAATCATTCACCACACAGGAAATTCTAACATTTATTTTAGATTTTTATTAAAGATTGTGTCACTTTAGGTGATGCAAGAGCAGGGGGTCATTAAAGCAGCAGAGTCTGCTGCTCTAATAGAAACCTAGACTTTGATGGCAGAGATAAGGACCACTTGGTCCACCTAATCTGCCAATTTCCTGCCTACTGGATAAGCTGCAGATCCTAGTTGACCAACAGCCCCAAGAATTGCCTTATGTCTGTCCCATGCATTCTTGAATTCTCCCACAGTTTTAGACCCCACAAGCTCCTCAGAAAGGCAGTTCCATGCCCACCACCCTTTCAGTGAAAAAATACTTCCTCACATTGCCCCTGAGCCGCCCCTCTATATCTTCAAATTGTGTCCCCTTGTTCTTGCACATCTCTTTTTCTGAAAGATGCTACCTCTTGACTTTGCTGATTCCACTGGAGGTACTTAAAGTTTCTATCATGTTCCACCTCTCCCTCCTCTCCTCATGGGTATACATATTAAGCTCATGTAGTCTGGGTAGTGTATTTGTCTGGGTAGTGTATTTGTCGACCCATGTTCAGTAATCAGTACTTGAATTGTGTTTTTTGTACATATTTATCTTTATAAATCTTTTAAAAATAAAACATTAATTGCATTTTAACTTTGAGAAGTGTATATTATACATATCACAGAACACATTGTCAACATTGAAACAAAGACTAGATTTTGGTGTCTTTAGTATCGCACAGACTTCAGAATTGGTTAATCCATGTGAGAAAAATGTTACTGTTACATGAGACCATTTATTTTCACTGGCTGCATTGAACTGAGAAGGGAATATTTTAATAATTATGTCAGTTTGGCCAATGGAGTTCCACAGTCATTAGCCTTGATAGCTGGTAGATGCACAACTTGGATAGCTAATATAACATGCAATATGAGATTAAATGTTCTTGTTTTCTGCTGATGTGACTTAAATCTGCATAAAACGTGATAAAACACTGACAGACAAATTTATTACTTAAAATGAGTGAATACTATAAAGTTTTGGATTACCGGAAAAATTCCCGGAAATTGGATTCCCAAACACCGGTAAAATCCCGGAATCCAGGATGGTCAAAATGGAATTTGCTTTTTCCAAGCACCGAAAAACAGTGGCCCTGGTTATAGTATGCATGCCCAAAATAGCTTAAGAATGAGAAAACTTCGGGACACTTACAAGCAAGGTAAACTGAAGAGCGAAATAAGGTGTTATACAGAATTCGCAGCAGCTGAGATAGACAGGGAGGAAAGGCGCAGGACAGCTGGATCTGGCAAAAACCGCAAGGCAAAATGTCGGCAGGAGTAGCCCTGTGAAATGCAAGCCAGGAAGCGCCATACATGAAAACCTTAGTGAAGGCATGCAGAAGCAGCACCGGAGTCAGTGCGTGGACGCGCGGAGAGGGCAACGGCAGGTCCAGGCCGAAAGAAATGAGGAGAAGAGGGGAGCCAACTAACCGCAAGTGCAGCATATGCCGCTGCTGAAAGAAAACAGACACCACCACGGTTATGGAGAAATGCAGCCAGCAAGGAGCGGGCAGTCAGCAGAGAGGGAGGAAGGATAGAGCAGCGAGGCTCTGAGAGGCGAAGTAGTAGAGACCACCACCAAAGCAACACAGAGAAAGGCACGGGAAAACATACGGGAAGGCACAAGGAGGAAACAAATGGGAAGGAAACAGAGGGGGGCCAAGAAGAAAAGGGGTACAGCCGCAGACCAGCAACAACACAGAGCGAGTGCCTAGTGCGACTAGCTCTAAGCAGAGCGGACGTCAGCTGTCAAGTTTAAATAAGCTGTGTGGGAGGAGCTCTTCCCCCACATAATACCAGCTACCCTTCCATTATTACTTTTTCTCCTACAGCCTCCCCCTTCTTTCTTTCTCATATATATCCCTTATTTCCCCCTATCTCTCCACTAACTTGAAACAGCAACTCTGACTCTGTTTTCAGCATGCATTTAATATTACCATTTTGTTCTGTTGTCAGACCACATGCTGATGCAGCACCAAGTTTTTTTGTTCTTACATTCTGCACGATAAGCTGTGCCTGCTGCCTCTAAAATCCAGACTCACCTTCTAATAGTGCACCATAAATCTCAAAATCCAAAAACGTTCTCTGATGGAATCTCTTTAGCCAGCTGCAATTTGTCTCAGCTCCATCCCTTTTCATTAAAATCTGATATGGGAAAACAATTGCAGATCCCTGCAGTTTGGGCTAAATACGATAACTGCTCTATCAAATCCTTAGTTGTGAACGCATGGAGCTCCTTGCTTAGGAAAAAAGTTAAAGCTATTTCAAACAGAACATCAGGAAGTATTTTGGTACAACATACGCCTGTAATTGTGTTTGAAGACAGTAAGTTATTCAGTTGCATGTATGTAAAGCTACTCTAAGATAAAGAGGTGCAAAATACTTTGTGAAATTCACTGTTCACAAAATATTTCACAGGTGCGAAATGTGAAATTCCACAGGTGAAACTGTGAATTTCATCTGTGGGTGAAATTCTGTATTTCACAGGTGAAATTTGTGATTTCGCTGGCAAAATCCGCAAAGTTTGCAAAATGTTTCATGCAGTGAAATTTGTGATTTTGCCAGAATTTCGCCAGTGAAATTTTATTTCTCTGCATCTCTACTTTGGGATGTGTAATCATCGTGCTTGCCTGTTTCTTACATTGCCTTGGAAAATGCCTTTAAAGAGGGCCCGTTTGTCTTGTTCTCCTAGTAAACACATTATGTGGCACTGATTTTAGGCACTTTCAGACTCCGTAATACACATGCGATAATGCACACATGCTGCACACAGCCTCGAAACAGGTTTTGAAGCATTCTAATTGACTCAACTTATGAGCCTGGAAATGCTGCCCTTACACAGCAGAAAGTGGTCACTCACTCCCAGTCAAATTTTATCTACTGAGCAATAATCCCACTTACTGCATAAAAACACTTTCTTCCCGAAAGGGAAAAAGCCCTCTGGATCATTGTATCCAGAAGAAAAAAAAAGCCTTGCTTTTCAAATTTTTTTTAAAATCGACAATCACATGGGTGGGGGACGGGATGACTCTGTCTGAATGTTGACAAAAAAACTAGCACCCCTCTACTTCCATGGCATTTGGCACTTCAAATGGCAGCCGCTTCCTGTTGCAGGCTAGCCAGTAATTATTCAGCAGCCAGTAATTACAAAAAATAAAACATGGGAAGTGGTTTGACAATTAATTTTGTTTCTACACACCTTGGTGCGTAATATTTGCATAAACCATTCAAACCTCGCTCTTGAGGTTTATAGAAATCACAGTCCTCGGGTGTATATGAGAACTGACTATGTCCCACTTCCCATACACTATCTGCTTCAAAATGAATAAATTGGTAAAATATGTTCAGTCTGAGGATGAGCAGCACAACCAAATTCCTGTGGCAGCAGAGCATTAAGATTAATAAACTTTGAATTTATAATCTTTCTTTTTATCCCTCCTACAGACAGCAGCTGCCCCATTCACACTTTCTCTTGCCCCTTCTTAGCCCCACCCACACCTTGTTTGTGACCTACCCTACCTCACACACTTATGCATAACAGAAAAATTTACATACTGCTTTCAAGTTGCAATCAACCATAATCAGTAGTTATACAGACAATAATGAGTGGGGTGTTGTACATTATGAGTTTTATTTATTTACACACCCAAGGGGCTGGATATTCAAAAGGGTTGCGCTATGCGCAAGTTCCAAATTACGCCATTCTGCCATATTCAGCAGGAGGCAGTTGCCCCCAAGTCATGCTGAGCAACAGCGCCAGTGCTAATGAAGGCATGCTCAGCTGGGAGGAGGAACCATGCATAAACTGCACAGCCCAATATTCCAGCCGGGCTGTGCAGGGGTTGTCTGAAGCGCAACCCCAACCTGCACCTGCACAACTTTGAGCCAAAAAAAAGAAGTAAGTCGAGGGCCACCCACAGGTGAGTTGCCGCATTCAGGCGCAACACAGCAGCTGCCACCTGTGGGTGGCTCTCGGCTTCTCTGTGCCCTGTAGCCAATCATGGGCATAATAGTAACCCCCTCCCCCGACTGGCCCAGTCGCAGGCATAACTGTATAAATCCCCTCCCCGACTGGCCCGATCGGGCGCATAACTGTATAAATCCCACCTCCCCGACTGGCCCGGTCGCGGGCAAACCGTAATAACCCCCTCCCCCACTAGCCCGATCGCGGGCATTAGAAGTCAACCCCCAAGAACAATATCCCTGGTAGTCCAGTGGATCATGAAGCCCGATCACGGGCATTAGAGTCCACCCCCAAGGTCCAAGTAGGCTGGTGATCTAGTGGCCCCCACCCACCCACCACAGAGCCCCACCACCCGCTCCCCTCGTCAGCCACGGCGGCAGCCCCACCTGCCTGCCGCCCGCCACCGACTGACTGCTCGGTAGGGCTGCCGCCGTGATTCAGAGCAAGAGCCAATGGTGTGCAGCCCATACCATAAAAGGCAGTCCAGATATGTGAATGAATATGCCCGCGATCGGGCTAGTGAGGGAGGGGGTTACTACGGCTTGCCCGCGATCGCGTCAGTTGGGGAGGGGGATTTATACAGTTATGCCCGTGATCGGGCCAGTTGGTGGAGGGGGATTAGTACAGTTATGCCCGCGATCGGGCCAGTCGGGGGAGGGGATTTATACAGTTATGCCCGCCGATCGCCAGTCGGGGGTGGGGGATTACTACAGTTATGCCTGCAATCGGGCTGCAGGGGCATCAGTCCCCGATGGCTGCTGTCGGCAGGGCTTAGGCACAAGTCGTTGAGATCGGTGCACCTGCATGCTAATGGCATGCAAATGGGGCCATAAATAGATGCAAATGGCCCCCCTGCTTGCTATGAATTATGGCCCCATTTGCATGTCACCTTTTGAATATCGGAAATTTGCATGGCGCAATGGAACTGCACCACCGCATCTTGAATGCTCCATTCTGACCACTTGCGGTGCGCCAAGTTCCACTGCGCCATGCACAGTGGTCTGTAGCCGGGGTGATAGTCAAAGGAGTTGCTCAATAGCGCAACTCCATTGAATATCGCCCCGGCCACACCCCAGCTCAATTATTTTGAGCAGCGCAAGGGCTTGCGCCACAGAATGGCGCAGTTTGAATATCCAGCCCTAGGTGTATAATTCCACATAAACCACAACTGTGAAGCACAAGTGGTTTATGATGGTATTACATGCTGAGGGTTTGTAAAGAAAGAACTGAATAATTTAACGACCCCCATTCTTTATTTTATGCAACTGATGGTTCAGTGCTATGTTAAAAAACACATCCATTTTCCTTTTCTGTGGCATTTTATTTCTGCAAGTGCGAGACAGCAACAGCTTTTACTTTCATTTTGATTTCATGACACACACACTGTAATAACTGGCCAGTTATTGCAACGTTAGAAAGTGGTGTCAATCCAGTCAATAAATGGTCTCACCAGTAATTATTACAGCTTAACACACACCCTCTTATGTATTATTGATTTCGTAAAGTAGCCTGACTATGGGGTATACTGTATCTAGTGTTATAAATTGGGGAAGAAAAATCTGTAAAAATCATGTCCCTGATTGAACGAAACACACCACATGACAATGCATTATTCTACAATGACCGCACGCCTGCCCTTCTTTTCATCCCTTAGAACCTTCTGGACATTTTATAAAACAGATAATCTGCTCCATGAGGGCTCAGTTGGCGGCCAGTCGTGGTGGTGTGAGGAGGACTGTGCTGATCGCCAATCACTGGTTGGGATGGGCGGAGTGGGGTGGTGGATCACACTGGACCGGGTGAGGGGAGGGACCTTAGACTACCAGGGTTGGAGTTTTCCACATTTGAGGATGACAGTCCAGATATGGGGAGGGGGAGGGACCACCACACTATGGAAACATTAATTTTACTTATTGGGTTGGCAATCGGGGACCAAGGAGGACCACTACACTATGGAAACACAAATTTTACTTATCGGATCAGCAGTCAGGAAGGGGAGAGGGACCAATACACTGGAAACAATTTTACTTATTGGGTTAGTGATCAGGAACCAGACGGAAGGGAGGGATCACTACGCTATGGAAACATTAATTTTACTTATTGGGTTGGTGATTGGGTACCAGGGAGGGGGCAGGGACCCCTACAATAAGGAAATATAAATGTTACTTATTGGGTCAGCAGTCGGGGACCAGGGTGGGACCACTAGACTATGGAAATATTAGTTTCTTATATGAGTTTGTAATCAGGAAGGGGTAGGTCACCACTAGACTACCAGGGACTAACATCATTGGGGACAGCAACTGGAGGACAGGGGGCACTAGACCACCACAGCTGTGTGGTGCATGGGCTGGCGGGGGACGTTAAGCCACATGTAGGCCATGCAAATGGGCCCATAATGGACATGCTAATGGCCGATAGCACCTTGCATGCCCAGTAGGCTCATTTGCATGGCTCCCCTTAGTGAATAGGGACTTAGCACATGTGCGCTATTGTTGCTGGACCATTCTCCTGGCTGGCTGTGGGGGCATTGCTACTGGGGTTCTGGTGATTTGCCTGGGTTAACACTACCCTTGCCTGCCCCTATTCACCGTCAGATACTGCACCGCACTATCCAACTGTGAATAGCCTGATTGCCCACCAGCTTGACCACAGGGTGCCGCGCAAAATTTTGCCGGCCACTTTGCATTTTTTTGTGAATCCTGACCCAGATGGGGAATAAGCAATAGGAAATGATGAATCCTCAAGGAACAGAGATCCTCTTTTCATGCATATGGACCTCAGTAATAATGGGGATATGAAATGCAGAGCTCATGAGAAATATAAGCTGCTTTGTGTGCAAATATTATGTTTTTCAAAGTTATCATGGAGGCATCGGGGGAAATCTCTTTAATGCATACCTTGTTATATATTATACCTAATATCAGACACTTCTCATCTACACTCATAGAGTAGGAGAGTTGTTGTGTAGTAGTTTGCTGGCATAGAAGGGCGTCTGTGTCCCCCTCCCCCCACAAAGTGGGCTGCACGTCACTGATTGTTCAGCATGGCAAGTTGATTGTAAAGTGCTTTGAGAGGATGTCACAGAAGGTGTTTTATAGTCACAAGGTGTGTGACACCAAATACCCAGAAGACATGGTGCAGCAGCAGTTACTTGTGTAACTCAGTCTTGCTGGATCTAAGCTGGGCACCTTATCTACCCTAGGAGGGTTTACCCCTTCTGTGGAGAAACCTGTACCGAGGCCCTGAACAAAAGCTGTGACTAACTGGGCCAAGTACACCCCAGGTTCCTGCCTTCGCAGTCATTAATGCAAGGGGGTGTTCCTGTCAGACAATGTTCCCTGATGTTTGAATCCAATATATACTGTTATCTATAACTAATTCTGGGATATCCCTAAAAGCTGAACTTTTGATCCAGTGGGTCTACTGGCTCAAAAAAAACCAACTCAATAAATATAAATGCAGTCACGGTAGGCCCCTCCATCTTCTTCCTGTCGGACCTTGTCCCAGTGCACCTTGCACTGCCTCCTCTAAGTCTGGCCACTTGGCTTTGCACCAAACCGATCATTATTCCAAAACTCCTTAACAAGTAGGGCTTCCACTGTGCCTATAAGTAATGATGATGAGAAGGCCCTCATCCTGCTGACTGCCTTGAAGCTGATAAAGAGGGAACAAAATGACCGTAGTCACCGGCTAGTGTAAAACAGCCCCAAGTCCATTCTGACACTGACATAAATATCTAGGCCTGTTGAGGTGACCCAGCTTTTCCAACCAGCCACAGTCGCAGCAGCTGCACGATGATTTATGAACTTTAATCTTAACAAAATCTTTCCTTTTTCCTTGCGGAAGTATATGTATCAGTGGCTTGTCCATCAGAAACTTTGACGGGTGTATTATCTCTGGAAGTAATGAAAAAGCTATTATCAGCCGAATGCAGTGTGTTAGCCCACAGATAATGAGGGACTACAAAATTTGGTTTTGCTGACAAAATAATGTTTTCCCCTTGTAGCTGTAGTACTACATTTTATTTACAAGGTGCCCTCCATCGGAGGCAAGGGCACCATACAGGCAAACACAGGCACAAAAAAAACGAACATTTAGATAAACTGAAGCCTTATGTAAAATCAATAAAATAGCAGTAAATACATATATATATATATATATATATATATACACACACATACACATATGTAAAAATAATCTTCGCTTAAATAATATAAAATAACAGCCATGTTAGGTGGTGATGGAGACAGTCATAAGGGGGGCCTAATTTAGTACTTACATGCAGTTATGTGCGTTGAAGTCTCCCATGGTTTACCATGTCACTAATGCAAATTATTGGGGTGGCTGGAATTGATGGCAGGCAGGGGGTGTTGCAGGACCAACCAACTAAAAACTTCTTTTTGGGTCAAAGTTGCTCATAAAGTCGTCGTTTTTTTTACTTGCTTTTTCTAGCACCTCGTTCCATCTCCCTCAATGTCACTTTTGTGCTATTGGATCCTCTGGATATCAACACTTCTTTCTTGCATTTCCTTACTCCAAACTCTGGGCACCTGAACTAGTAACATGTGGCTTGTCTCCCACAGGTGGGACATTGGCAGCACAACGAGGACTCCAGGGACATACTACCTATTGAGTAGACTGGAGACCAGAGGGAGAAGTCAGTAAGGTGGAGGAAGCTGACCAAATAGCCAAGATGGGTGTCATGGGACAAGGGGATTTCATCTTTCCCAGGTCTGCCCCTCTACTTCTTTCCCATTCCTTATCCCTCCCAAAGGGCATGCTCCTTTGAAGAGACCTGGTATTCCACCTACTGGGACCTTTGGAGCAGCAGGGAAGCCCAAACCCTCCTTGAACTTCCTTAACTGGCTTCGCTGTGGGCATGGGATGCCCCTATATCACACACCAAGCCAATGGACCACTCCATAAGGGACCACCTGTTCCTTCCCTCATGACACTTGTCCCCTTCCCTCACGACACCCATTCTCTTCCCTTCCCTCATGAAGTACCTCAAGGGAATCAACAAAGTTCAAGAGGGTAGCATCTTTTGAAAAAGAGGTGTGCAAGAACATGGGGGCACAATTTTTAAGATAGAAGGGGGACGGCTCATAGGTAATGTGAGGAAGTATTTTTTCATGGAGAGGGTTGTGGATGCATGGAACAGCCTTCCTGAGGAGGTTGTGGAGTCAAAAACAGTTGGGGAATTCAAGAATGCATGGGACATAAGGGAATTCTAGGGGTTGGGGGCAGGAGGAAGTAGGCTGTTGGTTAACTCATTGCCTCCACAGGAGCTCTCTGAAGTTGCACCACTTGTCTCCTGTATACTGTTAACAGTAAATCCTGGGCCTTTCTAAGCAAAATCAAGCTATAGTCGGCATGCCACAAACAAATCCTAATAGCCCAAGAACTGTAAGTGCTAGACATAAAGTATGAGTGGCAAAGTTATTCAGCACAAAATTACATTTCCAATGGTGGTATGCAAATAATAATATGTAATTTTGTTCTTTTTCTATGCTGGTTGAAACAGAAAAAAAAATGTTTTTCACCAAAACAGGCAACATAAGCCATACACACCATATCATAAACAAATGTGAATAACTCCTAAAGTATATATGATATACACAAAATATCAGTAACAAAGTTGTTCAACATAAAATTACCTTTCCAACGGTGCTATGCAGTCAAATATATATTATATTCTGTTACACTATATATTAAAATATATAAGTGACTTCTCCAGACATTGCAAGGGCACACTGGGAGTCAATAGCCAACTTCTGTATCAAAAATAGACTTCGTCCAATATCCTAGTGGTCCAGTGGACGCTATCTGCCCGATCACGGGCATCTGTATCAAAAATAGACATGAATAGTTCATTCCACATATCTGGAATGTAGTATAGTGAGGGCTGCTGCAGCCCATTGGCTCTGCAGAACCAATGGGCGGGCAGCCCTACCGAGGTGTCAGTTGGTGGGTGGTGGGTGGCAGGTGGTGGTGCTGCCACCCGCCGGCTGACCAGGGAGCAGGGGCGGGGCTCAGTGGGTGAGTAAGGGGCACCCTATGCCACCAGGGATATTGGAATTATTTTGTTTTACAGGATTGCGATTGGAGCAGATAGTCGTCACTGGACCACCAGGATTTGAGACCACATCTATTTTTGATACAGATGCCCGCGATCGGGCAGATAGCGGTCCACTGGACCACCAGAAATATTGGACGAAGTCTATTTTTGATACAGATGCCCACGATTGGGCAGATAGCGGTCCACTGGAACACCAGGGATATTGGACTTATGACTATTTTACATACAGATGCCCGCGATCAGGCAGATAGCGGTCCACTGGACCACCAGGGATATTGGACAAAGTCTATTTTTGATACAGATGCCCGCGATTGGGCAGATAGCTGGTCCACTGGACCACCAGGGATATTGGAAGCGATCTTTTTTTTAAACAAATGCCCACGATCAGGCAGATAGCTGGTCCACTGGACCACCAGGGATATTGGAGGGGATCTTTTATTTAAACAAATGCCCATGATCGGGCTACAGGGGGTGTCAGTCCCTGACGGCTGCTGCCTGGCAGGGCGCCAGGCGCAAGTCGACGGGGATCAGCGTACCTGCATGCAAATGGGGCCATAATAGCATGCAAATGGCCCCATGTGTGCCGTGCATACATTATGGCCCCATTGGCATGTCAACTTTTGAATATCGTGGTTGCTGTGCATATTGAAATGGAACTTGCACTAGCGCATCCCCATGCTCCACTCTGGCCACTTGCGCTGGCACAGTGCCACTGTGCCATGCACACTGGGGGTGGTCAGGATACGATATTCAATGCTGCTGAGCCATGGCACAGCTCCGTTGAATATCGCCCAGTCCACACCCCTGCACAGCCAAGTTGAGCTGCGCCCAAGCTTGCGTCACAGCCTGGCGCAGTTTGAATATCTGGGCCATTATGTCTATGTTACGCCGCGCACTTTGTATGTCTGTTATATAGTATAAGACATGACCCTGCGCTGGAAGGGAGGTGAGGGAGACCTGTTCCTGGAAGGTCCCCCCCCCGTGCATCAGCAATCACCCGAGCCGAGTTAGAGGTGCCGGTGGCTACGGTAGATCTTGCGGGCCTCCTCGGTGGCTGCATCATCAAGATTACTGCCCCTGGCATTGTGCAGGAGTCTGAGAACATTTTACCACCGAGAATCCTGAGACTTTTTAGCGAGGCTACTCACCACTGTGTTGGTCCTGCTGCCCAGGGAAAACTGCCGAAAGGGTGGCTGCAGGAGATTGAATCTGCCTGGCTGACCTTGAATCCTTATTCCAACGGACTAAAACAAAGAACCCCTGTGCAGAATTTTTAAACTTGGCACCTAAAGCGCCTCCATTCATTGGCCCTCTGCAAGTGGTGACGCTCTCTCTCTCCGCTACTTAGGGAGAGCCTGTCCCACTCCTTCTGTGCCTTTTCCATGACCCTGCACTAGAGGGAAGGCGAGGGAGACCTGTTACTGGAAGGCCCCCCCTCGTGCATCAGCAATCACCTGAGCTGAGTTAGAGGTGCCGGTGGCTACAGTGGCTCCGGCGGGCCTTCTCGGTGGCTGCATCATAAAGATTACTGCCCCTGCCATTGTGCAGGAGTCTGAGAACATTTTGCTACCAAGAATCCTGAGACTTTTTAGCGAGGCTACTCACCACTGTGTTGGTCCTACTGCCCAGAGAAAACTGCCAAAAGGGTGGCTGCGGGAGACTGAATCTGCCTGGTTGACCTTGAATCCTTATTCCGATGGACTGAAACAAAGAACCCCTGTGCAGAATTTTTGAACTTGGCGCCTAAAGCGCCTCCATTCATTGGCCCTTTGCAAGTGATGACGCTCTCTCCCTCCACTACTTAGGGAGAGCCTGTCCCACTCCTTCCGTGCCTTTTCCATGACTCTGCACTGGAGGGGAGGCAAGGGAGACCTGTTCCTGGAAGGTCACCCCACTCGTGCATCAGCAATCACCTGAGCCGAGTTAGAGGTTCCGGTGGCTACGGTAGCTCTAGCGGGCCTTCTCTGCAGCTGCATCATCAAAATTACTGCCCCTGCCCTTGTGCAGGAGTCTGAGATTTTTGGCCCTCCTGCCCACCCTGTTCCCTCCTCCCATTAAATGCCCACATGCTCCGCCTCCAGGGCCTGTCTCAGCCTATCAGCTAGGGGGGAGGTCCTGAACGTATAGTGTGGCATTGCTTGCTCTAATCACCGCTAGACCACTCTGACTCTGATATTTTTATCTATCTAAAGTTGTCTGGACATTTATTGTGAACTTGCCTACTTTGTATTTATTACTGGTCCTTACAGACTGGCTCTCACCCAGGGGAGGCCCTGCTTGACGAGAGTAGATTTTACCACTGTATAATAGTGCCTGGAGAGTTTAGTGTAATTCTCTCATTCAGGGGAGGTCCCGCCTGACGTAGAGTAGGTTTACTACTGTCAAAAGTGCCCTGAGAGCTCAGTTTATTCCAGACAAAAGTGCCCAGCATGAGCCAACTCAGCTCCTGGCCTGGAGCTTCCCCCTAAGAAGCATAGTCTAACGATCCTGGCCTCTCACTGACCATATGCTGGCAGCCAATTCCTGTCTTTGCACTCACTGAGCTATAAATTGTGTTTTATTCCATACTGTCATAAACTGTGTTTACTGTACTTATACTGTGATACTTGTGCTCATACTGCTTAACTGTACGGAAGTCTAAGCTCTCCTGCCCCATCTGCCATTTACTGATAGACGGTACCTTGACCGTCTCCTTTGATTACTGTTTCAATCTCCCCTATTCCCCTCAGCTCTATCCTGTCTCCCTGCTGACCAGGCCCTTACCCTCTATCTGGTCTAAGCATCTAGGTCGAATGTGGCCAGGCACCCACCCCTCCCACCCAGGGAGGGGCCCCATGGCACAGAAAAAGGACATGCTGCCCTCCTCTTATAGGTCTCCGGTACTAGCTGGACTTATACTGGGGCTCACCCTGCTCCAAGTGGTCACTACTCCCTCGTTGACCACAGGAGGATACTGGGAGAAGTCTCCTCCCAACGAGGTGCCCGACTTCTCCTTCTCAGATAAACTAGTGACCACTATGACCCCCCCCCCCACTGTCTCACCTGCAGCCTTGACCTCAGGTGTCTAATGTACTCTGTCAGGGTAAAGCGACATCGAGCTAGAATACCCTCAACAGGCCTGTCTGCTATGAGACTACATCTCCCCTGGCTCCTTCTTTTAATACAGCTGGCTGGAGATATTGAAACTAACCCTGACCCAAATAACCTGGCCTCCTCAATCCCCCCGGTATGGGACCTGGGCAAGGGTCTAAAAGTTGCACATCTCAACATTGGGAGTCTGCTTCCAAACCATGACAAGCTAGTCGCATGGGTCACACTCTACAAACCAGATGTCCTTGGAGTGACCGAGATCTGGCTTAAATCCTCAGTCCCTGACTCGGCCTGTGTACTCCCTGGTTACAAGTTCATATGACAGGACAGACCTGGGAATAAGAGGGGGGGTGGCATCCTGATTTATTTCAGGAACCATCTAAAGGTCTCCCCAGTAACCCACCAGTTATCTCACTCATCCCCCTGTGAGCTACTGCATGTACTGCTGTTACTTGGGAACACCAAGAAACTACATGTGGTATGCACATATAATCCCCCAAAGGGTGGGCTCCCAGGACTCACCCACCTCCTGGACTCTGTAGGTCCCAGCATTGGGGACAACGAACTCATTATCATGGGGGATGTTAACCTTAACTGGACCAGTGGTAATGTGAAGCAGATTGAGCCTCTACTTGCTAATCGTGCCCTGATTCAGCTTGTTCAGGAGCCAACCAGACGGTCGGCAAATGGATCCTCCAGCTCCCTGCTGGACTGGATCCTGTCAAACCGTCCAGACAGGATCTCCTCAGCTGGAATCCTATCAGAGTCTATCTCCGACCATTCCCCAGCCTTCTGTGTGTGGAAAATTCCCTCCCCCAAAATTCCTCACAAAATCATACATATGAGAAACTTCTCCAGGTTTGATCCTGCTGCATTTCGGGAGGACCTAAGGCTTACTGACTGGTCCTGGGGGCTCGGAGCCACTGACCCTTCAGTGGCTGCTACCCACTTTCTTGCCACCTTCGGTGCCCTGCAAGACAAGCACGCCCCGAAGGTCACCCGAAGGGTGAGGGGGTCTGCCACCCTTTGGCTGCACAGGAATCTCCTAGCCCTAATGCGGGCCAGAGACAAGTGTTGGTCCCACTTCAAAAGTTCCTTTGATCTCACAATTTTCCAGCAATACAGGCACCTTAGAAACAAGTGCAAAAAGGCCATCAGAGTTGCAAAAAGTGACTTCTGTAAGTCCGCCCTACTCAGCTCCGCCAGTGACCCCAGACGGTTCTGGAGAAACATAAAAACTCTTGTCTGCGGGACCTCCCATCTGAGGGTATCCGACATGATAATCGGAAGGGTCTCCTGTAACAATTCCCACACCATCGCCACCTCCCTAAATTCACACTTTTCGGACCTATCGGCTTTCTCCGCACTCTTCCTGCCTGACGAGGGCACATCCTTCCCCCCTCCCTCTACTCGGCAGGAGGATCACCCCCCCCGACAAATGTTCTGTCTCAGTGCTGTGTCAGTCAAGGACATGTTGAGACTTCTCTCTGGCCTCTCCCAGTACTCCAGCCCTGGCCCAGACAACCTGGAGCCAAAGCTTCTAAAACTAAGTGCCTCCCATATTGCTCCCCCAGTAGCCCACATCTTTAACCTATCACTTGCGAAGGGAGCCATTCCCAGTATCTGGAAGGAGGCTAGGATAGTCCCTGTCCTGAAGCAAGGCAATCCCAAAATATCGGACAACTATCGTCCGATTGCTATGCTATCATCTCTCAGTAAGCTCCTTGGAAAGGTTGTGGCTGAGCAGCTTTCGGAGTATATACAGTTTCATGCGCTCCTGTCCCCAGCCCAGCACGGTTTTAGTGAGGGGTACAGCACCACCACAGCCTTGGTCTCTGTCACCTCAAGCATCAGAGCAGCCATGGACAGGGCAAACTCTCTGGAGCCATATTTATTGACCTGTCCAAAGTCTTTGACCTTGTAGACCATGCGTTGCTTTGTTCACAGTTGAGGACACTTGGCCTCTCCCCCCCCTATGAAATGGCTCACGGACTACTTGCATGGAAGAATGCAGAGGACTAGTTTCAACAAAGTCCTCTCTGAGCCCTTACTGATAACCTCTGGTGTCCCCCAGGGTTTGGTCTTGGGTCTCTTCCTCTTCTCCCTCTTTATTAACCAACTCCCAGTGGCAGCAACTAACTGCAGTGCCACCCTATATGCAGATGATCTGGTTATTATGTCTCACTCCTGGGACATTGCTACTCTCAACCAGCACGTGTCTGAGGACTTTAACAGTGTCCTGGCCTGGGTAACAAAACATAAACTGGTCTTGAACCTGAAAAAAACACAGGCTATGCTATTTGGTTCAGCAGCCAAAATCAAAGCCCTACCAGCCCCGCTGGGTATTACCAGTCCGGACGGAACTTCCCTCCCAACTGTGAGCTCCATCAAGTACCTTGGGGTGGCACTTGACCCACAACTTGACCTGGGGAGTCACATCTTAAATGTCTGCAGAGCAGTGAACTGCAAACTGGGCCTGGCCTTCAGGGCCAAATATAACCTCACACCTGCGGCTCGTCTGGCCCTTGCGAGAGGTGTCCTCCTTCCCTCTCTTAGTTATGGAATGCACCAATTTGCTCGCTCCTCCAAAAACCACCTCATGTGGTGGCACACGATGTATAACAACATCTGTCGCTTTGCCCTGGCCACCCCTCATCTCACCCACCATTGCGAGCTATACGAAAAGCTCTGCTGGCTCTCCCCAGCCAAGTACCTGCACTTTGGGGTAGGATGCCTCGCAGGCAAAGTGATTAGAACTGGCACCCCTCCCCCAAGGCTGGCCCAGCTTCTACCCCCAGCAGACCTCACCCCCATCAACTCAGGTCCCAGGCTCCGGGGATGCTAAAATTCCCCCCACCCGGACCCTCATGGGAGATAGGGACTTCGCCGTGTGTGCTCCCAGACTCTGGAACTCCTTTCCTGAGTATGTTCGCTCAGCCCCCTCCCATCAGTGCTTTCGCAAATCCCTGTGGGGCTTCTTGAAACTTGCCTCGGCGTTTGATTGCCCCAAGCCCCCTTAGTACAATGTCTCCTGTCAACTGGACCTAGTTGTTTCCGCTGGACCTGCCCGCCAAACCTTGCTTGTCCCCTTGATTCTATCACGTACCTGTGCACTTGACTGTGTTTATTATTGTCTATGACCACATATACTGGTTGTGCCAAAAGTATAATATGTTATTATTGTTTATGACCTGTTACTCTTTGATGATGTTACTCATTGTACTTCCACATGTTGTTGTGCTGTCATGATGTACCTGTATTTCTTCTGTACCTCTCTGTACCCCTTTGTTGTAATCTTCCGGGTTGTTCCTGAAAATAGGCATATTACTTGTCTAGTGTACCTACCTGATCAACAAAAGCTAAATAAATAAACAGGCTACATGATCTTCTGCCTCCTGGCAGAAATGCGGGGAAAAGGAACCCAAGCTCAAGCCGAAAGAGGACAGTAGCACTCCTGCCCTGGACTGCTTCAAATTTCGTGAAGAACCAAACTGCCCTGGGGATCTCAGAGAAAAAGTGTTCTGTTACAGGTGTGGAGAAGACGGGCACACCCGACAAGGTTGCAATTCCCCCTCAGGACCTGCTGAAAGTCACTACCAAGCTGCTTAATCTGGTTCGGCAGAATAATATAAAACCTCAGCCAGGCCCACCCCGTAAATCCTTTTCCTCCAAAACTGCTGTGGGCCAGTCCCCCAAGCCAACCTCCCTGGATTGGTTCGAGTCAACAGCATCTCCACCAAAGCTGTGTTAGATAGTGGTTCACAGGTCACTATTGTATTTAAAGACTTGTTACGACCAACACCTCTCTGACCTCCCTCTGACCTCCCAGTCTTACCCCTAGAAGGACTGAAATCCTGGAGGCTGAAGCGACAAATCCTATCCTTACCAAGGGTATGTACAAATTTGGTTATCTTTTCCTACTGCCGTTGCTGGGGTGGATGAATAAGTGGAGACAGTAGCTCTGGTGTGTCCATCAACAGGGATGTATGACGGTATCCCTTTGTTGATCGGAACCAATGCTCATATATTTGACAGGCTAGCCCAGCTCTGTCAAGAGAAACAGGGTAAGTGGACTGGGAAAGCACTACACATTCTGGCCATCATGCGCAGAGCCTATGACTTACAGATGAAAAACAAAGTGGTCAAGAAAGATGAACCGGTGGGAGTACTATGGAAGAAGGAACCAGAATCCCTTGTGTTGCCCCCCCCAATGCATGGTATACCATCAGTGACAAAGTGCAAATTAAAAAATATGTCAAAAATAGAGTCCTCATGTTGGACATCCCAGGAAAGGGGAAACTCCCTGAGGGACTGTTGATCAAGCCTAGCATCCTACCAGCCCAAGCTCATGCCTGTGCCCGGCGAGTGGTGGCACAAGTCCAGAATATGTTTGACCGGGATATCAGGGTAAACTGAGGTTGCACCCTGGCCACTGTATATTGTGCAGACATGGCTGTGTTTCCTAGCAAGAAAGACACTGTAGAGACTGATGAGGTGACCCCCGTTCTGTTCAGCTTTGGCGAGTACCCCATACACAAAGACTATAAAAATAAAATCAGCCAAGAGCTGGCTCAGAAAAGCAAGGTATTTTCTTTGAAGGAGTGGGACGTGGGATGTGTCACTGAGGCTGAACACTACATAACACTACACAATGAAAGGCCTTTCCTTGAGAGATCTCGGTGCCTAGCCCCGGTGGACATCAATGACATTCGGCACCACCTCCAGGAGATGCTCGCAGCTGGCATTGTACAGGAGTCTTCCAGTCCATACACTTCACCTATTGTGGTAGTCCAGAAGAAAAATGTCTCAGTGAGGATGTGTGTAGACTACCAGACTTTGAATAGAAGAACCTTACCTGACCAGCACACTATGCCTCGCATCCAGGATGCCCTGGACTGCCTTAATGAAAGTCAGTGGTTTTCTGTGTTGGATCTCCAGAGTGGATATTACCAGATCCCGATGGCCCCTGAAGATAGAGAAAAGACAGCATTTATCTGCCCTTTAGGTTTTTATGAATTTCTGCACATGCCTCAGGGTATTTCAGGAGCGCCCGCCACATTCCAGCGGCTGATGGAACAAGCTGTGGGAGACATGAACTTATTAGAATGCCTTGTCTACCTAGATGATATCATTGTGTTTAGCCGGACCCTTGAGGAACAGGAGACCTGTTTGTTCAAGGTTCTAGACTGACTGGAGGACTTTGGGCTAAAATTATCAATAGATAAGTGTCATTTTTTTCAGATATCTGTGAAATATATTGGTCATATAGTGTCATCTGAAGGGATCCAAACTGACCCGAGCAAAGTGGAGTCTCTAACCACTTGGCCCCAGCTTAATAATCTTACAGCACTGCAAAGGTTCTTGGGATTCTGCAGATATTATCGCCAGTTCATAAAAGACTACACCAAGGTCATCCACCCTTTTGCTCAACCTAACACAAGGTTACCCACCTACAAACAAGAAATACAAGAGAAGTGCAGTCAAAGAGGAGGAAAAGGTCTACTTTTGGACAAATGAACCTTTTGGAACCAGGTGGACTCACGAGTGTGAGGTGGCATTCTATGATATTTACCAACTCACCCATGCATCTGTATGTGCTTATGCAGACCCTGTCAAACCCTATGTGTTGCATACTGATGCCAGCTTGAAGGGACTTGGTACTGTTCTATATCAAGAATACAAGGAAGGCTTATGCCCAGTGGCGTTTGCGAGTTGAAGCTTTACCCCCGCCTCTGAAAAGTATTACCCTGTACACAAACTTGAGTTCCTTGTCTTGAAATGGGCTGTGCTAAACCAATTCCATGAATATCTGTATGGTGCAAAAATTATAGTAAAGACTGATAACAATACCCTCACCTATGTCCAGACTTCAGTAAAATTGGATGCCACTTGGTATCGCTGGTTATCTGCACTTTCCACTTTGATTATTCAGTCGAATATCGGCCAGGTTTAAACCACATTGATGCTGACGCCTACTCCAGGAGACCTGACTCTAACTTGAAGTGGGTGAGAATGTCCGAGCAATCTGTCAAAGCTGTTTGTCAAAGGTTTGTTAAAGTTGAGCACCCCTCTCCTCAAACAGTTGATTGCCTGGTAGACTGCTTGGGTCCTCCTGACACTTGTGTCCCTGCAGCCTACTGCATCTTGCAGCCTTGGACCTCAGCACGCTGCCTCAACTTACACCCGATAACATAAAGTGGACTCAGACCCAAGAACCCATGATCAAGCCTGTGCTGGTTGCAATTCATGAAGGAAAAAGTGTGTGTCTAAACTGCATTCTTCTGAGCCCCGAACTGCCCTGCTGTTTAGAGAAGGACCCAGATTAAAGTTGTGCAACAAATTGCTTTACAGAGAAACTCTTAATCAACAAGGTCAGGTTATCAAGCAACAATTAGTGCTACATACAGTTTTCAAACATGTGATTCTGCGTTCTCTGCATGACCAGATGGGACACTCAGGCTGTGACCGAAGTACTGACCTGGCCTATGCTCAATTCTACTGACCTGAAATGGGGACTGACATTGAGACTTACATCACAACTTGCAGTCATTGTCTCCAAAGGAAAGTCCAGCCCCAGAGGGCTGCACCCTTAGTCAATATCTCTAGTAGTACACCCATGGAGCTTGTGTGTATTGACTTCCTGTGTCTTGAACCAGATCAAAAGAATATTGGCAATGTGCTAGTGGTGACTGATCATTTCACTTGTTATGCCCAGGAATATCCAACCAAAGACCAGCAAGCATTCACGGTGGCAGAGGTTCTGATTGAAAAGTTCTTTGTCCATTATGGTGCCTCCCTAGAGAATTGACTCTGACCAAGGGAGAGACTTTGAAAGCCACTTGATCAATGAAATGCTGTCAATCTGGGGAGTGTGACAGTCCAGAACCACCCCCTATCACCCCCAGGGGGATCCACAGTCCAAAAGATTCAATTGAACACTACTAGACATGCTGGGTACACTCCACCCGCAGGACAAGTCCAAATGGAGCCAACAGACAAGCATATTAGTCTATGCTTATAACTGCACTAGAAGTGATGCCACTGGGTTTTCCTCCTACCGCCTAATGTTTGGTCAAGAAGCTTGGTTGCCAGTAGACATCTGCTTCAGAGTGTCTCCTGATGGAGTCAAAGCCGAGAATTACCTTCAGTATGTTCAAAAGTTAAAAGCCCAGTTAAACCATGCCTACCAATTGGCATACACCATGGTGACAAAGAGGAAGTTAGCAAACAAAGAGAGGCACAACAGATCTGTCGAGGCCCAAGAACTGCAACCTGGAGACAGAGTTTTGTTGCGAAATTTGGGACTACATGGAAAACACAAAATTGCTGATAGGTGGCATCACACCCCCTACATTGTTGTCAGCAAGCTGGAGGATCTGCCAGTCTATAAAATGCATCCAGAAAACGACCCATGAGCTGTAAAGACAATGCACAGAAATCATTTGTTGCCTATTGGACAAATCATCATTGAGTCTCCACCTCAAGACACTACCCCTAACCGGAGCTGCAGCTAAAAAGAGACAGTTAACCCCTCTCCAGTTGTTAAAGATTCAAGGCCTGTCATCAGTCATGTTCTAAATGAAATCGACTGCCAGTCTGAATCCGATGACAGTGAGTGTGAGGCCCCCTATTACCCGTCCTATGAACTGAGTCAGTTGTTTCAGGGTAATCCTATGTGTAATTTTGGTGATGAAGCTGGACCTCCAAGACTGTTTGACCCTCCAGCCTTCTCCACAGCCCCTGTGCCCCCTAAAAGTGAGGTGTAACGTGTGACTTCTGATGTAGCTGACTCCTTGTGTCTTGTGGAATTAGTTGAGCTCCAAGAAAGAGAGACAGAGACAGAAAGCACCACTGGTGACATACCTGAAAGCACAGAACTATTTGCAAACAATGAATCTGACAATGTTATAGAAAATAATTTTTGGTGAAGTTAATGAGTCCGAAAGTATCAGTAATGTGTTGAAAAATTTCAATTCCATTAAATTTCCTCTTGACGATGACCCTGAAATTACAGAGCCAAGCAATGAAGCAATATTGTTGAACCAAGGTTAACAGAGTCAGAAGCTGAAAGTGCTTCCAGTGCAGAGCAGATAGCCAGAGCAGAGGTACCCCTTTCTTGAGAAGCAGGCTTATTGACAAGCAATGATGAAAGAGCTCAGCCTGTGCCTGCCCCTCCCAGAAAGTCTAAAAGAGCCACAATGACAGTGATATGCCTCAGTTATGACTCCCCAGGAAGGCCTGTAGATCTTCCATTACATGTATTTCACAAAGGGGTGTATATTTCTGAAAGCTCTCTTCCAAAACTGAGTTATTATGCCACATTCAAGTTACTGGTAAAGCCCACAGACCAGTGTACTAATGCCCTTGCCCATGCAACCCTAGTGTAGCTGATAGGGATAGGCCCCAAGCCATGTGGGTTAGTATGCAGGAGTTAACGCAGACCAGAGCTATAAGAGTAATGTGTCTAAATACTTGAACATGTTAAATTGTTTTTGGAAAATGTTATGAAAAATGTGTCCTTATGGAACTGTCATTGCTAAAGTAAAAAATGCAGCAGTACTTTTGTTATGATCTGTTTGTCTTACTGATGCATCAGCTTTTGTTTTTATAGAATGCTAATAGAACATGCAAGTATTGTCGTATAATGTCTTTTTGTACACTATTATAATAAGTGCAGACTTGATGCGGACACCGAGTTTTTCCAGGCAGGGAAGCGTGTAACCCCCTACCAACTGGGGCTTACTATAATGTCTTCCTGGGCTCCTTAATGCCCACTGTCAGGCTGGTGTCCTGTCCTAAGTAGTTGCTATCTATTTGTGTGAGAGTGCCCTAGTGAGCGTCCGCACCTGCCTTTTTAAGAGCATGGCTAATCTGTGTTTAGAAATTAGTCTGGGCTGGGTATGAGTGATTTAAGGCTTGCGACCAGCCAGACAGTGTGCTATTTTGCTCCATTCTGCAGTCGCTACTCGCGCAGAGGGAACTTTCATAGAAACAGTGATTGTGTATTGCTAATTTGCTGTTATAGTAAAGATACAGAAGTTTGCCTAACCTGCTTTTATTGCAACTCGAACATCTGGATGGGAGCCACCATGTTAGGTTCTGGACTTCCAGTATTTGGACCAATCAAACCACAGAAGACCTAAAATTGAGACTGTCCCCAGGGGTCTTGTGGGAAGGAATTCTGTAGTTTTATTCAGTTGGTGCCCAGTTGGACCTGGAGGGGGAGCCCTTGCTGAGATTGACAGTTCCCTTAGCCGACAGAACCTTTTGGATTACAAGAAAAATGTCCAGAAGTGCCTGAAGCAGTGGATCAGTTAGAGTTGGAGGTTGAAGAGTTAACAGCTCAAGCTTTCGAGCAGCTGCTCCCTGAAGGAGCATAGGGGAATCAGCTGGAAGAGGCTTTGCTGGCCTTCCTGCCCCATCTCTAGTAGTTCAAACTCCCTATTGCAGAAGTCGGACCTGTCAAATTTCCAGCCTTGGAAATGTGGCAGAAGAAAGAAGAAGTGTCATTACGACTTGTGATTTGGACCAAAGACTTGCTCCAGAAACGATCAGCTTAGCTTGTGAGACAGTTACCCTCGGATCGGAAAGTTTGTGCAGTTAAGCTGTCAATTTGCAGCCAGACGGTATCCGAATTGTTGTTTGAAGAAATTAGTGCTATAAATGTGCTGAATGTGTTTTGTGGGTCACGATTTGGTTCCCCATGGTCAAATCTGTTACGCCAGCTGAAGGCTTCACCAGCAGAGGATCACAAACTTTTGCAGAACTGTTCATCCTGCCTGAGCCCTGCCATCTCAGCCTAGCCCAGTACTCATGCATCAGAGACCTTTTCAACAAAAGACTGGCCTGGGTATTCGGCCCCCTACCCAACACCATCGAGCAGGTAGCGACCACTTGGGGGTGAGCCGTGTCGGCCTGCTTTCCCTGCATTCCTTATCATCACCATGAGGTCTACATCTCACCTGTCCTGCATCCAGGTTCTGGTAGCGTGAGTACAGATCAGGGTAGCTCCCTGAAACAAAACCAAAAATCATTGTGGTACCAACTAATTGTTTCTTTTACTGGGTTCTTGCAATGGACAGAGCCATCTGGCTTGGATTACAAATTATTGGGTTGTGTGCAAGCTTAACTGTTTTCTTTCTTTAAGGGCTCCAACAACAGCTGCAATGCCAGCCACTCTGGGCAGTGCTTCAGGCTAGCCTGCATGACATACTGGGTACCCAGGGATGCTGAATTGTCTGATTGGGACTTAAAGTGCATGCCAGACAATCCTGACTTGAATCAGCTTGCTAATCATTCTGCCAGATTCACACCCCTCCCTTGTTCACTGCTCCTAAATAAACCTGATTGTATTTTTTCACATTTAACCTGGCTTTTGTGCATAGTATTAGTTGGGTTACAGTGTCAATGCTGCATTGTTGCATTGCTGGTCTTATTTTCCAGGGGGTCTCCAGGGCAGTTGCAGCAGATCCAGCCCTGGTGGTAAGTGAAAAGGGTGTGAGCACATTAACACGACTACGTATTGCTTGTGAATGTGTCATTGTGTTATTACTTAGGCCACTAGAAGGGTTGGTGGGTGGTTACAGCATTCCAGAGGGCTATACCAGAGCGGTTAAGCTACCCCAATACCATTCCTCTGGGTGGAGGCACCCGATTATAGAACTCAGGCCCCTTAACCTGTGTATTGCCATACAGGTAGGAGTAGTAACTCTTCAAAAAGTGCCGCCTAGGGATTACAGGTGTAAAAGAAACTTCTTTTATCTGTTCTTAATTTTGATCCCTTGATTTGTGTGTTGTGTCACCTTAGACTATGAATACATTTATTCATTGGCATCCCCAAAGAGTTTAGGAGTATCACATCCTCCATGATGTGTTTTTTTTTGTTAGTAATATTCATTTGGTAGTCAGGTAAGGCCCACTAGGTACAATGCCTGTTTTCAGGAGCAACCCGGGAGCACTGAGGAGGTTAAGTGACTTGTTCAGGGTCACACAGTATGCAAGTGGAGGTTGTGAGAATCAAACCCAGGTCTGAGAGATGTACCAGACTTATTCACAGCATATTTCTCTAACCTGTGGGTTATACTGCCAGCCAGTACTTGAGTACTATATCCCCTCTATTCTAGTTTCTAGACTCTGACAGTTAAGCATTTGACGTTGTTCCTCATATGGCTTATTCTTTAGCCCCCCAATTTTGTTTGTACCCCTTCTTTGTAGTCTGTCAGTCTTCACCATGTCCCCCTTTTTTTGTATGGCAACCAAAGCTGGAATCTAAAATCTAGACATAGACTTATGTAGGTTCAATATATTTCACTCCATATTTTATTATTCCAGACAGAAAAATAATTTACAGTGGTAACTAATGCCATCAGTGGCCATAATGAGCCACGTCAGGCCACATCACATGCTAACATTGCTTTCTATGCATTGGGTAGCATAGAGCTAATGAGAACGATACCACCTCATGGTGCACCATAGCATCCAATACAATTCATCATAGTGATGGCTACCTCTGCAGACTGTATTCACCAAATGTGTGCAAGATCTGTTGTATTACAAACCATGCGTGAGTCACAGAGATTAGAACTAAAAATTACATACAGCTGCCAGGAGCCCCCAAAACACTGAAAGTACCAATGTTCCCTGGCCTAACATTTTTGCTCTGATGAAGCAATTAGCCAAACGTTAGATTAGGGAATACTGGTGCTCTTAGTGATTGGGGGTTCCTGCCACCTGTATGTGCTATACATGCATTTTAGTTGTAATCCTATCTCTGTAACTCCCGTGCAGTTTGTAATAGCACAGGTAGGGAGTACAGTCAAAATTCTTCTCCCATTTGGAGTGAGTGCCATTCTCTGAATTATTTTGCAGGAGAGGGAGACTGACAGCTGAGAAGCAACTCCGAAGGGCAGAAAGGACCCTGTGAAGTGCTGTGGGCTGCACGTCGAGGTGGGACGTGTTGTCCAGGTTAACACATTAAAGGAAGCATTTTTCAGCCCTAGAGTCTATGTCTTGAATAGAAGGGGCTGGTCTAAGGCTATAGTGGTGGAGGATTCTGCTGCTACCGGGAAGACTGGCTTTTGAATATGAACCCTGGAATCTCTGGGAGCACGCAGACAGCGCCAGCTGGCATGGCTGCCTAGATCTACAGCAGCGGCTTCACCCACATGAATTACTTCAAAAAAAGCAATTAAAAAAAAAACAATTATTTGATTTTTTTTTATTTTATTTATTAGAGGTACTATTTGTGAAATGAAATATAAGAAGGCTGGTATTTAAAATGTTTTACAGAATTTTTCCTACAGAAACAAAAATATGCTGATTTTTCCTGCTAGGGCACCAGTGAGTGTAAATCAGGCTGATGGAGCAAAACCGGTGCTGCAGGCTTCAGATTTAAAGAGCTCCTCCACTGACAGTAAGTCAGACTTGCATGAAATAAAGGAAATGCTAGACAATATTCAAACAGACATTGCCAGTATGAAGGATACAATGGAGCAACTTAAAAAAGATTTCAGATTTAACTGCAGGCAGAGTGGAGATTTTGGAAAGTAAAGTGTCTAACTTAGAAGACACGGTACTATATCTTGAAGAAAGCAAACTCTGGTCAGAGCTGATACAGTTGCAGTCAAGCCCATTAAGATCATGGCAGAATGTGACACAGTTTGCCATGTCCAAGTTGCCTGCAGGAGCTCAGTACGCATATGCAACTTCACTTCCGCAGTTGTGATGAAGTCACACATGCACATTAAGCTTTGGAGGCCATCTTGGACATAGAGGAATGTTTCACCATGAGCTCAGTGTGCATGCACGAGTTCACCACAACTGGTGAAGTAAAGTTGAGCATGTGCAGCTACTTGTGCATGTGCATTGAACTTCGACAGCCATACTGAGCACAGTAGGCAACAGCAGGAAAAGTAATGCACCCACGGGGAAGGGAATGAGCAGAGTGTTTTGGAGTTGAGGAATCATCATACTGCAATGCAAAACTTGTGCTTCAGTATCCCATTTTTACAGCTATAGCAAGACAGCTTAAGGCTCCGCCCACTCCAGCTGTAAAAATGGATAATAAGTCAGAGCAGATTCAGTATTTTTTACAAAAAACTTGTGACCTAGAGAATAGGGGGAGAAGGAACAATTGCATTTGATGGGATTGCCAGAAGGGCTCGAGGGCAACTCAATGATCCAATTTTGCGACAATTTATCACTGAAGTGTTCAACCTTCAATGGCCATCGTCTCTCATAATTGAGAAAGCCCATCACTCCCTAGCTCCCGACTGTAAGCAGGAAACAAATCCAGAGCTATTATTGTTAACTTCCTGTGTTACTCAGTTAAGAATGAGGTACTGAGAGTGGCCAGCGAGAGAATGAGTTTGAACTGGAGTGGGGGAAGGATGAACATGTTTCAGGACTTTTCAAGAGAAATTGTGGAAAGAAGGTGCTCCTTTAATGAGGTTAAACAGAACTTGCAAAGGCTGGGAGTTTCTTATTATTTTAAATGGCCTGCTATACTTGTGGTTACTGTGCTGGATAGCCCTCAACTGAACTGTGACCCTCCTCCCCGGATAGCGCTTGGGAACTTATTCAAAAAAATCTCCCATAGGAAATCCTCTCAAACCACCATGGCTATTTCAAACTCCTCTCAAAATTCTAAACTTGCATGAGCTAACCTGTCTCCACACACTGACATCACGAGCAAGCCTGAAAGTCCTCCTCATGCCTTCTGCAGTAACTCTACACAAGAAAATGTTGCAAAACCTCTCAATAGCAAAAGCCAGCCCCCAGTTCCTCTGCTATACTTCACAATAGTGAAAAATTCCATCTGCCCCAAAACAGTTCCTTGCTCCAGCACCGATAGGAATTATAGATTGTGGGAGCATCCCTGACCAATCACAGTGCTTCCTTCAGTTGCACATGAGGTACTCTTATTACCATAAGAGTACCTCACATGCTGATTCCCTGTATTGGACTTCTGGCTGACCATTTATGCCGTCGGCATTTTAAATTTAAAAAAAAATATTTTTTTATTCAATAACGATAGCAACCTATAATAATTTTATGGGTCCAATTCAAGGGCCCCTTATGGATCTAAACGTGTTGTCTTTTGCATTCTTATAAGCACAGAACTGCTCACCTTCGGTTCGCAGTCCTCTGGTCCTAAGAACACACGAGGTGACAGTCATATCCATAAAAGGCTCTCCGACTGGACCCATAAACTTATAAACAAAGACCAATATGAAAACGTATATTTTCACCGCCAACTGCAGTTTGTATATAACATGAAGAAGAAGGGCAGAAGCAGGAAAATAGACCCCAACCCAACAATCTGGTGAGGACCCGCCATGTGGAATTAAATAAGTTGCATGACTCACAGCTTTCAAACATTGATATGCAGTCAGAGCGATCCTTTCCAGCTTCTTCATTCCCATAGTGCCTGAAGGTCTAGTGCGGACTGGGATACTCTTTACTCACATCACTTCTGAGTCTTCGAGCTCAGTTGGAGGAGGATTTCAATGGTGCTCACAAGGGACTGAATAGCTCAACAATTTGCAGTTCCCTGCCGTGGTCTCTGTTTTAGTTTTGAAGTTCACTTTTTCATCCCGTCCCTGCTCTTTTTGTGTGCTTACACAAGTGGAAGTTGCAGACTTTGCATATTTGAGGGGGAGGCTTAAGTAAGTGTTCACTTTAGCTGCAGAACATCCCCCTGTATAACCTTTCCTGTCTGAGAGAACTTTTCATTAAACTGCAGATGCATTTTGACCTCTGAACATCCCTGTCTACAGATAAATGAGAACTTTATTTTCTACTCTGTTAACAAGCAAATTATCTATGTGATGTTGTTGTGTGTTGATAACTCTCTGCTATACAAGTACAGTTGCCATTACAAAATGTTTTTTTAATACAAAACTACAAAAGCTATATGACGTTATGAGGTCTGAGGTGTCATAGCTCACTATATTATTCCGGTGAACTAATTATACCTCTGTCTGCTCAATTCCTCTATTGGTTATACAATTAATATATACTGTTCATTCAATGTTCATCCAGGCATGGGAGACCCACGATTTCTTTATGAATTGTAATAACAGGTACATCCTGAACAACATGGCCAAAACTGTGTCTCTTGGATTGCTAACTAATAACAAGATACGATCAGAAAGACTTAATATAAGTTGCAGGGTATAGCCCTTTGTTTTTATTCAGAGGGAGTAGGGAATGCCTCACATGAGAGCTTTAGCAAGCTGAGGTGGCCCACTGAACTGTACTATTAACCTTGATAGCGGCCGATATGTGATCAGTTGACAATACACATCACATGAAGTGCTTTAGGCTGAGAGGAGTGCAGTGCTGAGCAACTATTATTGGTGCCAGTTACTAATTAACATTGGGGTTCTGGGATCAACATGATCTGGTTTTTGAACCCACATTTTGTATGATTAGCCTAATCCTTGGCCTATTCCCTATTTCTTTTCCGGTACAGGAAAGGGCCCCCAGACACATACATTCTTTGACGCCATCTAAGACCTCTTATGATGTGAATGTTTTATTCCTTCTATTCTAATCAAAGCCTCACTGTGGCAATGGTGTTATAGTCAAGCTTACTTGGGTGAAGCAGCATTGTTTTCCGGGCTGCCAGTGTCTGTTTTCTGTTACCTGTCTTCACCGGATTCTGTTGGTCAGTGCACGGTTAGTTATCTTTACTGTGTCAGTTTAATAGTTATGCCAAGTTCAGAATTCCTACAAACCCAGTTTGACTTTAGCATTCACAAATCCTAGGTTTTACTTTGTTACATCTATTTGTTATTTTTATACACTGTATTTTAACTGCTTGAAGTAAGCTTTATTGCTGTCCAGTACTAAGCTTAACTCAGGCTACAGTACCTAATATTTTTCAGTCCTCTGATTTAATGTATTAGTTTCACTACAGTATAGAACATAGCATATAGGAACAGCCTCTGTAATGTCTAAAGTTTGCAAAATTGTTTACTAGAATGTTCAGGGCCTGGGCTCTCCTACAAAAAGGAAGAACGTGCTATCTGATTTGTTTAAACAGAAAGCTGAGATTATCTTCCTGCAGGAGAGACATCTCCTAACAGCAGAGGTAATGAAATTATGAAAGGGATGGGTAACTCAAGCTGAATACAGTTGTTTTAGCTCTGAGAGGTTAGGAACTGCCATCTTACTTTAAAAAGGAATACGTTATCCCTGTTGGCAATTCAAGATATGTTTCCATTCCTACACGGATGACCTTCTAATCTTACTCAAAAACCTAAATGAAGCTGGCCCACCACTGGTTGACTTACTTAATAAGTTCACTAACATTTCAGGTCTTGCTTTGAATTATGGGAAATCAGAAACATTACCCCTTAATGACCATTGTAAACCTTCTATAAATCTACCCCTTGGATTCCGTTGGTCCCCACAAGGCATCACATACCTAGGTATCAAAATAACCCGAAACCTGGAAAAAATCTTTGACACTAATTTTAACCCCTTAATTGAACATCAAGACGATTCTCGACGGGTGGAAGATTCTTAACCTTTCTTTTATGGGGAAAATCACTGCTATTAAGATGTCCATTTCTCTCAAGATTCTCTACCTTTTCGCCAACATTCCCTTGATCTTACCATCTTCTTTCTTATCTAAAATTGACAAATTAATTGGTAACTTTTTATGGGATGGGAAACCACCAAGATTCAGCCATAGCAAACTTTGGGCACAAAAGAAAAAAGGAGGATTTGGACTCCCCTGGTTCAAAGGTTACCTGTGGGCCTTCTGAACCAATCAAACATTAAGTGCTTTCAGAAACCCTCATCTCACTCCCCATTATGGGTTGCAAAGGAATCGGCACTGTGCCCTAGAGGAGTTCCCACTTCCTTCATCTTCAACCCTCTCCCTTCTAAGTTAAGATCTCATCCAACTATATCATCCTCTGTTCTTTATTGGAAATTAATTTACAATTTTTTGAAATCTAACCCAACTCCTCGGCTGTATGCCCCCTCTGGGGCAACCCAACACTCGCTTTAGATAATCACCCAATATTCTGCTGTTACTGGAGAAACAAAGGTATATTTTTCTTAGGAGACATCCTGGATCAGAATTCACTCACTCTCAAAATGTTCTCAGACTTAGAGTATCTGGAAGATCTCAAATAAGACTTCTGGAAGTATTTACAAATTAGGGCTGCTTATAATTCTCTCTCCTATTATGTGTATAAACATACTCTCCAAGATCAATATATTTCGCATTGGGCAAACTTGTCTGTAAAATGGAATAGCTTCATTTATAAGGATATCATAGACAATTTACCTGACCATTCTGTTCCAGCCCAAATCAAATGGAGTGTACTACTTAACTATAAAATCACAGATGCACAGTGGCATAATTGCTGGTGTGTGTCCCACAATACATTCAAAGATGCCTGTAGTTCCTTAATACAAATTAAAATCCTACATTTATGGTACAGAACTCCTGCTGTACTTCATCACTTAGGACTTTTAAATAATAGCAATTGTTGGCACTGTAACTCACCTAATAGGGATTTCCATCACATTATATGGTCTTGTGCTCCCATTAATGAGCTTTGGCGCAAAGTCTATTTATTGGCTACCAGAGTCACTGGCAAAAATATTCCGTTAGACCCTAAACTTTTTCTATTAGGCATCTTTATCTCAAGTAACCCTCCCCTCTCACATGCAAATTTTACATGGCTAAACATACTATTTCTCCTTGTTAAACACCTGATTCTAATGAATTGGAAATCAATCTATATCCCAACCCTTTCAGATATCTTTCAAAACCTTTCCCAGTATGCATCCCTAGATTGACTATCTCATGTCATCCATCCGACTCACTGTATATGATAAATTCTGGCAGGACTATTTCAGGTAAATTGAAACCTTTGGCTCCTGTAGACCTTAATTTACAGGTATTCAAGTCTTCCCTTTTACACCAACTTTAGATTAGGGTCATCTCTGTTCCTACGCACAGATATCTCTCTTGTCTCCTTTCTCTTTCTTTTTAATTCTTCACTGTCATTTCCCCGTTTTACTATCTCCCTTTCACACATTACATTTCTACTCTTATCCTCCTAATACTGAGCACCAATTGTATTCTCTTATATATCACTTTATACATTTTACTTAAAATCCAGGTTAAAGTATTTACTAGTGCTCACTTTATATATGGTGGATCTTTTTGAATTAACAGTTGCCCTGCTTGATTCTAACCCTGCATTATCCACCTGCACATCTGTTTAGGTTTAAGATCTAAGAATAATCATGCAGTGACACCTCTGTATTTTTATAACCCATATATTGTTATGCATAATGTGATGTTCTGTTTCTTTATGTAACCCCTCACCCCTGCCTTTTTGCCAAAACGACAGGTGGCATGCTGTTGACGCTGGCGGCAATACCTGGTGGGGACCTGGGTTCAGGGAGGATGAGTTTACTCGGCACAGGGGGACCTAGGTTTGACTACTCTGCACAGGGGCACCCAAGTAAATCCAAACACAGGAAGCAATAACTGTAATGTCCAAAACCAGGAATGGGATTTTACAGTGTGGCTTTTATTCATAACTAGTTGAACACAACAAAGCATAGATGGACCCCCATGGGGCTACGTTTACTGATAATGCAGATTAGAGACTACAAGGTGGTCCACTGGAAGAATGAACCATTTCTACTGTTTTCAGGCTCTGGACCCACCAGGCACACAGCCCGGACTTGCAGACGCTTTGGTTACACAGCCCAACTGGCCCGGCTCCACTGCTGGCCACTTGACTGGCGGTCCATTGGAAGAATGAACCCATTTTACTTGTTGTGGCTCCCCACACCACTTAGAGTCTGCGACCCCTAGAGAGATTTCCTTCTTACTTCTTCTGACTCCCATGCTTGACTGATGGTCCATTGGAAGAATGAATCCATTTTACTTGTTGTGGCTCCCCACACCACTTAGAGTCTGCGACCCCTAGAGAGATTTTCCCATTTGAGACCCACATCTGGGTACTTCCCTCATCACTGGCCAAGCGCATGAGGCAAGTAGCAATCACAGCAGAAATCCGTAGAGGTGGACCTGGTTACTAAAGATGGGGGGTGTTCCCACCTCCAGCTCCCACAGCCCATACCCAGCCATTTCTCTGGACAAACTGAAACTTTGGAATGTAGATTAAACGGTGGATGAACTGTCGCACCCCCTCTACAATATTACTTGAATTCACACAGCACTCTAGATTTTGACACTACTCCATTTGTTTGTCCTAGTACTATAGGCCTCCCAAATAGTAGTTCAAATCCCAGGTTTCTTCACAAATCCCAGGCTGAAGAAACACATTTTTTTCCCTCTCATATTAGAGCAAACACTCACCCTTTTTGTTGCAGGTGCCCCACAGGCAAAGTACAACTCTTCCCACTTTTCAAACACAGACTGAAACTGAAATAGACAGCTTTCTTTCTTCTGCAGAAATTAGGGGATTGCCCCTGGAATCTACATGGGGATCTTTACTCCCCCCCCCGGAGGGAGGGGGCACTGAGACCCGGACAGCGGTCTCCACCACTTGAAGGCAAAACTGGACACTCACTCCTTCTCTTACAGAAGGTAAACAGGAGACTGCCCCTTCCTGTTTGAAAGCACACAGGAGACTGACTTTGAAAACTCCCAACGTTCTATCTAACTCCCTTTGCTGCAGATTCCAATGTGGCTTATGCAGCTGTGACAGTTCTATTGGTGATGTCATCTCTCAGTCTCAGCTGAGACTGAGAACAGAGTGAGACAGTGTGAAACCCATTTAACTGGAGTTTCTCAAGCTGCCTTCCCTGCCTACCACTAGGTCTTACTGGGATTCTAGTAACCCCGGGTAACAAGGGGTTACACTCACCCTTGACCAGGAAAATGACTGTCCCCAGTCATTATGCACCCGGCCTGAGGCCATCCCACCCTATGTGCTACCTGTGGAGGGGGGTGATCAGGCCCCCTCCTACCATGTGCAAGCACAGGCAGGTAACACTAAGGGCCTAGAGGCCTGTAGCTGACATGTCAGCCTCTACTCTATCCACTTACTATGGACACCTAGTGGCTCTGATAGGACTATCCAGAGCATAGCCCTGATAGATCAGCACTGCAGTCCCAATGGCCATTCAGGACCACAACCTGTCTCTCCCCCCTAACCCTCTAGGGAAAACCTATTTGCCTCTAACATAATATTTCAAAACAAAAACAAAAACAACCCAGGGACCTCCCCGACCTTGGGCAACCTGCAACCACACCATTAAAACACCAACATTACTGCCTCCTCCCTATCCCCACAACCACACCTGTGGAAGGAAAGGGTTAATACAGCAATAACCATAACAATACCACCACAGTACTTTAAATTTCTAAACAATAAAGCACTGACGAGGAACTCCGATGTGCCCCTCCTCCTCTTCTTGTCTTCTCTTCTGTCTTCCCAGGAACACCTGTAAGAAAAAGAAAGACAAAAACACACTCCTAATCTGCATACACAGTCTATCTAAAACCCAACCATCAAAACACTGAAAATTCCCCAAAAGATTTTTTTAGAAAAAAGGTAGAAAAACAGTATTTACAATAGAATACAATAATGACATTATTTACAATACACATTTTGGGGGATGGAGTGCCCTAAAAGTCCCAACTAGTGGCCACAAGTCCCGAAGGCTAGTCCAATAAAGAGTCTCTCCTGGGCCGGAGCCTGGTGAAGCACAGTTCTAACAGGCCAAAGTCCCGAAGAGGAGAGTCTTTACGGACAGTTCACACATTTTTGAAGTCTGTAGTGTAGGGTGTGTACTGCAATGTCATAAAGATAGAAAAGTTTCGGACTTACCAGCCACTTGTAGTACAAGACTAGGCACCTAACCTGCACCGCAGCCGAAGACTCTCCCTGGCAGCATTTCTTCTGATACAGCTGGGCAGACATCTTCTGGGAACCACAGGAGGGCACATCTGGAAACAGCTGGGCTGATGTCATCTCTGGAGACGGAACCTTAGAACAGGAACAAAAAGAAAACAGCTGGTCCGACGTCATCCGATTACCAGACGATGAACAGGAAACAGCTGGGCTGGTGTCCTCTCTGGATCTGAAGTCATCTGGTGGGCCAGTGGATGGTTGCTGGACAGGACAGTACACTGTAGACTGATGAATGTGGGGCACCTGAGTCCTGGTTATTCATATTGGCAGATCAATAAGGGCACTTCACAGTCTGGTGTGGCAGTATTGACTACCACTGCTCGGCTCTCCATTTTGTAGGCACGGGCTTAATTGCTGGGAGATCCTTGCACTGAGGCCAATAGTACCGGGGGTCAGGGGCTTGAATTATTACCCCGTCTGGGCGCACATAATTCACACAGTGGGAGATTTCACACCCCTCTCCGTCCACCACTCTCACTCTGTCCATAAACAGTGTCCTGCCTCTCTTCCACTGGGTATACTTTTCGTGGAACAGTCAGTTCATTACATGCTGGTTGGCTCCAGGATGCACTCTTTTCATTGCTTCATCCCAGATCCAGGATTTCCTGCAGTCCTCAATCTCTTCCCAGACTTTTCGAGGAAAGGTAGGAAAGGTCATACCATAGATCTCATTTGCCTTTCTACGAACCAGTCTCTCCTGCTTACTTGCTTTGGTCAATTTGAGACCGCTGGCCTGGCTTGGAGGTGGCCAGTCCTGGTTCTGCCAGCTTCACATCCTCAAGGAAATTAAAAACGGATCCCTGACTTCTTCCTCCTGTAAAGCCAGGGCAGTGGCATCACCACCTTCTTCAATACATTCCTCCGAGGCAAGATCTTGAGGCCGTGTACCCATTCCTTTCTCACAAGGCCACATAGGTTCCCCCTCATCTTCCTCTTCACTGAGGATCTGAGCCCAGGAGTGAGCAGTCGTTCTCACCCCTGAGACTATCCACTCATCACTAGGCGCGGAGGTCGAAACCTCCCATACAAAGGCCTCCCGCATCTCATCTTCACCTAAGAGACTCGGGCTAGGCCCCCCAACCCAAGGGTCTACTGATGCTTTATCCAAACTTTCTTTCTGAGATCCAGCATCCAAAACTTCAACTTCTGATTCTGTCTCTAACTCTGCACCCTCTAGCTTTGTGCCACACTCCCCCGAGGGACCTTCCTCCACAGGCCCCGCCTGGTGCTGTGTGCTGCCAACTGCAGATTCCTGAATTTTTGTCCATGTGGGGGCCAAATGAATTGGAGGCGCTTTATACAAGCCATAGTTTTGTAGGCATCCAGCACAGTGAGGAATCATGAAGACGTCCCTTCCAGCACTCAAGCATATCTGGCATACACGCACTGGATAATTAGGAATCGCCACATCAGGAGGCAGTTGCCCTCCATAGCACCACTTTTCAATATCTCTGTCTATTTACTGCTGCTGTTACTGCAACCCGGGCATGATCCGGGTAACGAGCTGGTCCTGAGGCCATAACTGCAGAAAAACAAACAAAAGTTCACTGTAACTGAAAGTCCCACTTTACTGAACACACTCTGTAGTTTTAAAATGGCTCCTCTACTGCTGTGTTTACTTTATTACCCCACCCTGTAATGGTGGCGGCAGCACTCCTGTGCATCAACATTTAGAATCTGGGTCAAGCCACTGCGCACCCGATTTACACCAGCTACTGATAACTTTTACTCAAACTGCACAACTTGCTCTGATCTGGCTTCACACACATTTACAGGATTTTCCTTGGACTTTTCACATGCTGGTAACATTTATTTTATTTACAGTCCCTTAAAAGCTTCAGGTTTTAGCACAGGATTGCCTGCTTTAACTAGTGTTGCATTTTGCTACAACCCACAGTCTCTCTCTGGCTGCAGACTTTAAACTGAGGCTATTTTCACTTCCATGCACACATTCAATGGCTTAACAGACTTGCACTTGCTGGCAGGACTTCACACAGTCATTACTTGCAAAGCGACTACACTGCTGCACACACATTTTATATGGCATAACTGAAAATCACTGTTTGAGCAGTTTTATGAAGGTTTACTCACTGTTATCAGTAGCAACTTGCTGCGATGGGGGAAAACGGCCTGCAGCCAGTTTTTGAAGGCCTCTGTACACAAACGGGCGGGCAGTCTTAGCAATCGTCGTTTTAACCACCAAACTCACTATTTCCATGATCGATTTGCGGGTTGAACCCGATTTTAAACTAAAAAGTCAATTTTCTGGATGTTTACAGCGCTTTGAATACTCCGCGACGCTCCTCCACTGCCAGTACATGCACTGCACTCTCACTCCTTCTCGAATGCTGAGGCAGTCTCAGAAGAGCTGGCTGAGGGGCGGGACTAATTGCAGCCTGACCAACCACACGACGCCATGCAAATGAGCCTCTTCTTCCTCGCGAGGGCTCTTCTCCTCACGACAATCGTCGAGCAGGCAAATTTAAACTGCAGAATGCACTTTTTTTTTCCAACTGACTCCACAGCGGGAGCCCATTTCAACCATATAACATTGCCATTAACTCTGCAGTCTCTCCAGTTACACAGAAAGCGTTTCAAACAACCAGGGCAATAATTTTCCTTTTGCTACCCCTAGTCTTCCACACTTTTCCTCACAAGAATTCATTTTAAAGCAGGCAAAAACGCTGTAAACAATTTTGATGCAGGACAAGGGCACACTCTTTGGCTTTACAGCTCTTTGGTAAACAGTTGGCATTTTTTAAACAGCAGCACAAGATTCACAGCACACAGCAACACACACTAGGGAAATTGCTTCAGCTTTTTGGGCTACCCACTGCCAGATAGCCAAAATGCTAGCCCCTTGCCCAAGCACCTTCCTTCCCAACAAAATCCAAAGCGGTGCCTCCATTTTGTAACTCCTCACCCCTGCCTTTTGCCAAAATGACAGGTGGCATGCTGTTGGCGCTGGCAGCAATACCTGGTGGGACCTGGGTTCGGGGAGGATGAGGTTACTTGGCACAGGGGGACCTAGGTTTGACTACTCTGCACAGGGGCACCTAAGTAAATCCAAACACAGGAAGCAATAACTGTAATGTCCAAAACCAGGAATGGGATTTTACAGTGTGGCTTTTATTCATAACTAGTTGAACACAACAAAGCATAGATGGACCCCCATGGGGCTACGTTTACTGATAATGCAGATTAGAGACTACAAGCCGGTCCACTGGAAGAATGAACCATTTCTACTGTTTTCAGGCTCTGGACCCACCAGGCATACAGCCCGGACTTGCACACGCTTTGGGTACACAGCCCAACTGGCCCGGCTCCCCTGCCGGCCACTTGACTGACGGTTCATTGGAAGAATGAACCCATTTTACTTGTTGTGGCTCCCCACACCACTTAGAGTCTGCGACCCCTAGAGAGATTTTCCCATTTGCGACCCACGTCTGGGTACTTCCCTCATCGCTGGCCAAGCGCATGAGGCAAGTAGCAATCACAGCAGAAATCCGTAGAGGTGGACCTGGTTACTAAAGATGGGGGGTGTTCCCACCTCCAGCTCCCACAGCCCATACCCGGCCATTTCTCTGGACAATCTGAAAGTTCGGAATGTAGATTAAACGGTGGATGAACTGTCGCACCCCCTCTACAATATTACTTGAATTCACACAGCAATCTAGATTTTGACACTACTCCATTTGTTTGTCCTAGTACTATAAGCCTCCCAAATAGTAGTTCAAATCCCAGATTTCTTCACATATCCCAGGCTGAAGAAACACATTTTTTGCCCTCTCATATTAGAGCAAACACTCACCCTTTTTGTTGCAGGTGCCCTACAGGCAAAGTACAACGCTTCCCACTTTTCACAGACTGAAACTGAAATAGGCAGCTTTCTTTCTTCTGCAGAAATTAGGGGATTGCCCTTGAATCTACATAGATCTTTATCCCCCCCGGAGGGAGGGGAGCACTGAGACCCGGACAGCGGTCTCCACCATTTGAAGGCAAAACTGGACACTCACTCCTTCTCTTACAGAAGGTAAACAGGAGACTGACCCTTCCTGTTTGAAAGCACACAGGAGACTGACTTTGAAAACTCCCAACGTTCTATCTAACTCCCTCTGCTGCAGATTCCAATGTGGCTTATGCAGCTGCGACAATTTTATTGGTGATGTCATCCCTCAGTCTCAGCTGAGACTGAGAACAGAGTGAGACAGTGTGAAACCCATTTAACTGGAGTTTCACAAGCTGCCTTCCCTGCCTACCACTAGGTCTTACTGGGATTCTAGTAACCCCGGGTAACAAGGGGTTACATTTATAATGGATGATATCTTCCAAATGTATTGTATGTTTTGTTCCTCTTTTTATATTCAAAACATTAATAAAAAGATAAAGTGAAAAAAAGAATACATTCTCTGTCAAGCACAAACATATTACTGATACTGATAGCAGGTTCCAGGTACTAACAGGTCTTCTTGAGGGCGTACCAATAGTCTCTGTGATATTTATGCCCCAAGAAAGATCAGAAACAGTTTTTTAACTATGTTGCTTTACAACTTAGTAACCTGGCAGGTTATTAGATAATACTTCAGAGTGATGTTAATAAGATCCTTGACCCTGCTTTGGCTAGAACCACCTTAAAATGTACAGCATCTATAATACCTGGGCCACACCTGCTCGTAAGATGCTGTTAAAATTAAAGGGTGATTCAGGGTTAATTTCTTACATGGCAGATCACGCACCGTAAAGGTAGAGATTTTACTTTTTTATCAGACACAGGTTATTACTCTCTACTAGCATCAGGGTGGCCATGGACCAGGGCGAGCTCTGTGGGGCTATATTCATAGACTTATCCAAGGCCTTTGACCTCATGGACCATGCATTACTCTGCTCACAGATGCAGTCCCTTGGCCTGTCCCCTCCCGCCTTGAGTTGGCTGAGAAACTACCTCCAGGGCAGAATACAGCAGACTAAATTCAACAAGGTCCTCTCTGACCCCACTCCGGTGACCTCTGGTGTGGCACAGGGATCAGTTTTGGGGCCCCTTCTCTTTTCTGCATTTGTTAACAACCTCCCTGCTGCTGCTTCCAACTGTAGTGCCACCCTTTACGTAGATGATCTGGTCATCCTTGCACATTCCCAGGACACTGGGGTTCTTAACCTTCAGCTGAGTGAGGCCTTTAAGAATATTCAGTCCTGGGTAACATCTCACAAACTGTTCCTTAATCTAAAAAAAACTCAGGCCATGCTCTTTGGGTCAGCAGCCAAGATCAAGGCCTCCCCGTCCTTCTATGTGTCAGTGGTGTGGATGGTTCTCCCCTCCTAACCACGGTTTCAATAAAATACCTTGGGGTAACACTTGAACCCCAACTTGCCCTGGGGTGTCACATCCTAAATGTTTGCAGAACCGTAAACTGGGTCTTGCCTATAGGGCAAAGAAAAATTTGACGTCTGCAGCTCGCTTGGCGCTGGCCAGAGGTGTACTGCTCCCTTCACTTAGCTATGGCCTTCTCCTGTTTGCTGGCACCTCCAAGGTCCACCTTGCCAGGTGGAACATGACCTACAATAACATCTGTCACTTTGCCCTGGCAGCCCCACGTCTCACCCACCATTGTAAATTATACGACAAACAGAGCTGGCTTTCCCCGGCCAATCACTTGAAATATGGGTTGGGCTGCTTCATCGGAAAGGTGCTCAGAACTGGCACCCCTCCGGGGCTGGCACAGCTTCTCAAGCCTGCTAAATCCTCCTCCTACTCCCTTAGGTCTCAGGGTCCGGTGGTGCTCAAAATTCCATATACTCGAACCCTAATAGGGGATAGGTACTTTGCTACACGTGCTCCGAGGCTATGGAACTCCCTTCCTGACCACATACATTCCTCCCTCTCCCAACTGTGTCTCCGGGAATTCCCTGTGGGAGCACTTGAAACTGTCTTCAGTGTGTGGGTGTCCCAAGCCACCCTAACCAGGTCTCCAAATTGGTCCCATCTGACCCACTGCCTACTGTCCTTTAACTCTGGGAAGTATGTGATTGCTTGCTATCTGCTTATGAATTAAGTGGCCCTGGTAAATAGAGTCACTCATACAATGTAATTACCATTGAATGTCTTATTCTATTTATTCTGCATGTATATGTATATTTTACCTATTACTGCTCACTGTAGACTATCTATGTTCATCTTGCTCTCTTGATACTCTGTATCTTGCCCCTCTTGTTGTTATGTACCTTGTTTGAACCTGCATTTTCACGGTACTCTCCCGGGTCATACCTAAAAATAGGCATACAGCTTGTCTAGTGTACCTACCTGGTCAACAAAAGCTAAATAAATAAATAAAGCAGGTTGGATTACATTCTCCTGTCATCTTCATTGAAAAACTCAATCCTCTCTGCTGACATCCACAGTATTGTTATTTTGGACTGTGCAGCAGTAAGTGTATGTTTTACTCTGGAAGACAGGGAGAAAAAAACCTTTAGTTAAGGTTCAATACCGCCTTGATTAATGACAGTGAATTCATATAGCAGATGTGCAAGGAGAAAATGGAGTTCTTCAGGATAAAAGATAATGGGGAGGTCTCACAATCCTGTTTGTGGGAAACTTTTAAAGTCTACCTGGGGGCAACATAATAAGTAACTCCACATCCAATGAGATGAAAAAATCAAAAGGAATTAATGGGGTTAGAAAAATAGCTTGAATTTGCTGAAACTTTGTATAAACAGAATGTCGTACGCAGGGCTGAGCTGCTAAACTGTATGACAAAACTAAAATACGAAATCAATCAAATCTATTCACAGAAAGCAGAATATGCCTTGTTTTAGTATAACATACGCCTTTTTGGAGTCAGGGGAAAAGGTCAGTAAATTATTGGTGTAGAGGCTTAAAAAACAGCAATCCAGTAGTTTAGCTGCAGAGATACAAAACAAATTTGGTAAAGCTGCATGGACCAACAGAGAAAGTAATGAGGTCTTGACCCTGGATCCCCACCCAGAAATAACTCAAGCCAATACCTATATCCTTTTGGATGCTTGCTGGCAATATTTATTTAAAAAGGCATACTCATATATTTTTCATTTACAATCTCAAATTCATGTCTGACAATCAAAATTTACAGGTTGGATGTAACAGTCCCATATCAGCTCTAGGACATAACCGTTCTGTCTTCCCTCTGGTGGTTCTTCATCATGTGCTCTTCCTCTTCTGTCTTTTCTTCTTGGGGTCCGGACACCAGGATATGCCCCCCTCCATTATCCTCACCATACACTGGTATCACCTAACCCGGACCACTCTCCCCCCACCAAGTGTGGACACAGCGATCCACCCCTAGCTCTATATCCCTCCCTCCTTACTCCCACACCTGGGTTCCTTTGTCCCTAGCCCATGGTACCTACCCCTTCCCCCTCTAGCTGGCCCTCCCTTTTTCCCCTTACTCCCCAACTCCTTCTCCTCCCCACATAGTGCCTCTCCCCCGGTATCCCCTATCCTTCAGCGGGACTCTACCTAGTCCCCCGGACCACACCGGCCACCCATCTGTAGCCAATCCGGACCGTGCAGGGCCCCATGTGAGGCCGACACCTTCTTGGTGCCTCCCTCCCATGCCTGTATCAGAACACTCCTACCATCTCTTTCTTGCCAGGAGGGTGGGTATTGAATTTTACAGCAAGAAAAGAGGGCCTGCTGTGGGCTGCATGCCCTTAAATACCCCCCAAGGGCCCTTGGTCAGGAACCCTCCTAGCCCCTCCCCTTTGCCAATAGCCAGCAAGCTCCCCCGCCTGGCCAGATGACCTGCTTGTGATGTCATAGCCACCACCCCCCCTTCGGTATCCCCCTCCCCCCTTTCTGTCTCTACTTCTGGCTGTGTCCCAGGACAACCTGGCCTGCCATTTAGTGGCAAGCCTAATTGTTCCTGGATCCTCACCCAGAAATAACTCAAGCCAATACCTATATCCTTTTGGATGCTTGCTGGCAATATTTATTTAAAAAGGCATACTCATATATTTTTCATTTACAATCTCAAATTCATGTCTGACAATCAAAATTTACAGGTTGGATGTAACAGTCCCATATCAGCTCTAGGACATAACCGTTCTGTCTTCCCTCTGGTGGTTCTTCATCATGTGCTCTCCTCTTCTGTTTTTCTTCTTGGGTCCGACACCAGGATCATGCCCTCCATTATCCTCACCATACACTGGTATCACCTTACCCGGACCACTCTCCCCCCAGAGTGTGGACACAGCGATCCACCCCTAGCTCTATATCCCTCCTCCCCGTTACTCCCACACCTGGGTTCCTTTGTCCCAGCCCATGGTACCTACCCCTCCCTCTAGCTGGCCTCCCTTTTCCCTTACTCCCCAACTCCTTCTCCTCCCACATAGTGCCTCTCCCCGGTATCCCCTATCCTTCAGCGGGACTCCACCTAGTCCCTGGACCACACCAGCTGCCCATCTGTAGCCAACCCAGCCTGTTCAGGGCCCACGTGAGCTGCCACCTTCTGGCACCTCCCTCCCATGCCTGTATCAGAACACTCCTACCATCTCTTTCTTGCCAGGAGGTGGGTATTGAATTTTACAGCAAGAAAAGAGGGCCTGCTGTGGGCTGCATGCCCTTAATACCCCAAGGGCCTTGGTCAGGAGGAACCCTCCAAGCCCCTCCCTTTGCCAATAGCCAGCAAGCTCCCCATGCCTGGCAGATGACCTGCTTGTGATGTCATCAGCCACCCCCCTTGTATCCCCCTCCCCTTTCTGTCTCTACTTCTGGCTGTGTCCCAGGACAACCTGGCCTGCCATTTAGTGGCAAGCCTAATTGTTCCTGGATCCTCACCCAGAAATAACTCAGGGCAAAATACTTATATCCTTTTGGATGCTCGCTGGCAATATTTATTTAAAAAGGCACACATATTTTTTTCATTTACAATCCCAAATTCATGTCTAACAATCATAATTTACAGGTTGGATGTAACAGTATCATATCAGCTCTAGGACGTAACAGTCCTTTCTTCGCTCTGGTGGTTCTTCATCATGTGCTATTCCTCTTACATCTTTTCTTCAAGGGGTCCAGACACCAGGATACAGCTCCCCCCTTTTATCTTCACCATACACGGGTACCACCTTACCTGGACCACTCCCCCCCCACCAGGTGTGGACACAGTGATCCTCCCCCTAGCTCTACATCCCTCCCTCTCCCCCGTTAGTCCCACACCTGGGTTCCTTTGTCCCCATCCCATGGTACCTACCCCCCTCTAGCTGCCACCCTTTTTTCCTCTTTCTCCCCAACCCCTTCCACTGACCCATCTCCAACTTGCGATGGAAGATGGGGCTCCCCCCCTTGTGGGTTAACCCTTCAGCCCTCTCCTATTGATGTCCCATGCCAGTTCCCCGAAAGGCTGGAGGAATAGACCCATGCCAAACTCTGTGAGGTGAACCCCATCTGACCTGTACACCTCCTCATGCTTGTATGAGATATCCTTATGCTGGATGTGACCCCCCCCCATTTCAATCACTGCCCTCGCCACCTTTCTGTTCAGGCGCTTGCATGCCACCTCTATTGCCTTACGCCCTTTCTCTCCTCTCCATACCCTCCGGGATGTAATCTCAGACTAGTCGATCACCACCCATGCCACCAGCTCTTCACTTTTTCTAGATCTGCCAGGATATTCCTCAACAGGGACCCCCACGGCACTGTCCCCAGGTCATTGCCCCCTAGGTGGACAATGATACAATCCAGTCCAGCCCGGTGCACCCAAAGCTCTTCCAGAAGGGGTAGCAGCTGCAACCACCTCTTGTTTCTCAGGCCCCTCCACTGCACTTTGGTGTGCTCCGCTCCTTGGCGCAATTGTGTCCCTATCCTGGTGGCAGCTGCAAACTTCTCCGCCCAGTAGATGAAGGAGTGCCCCATGATCCACACCTGCCTCCTGGAGCCTGCTGTGGGAAGAGAAAAAGGGGATACCAATTAACAATAGTCAATATCTCACATATCTTCTGTAACAGTTCGACCTCCATCTCCCCACCCTCTTGACCTCACTGTCCCCCACTCCTGTAGCAGCCCCTCCGAAGCCGCTCCAATTCGGAAAGAGTGCGGGGCAAAGTCATCGGGGTTCTCCCCCACAAAAGACACCGCCTTTTTTAGGACCACCTGCACCTGAAAACCCATCACCGGTGACCCATCCCCATGTATGAACCACACCCCAGGCCGGGGGCCCCTGACCTTACTGAACTCCTCCATTGCATGTACTGCACAGACTCCATCACTTGCCTGCCTGTGCAACTCCATGGCAGTGCCCTTACACTGTTGATCCATCTTGGACCGTCAGAGCCAGATGACCACCTTCCCACTCCCCATCTTCACATTCTCCTCCTGTAAGCCTGCGGCATCCGCCCCCTTCCTGGGCACCACCATCTCCCCAACCCTGAAAGCCCCCTTTGCCATTATGGAAAATATAGCCCTGAACAGGCAGGCTTTATTCATGGAACTGCACACATAGCCCAGCACCCTTACCACCTTCGTGAGCAGGGGGCCCATCAGGGGTCATCTCCTGTCTTGCCTCGAACACTGCCCCCTCATCCAACCTGTGACCATCCGCTTGATGACTCTGCCACCTGTAGCATCCACCTAGCCCCACTCCTGGCAAGCCCAGCTAATCCCTGCCAGTTGTACCCCCATGGTGGTGTGAGCCACCCCCCCCCACACTTTTTCACCACAAACTGCATAACCTGCTCCTCTTGGACTGGCAACTCTGTCTCCCATTCCTTCTCAGCCCAAAAAGCCTAGAAACTTGTCCAGGCCTCTTCGTAGGCCTTCAGGGTGTTGGCCGACCATAACCCCCGATACAAGGCCCTGGCCTTCATCCTCCAGTCCTCCACATCCAGTCCAGGACCCTGGTCCAGGCAGGCAAAGCCTGTGGTGCCAACTTGCAGAACCGGTCCATCAGTAGGTGAGAAAGACAGTCAGCCACCTCATTCCATGCCCCTGCAATGTGCTGAGCCCTAAACGACAGGTTCAGTCACAGCCCTAATAACACCATGCACCTTAATACCTATCCAACTGACTCTGCGCAGCTGCTCTGCCTGTTGATTACTTCCTCCACCCCCTTGTTATCGCACCAAAATAAGATGGGCTACCCTCCCATCCACGTGCCCCATAGGTCCATGGCTACCCAAATCGGAAAGATTTCCAGGAACGTGATTTCCTTGGTCAATCCTCATTCCTGCTAATGGGCAGGCCATGCCTCCAAAATCCATTCCCCCTGAAAATATGCACCCATCCCCAGACCACCTGCTGCATCTGTGTACAGCTCCATGTCAGTTCTGCCCGTCCATTTGTCCTGCCAAAATGTCACCCCATTATATGATTCCAGAAAGACCTCCCAAACCTGCAGGTCCTCCTTAACACCCCTATTTATGTCCACCCAGTGGTGGGGTTGTTTCGCCCTCCCCGTGACCCTCCCCAACCTCCTAATAAAAGCCCTACCTAGGCTTATGGTACCTCAGCAGCTGCTGAACCTGTACCAATGGCACCGTCCACCTCCCGGCCACTAACACTAGCAGTCCCCGCAGCCATGCCACTTTGTCCCTCGGCAGCCGAAAGCACTCCAGCTCAGTATCCACCTCAATCCCCCATAACTCTGTTGTCCAGGCCTGGCCCTCGATCTTACCTGCCGCCAGTGGGATCCCAATTTTGTCACACATGTCCTGGAAATCTGTTAACATCCCCTGGGTTTCCTCCCGGCTGGCCCCGATGAAAAGAAAATTGTCCAGGCAATGGACCACCCTCCTGTGCTCATAGCGGGCCCCAAACACCCATTGAACCCATGTGCTGAATGCCTCTAAAGTGGACCATGCTATTGAGCAACGCTTGGGCATAGCCTTGTCGAAGTACAAGCCGCCCTCAAATTGGAATCCAAGAAAATCCCAGTCCATGAGGTGGACCGGTAGTAGGCAGAGAGTGGATTCAATGTCTGTCTTCGCCAGCCAAGCCCCTTCAGCCACCCTGATCAACTCCACCACCTGGTCCAGAGAGGCATACGAGACCATGCTCAGTGCCTCCAGAATCCCTTTGTTTACCGACCCCCCATCAGGGTAGGACAGGTGATGGATGAGCCAAAACTCGCCGCCTGTTTCTTGGGCACCACCCCTAGCAGTGACAGCTGAAACTGTTCACAGGGGGGTCTGTGCATCGGCCTCTCCACCTTCCCCTCCCTTCCTTGGCCTCCTTCTGAATTTTCCTCCAGACTATGTCCTCCTTCCCTATTAATGAACTCAGATTCTTTGCTCGCAGCCCCACCCCATACCCTCCCCCGAACCCTCAGTGGAAATCCACTTTTAAACCCAACCTCAGCAGTTCTGCCTCCACCTGTTGGGATAGTCCCTGTCCAGGCTTCCACTCCCTTAGCCCTAATGGGAGTGCAGGCCAGGTGTAGCCCCACCTCCCTCCCTAGGTTCTGACCTAATTCCAACCATAGCTGGACATATAGCCCCCTCTCCCGGCCCCCATCCCTTCCCCTCCCCCATCCTCCCCAAAGGGCTGCTCCTGGGGCTGCCCACTTGGGATCCCCTTTCTCGCCCCTTGTCTACAGCTCATTGCTGGGTGGACCCCCATGCACCACAAGCAGACGTGTCTAAATTTGCAGCTTGGCCATGTGCACGATGACGGGTTAAAGCCCCAGCATGCCTTGGTGCCCTGGTCTGGTGCTACCCTCTTCACGTGCTCCACCCCCGGACCTGCCGCTGTACCCGACAGCATCCTCACCCACAACTCTGCATGGGTGCAGTCCCACCACAGGTCACCCTTCGCCGCCATTCTCCCCCGGAACACCTCATCGTACTTAAGCCAACCAAACCCCAGCTTCGCTTCATATGCATCTCTGATGAGTGCCATATACACTAGCAGTGGGATTGCCAGTTAAAGTTGCTTCTCCAACACCAAATCATTATAGATCAGAAAGCCCACCTGCCACGTATTGATGCTCTTCCCTTTAAACTTGGCTTCCTCTGTTTTGTGCCCCACCACCGCCAAAGCCACCGCCATCTCCAACTTGCCCACTGACTCCCTTTGCTCCAGCCCGAAGATATCCACGTACGCCCCCTTCCAAATTTTCTCTTTTATCAAGGCCAGCATGTGGTCGCCCAGCATGAAACCAGGCAGTCCCTCGCACACCTGCCGTGCCCCACCTGCTTTGCCCTGCCTGCTTTTTTCTTTGATGGTCTGCAGGGCCCTCTCCATTTTGGCGACCCCCTCCTCCCCCGTGTCCCCCAGTAGACCTTCAATGTACTCTTTCAAATCCTCATCATTGCTCATATCGATGTTGTCCTTACTCCCATCTGGCTGTGGCCCCGCCGGGACCTGGGTGGGCCCACCACCTGCCGCGGGCACCACCGGGGGGCTGGGTACCACCCTCCTCGGTCTTTTGTTTCCTTTCCCAGTGCCAGCCCACTCATCCTGGTCCTTCCTATTCCTCTAGACCTCTTCCTCTGCCTCTCTTTTCTTCGCCGCCTCCATTAACTGTATCATTTGCGTCATCAGCTTTGAGGCCTCCACCAACATGGTAGAGCTGGATCTTGGGGCCTTCTTGGGTGCCATCTCTTCTGCTGTGTCTTGGGCTACATGACATAAACAACATGATCATTTCACAAAAGCTCCCTTGCTGCCACTAACACCCCCAACCGGCACTGGGTCTGGCTCTGCCCCCGGTCACCTTGATAACCCCTTCCCGCTCTGCTGCCTAGGCTGCACAACCAAACACATGCGAATACTGCAACCAAACAGCCACCATTTGCCTCCCCCCTTGCTCTGTAATGCCCTCCTGATCACCAGGATCTCCAGTACCATCAAACCCGGAATCGACCTCCATTCACCCCTGCTCGACTGGGCCAGTTCACCTACTCTCTGATTGTATGTGTAGGCATGCAAGCAAAGCCTTATCCCCCCACCTGCCCAAACCAGACCTTGCGTACATCCCTGTACTGGACATTTTAGCAAATGCCTGCCTGTTGGCTGCGTGCAGGTTCACCCTGTATGACCGTGATGGATACCCACGCAACCACAGCTCCCCCCACTGCCATCAGCCCCCTGGGCCCACCAATTGCCGGCCCATCCAAAAAAGACCCCATTTGCAGCCAGCCTAGGGTGGTAACAAACCCCATCTTCAGGGGCCTACCCCGTCTCCCACCTGTCCCGCTCTCCAGCATTGACCCAGTTATATTGTTCTCTTTCTGGGCCTGTGCCACACAAAGGGGGCTTCCCAGAAAACACCTGCCTGCTGACCCAGTGTCCGACAATGGCCAAGTCATTCATCTAAGTTTAGTCCCCCACTCGCAATACATTGCAGTCTTCCCCAACATGGCGGCCACGCCAGGCAGATGGGCCTCTCCAGGGGAGCGAGCAGGTCATCCTCCCCAGGCCTGCAGTGTCCTCTCTTGTCTGCCCTCTGGCTGCCTCATTGGCACTTTACCAAGCTCCAGTTCCTCACTCTCAGGCTTAAAAATGCTGCGCTGTTACCCGTCCCCAAATATGGTGACTGTACCACACGGCAGGCCTCTCTGCCCCCCTCCATCTTTCCAGGCCTCCTGACCAGACCATCATGGCGTTACGGCCCACTGCTTCCATGGGGGCCCAACTTTCCCACAGTACAAAACGCACTGGGCCTACCCTACACCCTCCGACATGGTGGTCGAGAAAGGAGAGGGAGGCCTCCCCAGCCCCCCCCTTTGCCCACTGCTTCCTGGCCCAACAGCCTCGCTGAAATTGCAGCCCACTGCCCTGAAGCCCACAAGCACTCTCGCGCCTCTTCCACAAACCCACTACGCGTTCCCCCACGACCTGTGGTAGGCCTCCCATGCTCCTTTCGCCAAGTCCCCACTCGTAAAAATATCACCTTCTCGCATGCTGTGTGACCGCTTTCCCCAGGCCCACACCAAAACTGTGCAGCCACTCAAAAGGTGCTCGCATGCGCTGCCCTACACCTGCCTCACCAGCAAGCATCTTTTTGTCCCACACACCATCAGCCACACTGCCCGCTTAGTACTCCCCCTCTCTCTCGGCAGGGCCCCATCCATGGGCCTCCTGGACTGGAGCCAATGCTCTTCAGTGACCCGCCCAGCTGGGTGTTCTGCTTGCAGGTAACACAACTAGCTGCCCCCAAAACGTTCAACCTCTGGAACAACCGATACAAAAACAGCCTTCTACGATATCTGTATCCTTTTCTTTTTTTTTTTTTTTTTTTTTTTAACAATGCTCATCTCCATATGCTGTAGCCACACAACCCCACAATCTGGCTCTGGGCCCACCCAAAAACAGTGGCCAGCCACCTCTACTAGAATAGCCCACTGAATTGCGTGCCTACCACCACAACCTCACAGACCCGGTCTCACACAGCCACACTTGCTGCCCTAGTCCCTAAATTCCAAGCAGGAAGTCAAATAGTCTTCAGCTGACATATAACCCTCTGCTACATATGAAACCCACCTCATGCATTTTTACAATTCTGTTGCAACAATCTAGCCAACGCTTTCCTTCTTATAAATCCAAACAGTTCAATATAGGGGCAAAGCCCCAGGCCATTAGTGCCTTACCTTGAAACTGCCAGCGATGTGCTATATATTTCAAACAAGATAAATTTTACATCAAAAACAGTGGGCCTGCTGTGGGCTGCATGCCCTTAAATACCCCCCAAGGGCCCTTGGTCAGGACCCCTCCTAGCCCATCCCCTTGGCCAATAGCCAGCGAGCTCCCCTGCCTGGTCAGATGACCCCCTTGTGATGTCATAGCCACCCCCCTTTCAAGTAGCCCCCACTCCCCCTTTCTGACTGTACTTCTGACTGTCCAAGGACAACCTGGCCTGCCTTTTAGTGGCAAGCCTAATTTTCTACCTTCTGTAAGAACATGTACCAGAGTGAGCTGACTTGCTCAAAACAAGACGTGGATGGGTTTCTAGCCAGGGTTAATCTTCCCTGTTTAACTGAACAGGAAGCTGAGAAAACTGGTAAACCAACACAACTTAATGGACTTACTTCTGTTATTCAGAATCTCCAGAATGGTAAAACCCCAGGGTCAGATGGCACCCCTGGTGAGGTTTATAAGCTATGATCCCCTCCAGTAGCCCCTGTGCTTCACCAGACTATGAAGGAATCCTGGAACAACAGCTTACTACCAGCAGCCATGTCAGAAGCCTTTATTTCCCCTTATCCCAAAAAAGGGAGTAATGTGTCGGACTGTGCAAATTATAGACCTATTTCCTTGCTAAATCAAGATTCTAAAATCTTGGCCAAAACATTATTCAGTAGACTGCATCCAGTTCTTAATAAGCTACTAGGGCAAAAGCAGGTTGGTTTCTTGAAGGGTGAATCTTCGGGCGGATAATGTGAGGAGATTAATCAATACCATATGCACATCTAGCAAGCATACGATACTGGGTGTTAAAACAACTTTAGACATGATGAAAGGTTTTGACTCCCTGGAGTAGGAATTTATAAGCACTGTACCTTATAAATTTGGGCTCAATAATGCACTTGGAACTTGGGCCCACATCCTTTACAACCAATCCTCAGCAGCAATTATGACTAATGGGATGATTTCTCCATACTTTAAATTATATCAAGGAAAAAGGCAGGGTTGCCTTCTTTCTCCCCATCTTATTATCCTCTCCATCAACTCTTCAGTTCAACTCATCATTAACTCCCCTAAGATGCATAGAATTAAAGTTGGAAGATCGATACAAACAGTTTTTGCCTATGTGGATGACCTGCTTTTAACACTTAGTAGGCTACTTGAATCTTACAGTGCTCTTCAAATGCTACTCCAACAATTCAGTTTAGTCTCGGGTCTAACAGTTACCTAGAATAAGACTCAAATCATGTCCCTCATCTTTCCTAACTTACTTACAAATTTTCTCAAGAGACAGTTCAGTGATGACTTATTATTAAACGAATTGCAATATCTGGGTCTAACATTTAGCAAAGATTTCAGGCAGATTCCTGATCTTAATTTATTAACTTTCTTAGAGGATCTTTAGCTAGACCTAGGAAGATGAGACGAGCTTAATTTATCCCTTATAGAAAAAATGAATGCTATTAACATGGTGGGTAGTTCCTAAACTATTTTACACACTGCAAAATCTACCAGTGGCTATTGATAGGAAATATTTTAAGAAACTAGAAGCAATTATTAAAACCTTTTTACAAGGACAGAAACTTCCATGCCTCTCTACTGCTATGCTTAGCCCCAGAAACTGGGGTTTGCTTTCCTATGGTGGGAAAGGGACTACTGGGCCTTTATCGCTACACAAACCCTTCAACATGCTGAGACAGCAATGATCCATAAGTCCCCGCTGTGTCTCTCATTAGAGGCACAACTTTTAGCTCTGCCTAACCTTCGGGGTTTTATTTTTATCCCCCTTCTAGGATCCCTTGAAGACTATCCAATAATAGTAGGATCTATCAAGATACTTAAAAAAGTGTTTCTGCATGTTAATCCAGAACTTGCTGCAGTCAGTGATCTTCCCTTATGGAACAATACACACATTCTTTAGAAAGATACTCCACTGGAGGATCCAGACTGGAGCAAACTTGGAATCTGCAGATTATCTGATGTTCTAGATAAGGATTCTAAAACATTATTGGCACTCGAGGAACTCTGAGGAAAGTTCAGCATTCACATATTTAATTCCTGTTTTTATCTCCAACTAAGAGACATCCTGAATTCCATGCTTGATCCAAATTATGCCCTCCATGACTTTCCTGAGTGGACACAATTTATCAAAATGTGTAGACTCAGGAAAGGAGCTGGTATACTATACAAAACATTTTTCCAACCTGATATACATCTAACAGACTCTTTGAAAGAAAAACAGGGACAAGAATTTAACATATTAATATCACCTGAGATGTGAGAATCAGCCTGGAATAATGCTAAGATATTTAGTAAAGAATTACAGGGAGGTTGGTTCAATATAACACCCTTCATCATGACTACTACTGCTGCTGTCCTCTCAAGTTGGAGAATATAGGGCTCTTAAAAACATAGAAACTGTTGACAGATAAGGACCTCTTGGCCCACCTAGTCTGCCCTATATTCCCTACCTACACTGACATCGCAGACCCTACTCAGTCTCTGGTTCTCCCACCCCCTCCTTCTCTCTCTAAGATCCCACTGTGCCTGTCCCATGCATTCTTGAATCTTCTAACATTTCAGCCCCCACCACCTTCGTTGGTAGGCTGTTCCATGCATCTACCACCCTCTCCGTGAAGAAGTACCTCCTTCCATTTCCTCTGAGCCTCCCCTCCCATCTTTATAATGCGCCCCCTAGTCCTCGAGTATCTTTTTCTTTGGAATATGCTTCATTCTTGTACCTTGTTTTTACCTATGAAGTATTTGAATGTTTCTATCATATCCCCCCCCTTCCCTCCTTTCTGCCAGGGAGTACCTATGTAATTCCTTTAGCCTTTCCACATATGGCTTATAATGCAGGCAATGCACAATTTTGGTTGCCCTCCTTTGTACTGCCTCTACCCTATCTATGTCGTTGTGGAGATGGGGCCTCCAGAGCTGTACACGGTACTCCAGGTGTGGTCTCACCAGTGATCTATACAGGGGTATTATTCCCACCCTCTTTCTACTTGTGATTCCCCTGCCTATATATCCCAGCATCCCTCCAGCCTTCCCCACTGCCTTGTCACACTACCTCGCTACCTTCAGGTCACCAGAAATGATCACCCCCAGGTCCCTTCCAACTTTGTTTAGAACAGTTCCAGAGCATATCATACAAAGTATATTATGTTGGAAGTGTGATAATAATACTAATATAATAATAATAATAATATTATGATGCATCACATGCAATGCTATCTCATATGTTCTGGAGCTGTTCTAAACTTAGTTTTGAGAATCAATTTTAAATGTATGCTCTGCAGTTGTAAACGTGACCCTCCCTCCACTCCCAGCATTGTCCTTACTGGGTATTTTCCCAGAGGATCTCATATTGAACCAGCATCAAAAGCTCAGAGTATTGGCTGCCGCACTTGGTGCCAAAAGACTGATCCTGAGTAATTGAAAAACAAGGCTAACACCCTTCTGGAGGATTGGTTTAAATACATGTGAACAACAGCTAATAATGAAATGAACAGCTATATGCCTCTAAATAAAGCAGAAATATTTAATAAGACATGATGCTGCCCCTTTTTACAAGTCCTGCATAAATAATTGGTCGGTTCATTAATATGTGATGCTAGGCAAACCTGTTGAACCTACACTGTAGCTTTTTTGTTACCTGTGTTTATGTAATATTCAACTAAGTTTACACTTACTATCTCCTTATATAGGCTTTGATTTCCTTCTAGACAACAAAAATATTAGTATGATTTTGCCATGACTGTTTCCTTTTAACGTAATGTATTGTTATTTAGTGTGAAAAGTGTATCTTCGGTCTTCCATTATATGATGTACTGTAACTTTGTATAAAACTAAGTAAACTTTTGACTGCAAAAAAAAAAATCTGGAATCCCTCACAGGGGCTGACAGGGGGGTCCGGGATGTCATGGAGATGATGCATGCAACTGCCATGGAGATATTGTAAGTGACGATACGCAGTCTGATTGGTCAATACTCCAGGTGGTAGAATAACATGCAGACCACTCCCCCAAAAGAAATTGTATATATTAAGAACTACAGGGGTCATCATCACATGACCTCTCCACTAATTTGCATAATAGCCCTCTAGTGATCATAAGCCACTTGCATATGGCAGTGTGAAATCCCCCATTTTGTCACATGATAACCCCTCTAGTTTTGTTATATATATATATATATATATATATATATATATATATGGAGATATACAATGGTGAGCTGTCAGATAAATGATTTATCTGCTACGAGGTATGACACTGGTAAACTCACGTGGTGTAAGCCAAGTGGAGACGTCCGAGGTCAAACAGCACGAGTGTAGATATATCATTTATCTGACAGTGCACCATTGTATATTTCATTTATGCAATAGGGATGTTTTCTGTCAGTGCAGGAACATTTACTTTTGATTGTTTATCTTTTTTTGCATATGTTTGTCAAAAAAGTGAACAAAACATTGCATTTTCTGCTCTTTTTTGCTAAGTATAAAAAAATCTATATGGTATCTATAAATGAAATACCACTCATTTTGTAGATAATTTTGTGCTGCACAACTTTCATGCTCACAGTACTTGCTATCTTTTTTCATTTTAAAGTTATTTGCATTTGAATATAGTTAGTACTGGTACTGAGGCTAAACTTTCTAAATGAGTTCTGGAGTGATTGTAACATATCTACTGTGTATATAAATCTGTGATGATGCATCTGCTATGTGTATAAATGTAAAATGTTGAATTGATCTCATAGTAGCTCAGATTTATCACATAGGATTTATGCCCACGCCTATTGCATAAATATATATAATTTCTATGGCAAATTTGGGGGCTTACACATACACTATCTATGCCTCTCCACCTTCCTGAGTCAGCAGACCACTGTGGGGTGGGGGGACTGCTGACTAGTTTGAATTTCACCCACCTACTATTAGCCCCTCCATCACAGGAAAAAATTGAATACAAAACAGAACAATAAGAAAGCAGAAGTTTGTCTGTGAAAGTATCACTGCAACTAAAGTATTGCCACACATCAACCAGAGCATCATGGGACCGCAGGAGGGCAAGCTGTATGGTGGGTCTTTAGAGCAATATGAACTTGACTGTCTATCCTTCAGATTTTCTGAGCATTGAAGGTTCATTTCTGAATGAAAACAACAACCCTGCAGCCATGTTATACAAGAAGACCAATCTCAGCAGGTGAATGTCTTGAATGGATGCAGAGCAGGGATTTAAGAGAACAGGAGGGGAACAAAAGGTTTTATTGAGTGTTGAGAGATTGGTCTGCCTCTGAGATAATTCGGTTCAATTGTGTGCAGCATTCAGGTACCCATAGGAGACCATAAGCTTTTCATATAACACTGCCTTCACAGCTCTTCAGCATGCCTACCAAAGGGCAAGCCTTTGTTCACAATGATTAGCATCCAACATTAGTTGTTAGCAGCCATTAGCCATGAGCAGGGTCTCGAGTGGCTTGGGAGTAAAAGACGAGTCTGTAAATGTCGTGGATCTTTCAAACCCTCATTGAATCACAATAATTTCTAAAGTGCTCATCTCTACATATAAGAAAACAACTGATACTTGCACAGAAACTACTGTGATGAGGGAGAGTTTGCCCTGAAGCATACAATAAAATCGTGGTCATGGGATCAACTTTAGGTCTGGGGAAAATCTATGTTTTCACCTATGCAAGTTTTGAAAAGTTCGGCAAAGGAAACCTTTGAATCCGTGATTCCCCTGTGTGTCTGTAATGATGCTGTAGTACTGGACAGTGCTCAGTATGTGGGTTTGAATCCCCGGTTCCCCTGTGTGTCTGTGATGATGCTGTAGTACTGGAAAGTGTTCAGTAGATGTGCTTGAATCCCTGCCCCCCCCCCACCCCCGTGGTCTGTGATGATGCTGTAGCACTGGACAGTGCTTAGTAGATGTGTTTGACTCCCTGGTTCCCCTGTGTGTCTGGGATGATGCTGTAGTACTGGACAATACTCATTAGGTGGGTTTGAATCCCTGGTTCTCCTCTGTGTCTTTGATGATACTGTGGGTTTGAATCCTTGTTCCAATCCCAGTGTGTTTATGATGATGCTGTAGTCCTGGACAGTACTCAGTAGATATGTTTTAAATCTGGTTCCCTTGTATCTTTGTAATGATGCTGTAATACTGTACAGTGCTCAGTAGTGGGTTTGAATCCCAGGTTTGCTGTGAGTCTGTGATGATGCTGTAGTACTGGACAGTGCCCAGTAGGTGGGTTTGAATCCCTGAGTTCCGGTATGTCTGTGATGTTGCTGTAGCACTGGTCAGTGCATAGTAGGTGGGCTTGAATCCCAGGTTCCCCTGTGTGTCTCTGATGATGCTGTAGTACTGGACAGTGCTCAGTAGGTGGGTTTGAATCCCTGGTTTCCCTGTGTGTCTGTGATGTTGCTGTAGTACTGGACAATACTGAGTAGGTAGGCTGAATCCCTGGTTCCCCTATGCCTCTGTGATGATGCTGTGGTACTGGATAGTGTTCAGTAGATATGTTTTAATACCTGGTTCCCCTGTGTATCTGTGATGATGCTGTTGTACTGGAGAGTACTGAGAAAGTGGCTTTGAATCTGCAACTCCCCTGTGGTTGTCTGTGATGATGCTGTAGTACTGGCCAGTGCTCAGGAGGTGGGGTTTGAATCCCTGGTTCCCCTGTGTGTCTGTGATGATGTTGTAGTACTGGACAGTGCTCTGTAGGTGGGTTTGAGTCCCAGGTTCCCCTGTGTGTCTGTGATGATGCTGTGGTACTGGACAGTGTTCTTTAGATGTGTTTGAATCCCTGGTTCCCCTGTGTATCTGTCATGATACTGTAGTACTGGACAGTGCTCGGTAGAAGGGTTTGAATCCCTGGTTCTCCTGTGTGTCTGTGATGATGCTGCAGTACTGGACAGTGCTCAGTAGGTGGGTTTGAATCCCTGGTTTCCCTGTGTGTCTGTGATGATGCTGCAGTATTGGACAGTACTCAATAGGTGGGTTTGAATCCCTGGTTCCCCCGTGTCTGTGATGATGCAGTAGTATTGGACAGTGCTCAGGAGGTGGGGGTTGAATCACTGGTTCCCCTGTGTGTCTGTGATGATGCTTTAGTATTGGACAGTGCTCAGTAGGTAGGTTTGAATCTACAGTTCTTCTGTCTGTCTGTCTGTGATAATGCTGTAGTACTGGGCAGTGCTCAGTAGGTGGGTTTGAATCCCCCATTCCTCTGTGTATCTGTGATGATGCTGTAGTACTGGACAGTGCTCAGCAGGTGGGGAGGGATCCCTCATTCTCCCGTGTGTCTGTGATGATGCTGTAGTACTGAGCACTAAGGAAATTTAGACAAAATGTCTTGTTTGACAACCACTAACAAGTGAATTGTGCACACTGAATCCATTCCCTGTGTGACATGGGGATGTATTTTGAGTATGGGTCTCTACAGCAGCTCTCTGTCCCTCCTGAGTACTTCCATCGTCTTAGGTACTTCAAGTTCCATTAGCATCTCCTGCAGTTACAGTTATGGTTTAAAAGCCCCTGACACTTTCAGACTATTCCTTTAGCTTTCTTGGCATTATGGATTCAGCCCACACAGTCATTAGGAGGCTGTCAACCCTTGTTCAAACTCAGAATTTAATACACATCAGGGCCCCCTAAGTAAATATTCTCTGAGGGAATATTTGAATATTATATTTGCAGAGATGAGGTTTCTCAGATTATCTCCCTGTGCCTGCCATAACTGTCAGCTCTCTCACATCAACATGGATCTCAGCTGAAAAAGAGGTCAGAGATCTTGGCTATTGATAAGGGACAGGCAGGTTTGATCTTCAAGAGCAAAAAACAAAAGATCAGGGGTTAAACTGAGATTGCAGACTACTCTGTGGACCTTGATACTGATTATGTAAGCACTAAGACATGACAAAGGATTGGTTGTCCAGGGTTAATGCATATCCAGATGCATAGTTTGGAGTTCATGCCGAGTGCCTTCAGCACCTGAAAGTGCAATAACTCCAGACACTCAATACCCTTGAGTTTCTTTTTTTTTTTCCTGCTTATTATTTATCTTCCTGGCCAGGGCAGGCTGGGCTACCCTCATTTCTGTCCCATTGATTCCACCATCCTATAACCTCCCCAGAACTCACCTGTGAGCCTGAGTACCCCCATGGATTCCCCCCCATTGGAGGTCCAGGAAGAGAAGAGGGCTGTCCTCCCCGCATGACGCACACACATCCAGACTTTGGCACCAGTGCTTCTGGTGGTGCGACGGGTGAGGGTCTGCAGGCAGGCTTCATTTGTGTCTGTCTTGTGACCACTTTCCTCTATATTTTCTCCATTTCCCTAAGCTGGGGCATGCATATGAATGTGTGCGTGTGGAGGCATGCACATGCCATGAAATCCAGCAGCCCTCGCTTCTTCTGCCCTCCTTGTCCTGCACTGCTACTTGCCCTTCACTGGGTAGCAGTCATTCAGTGGAGTGTGCAGACGTCCCTCCCCGGGAGTGGAGAGCAGGCCAGCAGGTACTCAATCCTCTCACGCTGGCCAACCCTCAGCAACCCATGCTCTTTCCTGAACATGGGTCACTGGCATGGCAGGAGGTAAGGCGGTTGCAGTGCCTCAGCCTCCATGCCACCAGGCTGGCTTATCCTTGAGTTTCTTATGACACTTGTAAAATGAGTACACCCCCCCTTTAAAAAAGTAAAGATATTTAGCAATTTAAACAACACAATTATATGTGTTTACATTTTTAAAGTATAAAATAAAAAAAGTTCTTGATCTACCTTGGTAGCTCTGTGTAGCAAGGGCTGCTTTTGCTTTATTGTGCCACTGTGGGGTGCTGTACATTTATGCACATGGCTCAATCATTGTTATGTGTGGTATTATGTAGTGCAGTAGAGGAGTAGAGCAACATCCTGTTACTGCGAGAGTGAACAGGCCAGGGAAGCTGAATGACGGCTGTGTGACATGTTACTGCATCTGTGAGGGGGAGTAGCAATTGTTCAGCAGGAGAATTGGAGAGTGCAGCCATTTTGATAGAGTTGTTGCGAGACTATGTGGGACAAAGGATGTGGTACACGTAGCCAGCAGTAGTTCTAATGAGAGTGAGTGGTGCTGGTAACCAGTGAAGGTGCATTTTATGTTTTTAGAGATAGGAATGCTGGCTGGTGATTACATGGGCTGGCAAGTGGCAGGGGGGATTGTTGCAGGGGTTTACTGGAGCAAGAGTAGATGGGAGGTGCCAGGTAAAGTATAGAGCAAGACACTAGCTGTGGGTGTACAGATAACTAGATTGTGATGGAGAATTACAGACCTGTAAAACTAAAGTGAGAAAAAAAGATGTAAAAGGTCAGAGGATGGGTTTAAATCTTTTTTTCCTGTCTTTTTTTTTAGTTAACATTGGGTGTTTGTTATGTGGGATGGAGTAGGTGGGGAGGAATTATAATGTGCTGAAATGTTGATTTTAAAGTTATTTTTTACTTTACCAACATGGCTGCCAGAAATTTATTTCAAACATTTTTGGCAGGCATGGGTATCAGGCTGTGCTGCTTCTTGACTCCCAAAAGAGGTCCCAAACCAGTGGTTGGCTTTACATAAGTATAGCCCCCACTTCCCAGGCCTAAGGGTACACAGATGGCAAATAAGGGGAGGAGAGCGTACAATGTTATGTATTTACTTGACCTCTCGGGATCTGAAATGACCTCTGGAGCACTTGGACAATTTCGGGCCAGTCAGAGCTGCAATAAACCAGGATTAGCAACAAAGCAGTCTCCAAATAGTAATGGAGGTCCACACAGAATGTAAAGCCTAAAACAGGATCCTTTCATTTGATCTCAAAGCTCATGATGAGCATATCCTCAATGGGAAAATTATTGCAACAGTCTCTGATCTGATCCCACAATCCCTCTCAGGACACATTTCAATTTATCCATCTCTATAAGGCATATCACTTTACCCACGGGGGTGGCAGTTTATAATGCTTCTAACCCACTTCAAATCCTTGGTTCACACTTCAAACAGTCCAAAATTACTTTGGGGCTGCAAGCAACACAATGAGGCACATGTTGGTTTTTGTTCTACATCTCTTCACCAAAAGCAACGATCTGTCTTCAGGGCCATAATTCAGGGGTCATCCAGCTGTGCTAGTCAATACTACTAATATGCTCACTGATGGGCACAGCCCATAAGAACGGGTATTTTACATTTTAATCAGCCAGTTGTTGCCTTAGCCCAGAATAAAGTGTGGCAGCAACTTGGGCATGGCAGGGGGCATTTCACACCACTGCACTACCCAGGGAGGCCTGGCCTGCATCCCCTAGACCCAGTACCAGGCGCCCACTATCAGCCCCAATGCCAAAGGCAAAATTATAGGGACCCCAGCCTTTATATCTATGTTACCATACCAGGAACCCCGGACCCACTCAGGAAGCTGGACCTTCACCAAAATGTACAGGGCATGAAAAGACAGGCACCCCCTGGGAGTCCAGGGTTGCCACAAATGCTGTCTCCAGCCCTTAGAAAATAATGACAGGTCTCCTCAGTTTGTAACTGAACCTGACTGAAGCCCATACCTGTTTAAGTGAAATGAGAGTAAATGTGCTGTGGCAGATCTCGGGAATGACATTAACAAAGGCTGAGAATAGGAGTGGGAGTGGGCACAGCAAATAAAACTCAGGTACTCTACTATCTATCTTAAAATAAAAGCTGGAACCTACATTTACCATCTACAGTAAGACATCATGATAGCTCTTGAACCAGGACATGATCAACTACCTACACCCAGTTGCTATAGCTTACTGGTTCAATGGCTATGGTCAGCCAGGTTGAAGGTGTTAGTCCGGTCTACAAAGATGGTTCAGGTTATTTACCCTCTGCCTGTGAATGAGAGCTTGTCATTTGTGATTCTAACCAGGGCCATGATGGCACTATAATTTGCCCTAAAGCTGAGCTGATCTTTGAACAACAGACTTCTGCTTTCCCAGAAGTCTTTCAATGGTTTTGACACAACGTTTGCTCATATCGTAGCACAGATGGGTAGGAACAATATAAGTCTATAGTTGCTTCTCTCAGTCCTAGTTCCTTTGTGAACTAGTATGACTGTTGCAAACTTCCATGGGGCAGGTACCACTTTCCTGCTTGAAAACAGAGGCTGAGAATTTTGGCAACTGAGTGTGCTATTATGTGGTTATGACGTGATTTAGTGTGAATGAAAATTTTTATATTTTTATTATTAAGTGGGTTGTAGTGTTCAGTAACTTACACTATGTTTGAGGCCATTATGGTCTGTTTTTATGGCTGCAGTGGGTGTAGCCCTACAGACGTCTTTCAATCACTGTAGAGAAAAGGGACCTTACTGGATACCAAACAGACTTCAATCACTGTGCATCCACTGCACTAATTTGTCTGTCAGTATCAGCAGAGCATGGCACTCTCCACTGTGTCCAAGATGGCCACCGGAGTTTTCTGCGCATGAGCACTGAACTCCAGTGACATGGCAGCATGGTCCACCATATCAAAGATGGCTACTGGAGCCCAGTGCATATGCACGAGTCATCGCGCATATGCAGAGAACCTCAGTGGCCATCTTGGACACAGGTGACTGTGCCGCTGGAGTTCAGTGAGCATGCATGAGTCATCGCACATGCGCAGAAAACTCTGGTGGCCATCTTGGACATGGCAGACAGTGCAGTGTTCCACCAGACCTTGTCTGCAGCTGTATTGGCTTTTGCCAGAGTTTGTTTCTTCAGGTGTTGAAGTTTAACAAGTACTCAAGTACCTTCTTCCTACTCACCATTCTATGATAGAAACAGAAAGGTGTCAGCAGAAAATGACTTGTAGTCCATCATTCATTTACACCCTTTTTTCTACCAAAGTCATATCAACCTACCACTGGCAGATGCCCTGGATGGGGTGAAAGAGTGGCCCACTATAGGGTACTGATTGAGCAGTGACTGTATTTGGGGTGCAAGGCTGGTGAAGATCTTGTTAACGTAGTTGACTGTGACAGCCAGTCAGTCAAGTTCTATGTTTCTATCCATAACCTTAGAGATGGTTTTGTGAATATTTGATTTTGTAAGGTCATTTATACAGTTCCAGAATTATTTTTGCCCATTTAAGTTCTTAGCGTCGTGTTTTAGAATTCTGATTTTGTATTCTTAATGATATTTTTATAGGAGTTTTGAGACTCTATATGTTTGCCAATCAGAGATCAGGCTGGTCTGCTTGTATGTGAACCAGGCACTCTCTCTTTGTTTCAATTGTTGTGGAAGCTCTGAAGTTATCCCTTCTCCCATATTTCCCATAAGCCATTTTATAAAGCATAGAGGTATGAGCCTGAAGAGCTTGTCTGAATCTCAAAACTGGCATTTATTCACTGTGTAACCCCGGGCAAGTGCTTTACAGCACCTTCCCTGTGCTTGACCTCTTCCTCTCTCACTCTCTCTCTCTTTCTTATCTATTCCTGCACCCTTTCTAACTCTCTGTGCACCAAGAAGAGCCATAACATTCCCACCCCTCCCTCTCCATGACTGTAATGTGCTTTGGGATACTATCTGCAGAAAAAGCATGGAATAAAACCAAATTGCTTTCCTTAATTCCTCACTCTTTACCTAAAGTGTTATTGATCTGAAACCTCTACCAGGAGAACTTTTAGGGATAGGACCTAGGGACCTCTGTTTAAAGTATTACCTGAAGCATGGCACCTCCAGCAGTGCTCTTACCACCCCTGAGTAATGCACCACAGTGTAAGTGTTGGTTACAAGCTCAGGACCCCAATGTGAGTCTCAGATCCTTGACATCTTAGCCCACAGGCACAAGTGTTATCACTAAGCCAATTGGGTAGACGCTTGAGGCTCTGGTCTGCTATAACTTCTTCTATCACCCCCCACCACTGCTACCACCATGAAGGAGGGGAAGGAGGACTACAGACTGTTTCGCAAGTATGCACTCCATCCCCCACCACTGCAACTTTCCAATTGTAATGCAAACTGTTACCAGATCTGACTGCCTACTCAAGTGTGGCACTGGGAACAAAATAACCTTGCAATATAGAGGGTCCTCCCTGCAGAGCCAGTGATGGGCAGGAAGCTCTCCATTTGCAAAAACATAATTTCTTTAAGCTGGGCTTTGTATACAGAATAATAGCCAACTCGAAGGCTGCCTTACTCTTTGTTTGGATCATGGTAGCTTGAGTAGAGACTCATTATATATTATTGCGTGACACTGAGGACTGGGGTCAAGTGTGCAGCAAGAGATTTATAAAAAGAAAAGGCCAGGCAAAGCAATCAAGAAGAGCTTTAATTTACTAAACTCCACTATTTCCATTTGTCATCATTCTGGATGAATGAGATATCAGCTGGGGTGAACTTTTTTGAACTGCATGAACTGTTCAAAGATTGATCTGAGGTGCCTCTCAGAGCCTGCACAGTGGCACAAAAATGAGAGTTACTCACTTGTAACCGCAGATCTAGGAGTGGTATATGGTGCACATCCACACTCTGGCAGTCTTCTTAACCTTTAAAATCAGCCAGTATGTCTTCAAGCTAAGCTCCTCCCACCCATCTGGGTGGTATACTCCTCAGCTCCACCCTGTGATATTAGATCTTGCACACTGGAAGCAAGGATCCATGTGCCACTTACCAGGGAGCGTCGAGTGGGTTGTGTGGATGTGCACCATATACCACTCCTAGATCTACGGTTACAGGTGAGTAACCTTTATTTCTAGGGGCATGGATATGGTGCACTAACCACACTCTGACAGACTCCTAGCAGTTCTCCGCTAGGCGGGGGCAAGGCACACACTCCTACTTGGCAAACAAGGATTGGAGAACTGAGGTCCCAAAACTAGCATCCCAGCATGACTCAATGTCGATATGGTAGTGGGAAATGAAGGTCTGTGCTGACTTCCAGTAACAGCCCTGCAGATTTCCTGGATAGGAACATCCCTGAAAGTAGCCACTGAGACAGCAATATGTCTGGTGCAATGAGCTCTAAGCCCTACAGGAGGCTCTCTACCAGCCACCGTGTAGCAGAGGTTGATGCAGAAGACCATCTACCTGCCAATTATCTGTTTTGCTGCCGGTCTGTGAGATGCGGTTTCAGTATATGTTACAAATAGCTGGCAAACCTCTCTCCGCACTCCAGCTGTGCACTCCTTGTAATAAGCAAATGCTTGCCTCAGATCCAACGTGTGGCACCTGTGCTCAGCCTCTAAGGTGGGATTGCTGAAGTACTCTGGGAGGTGAGCACCTGATTAAGGTGAAACTCTGACACAATCTTCGGGAGGAACTCCGGGTAGGGGCTGAGGACAACCTTGTCCTTGTGGAACACTAAGTACGGACAAGCCACCAAGAGTGCCTGGAGCTCACTGACCCTTCTGGCAGAGGTGATAGCCACCAAAAAGGTGGTCTTCCATGACAGGTGTGACATGTCACACCTGTGCATCAGTTCAAATGGCTTACCCATGATGAGCATCCCCAGTACCAGCAACAAATCCCAAGGTAGTGGTGGGTCACGCGCAGATGGGGACAGGTGGTCAACACTTTTAAAGAAGTGCCTGACCACTTTCTCCTGTACCAATGTCAACATACCAGCTTGCACCCGGTATGCAGACATGGCTGCCAGGTGCACCTTGAGGGTCATCAACCGCAGGTCCAACTCAGAGAGGGACCAAAGGTAGTCCAGAATGCTAGCCAAAGGGCAGGTGAGGGGGGTTTAGCTCCCTGCCCTGGCACCAAATGGAAAACCTCTTCCATTTGGAGGCATAGCACTAGCAGATCAACTCTTTCTAGGACACTTCCACAACATAGAGAACCTCTTTGGAGAGACCCAAAGCCTGGAACTCAAACCACTCAGAAACCAGGCCAACAAGTACAGAGACTGAAGGTCCAGATATAGGTGAACAAGTCAGGGCAAAGTGGAAGTCACTGCAGAGGCCTGCTGTGGAGGCTGAGGACATCTGGGTACCAAAACCACCATGACCAGTCCCAGGCTACCAGGATCATCTATGCCTTGTCCCTCTGCACCTTGACCAGCACTCAGTGGATGAGGGGGGAACTGAGGGAAGACATAAAGGAGGCCGAGGGTCTAGGACCGCTCAAAGGAATCCCCCACCAGTGTCCCGCACTGAGGAGGGTGGGCACAGAAGAACCTCAGCTTGATGTTCTCCCAGAAGGTGAACAGGTTGACCAAGGGGGTACTCCACTGGGAGAACTGGCGGTTCACCACCTCATGATGAATGGACCACTCATGAGAGGCCTTGCCCACCCAGCTGAGGGCATCTGCAAGTTGGTTGGAGACTCCCACCTCGTGAAGCATTAGGAAGTTAGTATCCAAGTTTCCGTAAAGCACACAGTACCACCACTGCCCTGCTTGAATTCACCAGCTACATTCATAACACAATTGATTGAGGTCACTTAGTGGGGGGCAATGTATATCAACCTCACTAAAACTTTCAACATGGTAAACCACACCATTCTGCTAAACCCACTCTCTGCCACTAGACTTTTGCCCAAAACCATAGGCTGATTCAGTAGCTATCTGGAGGGCAGATCCCAACAAGTTAAAATAAATGGCTTTCTCTCTGACAGTCACCCAGTTCACTCTAGTGTTCCTCGAGGTTCAATACTAGGTCCGTTACTCTTTAGCCTGTTCCTTAATAACCTCCCTGAGGAAAGCTCCACCAGCATCTTACGCTATGCGGATAACGCAGTTATTTTCTCCAGCCAACCGGACCCGTGTCTCTTGGAGACCCAGCTCCAACCTGATTTTGCATCTGTTGAGGACTGGTTCTCAAAACACAAACTCCTTATGAACTACAAAAAAAAAAAAAAACTATGCTTTTCAGTAATACCCACAACAAACACAAGTTGCACAGGCTTACTATTTGGAACAGTCAGGAGAACACACTTGAGCCAGTCCGCCTGTCCCGTATTTCAGATACCTAGGCATAACCCTTTATAGTTCATTCTCCTATGCCACCCATATAGATCAAGTTGCAAAGGAGTAAATGCTAGGATCAGTCTGCTATATCAGCACAGACATTGCCCAACCTCTGATGCCCTCCGACTTGCAGTCAACAGCTCTGTAGTCTCCATTATTGACTATGGACTAGTTATAGACAGTGTGGCAATTGACACTGCACTGAAAAGGATCAACTTAGCCCTTAATAAAGCTTGCAGATTAATCACAGGTGCACACCATCTCACCCAAACCTGTAACCTATATGAACAAATAAATTGGTTGAACCTCATGGGACCAGTAAAATATCAGACCTGCCTCCTCGCGAAAAAAGCCTGTCTTGGACTAACCCCACCCCCTTCCGTCAGAAATATAAGATCTTCTTAATGAAGTGATCAACCCACATACAACCCAAGGTATGTCAAGGCAAGTCCTTCTCATACCTTTTTGCTGCACTACGCAGGCACAACGCTCTTTTGCTTACCAGGCGCTCTCCTGGCTAAATGACCTACCAGCCGCTATCCTGTCAGTACCCAAGTTGGGCCCTTTCAAATATAAACTCCGCCTACACCCTACTGCACTTAGCAGATGTGATTGTCCAATCATGGGGAAATCTCACCCTGTTGCCTCTATTGCCTAAGGCAGCCTTCTATTTCTCTGTACCCCTAGTCCTCCCTCTATGCTAATGCAACCCCACCACCTATCTCCCTACCGCTTGTTAACATAGACCTGTATCCTGTCCACCATCCCACCCCCTTGTAAACAAAGACCTATATCCCTTCCACCATCCCTATCCTTCCCCCACTCTCGTCCTCCCCCTCCACTGTCCATGCCTCCCTAGACCAGTCCTCTCCCATGGCCCCCCTCCCATCTTCTGTCCTTTTTTCCTGATCTACCCTGACATTCTCCCGCCCTCATTCCTTTTTCTCCCCTTCATTCTCAAACAACAAGATAATTTTTGGCTGCTCTGTGTTCATATCTTTTATACTTTTTCCAAAATGTGTTTTTATTGTCTACCCTTTAGTTCCTGTCAGAACATTGTACTCTTGTTATTGTAATACTCTGGTGCTAATTGTTGTATTATATTGTATAACGTTGTATTTTATTGTATTTCTCTTTCGACATCGAACCTCTGTAAAAATGTCTCAGGTTCAAAGGTATTGTAATCCAAAAACAGACGAATAAATAAAAAGCTGTGCACAAGGGTTCAGGTGTGGAGGGTCTCATGGGACAATCAGAGGGAGTGCATTCTGCCCTGCTTATTCAGGTAGTACATGGTCGTGGTATCGTCTGTCTGGACCTGCATGAATTAACCCTGGACAAATGGAGCAGATTCCATCAGAGTAAGGTGCACTGCATCGTATACTGTTAGCACAGTGAACAAAACAGCAAAGCTAACACAGCGACGGACGTACACCAACGGGAACTGCAGTGACAGGGATGGCAGGCTGACAGGTGTGTTACCATAAAGGTGTCATCCGTTGACACCCCAGGTTCCACCAAGCCACAGCGATGGGACACACATCGACCAGCAATACAGCAGCCGCACCAGAGAGACACCCAAAACAACTACACAGGCCCACGGCAACACACCACCTCGCCGACAAACAACATGACACAAGCAGCAATACAGGGGGCCTGCTCCCTGCACCTCCCAACTGAAAAGGAACAACCCCCGAGATGCACCAGCACAAGAGACAAGGGAGAGCACCCCCCACCACCACCACTGCCACCAGCACAAGAGATGAGGGCAAACATCCCTCCCCACCACCAGTACAAGAGACGAGGATGAACACCCCCCCTCCCCACCAGCACAGGAGATGAGGGCAAAGACCCCCACACACAAACACACACACACACAGATACCCATGAAGAGTACCGAGACATGGGATTGCATGTATGACAGCTGTTTATTCAAGTGATACAGGCACTAGTTGACAGTGTCAGGCACACATATGTCCCACCACCACCCTCACACAGTGCAAGATATGATAGCTGAGCAGCCTATAGGACAGCTCCACCCACCAGTAGGATTACGCCTGCAGCCAGATATTCAGAGCAGTTCCCCACTAAATAGTCCTTGACACACCATACCCTATACTGGTCCACAAAGTCCATCAAATGTTGGGTGCTGTCCTTGTACCTTCTCCATGATGTGGAGACCTCCCTGCCTGACACGACCTGCTACATTTTGATCTCTGTCAGCCATTGCGTTCCCGCAGAATGTCAATAAATTTCGACAGAGTAGGATGCAATGCACCAAACAACGAATGAAAGGACCGATGCCACCCCTCGATGGCATTATTGGTCAATGGCAGTCCCTCCTTCATCACTGAGAAGCAGCTCCAGAACTCCTGGGGGATACAATGGTTGGTGACAGACCCCATTACAGAAGGATCGTCCCAACCAAGTATCCTCGAAATAATAGAGAAATATCAACAGTTGTTTCTCATAGTAGACAAAGAAATCCCAGCCAAGTAGCTCTTTGTACACATTGCACAAATCCTGTCAGGGCATGAATGCCAGTGCAGAAACCGTACAGACATACATGGTGACCTCATCATTCTCAATGTACAATAGGACCAGCTCTGTGCGTTGTTGAAATTTCCACCACAGCCACTAGCACCACTGGCGATGAGGGTTGAGGTGCTGGACGCCACACCTCCTGCCACGCCAGTGACCCATGTTCAGGAACGGGCATGGGCTGCCAGGGGTCAGCAGGGGAGGAGAAGGACTGAGCATTTGATGGACTGCTCTCCTTCTCCAGGGAAGGGGGGGTTCTCAGTGTTGGTGCCTGTTCACCCCCTGGCAGAGGCTCATGGACAGAGCGCCGCACTGCAGTAAGGAGGAGCTGAGGGCAGACACGTGGAGGAGAGCACGCATGGATGCATGCGCGGTCCACCTCCATCAGCATCATTGCATGCCCCCTAGCTCCAGGGGAGAAAAAGCAGAAGAAAATGGAGTGGCTGCAGCACAATGACAGAGGGCACCTCACAGGTTCCGCTCCCAGGTAGCCACGGCACTGACCCACTGACATTCAGGCCTCAATAGGGGGTTGGGGGAACCCCACCGACCCTGCTGGGGGGGTAAGCCCTGGAGTTGGGTCAGTGCCACCTGGTGGACGCTGGGGACAGGGCTGGGGGTGCCCTCCAAAGGAATACCATCCAGAAGGAGAAAAAGTGAGATAAACAAAAAAAAAAAAGAAGAAGCCACACAACTCCAGGTCAGGGAACACAATCTGCAGAGCTTTACACACAGTCAGCTTGTAGTCAATCATCATACTACGGGGCTGCACTTCGGGACATAGCTGAATGATTTTTTGAAACACAGCCATGTAGGCAGCCACCATCCTGATTGACATAAGGACATATATTGCTGGCAGTACTGCTGACAAGCTGACCACATGTACACTATAGAGTTGGTGGAATAGCCAAGGGCAGCTCTTGAAGGTCCCATCCCTGAACCATGTCCCACTCCATGTCGGGTATTCCAGATTCCGCGCAGTGGCAAACAGCAGGAATCAGTTCAGCATTCCACTGGAATTGAACAGGAGGAAAGGCTCACTGCTCAGGGTCACCCAGTACTCCTCCAGGATCTGCAGGTCAGACAGCATTGCTGGCTGTACAGGGGCTCATTGGGCACTCCTCTAGACCCTTTGGATGGCCTGTTTCAGGTATCCCACTGGTGGCAAACTGCCACCGATGGCATCGGTTACTCCGGTGCACACATGAACACCACCTGCTGGGTGATCTCAGTAGTCTCCAGTGCCAACTTCTTGACTGTTTTCCGGACTTTCCAAACACCAACCCCGGCCCCATCAGGGACTTGATTGTGCCAACCTGACACCGTCAGTTCGCTGTCCTTGTCAGTTCTTGCCCTGCCCTGACATTGCCCAGTATGGTACTGGACACACTTCCAGTAGGTGACAGTTATCCGGCTCACCTCCTTCTGGAAGATGTAACCATCAACTACTAGCAGCTGCTTCCCCCCAAGTGCATACTCAGTCAGCATCCTGCCACATGTGTGAACCCTGACACGGCTGAGCCACCCAAGTAGCTGCCTACATGGCTCCTCATCTGCTACACCTGTGGAGCGCTACTGCCTATTGTGGTAACACACCTGTCAGCCTGACAACCCACTCACTGCAGCTCCCATTGGTGTATGGCTGTCGCCGTTACAGCTTTGCTGTATTCACTACATTGTGCAAACAGTTGTCCCAACGATGGGTGATGTGTTGTTTTGTATTTTTGTTGCTTGTTCTGTTTGGGTTTTTGTTTTGTTCTGTGGTTTTAGTTTGGTTTTTGTTTTTTATGTTGATTGCGTGCATGCGCAAGAAACATATTGCGGCAGCTTTCTCCAGAGGCAGGTTGTGGAGGCATGGCACTGTTGTGGCCAGTGCCCGCACAGCCTGTAAAGGCTTGGCCCACTTTACCCAGTGCCGTGGCATGCTGCTGCTGACACTAGTTCAGCCAGCATGCCACCAACTTGTAACATTTTCGCCGCAGCAATCAGGGGCTGCCTCATCATTGCAGCGTCGACCATTCACTGCAATGAGGGAGCGATCCGTCATTGCTGGGTGGAAGGTTGCTACTGTAATATTGTTTGTGAACATGGCGGCAGCTTGCTGCCGTGTTCTCAAACAATATTAATCTGGCCCCAGTGCCGAGGGGGTGCCCAATCCCCCTTGGCAGCATGTGCCCCTCCCCACAGAATCGTGCTTTTGCTGACGGGGGCCCCAATCCCTGTCTGTTTCCATCCCCGGTGCTAGTTAACTTGCTGACAGGGGAGCCCATTCCCCATCAGCATTATGTCCCCCCTCCCTGTTTGATGTGCCGACGGGGGAGACCACTCCCCATCGGCATCAGGTCCCCCCCAAAGAGTAGCGGAGGTTGTGCTGAGGGTGCCCAACTCCTTGGCTCTTGTGCCCTTTTTATGCAGCAACGGGTGCCCAATCCCCCCTCGGTTGCACACCCCGCCAAAAACGTTCAGGTGGCATGCTGGGAGCCCACCCCAGCGTGCCCAATGCCCCTGTAAAGAAAAAAAGTCCCGCAATGCTTTTTGTGTTTTTTAAACCTATAAAAAAAAGGTCCCTCACAGTCTCCTTGCCCGCTCCACTACCCTCACCCCATACTTACCTCCGGAGTCTGGCGTGATGATCTTCAGTGGACCGGGAATATGTCTGCACTCTTCAAAGCTGACCACAAACTGAAGAAATGCCGGTAAGCTGTATAATGGAATGAATAGAGTTTTTTCAACTTTCATGCATAGCTCATGCATTTTTAGGAATTTTGACACCAAGTATTTGGGGCCCCATAGGGTGATTTTGCGGTCATTGCATGGAATCCCCTTTCAGGGCCAATTAACAAAATGACAGTGCCAGCATTCATGAGGTGGGCTTTCCAAAAGCCTATGTTGCAAATTTGGTGGAAAAAATCCAAAAAATTACTGTTTTATGAGCGTGCATTGCACAGTTGCTACGCACACTCGTAACCTTGAGAATCTGCAATATTTTCACGCCATTTTTTCAACATTGGCATTTTTTCACACCTCCTTGAGAACAGTACAGCTGTCATTTTTCACATCCTGGCCGAAATGTGTTTTCGCTCTTCCGGCGATAGAATAAGCAGCGTTGCTGTAGGAAATCAGTGTTTGGGACAGATTAAGAAAAATGACAGTAATACTGTTCATGAGAACGAAGGTCCCTAAAATGCCTATGTTGAAAATTTGGTCATGAGCGTCCATAAAATGGTATCGATGTGAGCGTCGTTACGTGATTTCCATGCGCCAGTACCTTTCACAACTTTGCAATATTTTACTCCATATTAACGCTGCCATTTTCCACACCTCCTTATGATCAGTGCAGCTGTCATTTTTCACATCTGGGCCGAAATGTGTTTTCACTCTTCCGGCGCACAATAGCACGGTCGCTGTGGGTTATCGGTGTTCGTGACACATTAAGAAAATCACACTGACACTGTTCATGAGCAGAGGTCCTAAAATGCCTATGTTGAAAACTGTATGATGAAACTCCATAAAATTAGTGTGCTACGGATGTGCGTTGTGCAGTTTCCATGCACGCTCGTATCTTAACAACTTTGCAATATTTTCACACCAGATTTTCAACAATGGCATTTTTCACACCTCCTTATTAACAGTACAGCTGTAATTTTTCATATCCTGGCAAAATATGTTTTCGGACTTCTGGCACAGAATACCGCAGTCATTGTCGGAAATCAGTGTTTGGGACAGATTAGGATCCAGCGAGTGAGTGAGGAGTGGAGTGACCGAGCTCAACTGAGCTCTGTCAGGACTGCTGTGGACTTCTTTGTGGGCAGGAAAAGGCGCCAACGCAGGTAGGATCCCAATACAAAAGGGCAGCCTGCAGCGCCGGGAGACAGAGAATGAGCGAGTGAGGGAGGGGGAGTGAGTGAGCTCAACGGAGCTCTGTTGGGACTGCTGCAGATTTCTTTGTGGGCAGAAAAAGGCAGCAATGCATGCAGGGGCCCAGTACAAAAAGGTAGCCTGCAGCAGTAGGAGGAACAGAATGAGTGAGTGAGACAGAGGGAGTGAGCGAGCTCAGTGGAGCTCTCATTGTGACTGCTGCAGATTTCTTTGTGGGCAGAAAGGGTGGCAATGCAGGCAGGAGCCCAATAAAAGGGCAGCCTGCAGTGCCGGCAGAAGCGGACGACCGAAAGGAGACAGGGGAGTGAGCAACCTCAACGGAGCTCTGTCGGGACAGCTATGGATTTCTTTCTGGCAGAAAAAGGTGTCAACGCAGGCAGGACCCCAGTACAAAGGGCAGCCTGCAGCGCCGGGAGAAACAGAACGAGTGAGTGAGAGAGGGGGAGTGAGCGAGCTCAATGGCGGTGTATCGTGACTGCTGCGGATTTCTTTGTCAGCAGGAAAAGGCAGCAATGCAGGCAGGAGACCAGTACAAAAGGCCAGCCTGCAGCGCCGGCAGAAACAGAACGAGCAAGTGAGAGAGGGGGAGTGAGCGAGCTCAATGGAGCTGTGTCGGGACTGCTGCAGATGTCTTTGTGGGCAGGAAAAGTTGCCAATGCAGACAGGAACATAGTACAAAAGGACAGCCTGCAGCAGCGGGAGACACAGAACGAGTGAGTGAGGGAGGGGGAGTGAGCTCAACAGAGCTCTGTTGGGACTGCTGCGATTTCTTTGTGACAGAAAAGCATGCACGAGGGCCCTAACACTAAAGGTGCCTGCAGCGGTGAGGAACAGAGCGAACAAGTGGGGAGTGAGCGAGCTCAGCGGAGCTCTGTCGGGACAGCTGCAGACTTCTTTGTGGGCAAGAAAAGGTGTCAACACAGGCAGGAGCCCAGGACAAAAGGGCAGCCTGCAGCACTGGGAGAAACAGAACGAGAGAGTGAGAGAGGGGGGGAGTGAGCGAGCTCAACGGAGGTCTATCATGACTGCTGCGGATTTCTTTGTGGGTACGAACATTTTTTTTTGGTTTTCTTGAGTTTTTTGTTTGTATTAGCCTTTCACTAGCCCTTTTTATTTTGCTGTCTTTTTAACCGTGTTTTATATTTTAGTTTCTATTTATTATTGATGTGTGTTTTTATGTGCTGCGCTTTGGCATTTGAAAAGCGCAATATAAATAAATGATGATTATTATGATTATAAAAGGCGGCAACGCAGGCAGGAGCCCAGTACAAAAGGCCAGCCTGCAGCGCTGCCAGAAACAGAACGAGCGAGTGAGAGAGGGGGAGTGAGCTACCTCAATGGAGCTCTGTCAGGACTGCTGCAGATTTCTTTGTGGGCACAAAAAGCCACCAACAGAGGCAGGAGCCCAGTACAAAAGGGCAGCCTGCAGCGCCAGAAGAAACAGAATGAGCGAGTGAGAGGGGGAGTGACCCACTTCAATGGAGCTCTGTTGGGACAGCAGCAGATTTCTTTGTGGACAGAAAAGTGTGCCAATGCAGGCAGAAGCCCAGTATAAAACAGCAGCCTGCAGCACCGGGAGAAATGGAACAAGTGAGTGAGACAGGTGGAGAGAGCTACCTCAACAGAGCTCTGATGGGACAGCTGCAGATTTCTTTGTGGGCAGAAAAAGCCACCAACAGAGGCAAGAGCCCAGTACAAAAGTGCAGCCTGCAGCACTGGGTGAAACAGAATGAGCGAGTGAGAAAGGGGGAGTGACCCACCTCAATGGAGCTCTGTCGGGACAGCTGCAGATTTCTTTCTGGACAGAAAAAGGTGCCAACGCAGGCAGAAGCCCAGTACAAAAGGGCAGCCTGCAGAGCCAGGAGAAACACAATAAGTGAGTGAGAGAGGGAGAGTGAGCAAGCTCAACAGACCTCTATTGGGACTGCTGCAGATTGCTTTGTGGCAGAAAAAGGCGGCAACACAGGCAGGAGCCCAGTACAAAAGGGCAACCTACAGCATCAGGAGAAACAGAATGAGTGAGTGAGATGGGGGAGTGAGCGACCTCAACGGAGCTGTGTTGGGACTGCTGCAGATTTCTTTGTGGGCACAAAAAGCCACCAACAGAGGCAGGAGCCCAGTACAAAAGGGCAGCCTGCAGCGCCAGAAGAAACAGAATGAGCGAGTGAGAGGGGGCAGTGATCCACCTCAATGGAGCTCTGTCGGGACAGCAGCAGATTTCTTTGTGGGCAGAAAAGTGTGCCAATGCAGGCAGAAGCCCAGTACAAAACAGCAGCCTGCAGCACTGGGAGAAACGGAACGAGTGAGTGAGACAGGTGAAGAGAGCGACCTCAACAGAGCTCTGATGGGACAGCTGCAGATTTCTTTGTGGGCAGAAAAAGCCACCAACAGAGGCAAGAGCCCAGTACAAAAGGGCAGCCTGCAGCACTGGGTGAAACAGAATGAGCGAGTGAGAGAGGTGGAGTGACCCACCTCAGTGGAGCTCTGTAGGGACAGCTGCAGATTTCTTTCTGGACAGAAAAAGGTGCCAACGCAGGCAGAAGCCCAGTACAAAAGGGCAGCCTGCAGCGCCAGGAGAAACACAATGAGTGAGTGAGAGAGGGGGAGTGAGCGAGCTCAACAGACCTCTATCGGGACTGCTGCGGATTGCTTTGTGGCAGAAAAAGGCGGCAACACAGGCAGGAGCCCAGTACAAAAGGGCAGTCTGCAGTGCCGGAAGAAACATAATGAGTGAGTGACAGAGTGGGAGTGAGCAAGCTCAACAGACCTCTATCATGACTGCTGCAGATTTCTTTGTGGGCAGAAAAGGGCAGCAACGCAGGCAGGAGTCCAGTACAAAAGGGCAGCCTGCAGCGCCGGCAGAAACAGAACGAGTGAGTGAGATGGGGGAGTGAGTGAGGCCAACGGAGCTCTGTCATGACTGCTGCAGATTTCTTTGTGGGCAGAAATGAATGCCAACAGAGGCAGAAGCCCAGTGCAAAAGGGCAGCCTGCAGCACCAGGAAAAACAGAATGAGCGAGTGAGACGGGGGAGTGAGCGACCTCAACAGAGCTGTGTTAGGACTGCTGCAGATTTCTTTGTGGGCACAAAAAGCCACCAACAGAGGCAGGAGCCCAGTACAAAAGGGCAGCCTGCAGCGCCAGAAGAAACAGAATGAGCGTGTGAGAGAGGGGGAGTGACCCACCTCAATGGAGCTCTGTCAGGACAGCTGCAGATTTCTTTGTGGGCAGAAAAGTGTGCCAATACAGGCAGAAGCCCAGTACAAAACAGCAGCCTGCTGCACCGGGAGAAACGGAACGAAGTGAGTGAGACAGGTGGAGACAGCGACCTCAGCAGAGCTCTGATGGGACTGCTGCAGATTTCTTTGTGCAGAAAAGCCACCAACAGAGGCAGGGCCCACTACAAAAGGGCAGCTGCGCGCCGCAGAAACAGAACGAGCGAGTGAGAGAGGGGAGTGAGCGACCTCAATGGAGCTCTGTCAGGACAGCTGCTGACTCTTTGTGGGCAGGGAAAGGTGTCAACGCAGGCAGGAGCCCAGTACAAAAGGGCAGCCTGCAGCACTGGGTGAAACAGAATGAACGAGTGAGAGAGGGGGAGTGAGCAAGCTCAACGGAAGTCTATCGTGACTGATGTGGATTTCTTTGTAGGCAGAAAAGGCAGCAACGCAGGCAGGAGCCCAGTACACAAGGCCAGCTTGCAGCATCGGCAGAAATAGAACAAGCGAGTGAGAGAGGGGAAGTGAGCAACCTCAACGGAGCTGTGTCGGGACTGCTGCACATATAAGTGAGTGAGTGAGCTCAACAGTGCTCTATCGTGACTGCTGCAGATTTCTTTGTGGCCAGAAGAAGGCGGCAACACAGACAGGAGCCCAGTACAAAAGGGCAGCCTGCAGCGCCAGGAGAAACACAATGAGTGAGTGAGAGAGGGGGAGTGAGCGAGCTCAACAGACCTCTATCGGGACTGCTGCGGATTGCTTTGTGGCAGAAAAAGGCAGCAACACAGGCAGGAGCCCAGTACAAAAGGGCAGTCTGCAGTGCCGGAAGAAACATAATGAGTGAGTGAGTGACAGAGTGGGAGTGAGCAAGCTCAACAGACCTCTATCATGACTGCTGCAGATTTCTTTGTGGGCAGAAAAGGGCAGCAACGCAGGCAGGAGTCCAGTACAAAAGGGCAGCCTGCAGCGCCGGCAGAAACAGAACGAGGAGTGAGATGGGGAGTGAGTGGAGGCCAACGAGGCTCTGTCATGACTGCTGCAGATTTCTTTGTGGGCAGAAATGAATGCCAACAGAGGCAGAAGCCCAGTGCAAAGGGCAGCCTGCAGCACCAGGAAAACAGAATGAGCGAGTGAGCCGGGGGTAAGCGACCTCCCAACAGAGCTGTGTTAGGACTGCTGCAGATTTCTTTGTGGGCACAAAAAGCCACCAACAGAGGCAGGAGCCCAGTACAAAAGGGCAGCCTGCAGCGCCAGAAGAAACAGAATGAACGTGTGAGAGAGGGGGAGTGACCCACCTCAATGGAGCTCTGTCAGGACAGCTGCAGATTTCTTTGTGGGCAGAAAAGTGTGCCAATACAGGCAGAAGCCCAGTACAAAACAGCAGCCTGCAGCACCGGGAGAAACGGAACGAGTGAGTGAGACAGGTGGAGACAGCGACCTCAGCAGAGCTCTGATGGGACTGCTGCAGATTTCTTTGTGTGCAGAAAAAGCCACCAACAGAGGCAGGAGCCCACTACAAAAGGGCAGCTGCAGCGCCGGCAGAAACAGAACGAGCGAGTGAGAGAGGGGGAGTGAGCGACCTCAATGGAGCTCTGTCAGGACAGCTGCTGACTTCTTTGTGGGCAGGGAAAGGTGTCAATGCAGGCAGGAGCCCAGTACAAAAGGGCAGCCTGCAGCACTGGGTGAAACAGAATGAACGAGTGAGAGAGGGGGAGTGAGCGAGCTCAACGGAAGTCTATCGTGACTGATGTGGATTTCTTTGTAGGCAGAAAAAGGCAGCAACGCAGGCAGGAGCCCAGTACACAAGGCCAGCTTGCAGCATCGGCAGAAATAGAACAAGCGAGTGAGAGAGGGGAAGTGAGCAACCTCAACGGAGCTGTGTCGGGACTGCTGCACATATAAGTGAGTGAGTGAGCTCAACAGTGCTCTATCGTGACTGCTGCAGATTTCTTTGTGGCCAGAAGAAGGCGGCAACACAGACAGGAGCCCAGTACAAAAGGGCAGCCTGCAGCGCCGAAAGACATGGAACGAGCGAGTGAGAGAGAGGGAGTGAGCGAGCTGAACAGAGCTCTGTCAGGACTGCTGCAGATTTCTTTGTGGGCAGAAAAAGGCATCAACAGAGGCAGAAGACCACTACAAAACGGCAGCCTGCAGTGCCGGGAGAAACACAATGAGTGAGTGAGAGAGGGGGGGAGTGAGCGAGCTCAACAGACCTCTATCGTGACTGCTGCAGATTGCTTTGTGGGCAGAAAAAGGCGGCAACGCAGGCAGAAGCCCAGTACAAAAGGCCAGCCTGCAGCGCTGGCAGAAACGGAATGAGCAAGTGAGAGAGGGGGAGTGAGCTAGCTCACTGGACCTGTGTCAGAACTGCTGCAGATTTCTTTGTAGGCAGAAAAAGCTGCCAACAGAGGCAGGAGCCCAGTACAAAAGGGCAGCCTGCAGCGCCAGAAGAAACTGAACAAGCGACTGAGAGAGGGGGAGTGACCTACCTCAACAGAGCTCTGTCAGGACAGCCGCAGATTTCTTTGTGGGCAGAAAAATGTGCCAATGCAGGCAGGAGCCCAGTACAAAACAGCAGCCTGCAGCACTGGGAGAAACAGAATGAGCAAGTGACACAGGGCCAGTAAGTGAGCTCAACGGACCAACTTAATCAACATTTGGCATTGAAAAATGCTTGTTGTTTTTGTGGTATGTTGTTTGTTTTGGTCTGTGTTGAGTGTTGTGGTATCTCTGTTGGGGGTTGTATGGGTCAGGATGGGCAGGGGGGAGACTGCACCATGGAGGGGGTACAACCACACACTCCATTTTCTGGACATCGTCGACCTGTGTGAGGTACAGGACTATCTTCTGAGGCTTCATCTCAGGTTGCAGGTGTCAACCTATTGGTGGGTGGTGTTGCTGTCTTACCATTGCAGTTTGCACTATGTGGGGTTGGGGGTGGGGTGGGATGCTTGTGTGCCTGACACTCTATGGACTGGTGGCTGTGGTCATTGCATTTACTACTGCAGTACATGAGATTCAGTGGCTCGGTGCTCTTCATGGGGATCCATGAAGGGGTGAAACATAGAAACATTGAATTTGATGGCAGATGAGGACCGCTTGGCCCACCTAGTCTGCCCATTTCCCTACCTGATGGATAAGCTGCAGATTCTAGTTAATCAATAGCTTACTTCTTCCTACCTCCCACTTGAATTGCCTTATGTCTGTCCCATGCATTCTTGAATTCTCCCACTGTTCCTGACTCCACAACCTCCTCTGGAAGGCTGTTCTATGCATCCACAACCCTCTCTGTGAAAACATACTTTCTAACATTACCTCTGAGCCGTTCCCCCATCTTCAAATTGTGCCCCCTTGTTCTTGCACATCTCTTCTTCTGAAAGATACTACCCTCTTGTACTTTAATTCCCTTGAGATACTTGAAAGTTTCTATCATGCCCCCCTCTCTCCTTTCCTAAAGGGTATACATATTAAGCTGCTTTAGTCTCTCCTCGTATGTCTTCTGGTGCAGACCCTGCACCATTTTGGTCTCTCCTCGTATGGGTGTGTGTGTATGTTCAGCCTTGTCCCTTGTGTTGTGCATCTTGGGGGTTGGTCCTGCTCAGTCAGTGGGTATGCGGGGCAGACCCCCATATTGCTGCTTGTGTTTTGCTGCTTGTCAGTGTGGTGATGTCGCCGTGGGTTCACACCATTGTTTCGGGTGTTGCTCTGGTGCTGTCGTTGTATTGCTAGTCGATTTGCTTCCCGTCACTGCGGCTTGGTGGAACCACACTGCATGGTGCTCCAGCAGGTTCATGTGGTAACGGGAATCCCTGGTGGTTCAGAGCCTGTGGGCCCTGTGGATCCCCTGTTGTGCTTTCCACCCCACAAGAGATGTGTCAGTTGTCAGGGTGACTGTCAACTCTGGGTAGACGAATGTGACTCCTTCCTCGAGATGTTCCAGGATAAGCCACCACTGGATGGCATCCCAAATTGGCTAAGCCACTATGACTGGCTGATCCAGGTGACCAAGGTTCTAAAACCACTGGCAGCCAGCTCCCACTGAAGGTGGCACATCTGCCAGTGGGGTCATTTAACCATGCTGGTACAGGATACCATGTACCTCCACAGTCCAAGGAAGTCATGGGCAGGGTGCGTGTGCCCAACCTGAAATGATCAGACAAAGGATGTAAGATCCAATGCCCCATCCACAGGGAGCTGGGCATTGGCCTGGAGGGAGTCAAGCACTGCCCCAATGAAGTGGATCACCTGCAAGGGGTTGAGTTCAGACTTGGCTGGGTTGATTGAAAGACCCAAATCCTTGCAGGTCTTGAGGGCCAGGTCCCTGAACTGTTCCACTGCCTCTCTGGACAGCCCGGCTAACAACCAGTTGTCTAGGTACAGACAGAACCAGACTCCTTGGTACCACAGACATGCTGCCACCACTGCTATACCCTTGTTGAAGACCCTGGGGGCTGAGGATAGACTGAAAGGCATGACCAAGAACTTGTAAAGAATCCCAGCCACACAGAATTGAAGGTACCGCCAGTGGGAAGGATGAACTGGAATTCGGAAGAAGGCAAGTTGGAGGTCCAGAGAGCAGAACCACATGCCCTGCTCCAGGGATGGAACGATTTGGTTCAGAGTGACCTTCTGTAACTTGCGCTTCTACAGGAACTGATTGAGATCATGCAGGTCCAGAATGGGGCACCAATCACCTATCCATTTGGGGAGCAGGAAGTATCTGGATAATGAAGCCCTGGCAGGACATGGCTTCCAGGACATGGGCTATGGTTCCTTTCTCTAGGAGTTGAGCGATGTCCTCCATGAGGGCAGACAACTTGTCCTGTGACATCATAGACTTCCATGGGGCATGGGCTCAGTAGGATGGGAGAGCTCTAAAGTTGAGAGGCAATCTGCTGTCCACCACTTCCAGCACCCATTCATCTGAGCTGATGGTAGACCCAGCATACCAGAAATGGCAGAGCCTGCTGCCCATGGGGAGGTGAGGCAGGGACTGGACAAGTGTGAGGCAAACAGTCCCCGACCTATCACGGAGTAGCTTTGGAGGAGGCACCAGCACCAGCTGCCGGAGATGGCTCACCACCCCGACACCAAGGGCTTCTTACAGCCCTGGCTGGCAAACTTGCTTTTAGGGTGCCAGGCCTGTGATTGCCCTGGCTGGGGCTGCTGCTGTTTGGGCTGCTGAGAAGGAAAGGGCCAAACTTACAAAAGGCTTTTTCTTCAGCCAGTTACCAACCTGGTCCTTCTGGGAGGATGTCACCAAGTTGAGGGTGGCATTGGACTTCTTAATCCTCATAAGGTGCCCATCCACCCCAGGGCCAAAAAGGTTGGTGTTCGAAAAGGGAACATCAGCCAATTTATGCTGAGTGTTCACCATGAAGGTGGAAATCCTCAGCCATGCCCAACGATGCATCACAGCCTCTGTGACCACGGACTGGGCATGGGAGTCACCGATGTCCAAGGCTGTTTGAAGCTGGTGTTTTGCCAGCACTAGACCCTGATCCCTGACCAACTTAACCACCATCTGCAGATCAGCAGAAAGGTAGGGTAGGACGTGATCAAGCACTCCCATCAGGAAGTAACCAAAGTTAGCCATCATTAAGGTGTAACTTGACTGACAGAGACCCAGTGAGAACCCAGCACAAACCTTCTTGGCTGCATGATCCAATTTGTTGGACTTCTTGGTTGGGGGGCCTGTCCACATCTGCAACATTGCTCATTTTATGGAAGCTGGAGTCTAACACCAAGCTCTCAGCCAAAGGATGATCAGAGAAACCGGACAGTGAACCGGTCGGGACTGCACACTTGTAAACCATGTGGGTCGAGGGTGCCACACAGGAAGTCGGGTGCTGCTGGGAGTCCAGCACAGAGGCCCAGAATAGCATCCACCACAGAGAAGGTGATCCTTGGAGAATCATCCTGATCCAGGATCTCCATGAGGGAGTATCTGGCCCACCACTGGAATGGCTCCAAGGGGATTTCCATTGATTTGGAGATCAACCACAGTAACACCCTGAAGGAGACCAGACCATGTTCCATGGTCAGGTCTTCAGACAAATCACAGCTGAGGCCTGGGATCCTTGAAGATTACACAGAGGACCTGTCAGAGTCCAAAGACTCCTCAAAGACAGCTGTTAGTCACTTTTCCCTGTGGACCACCCTAGACTAGTCTGAGTGGGTGAGCTCGACTAATAGCTGACTGTGGAGGTTAGTAGCTGGGTGAGAGGTGCTGGTCAGAGCTCCCATAAAGGCTGCTTGGGAAGCAGTTCCACCATAATTGGTGAAGAGGCTGAAGCCAGAGAGACTGAGCTCTGCAAGACCAGGGGAGACTATGGAAGTATGGTGATTGGAGGAATGGGCCTACCTTGCACAAGGACCCATTGCTGCCATACGAGCTCCTCATAGTGCCGATGCAGCTTGCGATGGAGCTTCTTGTCATTTGAAGATGAAGAGGAGGAGCATCAACAACGCTTTCTGGATGAGGGTTGAGTGCAGGAACCCAAGGGATCCCTCCACTGTGATCTCGACCAATGACAAGAGTGTCGATGGTGAGGAGAAGTGTGAGGAGGGGCCATGTGCAAGGCATGCATCTGCTTCTGCCATGCGACCCAAGAAGACGGGAACTCCTGGGAGGAGACAGTCTGGTCATACAACTGTTCCCAATTCACCTGAGGGAGGGTTGAAAGAACAGAAGTCCATGAGAACAAGTCATCCTCAAGCCCCTCAGACAATTGGTTGACTAGGTCAAGAAAAATCCCGACTGCCTGGCCGGCCTGCATCATGCCCAAAAATCCCAACAGGGGTACTGTGGTGCTAACAGCCTGATCATCAACCAGAACTGACTCATCCAAGGTCGAGCACTCAGTGGCTGTCGAGTAGTCAAAGGAACTGCAGGTGCGGGAATAGCGCACACGTTCCTGGTCCCACAAACGAGAGCAGGATTTCTTGATCTTCTTTTTCTTACTCTGGGAAGGGCCCTCACTGAGAGTTTGTAGGGATTGGCACATTTCACGAAATGTGACAATGAAAGAAGGTCCCAATGCTGACCCCAACCAGGAACAGTATGGAAGCTGATGAAGAACCCACCACAGCCTAGACTGCCACCTCTTCCATAGCTGCAAGCTGAGAGGCAAAGTCTACAAACATGGACACCGCCTTGCGCACATCCTTAGAGTGAACCAGGATGCCCCATTTGTCTGGTTGACCAAGGAGGAGGTGGGCACAATGGTCCTTGAGTGAGGAGGGAAACAGTAACTTACACAGGCCACATGCCTGGACATCATGCTCTGCCCACAGTAAATGCATGACAAGTGTGGGTCTGTCTGAGACATTTTCTGGTTACAGGCAACACAGTGCTTGAAACTGGGACTGAACTGGGCTTCTTCATGATCCATGATGTCACAGAATCAAAGAAGTTGTACAAAGAATTATGCAAATCGAAGATGACGTAGAATCATGTTTCAGTAAGATATGTCCCACTTTGGACTTCTTAAAAGGTGGTAACCCTAAAAGAACTGCAGGACCCACACTGTATACTGAGCTGCGAAGGAGATCTGACTCTTCCAGCGGAAAGGAAGATCTGATGTTATGGAGCAGAGCCGAGAAGTATACTACCCGGGTGGGTGGGAGGAGCTTAGCATGAAGACATTATGGCTGGTTTTAAAGGGAAACGATGACTTCCAGAGTGTGACTAGTGCACCATATCCACACCCCTAGAAGTATGGTTATCACTTACAACACTGGTGATCTGTGTTCAGGAATGAGACAGAGTCATCAGGGACTGGCTGGGCGGAGAAAGATTATGCACCCAAGGGGATGTTTTCCTCCTCTGAGAGGGGTGTCCACTCCCTGCTGCTGAGTACCACCTAGGGATGCCTGCTGGTGTAAGTCAGTTATAAAGAGCAATGGGAGGGGAGATGCACAAGGCCTTTTGGCATGTGTTCACAGCCTACTGTCTTGGGATAGGACCAAATAATGCATTCTTACAAAAAAATTGTTTAACTCATGTGTTTTCTACAACTTTATTTTAACTGTATTCAAATGATTTACTCTGTTCTTAATTTTACTTTCGGTTCCTCGTGAAACTGTATTTCTGAGCTTGTTTATAAACCATGCTTCACATCTCCACCCTTTTCTTTGCCTACCAAGGTATAAGTCGTTCCTGAAAAAGGTCCCCTGGACCAGTGTACTTATCAGATCAACAAATGAATAAATCAATAAGGGGAGAAAATGCAGCCATGGCAAGGCGTCCTCACTCTCCACAGCCCACACCCCACTGACTATGCCAGCCCCTTGGCCCCGCTCTTGGGAGGTATGCTAGAGAGGCTCTCAGGGGTCCCATGTAAGTCCTAATGAAGACAGGTTGATAGGGCTGACAGCTGAAGGAGTAGAAAGAGTAATTTAAAAAATCTGAGGTGTCTTTCCTCCCGTGAATCCAGGGTGTTTAGATAATTCTTAGCACATCTGAACCTCTTGTAGTTTGGTGAGGAGTTGCTACTTTTGTTTGAAATACCACATCGCACTAATGACGTCTTGTTTCTCTTGTGTTTGTACTGAGATGCTATCTGTATTTACTGTTCTGGAGATAAGGGCTAAATCAGCCTCAGACTGAATCCTTACTGGACCTGAAAAATTCCCTTCCAGCAGGGTCCAGCTTACTTTTAGTCACACTATAAAACTAATAAACCTTTGAACCGGCATAGTGGTGCTGAAGGTTGAGGCACTACACACCACACCTCGCTCCATGCCAGTGACCCATGTTCAGAAATGAGCATGGGTTGCCGGTTGCTGAGGGGGGGAGATTTGAGTGTCCGATGGTCTGCTCTCCTGTCCTGGGGAGGGGGTTCTGCTGCCTCTGTCGAATGACTGTCACCAGGTGTAGACCTGGTGGTAGTGCAGGTTGGGAGTGGCAGAAAGTGGATGGTACTGCAAGACTTTACAGCAAGCACATGACTCAACACATGCATGATAATGAGCACGCTCCAGTGTGGGGAAGGGAGAAAACTGATGGATTTGGTGTCAGAGTATGCTTTCATGGTTCCCTGCCCACCGATCCTTCATCCACCTCACCGCCAGGACTCCAGGGGCCAAAACTGGCTGAGTGTTTCGGGGGCGGGGGGCTCTTCTCCTTCTGCTCCCACCACAGGGGAATCTGTGAGGGTATCTGACCACCTAATAAGTCCTGGGAGGTAGTGGACAATGGCAGAAAGTGGGGCAGGCTGAAGGAAGCCCCAACCTGTCCCAGCCAGAGGACAATAACATGTAAATGGAAAAAAATTAGCTACTTTTTTCATGTCAGTATATCTAAGCAGTGCTACCATAAAAAACTGTGGGAGATTTCCCAGGGTTTGATGGGTGTACCTACTCCAGTAATCCAGGGGATGTAGATCATTTTTATCACACATGTACCTCTTGTAGCTTGGTGAGCAGATGCTGCTTTTAGTTGAAACACTGCATAATACTTATTTTTTTTTTGTTTCTCATGTTTGCACTTAGGTTGTATCTCAATTTACTATTTTGGAGCAGAAGAAACAGAGGAAGAAGAATTAGCATTTATATAGCGCTTTTCATATACACTGTATCGCAAAGTGCTTTACAAGCAGTGAGAGACTTATAGTGAAGTGTTTGCAGATAACATCTAAATCAGCCTAAGACTGAACCCTTGCTTTGCCTGAAAAATCCCCCTCAACCAGGGTCTGGGTTATTCTGAGTGTCGCTGTTACAATAATATACATTTTTCATGTCAATATATTTGATCAGTAGTCCCTTACTGTAAATAATTGTGGGAGATTTCCCAAAGCTTAGTGGGTGGGCCAGCTCCAGGAGTCCAGGATTAAAGTTCATTGCCAAAGGCATCAACAAAGGACTGCGCTTTTAAAAGACACTTAAATTCTCCAACCGTAGAAGCCAGATTCATCACCACTAATAATCGCTTTCTGTGCTCTGTCTCTTCCTCTGCCCCTCCTCTCCATCTCACTCTCTCTTTCTCCCCCCCCCCAATAGCTATGAAACCATTTCAGAGACGTATCTTAGAAGGCTTGATGTTGAAGCTTGCTAATTCTTATAATGCAATTAAAAATGCAGCTTAGTCAAAAGCTGTCTTGAGGTCCATTCAGGTGCTTCCATATTTTTTCCATTTGTCAAACACAGTGAAGAATTTTTTGCTGAGTTCCGATCACAGAGTGGCAGTCAAGTGAAAGGGTCATAACTAGGCTGCCTGTCATTTAACTATTTTTTTTCCCCAAAGTAAATATTTATTGTATTGAAAATTTGGTATCTGGATGAGACACACCAAGCTGAGGATGAGACTGATTTCTGGGTGGGACCCTGGCTGAGGAATACAAAGGGGAGAAGCAATCAAAACACGCTTGCATCAAATCACTTATTAGTACAACTGAATCACAGCAACAATTAATCAGAGACAGGCAGAATGAACTCAGTACCCAATGGTGAAATGTGAAAAAGCATGAGTCATATGTAATTCATAAACCTGGGCAGGGGAATAAAGACCAGAGGTAGAAAGTGTAAAAAGACAGAAAGCAACTGAAAAGCAAACACTGCAAGGGAAGCAGCATGCAGGACATAAACACTGCATGTATGTGTCATCCTATCCTGACAAAAGCAAGGAAAGGGTTAAGGTTAGGTGCACCAACAGAAGGGACATCTGAGGCTTAGGCAGCACTTGAGAGAACGGGAGAGGAGAAAGTGAGTCTGATAGAGGGAGGGAGGACATTACAAAGCTAGGGAAGCAGGCAAACTGAAATAGACCTGGGGCTGGATTTTCAAGTTGCTGCCCCCCCCCCCATGAAATTGGTGCTGGTGCAGGAAAAACTGGCGCAAGTTGGGTCTTCACTTGCAGAGTTGCAATTTTCCCAAATACACTGGATTTTCAAAGACGGGGCATTTTACAGCCAGCCCCATAATTTATGGCAGCTTGGAGTCATGTTCTTGTGCATCTGCACCAGAATGGTATGCATGGCTGTACCAGGCCTAACATCCTGCACATTCTGCCCATGCAGAACACGGACTGAAGATTGGAATGTCTGCAAGTACAGAGACTTTGTACTACACTGGTGGCTGAAGAGTGGGACTCAGTCCCAGGACAGCTGAAAATCCGGTCTCTGGATGTGATTTTTCAGGTTGTAGCACAGGTACCGTGAGTCAGGTATAGTATCAGTAGCTACAGTAGTAGTAGTACTGTAGTAATAGTAGCAGTAGAAATGGTACAGTAGTGACAATAGTAGTAGTAGTAGTAGTAGTACTATAGTAGCATTGGTAGTATAGGAGGAGTAGTAGTAGCAGTAGTTATGATAGTACAGGAGGAGTAGCAGCAGTAGTAGCAGCAGCAGCAGTGGTAGCAACTCATCTTTCCCGTTTGTGATACTCACTGATTCTGAGGTGCTAAACTGTCGGCCTGGAGATAGCAGGTAATGTCACTTACTCATTAAAGGGAAGGTCCTCTCAACATCTTATTCTTTTTACCTGTGTAGGCTGTAGGCACGAACACTGATTTCCTCTATTACACCCTCCTAATTTCATCAGCATTTAAATGTAAATGAAGTTACTTAAGTCTGGTGTGAAAACCTGCTTGACTCCATTGCAAAGGTCATGACCCAACTCATGTAAAGCATCCTGGAATTTTATGATATGTTATTGCTAAAGCCTGTAGTAGTTATCTGTATCAGTCAGTGTTGTTGCTGTTCTTTGCAGTCCCTATGTTCTTGTCTTATGCTGGCCATGAAACTTTTCAGGTTATTGTAAGTTCCATGCTGTTTTCTGTAGTTAAAAGTGTATCTGACTTAGAAAGAATGCTGTTAGAGAATACAAGGACTTCACAAGACATGTAACAGGACTGACTGAGATTATAACTTTTTGCTGGCTTGTGCAGGTATGTATTAACTCCCATGATGCCTTGCATGGGTGGGGTCATGACCTTTGCAATGGAGTAAAACAGGTTTTTACACCAGGGCAAAACAGAGTGAAGCAACCTCATTTATATTCAAATTAGGATGAAATTAGGAGGATGCAAGAGGTCTGCTCTCGCTACAGCGACAATTTTACCGCAACCGACACTACAGCGACAGCAGCGACAGGTCACTTTAGTGTCAGCACGGGACCCCGGCACTGCTTTCTGGGAGACTTGCACCCCTCCCTGAATCAACTCTGATTCAGAATTGATTACTTTAGTTATGGGAGTGCAGGGGGCACAGCCCCTTGCACGGAGGTTCGGGGGCAAAGCCCCCCAAAGAAAACATAGTCAGAAGTAACCACCTTTAAGCCAACCGCAAATGCAGTCAGCATAAAGGTGTCTCTGTAGCATCAGTCGATGACAAATTTGTTGACTGACTGTCATGGAACCGATACAAGAGAGGGGAATCATTGTTCATGCCTACAAACTACACAGGTATACAGAAGATAGGTCGAGCAAGGCTGGAGATAGCAGCTGATTCTACTAACCCATCTTGCTAAGTGGAGCTGTCCATTGATCCTGTGATCCTGAACAAGAAAGAGAACCCTGCACTTCAGTAGTGGAGCTGTCCATTGATCCTGAGGTGGTACACAGCCCAATAGCTCATATAGACAGGTAGAGCTGACCACTAATCCTGAAATGCTGGAAAGCCTGCCAGGATATTGTAGCTGACTCAACTAAATCACCTTGCCTAGTGGAGTGCTCATTGATCCTGGGATGCTGAACAGCCAACCTAGAAATTGTAGATCACCCTAACTCAGTGCTGTTTGATGATCTTGCGCTGCAGAACAGCCAACTTGAAGAATCTTTCTGCTCAGTCCACTAACTCAGCTAACCCTGTGAAGCTGCCCATTTATCTTGAGTTGCAGAACAGCAATCCTGAAAACCTCTCAGCTCACTATATTTATTTATTTATTTGATTACCAGGTAGGTGCACTGATCCAAAGGACCGTTTTCAGGCATGACCCAGGCCATAAAGATGGCAGATGAGTAATACAGAAGATACAAATTACATAACTGAGAAATGCAGGAAATAAAACAGAAATACATTGAATGCAATGAATACAGCAGGATACAGTTAAAGAGCAAGTATACATTGGAACGCAATGGGCAAGGCCCCTGGAATTCTACGGTTCTGTGGTTGCAGAATTTGCTGCAGAATTTGAATCATGCCGCAGAATATATATAGTGCCACAGAACTCATTGTTTTTGGTGAATTTTCATATAAATATACTGTTTTTCTATAGTGTCAGGCTTTCTTTCCCACCTCGTTTATCCTGAGGCCCCTCCTCCATGCTCAGCATATGATGTCATCAATGACATCACATCATATTTAGCCAATGACAGGACTGCATTCTGCCAGAGAAATGAATAAATCATGCTGCAGAAGTCAGAAATTTCTGCCGCAGAACACCAGGGGCCCTGGCAATGGGATACAAAACACAATACAAGTAAAGTGCAATAAATATGATGTACAGGCTGGCAGTCTTAAGAATGTTCAGTATAGTACAACGGGACCATATGTCCTAGGTATGGGAAGAACAGGACTCTCATCCGTAGGGTCACCTGACAGAGCAATTACATTTGGATTCAGCCAGCAGTCAAGCTTTAAAGTATGATTTGAAAGTAAGGTATGACTCCAGGATGCGGAGGGAAGCTGGTAGTTTGTTCCAGAGTGGGGTAGCAGTGAAGAATAAGGCATTGCCACTCAGACAAGTGGAAATCCTGGGAACTTGTAACGGTGGGACTGAAGATTGCCAGAGGCAGTGGGAAGTGGTTTTGTGCTTGAGCAGGGAGGAGTAAGGGGACAGGTTACCACTTCTGATGGCATTGTCGATGATGCATCCCAGAGCATAGTCATGTCTGGCTTGTAGGGGGAGTCAGCCCAAGGATTGGCACAGGGTGCAATGGTATGTAGAGTAGGATGTCAGAAGCGCAAACCTACAGATGCTATTGTAAGCAGTATTGAGTCTTGTGCACAGAAGGAAGGAAGTATTAGAATATATTGGGGTACAGTATTCTAATAGAGGGAGGATGTTGCCTTGCGCTATGGCGAGGAATGCTTCTGGAGTCAGACAGTGCTTGAGTCAAAAGCCTGCCCCCACTTTCTGGTTGATGCCCGCACAGTGGTATTGATATGCTCTGCAAAAGTTAGGGAGGGGTCTAGAGTGACACCTAGGTACTTAAAACAGGGTACATTCTGCAGGGGGGGCATTGGGTGATAGGACAGTTAGGGTGGAATTTGTTTTGGAGAGTTTCAATAAATTGGGTTTAGATCCAAGGAGCATGGCTTTAGTTTTGTTTGCATTCACTAGTAGCCTATTGGTCAGGAACCATTTGTGGGCTGCCTCTTAATTTTAGGTGAGGGTGGTGGATAGACTAGTCAAAGATTTGTCGCTGTGAAATAATACTAAATCATTTGCATATAGTAAGGCCTCACATGAGAAGCTGTCAGCAGGTAGGGAATTTATGAAAAGGGAAAATAGTAGAGGATCCAGGATGGAGCCCTGTGGAACCCCAGAGGATACTGCCATGGCCATGGAGGTGGTAGCCCCGACACTAACTGTTTGGGATCACCCTGAGAGATAGCTCTGAAACCACATAGATGTACCTACCGAGCAACAGGGGTTCAGCAGTTTGACGTGGAGTAGGTTGTGATCGACCAGGTCGAAGGCCTTAGGTCTATGAAGACAGCACCTGTAATGTTACCAGTATCCATGTTCCTGAAGACATGGTTAGTGAAACGGGTCAGAGCTGATATGGTACTATGAAATTTCCTGAAACTGGGAGTGATTTGGGGTATGGGTATTGTGTCTTGTGGGGATGGTGATGGACTGTGAGAGGAGGTGGAAGACTAGGTTTGCTGACCAAGGCACCTAGCTTCACCTAAGCTCTTTTCTTCTAGGTTGCTTGAAAGGACAGCGCAAAGAACCTTACCAGAGCAACAATAAGGATTAAGGCTTCTTTTGGCTAGACAGGTTTACTTTGTGTTATTTTTATTTTGTACTCACAAGGGATTGTTACTGTTTGCTGCTAACATTTTATTGCTTTATTTTTCTTGGATTCAAATCGTTGTTGCTAGGTATACATTCTGCTGCATTATTACAGGGTGTGCCTACAGGTGTGTGCTTACAGATTACTGCTGTAATCTTCTGATTCCAATTGTCTTTTGCAAGGTATATCTTCTGTTACTGCTTTATTTTTCTCTGTAGCAAAGGGTTTCTTACAGGGTCTATCTTCTGTGAAATTATTACAGGTGGTGCTTTACAGGATTCACAGTTTTATCTGTCATTAGGATAAGCTTTCAGGGCTACTGCATTTGTTGCTGGCTGATTGTTTCTGCTCTTACCTCCTTGTTTCTTTCATCCGTGGTTCTTCTTTTCAGCAGAGAAAGGGCCCGCCACCCACCCCATCCTCAACCACCCCACACTACACTCCTTTTATAGGGTAGCACAGTCGTGAGATTTCCTGTAGCAAAGCAGGAAGGGGGAGTTCAGAGGGGTATGCACACAGTGACCTCATTTACAGGGGCACTAGTAATTTAACTTGTTATAACAAGTTATACAAAAACAAACAAACAAAACACAAAATCAAACTTTTGCTTTCATTTCCTTCCTTCTAATTACTCTGATCAGGTTATAAACCCAGCAACTTACCTGGAATGGATATCATTAACTGCAGGTACTGTGGAACACTGTTCAGAAGGGCAGTTTTACAGGATTTAGGACACTGTCGTACATGCTGGGCCATTGCAGATCTAAGGGCTCAGCTCCAGGCAGCATGGGCAGACATTGCACACCTCAAATTGCATATTCAAGAGGAAATATATTATAAGAACCACCCACCATTTCCCCAACATCTAACAGAAGCACCTCGACCACAGAGGGTAGTTGGTCCAGGTGGTTAGGAGGGGCAAATCGGGTACCCCATCACTTGGTGCTCTCAAACATATCACCTCCACAAACCATATAAAAACTACGAACAGGTATCTGCCTCTATCTCCGAAATCAAACAAAGGGACAGAGGACACTGCAGAGCAGGGCACTGCAGCACAGGAGCTAGCACACCAAAAAACGCCCAAAACAGGAACCAAAACAAAAAAAGCAAAAAGGAAATCTAAAAATCTTCTGATCATAGGAAACTCCATGATTCGGGGAGTTGATAAGTATCTCCAGCCAGGGGTAATGGCCAGATGTCTCCCAGGTACACCAGCGTGGCGAGGCACTGACAGCATTGCTAAAATTGTTCAGGAAGCAGGAGAAAACATTGATGTCCTGATACACATAGGGACTAACGATCTCACCAGCCGGTCAGTTGTGGAGACCAAGGAACACCTGACCAGGCTGGGTGGCAAACTATCATCCATTTCATCTGTCATCTCCTTCTCTGAGATCCTGCCAGTCTGGGAGAGGGACAGATGGACGGAAGGTCAGAGAAGGGGAGATAGGGGAGCTAAATATGTGGCTCAAGGGCTGGTGCCAGGAAAAAGGACACAAATTTGTAGGGAACTGGCAACAATTTTGGGAGCGAAAGTTCTTTAAATTTGATGGACTGCATCTGACTAAGGGAGGGAGTCAGTGCATTGGGGCAGAGGTTTGATGTCTTTGCAGAATATTTAAACTAGCAAATGGGGAGAGGGGTGCAGTACCCAAAACACCGAATGGGAAGAACACCCCTCCCCCCTCAGCTAGTGGTCAAATAGGAGTTCAGCACGTTTGTAGTTCATTTGCATCACCAGGTAAAGAAAAAGGTCTGGCTCTCCATACAATGCAAAGGGGAAATGCTGGACCTCACCCAACAACTAACATACCGAAATCTGATCAATGGAAAATAATGTACATAAGTGCTCGCAGTCTGGGAAACAAGATCCCAGACCTGCAGGCAATAATGACAGAGGCTAAACTGGTCATAGTAGCCATTAGCGAGACATGGTTTACCAGTAAGCACACTTGGGAGAATTCAGTGCCTGGCTATGTACTGTTCAGAAGAGACTGAGGCAAAAAGGGAAGGGGGGGTGGTGGTGGAGTGGCCCTTTATGTCAATAAAAATATCAAAGCTACAGAAATTCAGAATACACATAAGGAGCCAGAAGAACTGTGGGTCACCCTGGAAACAGGAAATGGGACAGCCATACGAACTGGGTTTGTGTACAGGCCTCCAGACCAGGGGGAGGATATAGACACATTACTGTTAGAAGATATACAAAACATGACAGCTAAAGGGGAGGTTCTGATAATGGGAGACTTCAACATGCCAGATACAGATTGGTCAATACCAGCAGGTACATCTGCCAGAACTAGACACATGGTGGATTCCTTGTAGGGGGAGGGCCTCAAACAAATGGTACAACAACCCACTAGAGACAGTGCTATCCTAGATCTAGTACTGCCTAACAGGGAAAGGATCACAGATCTCCAGGTAAAAGGTCACCTGGGGGCCAGTGACCATCACATGGTATGGTTCAGTTTGGCCACAAGAACAAAATCATCCCATTCCAAGGCAAAAATATGGGACTTCAGAGGAGCTGACTTTGATAAGATGGCCAACAAAGTTAAGCTAGCCCTGGCAAAAAGAAATACAGATGAGGGGGTACAGGGAAAGTGGCCAAGCATTAAGAATGCAATACTTGAAGCAACATCCCATTATGTTAGAGAGAAAAGGAAGTGCAAAAGAAAAGGGAAACCACTTTGGTTCTCAAACACAGTAGCAGGAAAGGTCAGAGCCAAAAGGCTGGCCTTCAGGAAATATAAGGGAACGCAGCAGGATGAAGATAGGGAGGCATACCAAACTTCCCTAAGGGAAGCAGGGAAGGCAGTAAGGCAGGCAAAGGCACAAACTGAGGAAACACTAGCACGAACAGTAAAAGAAGGTGACAAGACTTTCTATAGATACATTAATGAAAAGAGAAAGTCCAGAGGAGGTATTGATAAGATCAAAGGGGATAAGGGGGCATGTGAGGAGGATGGCCATGTAAAAGTATGTATCCTAAATAGATACTTCTGCTCAGTATTTACTGAGAAGAAGGTAGGGCAGGGCCCACAGCTCAGCACCATGGACACAGGGGGGAGGGAGGTGTGCACTAGTCCCTTCACAAAAGAAAGGGTCCTACAAGAGCTTGATAAGCTCAGGGTGGACAAGGCAATGGGACCTGATGGCATACATCCCAGGGTACTGAAGGAGCTAAGGGTGGAACTAGCAGAGCCATTATCAGAACTGTTTAGTGAGTCTCTGAGAACAGGAGAGGTCCCAGAAGACTGGAGAAGGGCTCATGTGATCCCGCTCCACAAGAGTGGTAGCAGGGAGGAGGCAGGGAACTACAGACCAGTCAGTCTTACCTCAGTAGTGGGCAAGATTATGGAGACACTCCTTAAGGAAAGGATAGTGCAACACCTGGAATCCATAGGGGCACAGGATCCAAGACAGCATGGGTTTACAAAAGGAAGGTCCTGTCAAACTAACCTCATAGATTTCTTTGACTGGGTAACCAGAGTGGTGGACCATGGGGGACAGCTGATGTTGCCTACCTTGACTTCAGCAAAGCTTTCGATACTGTTCCACATAAAAGATTGATTAATAAACTGGGTAGGCTCGGGGAGAGTCAGACATTGGTCAACTGGGTGGCAAACTGGTTGATGGGCAGAAAACAGAGAGTGGTGGTAAATGGTATACAGTCAGAAGAGATGCAAGTCACAAGTGGGGTACCTCAGGGATCAGTCCTGGGGCCAGTCCTCTTCAATATCTTCATCAGTGACATTGCAGGTGGACTGAAGGGTAAGGTTTGTCTGTTTGCAGATGACACCAAGATCTGCAACAGAGTAGGTGATCCAGATGGTGTGGGCAGAATGAGAAGAGATCTGGATAAACTAGCAAAATGGTCGGAAGAGTGGCAACTGGGGTTTTAATGCAAAGAAGTGCAAGATCATGCACATCGGGAAGAGAAACCTTGAAGCCACCTATAGGCTGGGAGGGGAGTTGTTGGCAGTCACAAGGGAAGAAAGAGACTTGGGCGTCATCATCACCGATGACCTGAAATCATCCAAACAGACCTCTAAAGCAGTAGATAAGGCTAGAGGGATGTTGAGGTGTATTAGTAGGGGTATCACAAGTCGGAAGAGGGAGGCAATAATCCCTCTTTACAAGACACTGTCTAGGCCCCATCTGGAGTACTGCGTGCAGTACTGGAGGCCACACCTTCACAAGGACATTAACCAAATTGAGGCAGTCCAGAGAAGGGCAACCAAAATGGTGCAGGGGACTGCATCAGAAAACATATGAGGACAGATTAACTGAACTTAATATGTATACCCTAGAGCAAAGGAGGGAGAGAGGCAATATGATTGAAAGATTCAAACACCTTAAGGGCATTAACAAGGTGAAAGAGTCTAACATGTTTCAATATAAGAAAAATAGCAGGACAAGAGGACACAGCATGAGATTAGAAGGAGGCCGATTAAGGGGTAATGTGAGGAAGTTCTTTTACACAGAAAGAGTGGTGGATGCATGGAACGGCCTACCTCAGGAAGTGGTGAATATGAATACAGTGCAGAGCTTCAAACAGGCATGGGATAGGCATAAGGGAGCAATACAGATGAGTATGAATAGATAGGCCATTGACAGAGTAAAGGCCAATGGCACATTCATAAGGTAGAAAAAGAAATGGGCAGACTGGATGGGCCTTGCAGTCCTTATCTGTCATCAGCTTCTCTATTTCTATGTTTCTATGTAGTACTGCTTGAATAAATTGCTGTAGTGTGTTTCCTTGGGACTTAACCAGTTTAGGTTGAAGTCAACTACTATTAACTCATCTAGCTTATTGGCATTATCAGTTGATCCTAGGGTGTTGCTCAGCCAGCCTGGAAAACTTTGGAATTTATTCCACTTGGTCATTTAGATCACAGAAGCTGCCTCTTGATGCTGAGGTGCTGAACATGCAGCCTGGATAACTTTGCATTTCACTGCACTAGCTCATCCAGTCTAATGGAGCTGTCCACTTGATCCAGTGGTGCTGAACAGTCAAACAGGACATTATAGCTGGTCTACATCTAATTTGGGAGCTGTCCTCTCACCCTGAGGTGTTGGTAAGTTATCTAAAGGTTGCATTTGAACTATTACCTCATTTACCACAGTGAGGAGTCTATTGATCTTCTTGTGTCTCGTGCTAAAAAAGCCTGGAGAAGATCAGCTAGGATCGGTGGGTGGGCAGAGGGGGACAGTGAAAAAGCAGGAATACTGAATGAATATTTCTGCTCAGTATTCACAAAAGAGGAGGGGGAAGTGCCTAATCCAATTAACAGAAGCACTCTTGATAGGGGGGTCGATCCCAGTCCTTTCACAGAAGAAAGGGTTCTGCAAGAACTCCTAAAACTGAAGGTGGACAAAGCAATGGGTCCTGATGGAATTCACCCCAGAATTCTAAAAGAATTAAGGGAGGAACTAGTGAAACCACTGGCTGCTCTTTTAATAAATCATGGAGGATGGTGGTACCGAGGACTGGAGGAAGGCGGATGTGATTCCCTTCACAAAAGTGGGACCAAGACAGAGGCAGGAAACTACAGACCTGTCAGTCTGACCTCTCTGGTAGGGAAAGTGATGGAGTCACTTCTGAAGGAAAGAATAGTTGAGTACCTAGAGGCCAGTGGAGCACAGGACCCAAGGCAGCATGGGTTCACAGTGGGAAGGTCATGTCAGACAAATCTAATAGACTTCTTTGACTGGGTGACCAAAGTAGTAGACCAGGAGGGCTGTGGACATGGCCTACCTAGACTTTAGCAAGGCATTTGACAGTCCCACACAAAAGATTAATAGTCAAATTAACCAGCCTGGGAGTGGGATCCAGGGTGGTAACCTGGGTAAAACATTGGCTGGACAACAGGACACAGAAGGTAATTGTAAATGGAGTCCACTCTGAAGAAAGGGGGGTTACTAGTGGGGTACCGCAGGGTTCAGTATTGGGTCCAGTCCTTTTTAATGTCTTCATCAGTGACATTGCAGAGGGACTGGAAGGAAAAGTACGCCTTTTTGCAGATGACACAAAGATCTGCAACAGGGTTGGTACACAGGAGGCATGGAAAGGATGAAAAGGGACTTAGCAAGGTTGGAGGGAATGGTCAGAAGTATGGCAGCTAGGATTCAATGCAAGAAGTGCAAAATAATGCACCTAGGAAACAAGAACCCAGGGAAGATACATAATGGGTGGGAGGTAGTAACAACAACAAAAGGAAAGGGACCTGGGGTAATCATATCAGATGACCTTAAGGTTAGCAAGCAATGTGTGAGAAGGCAGTAGGGAGGGCTGGGGGTATACTGGGATGTATAGGGAGAGGCATCATCAGCAGAAAACAGGAAGTTGTTATCCCTCTGTACAGACAGTTGGTGAGACCCCATCTGGAGTACTGTGTCCAGTTCTGGAGACCCCATCTCCGCAAGGACATAGACAGGATAGAGGCAGTCAGAGGAGGGCAACTAAAATGGTGCAGGGTCTGCAAGAGAAGCCGTATGAGGAGAGACTAAAGGAGCTTAATATTAACCCTTGAGGAAAGAAGGGAGAGTGGACATGATAGAAACTTTTAAGTACCTCAGTGGAATCAACAAAGTCCAAGAGGTAGCATCTTTCAGAAAAAGAGACTTGCAAGAACAAGGGGACACAATTTAAAGATAGAAAGAGGGCCGTTCAGGGCAATGAGGAAGTATTATTTCACAGAGGGTAGTGGATGCATGGAACAGCCTTCCTGAGGAGGTTGTGGGGTCTAAAACTGTGGGAGAATTCAAGAATGCATGGGACAGACATAAGGCAATTCTTGTGGGGGGTAGGAAGAAATAGGCTGTTGGTTAACTAGGATCTGCGGCCTATCCTGTAGGTAGGGAAATGGGCAGACTAGATGGGCCTAGTGGTCCTTATCTGCCGTCAAAGTCTATGTTTCTATGTTTCTATGTTTCTATCACCAATTACTATCTATTCAGAAAAGACGTGTAGAAAGTCAGGCCAGTGGTGCAACACTAGCACTACTGCCCATCATGCCAGCGATCCAGGATTGGGAGTGATCTCAGGTTGCTAGAGGTTGGCCAGGGGGGAGAGGATTAAGCATCCCATGGACTGCTCTCTTGTCCCGGGGGGGGCTTGCTGGCTCCACCAAATCACTGCCATTAGGTGGAGTCCTAGAAGTAGTGCATGACAGGAGCAGCAATGTAGGGAGGCAGCTGCAGAACCCTGCAACATGTGCATCCCTCAACATGTGTGTGATTGATGTGACTTCCGCAGCACTGGGAGGGGAGACAAATTGGAGGAAAAAATGACAGTGGGGCAGGAATTCATGAAGCTCTGCCCACCATTCCCTCACCCACATCGCTATCAGGACACTGACAGCTGAAACTAGATTGATGGACTTCGGGGGAGGATGATGGCCCTCCCCTTCTGATTGCACCACTGGGGCAAAGCTGTGGAGGAAACACAGGCCTGCCCATAAGTCCTGGGGAGGATGGGGACATTGGGAGTCGGAGGAACAGGATGGAGGAGAGCCCAGTTTGTCCAGGCTGAAATAAAGCATAAAAACATATATGGAAAAATATGTATCATACAGAATCAAAGACAAGTAGTGCCTAGAGAAGATTTTTTTTCTTTAAGTTTTCTTTGAGGTTTTGGTTCCTCAAGTTGCACTTTGGAGAGGAAAGCAAAATTTAATAAATTCATAGTAAGGCTCATTTGCTTTTCATACTGTGGCACATGAAGGGGAAACAAACACTGAGGCATAACGTGCTGCAGGAGAACACCTCCTCTTGTAAGCTGAACTATTAATCAGTATCCTCTCCACACAGACTGCTGCCAGCAGCCCAATCTGATCAGTATCCCGGATGGCTCATCTGCCTGTAAACGCTGGGAAGGGGAGAACGGAGCATTTTTCTTTTCCCTAAAAAATTCTAAATGTTGATCTCTCTCACTGTACTCTGTAATTGATGATGCAGAGCAAATTGCTCCATCCAGCATTGTGCTAGAGGTTGTCAGGCCTCTGTTCCCATAGAGAGCTCAAACACCCCCTTAGATGGGGCCTAGCAGACTGTTTATGGAGTCAGTCATTCTACAAATGCAAATACTGAAAATGTGTGGCTTTGGACAATTTATCATTTCAATAACCATCTCAGCAGCACAAGGAAGATATTTCTTTTTGAAAACTTAATAGAGAATTGCACTGAGCCTATAAATAATCTTTCATTGTAGAAGCAGCTTTTTAAAGTACAGATTTCAATTCTGTTACTGTCCCATCTTTACAGGCCTTTTAGATCATTCAGTGGGTGTTTTTGATTGACACACTGGTGGTAAGGACCATTTTAGAACTGTATGATGTGGTTTATGTCCCTCCTGACTACAGAGTTTATTAGTTGAACATTAATGCAACAGGACAACGATAGCAGAGCTGACCAAGGACATAAACTACATCACAGCATTCCTTTTTTTTTTTTATCATATAATGTTTTATTGGGTATTTTCTTTTTTAAATACCATGATACACTGCACAATGTTACAGCTGATATAGCCATATAGCCAAGGTCAGGCCTGTATGAAGCAATATTATAGTTTCTTTTACACATGATTCTTATAAATGTATACTTATACACATCTGTATGTTGTAATTATTCCCTAAGTTCAGTCCACACGATAATAGTAGAGACTATCCCTAAATTTTCTATCATCCTCCATAGCTACCACCATCCCGTACTATTTGTGCTTCCACCTCTCTCTCTCTCTTCAGTTTCACTCCACCTGACTACAATAGGCCCAGAAGGATAGGGGGAGGGAGGAAAGGAAGAAAAGGATAACCACACCTCTTATTGGGCCGTCACCTAATTGGGGGTGCTCAAAGGGGGACTCTTACCTACTTATGCAATATGCAGATAGTCAGACTGAAGGTATGGTCCCCATTTAGCTGTAAATGGCCACATATTTGGTCCCTGTAAAGCCAAGAGCTTTTCAAACAAGGATAACCTAGTTAAGGCTTCATGCCACATCTTTCTGGTGGGTATGGAAGGCTGTCTCCATGACCTAAGCAAGAGGCATTTGGCTTCTAAGATGGAGGAGACCACCCAATGTTGCAGAGATTTAGAAAGGAATTCAAGATGCCTAGTATCTCCTAAAAGTACCAAGGAGGCAGATAAGGCCAGCCTGGTGCCTAATACTTGTGACAAATCCTCAGCTACCATATCCCAGAATGATGCCAAGAGGAGCAGGACCAAAATACGTGTGCAATATGCATCTAGCTGCTAAAGCAGTGCCAGCAGAGGCTATGTCCCAGTAGGCCCCTCTTATGTAGCATTGCTGAGTGCGATACCAAAGCAACAATATTTTAATTGTATGAAACGGCTATTAGAATCTTTATACGAGTAATGAATATTTTTGCAGTTGGACCACCATTATTCCTCAGATATGGCTACCCCCAATAGTGACTCCCATTGCACTCTACATCTATACATCGAGTCAGGCTGTGAGTCCCTCCAGGTGCTATAAAACCTCCCCATGAGGCCTTTTCGAGAGTCTCGCCAGCGAGTGTCGGTGAGCCATTGCCACTTCGTACTGACTGGGCTTCTAAAAAACAAAGGTGTTAATGCACTACAGATCTGCAAATAGCGCCAAAAATCTTTATGCGGTAGACTATATTTTTCCTGTATTTGCTCAAAGGAAAGCAGATGGCCCCCCTCTTGATCCCTCAAGTCTTGGACAGCTTATATACCTTTTTGTTTCCATTGCTTCCAATTTACACTCACCCCTTCAATCTGGATTAACTTATTATACCATATTGGGGTCAACTGCAATGGAGGAAACCACTCTTGTTTTGGCGTGTGAGATTTGACGCCTAATCTCCAAGCCTTAGTGGTATGGGTGATTATAGGGGGGGAGTTGTATGTCCATCTTATAGTGGGCCGCTAACAGATTGTATAGCAATGAGGGGCTTGCCAAATCTGCTTCCAATTGCACCCAGAGAGGGGTTGCCCCACTTTGTGGCATAAACCATCTGGTGGCCTGGGTGGCCATACAGGCCAAATGATATCCATAGAGCCCAGGTGTGTTAAGGCCACCCCAGTCCAATGCACCCTTATTTTTTGCCTACTCGACCTAGGCAGTTTACCATCCCATATAAAATTAAATGCTAACTTATCTAATGTTTGAAAAAGTTTTTTTGGATAGGGGTATGGGTAAATTGTTTAATAGAAATAAGACCCACGGTAAAAACAGCATCCGGATTGTAGCTACTCTTCCCGGGTGGGATAGCTTACTTTTTCTCCATCTCTCCACTTCCACAATCAGCTGAGCATATAAGGGGGAAAAATTAGCCATTTCAAGGGCCGCCCACTTAAAGGGAATTTGAATTCCTAAATATTGGAAACTATGGTCTGCCCATGACATTCTAGTGCCCGATATGTAATCCCTTGTGCACAGGAGGTTTAGAGGTGCAATGATAGTCTTTTTGTGATTGATCCTAAGCCCAGAGATTGTGGCAAACTCTTCCAGAAGCAAAAGTTCTTCTGGAATTGCTTGTCAAGGGTTGGTTATAGTTAGCAATAAGTCGTCTGCATATGCCATCGCCACATACGACTGCCCCCCACATCCAATACCCTGAATCAATGGGTCTGAGCCGTATAAGCAGGTCTAAGGCAATTAAAAACAAGAGGAGAGAGAGCAGGCACCCATGCCTCGTGCCCCTTTGTAATGAGAAGGGGTGAGAGATATCCCCATTTGTAAGGATGCATGCCCTGCGTGATTCATACAGGGTGTGAATCCATTGTCGAAAGTATGGCCCAAAGCCAAACACCTTTAAGGTTTCATGCAGGTATACCCATTCAATAGAATCGAAAGCCTTGGCAAAGTCTATCTCCATGGCAGCCATGGGGTGGGACGACCTGGATGCTATCCACTTAAGGCCGAGTAATAGGCATGTGTTATCTGCATCTGTCTTCCCCTCATAAAACCCGCCTGTGCTAGGTGAATAATAGAGGGAAGCACAACGCTCAGTCTGGTGGCAAGCACCTTAGCTAGAATCTTAGTATCTACTGGCAATAAAGATAATTGGCCTAAAATTAGCACAATCCAAAGGATTAGATGACTTTTTGGGCAGTAGAGTAATAAGTGCATCACTCATTGATGGTGGGAGGGAAGCCTTGTTATGAGACTCTAAAATGGCTTGTTGAAGCAGGAGGAGTATATCTGAACCTAACGCCTGATATAGCTCGACCGACAAACCATCTGGTCCGGGGGCTTTTCCCCTCACCATCTTGCCTAACGCGAGTCGTAATTCTTCACAAGTAACTGGGGCATCTAATTGTCCCACCTGCTCCGCTGAAAGGGATGGGAGATGCATTGGGCAACAAAAACTCAGTAACTTCTGGTTCATCTCCACGGGGTTAACCACAGAGTGGGATTTATATAAAGATTCATAAAATGACCGCATGGTATGATTCACCTCTTTGGGGGTAGAAGTTAATGATCTCGAGTGGGTACGAAGGGAATATATCCTCGTGGCCGCCTCCTGCTTACGTAAACGATAAGCCAGAAGCTTCCCTGCCCTTTCCCCATTGGCTCAATACTCCTACTTAGATTGAAGGAGGAGCCACTCAGCCTTTTGTTGTAAGCTTTCATTAATCTGATACTTTAAATTAATGATTTTACGGTATAATTCCCTGTCCATACGCGCTCCCGGGATTGCCTTAAAGGATTGTTCCAACCTAGCTAGGTCTGCTTACATGGTTCTCAGCTTGGTTTTCCGTACTTTATCTCGGTTTGCCGAGAAGGCAATAATAAGCCCCCACAGCACTGCTTTAAAAGCATCCCAAACCATGCTGGGGGACACACCACAGTCTGAGATCAGCTCGAAATACTCTTTCATGGCCCTAGAAAGCATAGTCTTAAAATCTGGGTCTTTGAACAGCAATGGGTTACATCACCATCGGACTTTGCAAGAAGATTGTTTAGTGGGGAGATATGTCAACCATACCAGCGAGTGGTCTGAAATTATAATTGAGCCTATCCTGGTCCCAGAAATACCCTCCCCAGCCAGGTCATTCACTAACCAGAAGTTTATATGACTATGGGTTTGGTGCGGTGTGGAAAAGAAAGTATAGTCTCTAGCAGTGGGGTGCTCCCTCCGCCAAGTGTCAACTAAGGCCCATTCTTCTTGTAGCTCAGTGAGAGAATGCCTCGCCTTAGGATTAGTCTGTGCCATGGGAACGGACTTATCCAAGTATATATCCCCCACCATATTGAAGTCTCCTCCTAAGATAATGGGAAGAGGGGAGCCATCTGCTTGTAGCTCTGAGATTGCCTGACTTATTGCCGGAAAAAAATCCGTGTGTTCCCCGTTGGGAGCATATATGTTACCCAAAATCATAAGTCCTTCTGGAGAGGTCAGTCTTACCACTATCCACCTACCTTGATTATCTTTTTAACCCCGTTTATTTTCCAGACAGAAGACCGGTGAAGCAAAATTGCTACCCCCTAAGATTTGGTAGGGGCAGAGCTTGCCACCATTTCCCAACCCATGCTTTCCTCAGCCAATTATTAGCCCCGGATAACGATGTGTTTCCTGTAATAGTGCTATTTCTACCTTCAAAGACCTTAGGTGCTGCAGAACTTTTGTTCTTTTCACAGGGTGATTGAGCCCCTTTACATTCCATGATATCCATCTAAGAGCCTTGGTTGCATTCGACATCTTATTTACTCTCAGTAAGGAAGTAAGAGAGTTACTTACTGTGAGTCCTGGGGGAGGGGAGGAATCTATAGCTGGGTTTGATACCTTAATACTGTACCCTGCCCACAACAGCACTGTCCAACCATAGATTAGAGCAGACAGAGGTGGAAGCATCGCCCAAAATAGATAACCCCTTGACCTTGGTCTCTTAATATATTACTGTGCTAGAAAAAAAGAGAAGAAAAAGGACTATATATGCAGTTATGACTTATAACTAAATTGCAATCAACAAACTTTTTAAGACACACAATAATGCCCCACGGAAAAAAAGGCACTCTAATGAGTTCTATCTATGAGAGTGGAGATCACCGCACATGATGGTTATTCTGACACCCTACAGCTATGCTAGCTCCAACGCTCAGTAAGGGGTCATGTACTGGGAATGGTCACTCAATACAAGTTAGCCCAGCCCCTGTATTGTACATCCCTAGTTGGTTGCCCCGACTCCATGGGGGGGGGGGGTAATAGGTCCAAAAGAAGGCAATAGGAAAAAAAGAGAAAACCCTGAGAAAGAGGGGGAGGGGTTATGTGTGTCCCCTACCCACTCTGCAACATCATCCTCTAAAAAAAAAACCAGGGAAGACCAGTAAGGAGAGTGGGGGAACTGGGGACATCTACATTCCGATTACTGCCATATCCCTGAGGCCATGTTCACTGCCCATTACATTAAGGAGAACAAAATTAGGAACCGCCAACCACCACTCCCCAGTACCTCATACTCCCATTGAAAAAAGCCTTTCAACCTTGATTTAAGCAGTGATTGAAAAAGGAAGCGGGGGGAGTATTCTCTCTTCCCTTCCATAATAAGGAAGGAGATAAAAGGAGAGAAGAAAAAAATATATATATCGTGGGAAATAAGAGGAATAATCCTAGCCCCACACAATCCTTCACTCCTTGAAAGTTCAAGTATTCGCGCTTTCGGCCCGCTTGGGTGGTCCCAGATGGAGTGTCCCGGTATCAGGAGTAGCCTTGGCAGCCGCTGCGTAGGACAAGAGGCCAGGTTTCAATCTTGATGGGACCTCAATGGCTTCCATTAAAGTACTGTCTGGATAATCAGCCCAGTCCCCTGAAACTTCTGTCTCCATATCCACATGGCAAGAGCCTCCATGTTCCTGTGTTCTGCTGGCCCGGTGGATCGCCTCGCGAAATTTTTGCAGGAGGGTCTTTACTTGGCAACTGCTGCGGTCCACTTCGTGCTCTGTGTCTGGATTTAGTAAAGGAAATGCCCGCGTCTATGGCAAGGCTAGTGTAACTCTTTGTGCGGGATTGGTTTTTACGATGGCCTGCTCTCCTTCCACCAGGGGTTTCAACTGGTTCTACCGGTCCCATTACTATTGTGCTCTCAGACATGCTTCACCCAGCCGAGAGGTTCCTAACCGAAGATGTTGGCTCATGAGGTTCCCAGAGCTTTTTGGGTAATGTAGTTTGATATTGCAAACCAGGCCATGACCTGGCCAACCAACGCTCTGACTCCTCTGGACAATCCACCACCACCTCTTGCCCCCCCTTTGCTGACCCAGAGTCTGGTAAGGTTCTTAAATCTGAAACGAAAATCGTTTTGGTACAGAAACCTCTTGATAGGGCCAAAAGCTCTTCTCTCTGCTGCCATTTCTTGTGTGAAGTCCCTATAGATTTTAATTGGAACCCCTTGCCAGTACAACTCTCCCAAATCCCTCGCTACATTTAGTATCATCTCCTTCGTTGAATAGCGGAGCAGGTACGCCACTATAGGTCGGGGATGGTCCATTTGCTTTTGATTTTGAGCAGTCACTCTGTGGTCCCTTTCAACGTCAATGCCATCTTTCGCCCAATATCATCGGGATGTTGTTGTTTAAAAATTTCTCCATATCCTGCCCTTCTGCTCCCTCAGGCAGGCCGATGATACGCAGATTGTTGCGTCGGTTTCTATTTTCATGATCCTCTGCCCTGCTCCATAAGGTTTCGAGGCACTCCTCGTGCTGTCTCATCCTCTGCCACAATCGCGACTCTTGGTCCTCGCAGTGTTCTGCCTTTTGCTCCAGTACATTAACCTTGTCCTGTAATTGTTTGACCTCTGTAACTGTATTTGAGAGCGACAAGCTTAGTTCATCCACCCTTGTAATTAAGGTCTCCAGCAGGTGTGTAATATGACGCAGGGACTCCTCTACTGCAGGGGGCTTGTCGGGGCTTACCGGTGCTGCATTCTGTTCCCCGATAGCGGCTGCAAACCTCGTCATTACTGATACTTTTTTCTTTCTTTTTTTTCACCACATGTATGAGAAAAAACTTCAGTCCTGGTTTGAGTTATTCTCTAGCCTGTCTTCCCCGTAAAGCTCAGCCACCGTCTCCACTCCTCTGCTATGCGTGTACTAAGTCTGGGGTTGCGAGCCGGGCCTACTTGGCCTCTCAATACTCTGCCAAGTCATGAACATCAGGCGCTCAAAAATGCCTGCTCTCCCCGAACTCCGCTTGAAACAGACGCCGCTCGGAAGGTATAACTGTCACCCGCTCATAGAGCTATTTTTAAGGTCAGGGCTCCACAGGATCATGGCGATTAAGCACGGATGGACACTGTCAGGGCGAGAGCTCTCTTTTTAGGCTGCCATCTTCCCGGTGGCCAAACCACGCCCCACATCACAGCATTTCTAAAACGGTCCTTACCAGCAGCACTGAATTGAAAAAAGAACTCACTGAATTTCCTAAAAGGCCAGTAAAGACGGGGCTATGACAGAGTAGAAATAAATATTTATAAAACAGCTTCTACAGGAAAAGGTCCTTGGAGGCTCATCGAGTGTCTACTTTAAAGAGAAAATAAGTGTTTGGAGTATAATCTCCCTGTTACCCAGGGTTACAAGAGTCCCAGTTAGACCTAGTGGTAGGCAGGAAAGGCAGCTTGTGAAACTCCAGTTAAATGTATTTCACACTGTCTCACTCTGTTCTCAGTCTCAGCTGAGACTGAGGGATGACATCATTTTAGAACTGTCACAGCTGCATAAGCCACACTGGGATGTTACAGTTGGAGGTTAGAGTAGAACGCTGGGGAATTTGAAGTCAGTCTGTTGCAGTCTGTAGTAGAGGAAGGAGGTGCTCTGCTGTAAGCAGGCCCTCAGAGTCCTAAGCTCTGTTAAAGAGCTATTTTTGTAAGTGTGTGTTCTCACCTGGAGAGGAACACAGAAGAAGAGCCAAAGTAAAGTGGTAGAGACCGTTTCAGTGGATTCAGGGCCCCATCCCTGTGGGGATGGGGGGAAGGAATCAGCCTGTTTCCCGGAGCAAACCCCTGGTCCAGAAAGGAAACAAGAAGCTGCCTAAGTTTAAGTTTGTGCTGAGGCACCAGAAGTTCTGGACGAGATTTCTTTGTAAGAGAAAACGCCTGTGGGGCACCTGCAACCAAGGGGTGAGTTCGCTCTGCTAAAGGGCCAATGTGTTTTCACCTGAAACAAGATGAAACTAAAGTGGCTATTACTGTGGGGTCAGGAAAAGACAGCCAAGTACAGTTTGGAAGATGTGGGGATTGGACTGCTTAACTCTGTGGGGGGTCTAGAGTAATGGACACATCCACTTATTACGTATGTTCAAGTTCAGCACAAATGGGATGTAAAGACAGTAGATTGAATGTGAATACATTTAAAGAGAATCTACACAGCAAAGTGTTTTCAAGGATGAGATGTTTAGAGTCCAGAGAAATGGCTAGGTATGAATTATGGGAGCGAGAGGTGGGAGACCCCCCATCAGTAGTAACCAAATTCACCTCTATGGGTTTGCTTTGGGACACCTGTTGCTTTCTCTCAGGTACTTGGCCAGTGCCTGAGGAAAGTACCCAGACGTGGGACTGATGAGGAAGATTCCCGTATGGAGCCAGAAGTGCTCATAGGTGGTTTAGAGAGCCACCAGTAAATGTTTCCATGCTATATGAAAGTGTCCAAAGGGCTGGAATGATAGCCAAGCCATGGAAGGAGGGTAGTCCAAGTGGCTGGCAAGGGAGCCAAGCCAGGGAAACCCAGAGCAGAGTACAAGTGCGGCCTGTGTGCCCAGTGTGTTTCAAAGCCTGAGGGCTAAAGTGATGAGGATGTGTTTTGAGCTCCATAAATCTGCATTACCAGGAGTGTAGCCCCATGGGGGTCCATCTATGCTTTGTTATTCTGTTGGATGTGAATAAAAGCCACACTTTAGAATCCCACTTCTGGTATTGGACATTACAGTTATTGCTTCCTGTGTCCGGAGTTACTTGGGTGCCCCTGTTGCAGAGTAGCCAAACCTAGCCAATGTGTCGAGTGACATATTTCTCCCCGAACCCAGCCCACCAGGTAGTGCTGTCAAGATGGAAATGGCATACCTGGGTGGGGGTTACAAAAATGGAGGCACTGCTGAGGATTTGGATTTGGAATTTAGGGAGGAATGTAAGAAAGGTCACTTAGACAATGGCTAGCATTTTGTCTATCTGGCAGTGCGTAGCCCAAAACAACTGAAGCAATGTTTAACTAATGTGCCACTGTGTGCTGTTAGCCATGTGCTGCTATTAAAATGCCAACTGTTTACCAAAGAGCAGTAAAGCCTGAGAGTGTATGCCCTTGTCCTGCATCAAATTATAGCATTTTCCAGCTTTTAAAAGTGTTTGTGACAAAGAAAAGTGTGGAAAACTGTGGGTAGCAAAAGGAAAATTGTGCCCTAGACGTTGAAAATGCTTTCTGTGTGGACTGAGAGACTTGTTGTGCTTAATGGCCATGAAAAATGGTTAAAATGGTGCTCCAGCCATGGAGTCAGTTGAAAAAAGTGTGGTTTGCAGTTTAAATTTGCCTGCTCGATGATCACCGTGAGGAGAATAGCATTCTACAGGAAAGAGGCTCATTTGCATAGCATCGAGTGATTGGTGAGACTGCAATCAGTCCCGCCCCCAAGCCAGCTCTAGAGCGACCGCACAGCATTTGAGAGGGAGAGTGAGTGGAGTGTGCGAACTGGCTTACCAGGAGGAGCGTCGCAGTGATTGAAAGCTCTGTAAAAAGTTACAGAACTGACTTTTCTGTTTAAATTCGGGCTCAACCCGCATCTCGATCGACTGGACTGTGAGTGTGGTGTTCAGAAGGACAATCCGTAGGACTGCCAACCCGCTTCCTTCCAGAGGCCTCCAAGACTGGCTGCAGGCCGTTTTTCCATCACAGCAAACAGCTACTGATAACAGTGAGTACCAACAGAAATAATTGCTCAAACTGTGTGATTTCACCAAAAGCCAGCTGAATCTGTGTGTAGCAGTGTAATCGCTTTGCAAAGAAGGACTGTGTTAAGTTTTACCAGCAAAAGCAAGAATTCTAAGCAATCGACTGTGAGCATAATTACAGGTTCAGCGTCAGTATAATTTTCAAAGCCAAGTGAGAGACTGTGAGTTGTATGAGATGTGCAGCAAGAAATACAGGCAAACCTGTGCTATGAAATACTGAGGCTTTAAGGGACTGTAAGCTAGAGCAATGTCTTCAGCGAGTAAAAAGTCCATGGTAAATCATATAAATGTGCTAGGAAAAAGAACAGTGCAGGTTTGTGCAGTTCGAGCAAAGTTATCAGTAGAGTGTGTAAATCAGATGTGCAGTGGCTTGACCCAGTTACAGAATGTTGATGCGTAGGTGTGCTGCCGCCATTACAGGGTGGGGTAGTAATGTAAACACAGCAGCAGAGGAGCCATTTTGAAAGAGAAGAAAAAAAATGTTTTCAGTGATATGGGACTTGCAATAACAGTGAGCGCTGTTTGTTTTTTCTCTGCAGTTATGGCTTCAGGACCAGCCCGTTACCCGGATCATGCCCGGGCTGTGATAGCAGTAGAAGTTAATAAGTGAAGGGACATTGAGAGATGTTACTACGGGGGACGACTGCCTCCTCATGTGGCGATTCCTAGATATCCAGTGCGAGTATGTGTGATGTACTTAAATGCTGGAAGGAACGTCTTCATGGTACCTCACTGTTCTGGGTGCCAAGAGAAATATGATTTGTTTAAAGCACCCAAGATTTGTTTGGCTCCCACATGGACAAAAGTTCAAGAATCTGCAGTTGGCAGCACACAGCACCAGACAGAGCCTGTTGGAGAAGGCCCCTCAGAGTGTGGCATGAAGCAAGAGGGTGCAGATTTACAGACAGAACAATGTGCTGATGTTTCAGAGTCTGAGTCTCAGAGAGACATTTCGGGAAGAGCATCAGTAGACCCTTGGAGAGAGGGGCCTAGCCCAAGTCTCATAGGTGAAGACGAGATGAGGGAGGCCTTTGAATGGGAGGTTTCGACCTCCGCACCCAGCGAAGAGTGGACAGTTTCAGGAGTGAGGATGACTGCTCACTCCTGGGCACAGATTCTCAGTGAGGAAGAAGAAGAGGGGGAACCTATGTGGCCTTGTGAAAAAGGGACTGGTACACAGCCTCAAGCTCTTGCCTCTGAGGAACGCATGGAAGAGAGTGGTGATTCCACTGCCCTGGCTGTGCAAGAAGAAGCCAGGGATCCATTTTTTATGTCATTAAGGATACGTAGCTGGCAGAACTAGGACTGGCCGCCCCCAAGCCAGGCCAGAGGTCGCAGGTTGACCAAAGCTAGTAAAGAGGAAAGACTGGTTCGTAGGAAAGCGAATGAAATCTATGAGATGTCCTTTCCCACCTTTCCTAGGAGAGTCTGGGAGGAGATTGAAAAAAGCAGGAAATCCTGGATTTGGGAAGAAGCAATGAAATATGTGCATCCTGGTGCAAACAAGCATGTCAAGAACAGAATGTTTCAAGAAAAATACAGCCAGTGGAAAAGAGGCAGGACACTGTTTATTGACACTGTTCAAATTGTGGATGGAGAGGGACATGAAACCTTTCACAGTGTGAATTATGAGCGCCCAGATGGGGTAATAATTCCAACACCTGACCCGCTGTGCTATTGGCCACAATGCCAAGACCACTCTGCGAATGTGCCCATGCCTACCAAGTGGAAAGCAGAGCAGTGGTAGCCAGTGCTGCCACTCCAGCTGTTGCTGTACCTATGTTGTTCCGCCAGTCTGGACGTCCAGGACTCAGGTGCCCCACATTCATCAGTTCTACAGTGTACTGGCTATCCAGAATCCATCGACTGGCCCACCAGATGACTTCAGATCCAGAAAGGACACCAGCCCAGCTGTATCCTGATTCATTGCCTGGGTATCGGATGACTTCAGACCAGCTGTTTTCCTTTCTGTTCCTGTTCCAAGGTTCCATCTCCAGAGAAGACATCAGTGCAGCAGTTTCCAGATGTGCCCTCCTGTCATTTCCCGGAAGATGTCAGCCCAGCTGTATTGGACGAATGCTGCCAGGGAGAGTCTTCGGCCGAGGACCAGGTGTGGTATTGTGTTGTTCTGCAAGGGACTGGTAAGTCCAGACTTTTCTATTCTTATGACATTGCAGTACACACTCTACACTAGCAGACTCCAGATGTTTGAACTGTCCTCAAAGACTCTGCCCTTCGGGACTTTGGCCTGCTAGAACTGTGCTTCACCAGGCTTCGGCCCAGAAGCGACTCTTTTATTGACTTGCCTTCAGGCACTGTGGTTACTAGATGGGACTTTAAGGGCACTCCATCCCCAAAATATGGTGTATTGTAAAAAATGTCATTGTTTTCTACTGTTTTCTAATGTTTATATTGTTTTTTCTACTTTTCTAAAAAAAAAAAAAAATCTTTTTTGGGATTCTCCAGTATTTTGATGGTAGGGGTTTAGATAGACTGTGTATGCAGATTAGGAGTGTGTATTGTCTTTCTTTTTCTTTCAGGTGTTCCTGAAGAAGATAGAAGAGAAGACAAGAAGAGGAGGAGGGACTCAGCGGAGTTCCTCAGTAGTACTTTAGAGTGTAGTGTTTAAAGTACTGTTGTTGTTGTTACTGTGTGTAACTTTTTCTTCCACAGGTATGGTTGTGGGGGTGTGTGGGAGTAATGCATAGTGTATGGTATTAGCTCCTAGTGTGTGGTTGCATGGTGTCCTGGGTTGGGGGGAGGTCACCTGTTATGTTTTGGGAATTTTGAGTTAGAGGCAGACAGGTTTTCCCTAGAGAGCTGGGGGGGATAGACAGGCTGTGGTCCTGAACAGCCGTAGGGGCCGCAGTACTGATCAATTAGGGCTATGCTCTGGACAATTCTACCAGAGCCACTAGGTACCCATAGCCAGCAGGTAGAGTAGAGGCTGATGCGCTCAGCCGAAGGCCTCTAGGCCCTTAGTGTTGTCTGCCTGTGCTAGCGCATGGTAAGGGAGAAGGTAGCGCTACCTCCCCGTAGTCAACACATGGGGTGAGATGGCCAAAGCCAGTTGGCTAATGACTGCAGACAGTCATTTTCCTGGCCCAGGGTGAGTGTAATCCCTCTGTTACCTGGGGATACAAGAATCCCAGTTAGACCTAGTGGTAGGCAGGGAAGGCAGCTTGTGAAACTCCAGTTAAATGGATTTCACACTGTCTCACTCTGTTCTCAGTCTCATCTGAGACGGAGGGATGACATTATTTTAGAACTGTCACAGCTGCATAAGCCACATTGGAATGTTGCAGTTGGAGGTTAGAGTAGAATGTTGGGGAATTTGAAGTCAGTCTGTTGCAGTCTGTAGTAGAGGAAGGAGGTGCTCTGCTGTAAGCAGGCCCTCAGAGTCCTAAGCTCTGTTAAAAAGCTATTTTTTTGTAGAGGTGTGTGTTCTCACCTGGAGAGGAACACAAGAAGAGTCAAGTGAAGTGGTAGAGACCACTTTCAGTGGTTCAGGGCCCCATTCCTGTGGAGATGGGGGGAAGGAATCAGCTTGTTTCCCGAGGCAAACCCCTGGTCCAGAAAGGAAACAAGAAGCTGCCTGAGTTTAAGTTCGTACTGAGGCACCAGAAGTTCTGGACAAGATTTCTTTGTAAGAGAAAACGCCCGTGGGGCACCTACAACCAAGGGGTGAGTCCGCTCTGCTAAAGGGCCAATGTGTTTTCACCTGAAACAAGATGAAACTAAAGTGACTGTTACTATGGGGTCAGGAAAAGACAGCCAAGTACAGTTTGGAAGATGTGGGGATTGGACTGCTTAACTCTGTGGGGGGTCTAGAGTAATGGACATAGCCACTTATTAAGTATGTTCAAGTTCAGCACAAATGGGATGCAAAGACAATAGATTGAATGTGAATACATTTAAAGAGAATCTACACAGCAAAGTGTTTTCAAGGATGAGGTGTTTACAGTCCAGAGAAATGGCTAGGTATGAATTATGGGAGCGAGAGGTGGGAGACCCCCAATCAGTAGTAACCAAATTCACCTCTATGGGTTTGCTTTGGGACACCTGTTGCTTTCTCTCAGGTACTTGGCCAGTGCCTGAGGAAAGTACCCAGACGTGGGATTGATGAGGAAGATTCCCGTATGGAGCCAGAAGTGCTCTTAGGTAGTTTAGGGAGCCACCAGTAAATGTTTCTATGCTATATGGAAAGTGCCCTAAGGGCTGGCATGATAGCCAAGCCATGGAAGGAGGGTAGTCCAAGTGGCTGGCAAGGGAGCCGAGCCAGGGAAACCCAGAGCAGAGTACAAGTGTGGCCTGTGTGCCCAGTGTGTTTCAAAGCCTGAGGGCTAAAGTGAATGAGGATGTGTTCTGCGCTCCATAAATCTGCATTACCAGGAGTGTAGCCCCGTGGGGGGTCCAACTATGCTTTGTTATTCTGTTGGATGTGAATAAAAGCCACACTTTAGAATCCCACTTCTGGTATTGGACATTACAGTTATTGCTTCCTGTGTCCGGAGTTACTTGGGTGCCCCTGTTGCAGAGTAGCCAAACCTAGCCAATGTGCTGAATGACATATTTCTCCCCGAACCCAGCCCACCAGGTAGTGCTGTCAAGAGGGAAACGGCATACCTGGGTGGGGGTTACAGGAGTACATAATTTCTATGCAGTGCACACTGTATCCCAAAAAATGCTTTTGTTTTACAATCCAAGAGCCATAGCATCTGCACACTGCCTCCTCACTATAAACCTTTAAAGAGCCCCTGACGCTGTTGGGACAACCTATAAAACGTGTAATGTTTAGACACTGTTCAGCTTATTCATAATTCAGATTGTATTTCGTTATTTTAAAGGAACACTTGTCAACCCCCTTAAGCCTCAAAGTGCATTAAGTTAAATAAACACATACTATCATTGGTCACATTCTGCACAGATTGTTTATGTAAATGGTAGTTAGATTCTGACTCCTTTTTTCTTTTAAAAAGTGAAAAACAGGCTGCCCACCATACTGGTGTTACCACACCAAAACATGTTTGTTTACATTCTTTGATCAACTCCCACTGCACCTTTCTCAGACTTGGCAACACCTTCAACACAGTCTAGCCACTCATGATGCAATGGGAGGCAAGGTGCCTATTGAATCAGTAGTGGCTGCACTGTTTGGGGGTGTTCCAATGTTCTGGAAGCATGCAGTAGGAGTAGATCAAGGATTTGAAACAAAACAAGGTTGAGTATAACTACACAATTAACATGCATTTCAGTTTTACTAAGAAAGGAAGCAGATGAAACAGTCAGCAGCAACAATTAATTTTAAAGAGCATAAGCAATCATAAAATACAGGTTTTAACTAAAAATAATGAGGCAGAAAAGGGTGACAATGTCCCATTAAAGGACATTTTCATGAAAAACTGAATCCCTGCCCTATTTGGTCTGCCTTCTTGTCTACACCTGACATCACAATCCTGTGCTTGTGACATCACAATTCGTTGCTGTGAAGATGACTATGATGTCATAAACAGGAGCTATGATGTCAGATGTAGTCAAGAAGCCAGAGCAAATACAGTCTAGGGGTCAGGGATCTTGTTTCCATACAACAGTAATCAGTAAAGAAGAAAATTCGCCTCCTCCTAAATAAGGCTTGCAGGCTTATCACAGGGGCCCCTAAGCTCACTCATACCTGCCAACTCTATGACCTTGCAACTATGCTTGACCTCGATGAACGCCTACTATACCAAACGTGCATCATTTCAAAAAAAAACCTTACTTGGACTTTCTCCCCCCCGGACTGACTTCCTCCCTCCTTCCAGCACAGCCCCTTGTCAGCACCCGGACCTCCTGCAAAGCCACCTTCCTGGTTCCTCGTGCTAGGACCTCACTTGGTCAGAGATCGTTCTGCCATAGAGCCCCTGCATGGTACAACAACCTTCCGGGGACGTCACTGATACCCCACCATCTCCACTTTCAAAATGCCCTCAAAAGTGAGCTATTCAGCAAGCGCCGCTGCTCCTGTGCCTAAAGGATGCCCTAACCCCACCCCCTCCTCCCTGACAATGCCCTCTGGGCTGCTCCATCCCTCCTCCTGACAATGCCCTCTGGGCTGCTCCATCCCTCCTCCTTATTCCTAACAACCTCACTACTTCCATTGTTTCCCTCTACCAACTGTATCACTACTGATGGTGGGAACCACGTTGCATTCCTATGCTACCTATAACTTACTTACTACCCAGCTACTGCTGTCAATTATACCATTTTTTGCTCTGTATTACACTACCAATGTTTGCTGTAACCAGGTGCCATTAATGCGTGTCTGTTTTATACTGATGCTCTTCTTTGTATGTACTCTGCTTTCTATTTTAACTGTATTATCTACCATTGTTGACGAGGTACCTTTGTAAATGAGCCATTGGCTCAAAGGTTGTAAACTGATTACACTAATAAATAAATAAAATAAAAAGGGGGGAACAAATTACAGCAAATAGACAAAACATAAACCGAATTGTGTCTAACTTCTATATTTTTCAGAGTTTGCAAATGATGTCAGGGGCTCTTTAAGACTCAGTCAAAAATAAATATGACAGAATTAGAACAGACATTCAAGCAGTGATTTGCAGCATCATATTTCCCCTTTATTTAACTGTTTTTCTTTTTGTGACTCGTCGGCCCTCCTCACCTTGCCACCATCCATCCACCAGGACCTCACTCATCTCCACTGGCATTCACCCCAGATTACCCCTTGGGGTGGGGCCACTGGGGGAGGGGTCCCCACTGTAACCCTCCGAGCAGTGCCATGTCATTAGTCTGGCGGTTGCAGGGTTTCAGGCTTAGCTTCATGGAGGGCAGCCCCGGCTCTTGGATCTGTTTTGTCCCCTGTGGTGAGAAGTGTGGTGTGCAATGATGTGAGGGTGCATGTGCCCATCTGGTACACCATACAGAACTGCTCTCGCCTCGCATCGCTGACCCCCAGCTCTGCTGGGTCGATCGCAGACTAAGTGCTCCCCTCCCCGGAGGAGGAGGCAGTCCATCAGCTCAATCCTCCTCCCCCAGCCATCCCTCTGACTCCCCCAAGCTTGTATCTGAACTCGGGTCATCGGTGTCGTGAGCGGAAATCCAACCATTGCGCCATTGGGCTGGCCTAATTGACTTTTTTTTATGGACATGTACATCGACTATACATTGTGAGGCACTATGGATCCTAGAAAGGCACCAGGTACAGTTATTTGATAAAATGCAGTGTTAGTGGCTCAATAGGTAGTACACTCATCTCTGGTGCTGGATGACTGGAAGGTCATGGGGTCTAGTCTTGCACTAGAAACGTGAGCTAATGCTCAGTACTAACACTAGTGTTGCACTAGATGGGTGCAGCATGGCTAAGGTGCGATCTTTCCGATGAGACATTGATCCGTGGTCCCTGCTGCCCATCTCTAAGCACTAGATGGGTGCAGAATGGCTGAGGTGCTGCCTTCCAGAAGAGACATATTTATCCGTGGTCCATGCTGCCCATCACTAGTGGCTCTGCAGGTGGCAGTTAAAGATCTCATGATGGGTATCGTAGGAATAGGGTTTTTCCCAAGTGTCCTGGTAAAATCCAGACTTATCATTTATTGGAGATATCCAAGCAGCAGAATCAACCTCTGCTACTACTATACTGAAGCACTTAAACTAATCCTGTAAAGGGTGGTTGAGAAGGGCAAAATCACATCCCTTAGAAGACATGACTACAAACGGTGAGTAACTGTTTTCTAACAATAGGAATTTCATACATGACATCATACTAATTGCGGACTCCCAGCAGTACCTGGGAGGCAGGTTCTATGATTCTTCTTTGTAAATAGGTTCTAAAGGATAGAGGCACCAGATGTTGCATCCCTCTTTGCCTAAACTTCTAGTCAGTATTGTGAGGCAAAAGTGTGTCAGTGTCCTGGCTTTTGCCATGCAGGCCGTAAGCAGGAGAACATCCCTGGCAGCAGCCACTGAGGCAGCTATCCTCTTTGTTGACTGCACCCTTATGCCTGTTTGTGGTACTTGACCAGACTGCATATAACGGTGAGACATAGATAAGACTAGCCACCTTGAAATTGTCTTTTTTTGCAGCTGGATGTCTTTTGGATCAAGAACAACCTCTTGATACAGTAATTGACAAAACAGCTGCTTTGTCCCACCTCTGATTGGCCCGATCTACTTTTTGTGTTTGCTTGCACGCATGTGCAAGGAACACACTGCATCAGCTTCCTTCACAAGCAGGTTGAGGAGGGCGGCAGTGTTGTGGTGAATGGCAGCAGTCTGTTTTGGGGCTTATCTCTGCCTCGGCAGCGAATAGAGCAGCATGCTGTCAATGATGGCAGTTAATGAGCATGCCACTATGCTCAAAGAAATTGACCACTGCAATCAGGGAGTGCCCCATCACTACGCAATTAGCTGTGTTTGCGGGGCAGTCCCTGACTGCAGCAGTCAATTACAACTGCATTGTGTGGTGTCCCCTTTCAATAAACATGGTGACAGCTTCTCAGTTGGCCTCTTGAAGTCCCCAGGAAGCCGATGGACAGCTGCCTCCTCTTACAGTCCCTGGTGAAGCCAACGGGGGTGCCCAATCTCCCTGTTGGCATGTCCCTTCCCCAGTTCATTTGCCGAGCAAGGTGGCCCAATCCCGTTGGCATGTATGCCCTCCCCCATTTGTTGTGTACCAAGGGGTGCCTAATCCCCCTCGGCTGATACACTATCCCCCAGCACACTGTATGGCGGCCGGGAGTGCCCAATCCCCGTTGGCTCGAGCCCCCCCAACAAGCTCCCAGGTAGCATGCTGGGAGCCCACCCCAGTGTGCTCATGCACTCCCCTGCACACTGTATGGCTAACAGGGGTGCCCAATGCCTGTCGGCTCCACTCCCCCCAACAAACTTCCAGGTGGCAGGCTGGGAGCCCACCCCAGCATGCCAAAAGTCCCATATCATTTTTTCTTAAAGAAAAAAAAACCCTGTAAAAAAAGAAAACTGTCCCTCGTTGAGTCTAGTGCCCCTCCACCAACCCGCAGCCACCCCTCTGCGCCCGCCTCCTGCCACCCCACCCATATTTACCTTGGGCCTGATGCGGCGGTCTTGATGAACTGGGAACACGTCCGCACTCTTCAAAGCCGACCACGAACTGAAGAAATGCCGTTAAGTTGTATAATGGCATAAATGGGTTTTTTTTCAACTTATGTGGATATCGCGACCATTTTTTAGACTTTCGGCACTAAATTTTCAACATGGGGTTCTTGGGACCCCTCCTCATGAATTCAGTCACTGTCATGGCATTATTCAGTTCCGAAAGGTGATTTCGTGGTCACTGCATGGAATCACCTTTTGGGACTGATTAACAAAACGACAGTGTCACTGTTCATGAGGTGGGCTCTGAAAAAGCCTAGGTTGCAAATTTGGTGAAAAGATTCCAGAAAATGACTGTGTTATGAGTGTGCATTGTGCAGTTTCCACGCACACTTGTAACTTCGTACATTTGTAATACTTTCACTCCAGATTTTCGACATTGCCATTTTTTCACACCACTTTATGAACAGTAAAACTGTCATTTTTCACATCCTGGCCGAAATGTGTTTTTGCACATCCGACGCAGAATAGCGCAGTCGCTGTGGGAAATCAGTGTTCGGGACAGATTAAGAAAATTACAGTGACACTGTTCATGAGCAGAGGTTCTAAAATGCCTATGTTGAAATTTAGTGAAAAAAATTCCAAAAAATGACCACATTACAGGCATGCGTTGTACATTTTCTACACACGTGTGTAACTTCGCCACTTTTTCATGTTTTCACTCCAGATTTTCAACATTGCCATTTTTAACATCTCCTCATGTCCAGTACAGCTGTCATTTTTCACATCCTGCCCAAAATGTGTTTTTGCACCTATGGTGTAAAATGGCACGGTTGCTGTGTGAAATCAACTTTCAGGATGGATTAAAAAAATCACAGTGCCACTCTTCATGAGGGGAGGTCCCATAAACCCCATGTTAAACATTTGGTGCAAAAAATTCCCACATTACGAGCGTGCATTGTGCAGTTTCTACACACATTCATAACATCGTGAATTTTTCATATTTCCACTCCAGATTTTCAACATTGTAATTTTTCCACACCTCCTCATGAACAGTACAGCTGTCATTTTTCACATCCTGTCTAAAATGTGTTTCCACACCTGTGGCACCAAATGGTGTAGTTGCTGTGCAAAATCACCTTTCAGGATTGAGTAATGAAATGATAATGCCACTGTTCATGAGGTGGGGTCCCAAAAAGCCCATTTTGAAAATTTGGAGTGAAAATAGCAACAGACACCCTGGGCATTAAGGTTTCCAACCATAACGCCCACCGTGTAAAGACTGACTGGTGTCAGGGGTGTGACTTGGGTTTGTTGGCCGTAATGCTCATGGTATTCTACCCCCACCCTACAGCCACTGACAGGCATCAAGGTGTGCCTTGGGGTCTTCAGCCCTAAAGTTCACCCCATCCTCTTATACTGCACCCATTTCAGCTTATTTCCTTATGAAATGGGTTGAGCATAAGGGCCAAAGACCCCAAAGCACACCACGACACCTGTCAGTGTCTGCAGGGTGGGGTGAGGTGGAATGGCATAAGCATTATGGCCAACGACCCAAAGGCACACCCCCAATGCCTTTCAGTCTCTACAGGTGGGGGTGGGGGTTGGCATTAGTTCAGTACTGCTATTCCTATTATGCATCTCTCTAACTCCTGCACTAGGAATGTCAATGTCAGCAAGTAAACATTCGGCATTGACAAATGCTTGTCTAGATGTTGAGGGTGCTCTTGCCATCTAACTTGTTGAGATTTGCCTCCCCTTGGTTTGAATGTGGCCTAGGAACAACACAGGTAAAATTACAGTTTAATTCACACAGAGAGCGGATACTACCTTAACAATTAACTTAATGTCCTAAGTAACACTCTTTCTTTATGGAAAACCAGTAAAGGGAAATAATTGGCTGCACACTCATCTGTAAAACTATAAAATGTTTTATGAGCAATATTTTCATATAATGTCTGGTCACCAAGATTGACACCAACATTCCATGGCTACTTGCCACTTTTTCAAGGTGGTGTTCTATATCTCAGTAAATTTTGTTCTCACTTGTTCTTAAATAAATTTTAAGTAACTCATGATGCCTCATTTTCTATACATTCATTTCTTCTTCAGTAATTTCTCCTTGTTCCTTTTAGTTTACACTTTAGTCAGGTTTCTCCAGATGTTCCTGAGGGGACTACACTAATGGTGAACAGACACTGATTTACATTCACCTTTGATTCAGGGCTATTGACGTTTTGTGACACTTTGGATCGCATTGCTTCTTTGGCAAACTGATTCAAAAAAGTTCCATCCCTTACAAAGTGTCCAGGGTTAGCTTCATCGCCAACCTCAACCTTAGTCTCTTCCTAACCCCGCACCACTCTTTTAGTAATTAAAAACAAAATACCAGCACATGTCATGGTGCCAGCCCAGAAGATGGCATTTGTTTTTTGTAAAAAACAGTCTGGGGGACCAAGGAAGGGAGCGAGTGGAGAGTGAGAAGTGACTGAGGGTGGTTGTGGTGGAGGCTGAGGGGGTGTGACATATCCCTATGTGTAGCCAGCTACACTCCCACACCGGGGACCCTGACTATTTTGACAGAAGTGCGAAAGCCAAACTGATTTCAAAGGGAGCCAAACTAAAGTTGCACCAAATCTGCCAAGGGCCAACTTCTTTCACCCTTAGACTGTACTCTTGATTTTTATGGGTGAGTGTTCAGTCAGTTATTTCCCTGTATTATGATTACCAATCTGGAGTGGCATCCCCCCTACACACACACACACACACACACACACACCTTCCATTGTTGATTCAACAGGTCCTAGGACCTCTACTACTTCCATTCCCTTATGCAAAACCAAGCAATCCAGCTGAATGCTCAAACATTGTAATTTACTGACCCTTTATACTGATTGTTGCTCAGCATCAAGTTTTCCATGTCAGTAACTTTAGCTCACAATCACATGCATGCATGCATGGGCTCCAAGAGAAAACTCATCAGCTGAGTAAATACCAAGCGAGATTATGAATCGGACAGGACAAACCCTGGAAGTTTGTTAGCTGACTGCATCCCCTACCTGTGCAGATACTGAATCATAAAAGCACATGTAGAAAAAGCTCCTGCTAACATTTTTTTTTTACTTAACGGCGTAGTACTCCACCCTAAATACTGTTACCAGTTTCTATAACAGAGCCACCTGCTGGCCACAGCATGAAATTACTGAATTTTTTTTTTATTAAGATGTATCCTGTACTTTAAAAAAAAAAAAACACAAATATTTTTTTAAAATATTCTCAGTTTTCAGTCAGTTCTTTCCCTGTATTTAGCCCCTAAACTCTCAAGAAGGCTACTCCATTCCTCTAATAGAAAGTTGCTTGAGGTGTCTAAGATACGTACAACTATGGGGAAGAGGTCCTTGTGTATGCCCTAGAGGAAAGGGGGGGGATAAGATACAAACTTACAAGTACCTGATGGGAATCAACAAAGTCTAAGAGGGTAGCATCTTTCAGAAAAAAGAGATATACAAGAATTTGAAGATAGAGAGGGGACGGCTCTGGGGCAACGTGAGGAAGTACTTTTTCATGGAGAGGGTGATGGACAAATGGAACGGCCTTCCTGAAGAGGTGATGGGGTCAAAAACAGTGGGGGAATTCAAGAATGCATGGGATAAACATAAGGCAATTGTGGTGGGGATTACGAAAAAGTATGCTGTTGGTTAGCTAGGTTCTGCAGCTTATCCAATAGTAGGGAAATGGGCAGACTGAGTGGGCCAAGCAGTCCTTCTCTGCCACCAAAGTCTATGTTTTCATGTTTCTATGTTTCTCGGATCCTGCTGTCTCTGTAATACCCTTCCTGAGGTCCTGTAAAATGCTGACTCTCTTTTCTGTTTCAGAAAGGGGCTAAAGAGATGTCTACTTGAAAGCTGCATATGTACCTGTTATTGGCCATTGTCTCTGCTTACTCGGATATATAAACTGACTTGTATCATTTTTTATTTTATTTATTTACTTATAGTTCCTCCGCGGCTGGGGAGGGTGTTACCTATGGTCCCCCCCCCACAGTCCAGCCAGACCTCTTAGCCCTTACTCTTCCCCACACCCCAAGCTCTTACCCCTTCCTTAGTCCTACACAGTGATCCACAGCGGTGGGTACGCAACCACCACTGTGGGATGAGAGGGCTCGATCCAGTGGGGCATCCAAGGCTGAAGCCGAGCAGCACCCATGAGCCGGCCATCAAACAGCAGCAAGGAATTTTTTCCCCTTCTTTCCTTGCTCCTACGTATGCAGCTGTGCAATGATGTCAACACAGAGCTACCGTAGACGTCAGCTGCGTGCATCCCCCGCTGTGCTCCCTGCAGCAGCAATGCCTCTGGCTTCCACCGGAGGTCACCGCTGCACCGGGATGCCCCTGGATCCCACCCCAGGGAGAGGAGAGCTGTCCTCCGGATGCTCGATCCTACTCTCTTCCTGCCAACCCCCAGCTCCCAGGCTCATTCCCGAACCCGGGTCGCTGGTATGACGCGCCAAGGTGTGGCGTCCAGAACCTCAACCCTCAGCGCCACCGAGCGGGACGACTTGTATCATTTTTGGTAATTTCCGGGGGGGGGGGGATTTTTGTTTTTTGAGTAGTTTGTCTAGCATTGTTACCAACATAACAAAAACAAGCTAAATAACAAAATAATACTGAAGGTTTAGCCTGGATTGTGTGCCAGTGAGGGAGAAGGGGGTGGTGTGGTAATGGTATAGTACCATATTTGAATTGCTGCCTCAATAGCTTGAGTAAATATTGTGACTTCATTCAGATTTGCTGCCCACCTCACCTCCCATGTGGTTTAAACTTTCATGGATGAGAGACTGCAACAGTGATGTGCACACACAGCACATGTTTACTGATATTCCTGTACTACTGCACGCAGTTCTGGGCTCCTCAGTTTAAAAAGGACACTGAGGCAGTCACCATGGTACAACGCAGGACCGCCAAAATGATCAGGAGTACATGCCCTGAAGCTCAGAAGTGTTATATTTGGAGGTGAGGTTAGGCAGCATGTCTTCTCCAAGAAGGTGGAGAGCTTATGTAACAACCTACCAGTGGAGAGAGAGGACATAAGGACAGTACAGATCTTCAGTGTAAGCTTGGGCAAATTTCTGCTTACCAAGAGAACTACAGGGTACCCTGGGTAATAAGGTGGGGGGGATCCCTATACATTAGTACATGTTTGCATAACTTACTTTTTGTCCCGTGCTTACGAAGGAGAAGGGTGGACCTGATGGACCTAGGATCCCTTCTGACCATAAATTACTTAGTTTCCCACTTCTTTAAAACTCATTTTCATGTGAAAACTATTCAGGCACTTACATCTTCTATGATAATAATCAAGAGTAACACAATGCCACCCACTCAACACCTGTTTTGTGGAAATTATACAGTCAGCGCTTAAACTTTAAGAAAATGAGCAGTGGTCTGCTCCATCCCCCTTATCATTTTTCTCTTACAGTCACTTTATTTTCTTGAAGTCTAGGAAGCTTGTTGTGCTGTTTCCAGGGAGCTGTGATGTTTGTCAGATCCTAAATAAATAACTAAATATTTTCATTTAAAATTCTTGACTCCTTGTCAAGAAAGATCTATAATTTGATGCATTATTTAAAACATCTGAAGGCTACTCATCCATATGTAAATCCTGAATAACTTCGAATACACTATTACTCTGTCTGGCAATGATATACTTTCTCACTTAAAGAGAGCATAAAGCTGGTTTCATACATCTATTAATATAATTGCCAATGAGGGCATGTGTGATGAATTTTAATAACCTCAGCGCACATTGCTTCATGAATTTGCTGAAACAGTTCTTTTTTTTATTTAGGGTCCCTTGTTAGAGCTATCTTTTAGCCCCCCTCCCCAACATTCATTTTGAATTTTTTATGAGTTGCATAACCTAGTGACATCAGTTGAGCAGAAGCTCAGAATAAAGTGTTTTGGCAGTGCTTTGGTTCCACATCAAAACTGCGAGTCAGAAACGGTGATGCATGCAAACAGCCTGAAATTACAATGCAGCCATTTACAGTGTGATGTCTGCGATTGCAGGGAGATTGGCCCCCCACACACCCCTTCCATATATACCAACTCTTGGGGGGGGGGACTCATGGAGGGGGGAACAGTCGTCACTGATAAGTGGCCACGCTGTCATTCTGGGCTGTTTTCAAGCATCACCATTCTCGACTCGCTATTTTGACAGGCTACCCAGTGCTTACACTTAACTGATGTCAATGGATGCCAAAACTGCTAGGTAATTAAAGGGACACATTCATGCCCAATAGCTATCGTCATAGTTTGAAGGCCAATGAAGAGCTCTTTCAAATGAGGTATTGGACTAATCGGTGGCTGTATGCACTCCAGAGATATCAATGACCGAGTTTGTTCAACATTACTATTACATCGCATCAATTTTTAGAAAATTATGATGTCATTGAAGAACAAGGCCTGCTTAACTACATCGAGTCAAGCACAGCTTGTTCCTCAATGGCATCACATTGTTCTGCAAATGGCTGCAATGTAGCATTAATATTAAACAGACCCAATCATTGATATCTCCGGAGTGCTTCCAGCTACAGATGAGCCCAATACCTCATCTGAAAGAGATTTTCATGACATGTAAACTATGGTGGCCAATGGGCTTGAGTATGTTCCTTTAACAATAATAAATGGGCCTAAAACATCCCGGATTCTGACTGTCCAAATGGTGTCTTTACCTGTGAGTAAGTCCTCCCATACTTAACAGGTAACGTGCCAGACAACCACACCACAAAATGAACCCATAAAATCATCAATACACCATATTTCAAAAAAGTTTGGCAGTCATTTTAAGTTTCAGTTATCTGAACTGAAACATAAAACCTGGCTACACATGACACACTCCAGGATGGAAAGTCTGCTTGGTGTTCTTACCTTTTTTCACTGCCAGCTCCAAAACACTGTTTCAGTTACTTTCACTCACCCACAGTGTTGCTTCTAAATCCAGCAGTTTGTCTTCCCTGCCTGTTTCTCTAAACCCTGCCAGCCCAGGACTCCAAGTAACAGTACGGATAAACTCCATTCTGTGGTGCAGCAAACTCCCCCTCTGTCTTCCCTGATTGCTTCTTTCTCCTGCACTGCTCTCTCTTCTCCTCAGCCTGTCTGACCAAGACAGTTTTCTCTACCTTAAGGCCATAAGGTGCAGCACCACCTGCTCATGACTGCCACACTTACTTTCCAGACCTCCCACTCAGGAGCACTAAAAAAAAAAAACACAGAAAATGAAAAAAGCTTAACCTCAACTGGGGGTAGGGATGCTTCACCTCGGGAAGGGGGGCTCAACCTCAGCTCAGGAAGGGGTTTCCTTTTTTACACCCAAAACTATTTTGTGGGCAGAGTAAGGGTATCTCCATAACATATTTTTTTAAATTACAATTTCATAAATTTGAGATGCATTTAGAAATAAAAATTTCATTGTTTTACTGAAGTGGCCATTGTATAACTGCAGTGAAGCACCCTAGGGTATGGATAATTGGGGGATTTACCCACTTATTATGTGCTTAAAGTCACTCAGCCTTTGGCCTTGTGACACACCAAATGAGGCATGGGTAATTCCCCCAATAATCAATGCCCTGCCATGCCTTATTACTTAAATGAATATTAGGTGAGGGAAAGGCAGCATTAACAAAGAGCCAGAAATAAGGCAAAAATAGGACTGTTTCAAAAGAAACACACTAAAGAATTCAATGGGGTATCAAACAGACTTCACATATGTCCACACTTCTAATTGCATTAAGGGGAGCATAAACCCCTTTACATTTTCTTCCACTACAGCTGTGATTGTGGCATGTGTGAAGTCTCTTTTATAACCAATGTATGGTTTTGTGTGTTTGTTTTGAGATAGTTCTACTTTTTGCTTATTTAGGGTCTCTTTTTTAATTAATTTTTCTGTTCCCAATATTCATTTTTCAGGCAAGGCAATTTTATTTCTAAGGCACCCAATCACAAGAGCTCTGGGTGCCATACAGCAAGTCAGTAATACACAGGGGGAAAAATGCTTACTAAATGGTTAGCAGTTCCAAAACCCAGTGACATCAGTTGAGTGGAAGCCCTTCATAGAAATTTTAATTGTAGGCTTCAGCTCAGCTGATGTCACTGAATTCCAGAACTGCTTACAAAATAAAAACTGAATACTTCGCAGAAAAAAAGGCTGCATTTACAACGGCCTTTAAATACGAAAAAAAATGTACTATTACAAAACAATACACTGTGGTTATTAAACAGACTTTATACATCCTAATTAACAATTATATTAAAACACTGTAAACTATATTTATGTTCCCTTTGAAGAATGTAAAGAAACAGGGGTTATTTTACCTTTAATGGAGAACTGTGCTGGATTGGAAACATAGAAACATAGAAACATAGAATTTGATGGCAGATAAGGACCGCTTGGCCCACCCAGTCTGCCCATTTCCCTACCTGATGGATAAGCTGCAGATCCTAGTTAACCAGCAGCCTACTTCTTCCTAGCCCCACCCCCTAGAATTGCCTTATGACTGTTCCATGCATGCTTGAATTCCACCACTGTTTTTGACTCCACAACCTCCTCTGGAAGGCCGTTCCATACATCCACAACCCTCTCTGTGAAAAAATACTTCCTAAATTACCTCTGAGCGCACCCTTCTATCTTCAAATTGTGCCCTTGTTCTTGCACACCTCTTTTTTTGAAAGATGCTACCCTCTTGGACTTTGTTGATTCCCTTGAGGTACTTGAAAGTTTCTATCATGTCCCCCCCTCTCCCTCCTTTCCTCGAGGCTATACATATTAAGCTCCTTAAGTCTCTCTTCATATGTCTTCCGGTGCAGACCCTGCACCATTTTAGTTGCCCTCCTCTGGACAGCTTCCATCCTGTCTATGTCTTTGCGGAGATTGGGTCTCCAGAACTGCACGCAGTACTCCAGATGGGGTCTCACCAGCTGTCTGTACAGAGGGATAACAACTTCTTGTTTTATACTGGTGATGCCTCTCCCTATGCATCCCAGTATACCCCCAGCCCTCCTTGCTGCCCTCTTACATTGCTTGCCCACCTTTAGGTCATCTGATATGACTACCCCCAGGTCCCTTTCCATTTTTGTTGTTGTTAGTATCTCACCCCCCATTGTGTACTCTTCCCCTGAGTTTTTGTTTCCCAGATGCATTACCTTGCACTTCTTAGCATTGAATCTAAGCTGCCATACATTTGACCGTTCCTCTAACCTTGCCAAGTCCCTTCTCATCCTTTCCACCCCACCTTGTACATCAACTCTGTTGCAGATCTTTGTGTCATCTGCAAAGAGACATACTTTTCCTTCCAGTCCCTCTGCAATGTCGCTTATAAAGACATTGAAGAGGACCAGTGGAAAAATGGAAAGCATTTTTGTTCCCAGTAGAAACTATTTTTTTTAAACACTGGTTCCAGTTCTACTATTGTTCCATCTATATGGGCCCATTATTAACATCAGTGGGTGTTTTTGGTTTACAGTCTGGTGTTAGGCATAGTTTTAGAACTATATGTTCGAACGACGTACCATCGCCCCATTGGAGGCTAGACCCCTTCTGCAAAAAGCCGTTAGTAGTAACAACCCTGGCGCCAACCTTCTGGACACTAGGCTACTTCGTCTGATGTTGGATGCTATCCTGGTCCCACGTACTGAGCTGCTCAACTGCTCTCTGTGCCTGGGGCAGTTCCCCAGCACATGGAAAACCACCATCATCACGCCCATCCTAAAGACTGGCGATTGAGCGACCCCGGGTAACTATCAATCTATCTCCATCCTCCCCCCAACTCTCTAAGGCCCTTAAAAAAAAAAGTAGTTGCCAACCAGCTTGCCAAATACCTGGCCATGCACAATATCCTGTGCCCTGAACAGCATGGCTTTCATGCAGGTCACAGCACCACAACCTTACTACTTGAATTCTTCAACTTCCCGCACTCTGCTCTTGATACCGGAAGCCCTATCGGTGCCATGTTTATTGACCTCTCCAAGGCCTTTGACATGGTTTGCCATCCTCTCCTGCTTGACTCCCTCAGATGCCTTGGTTTCTCCCCCAGCCACCTTGAATGGTTCACCAGCTACCTGTCTGCCAGAACTCAGAGTGTAAAAATCAATAGCACCCTATCTGACACACGACCTGTCCACTCTGGGGTTCCCAAGGGCTCCATTTTAGGCCCTCTTCTCTTCAGTGTCTACCTCAACTCCCTTCCCTTGGCCTACCCAAGTAAGATCCTCCTCTATGTGGATGACACTGTGCTCTTCGCTGCTGACCCCAACCCCAACACACCCCAGGCCACCCTCCAACAAGCTTTTGATAGAGCTGAGCATTGGTTCACATCACGATGGCTAGTCCTGAACCTAAAAAAGACCAAAGCTATGCTCTTCTCGCATTGCCAAAGCAAAGCCAGTGGTGCCCCTCTCGTGACACTGCCTAGCACACTAAACCCCATTGAGCAGGTTTCCTCCTACAAGTATCTGGGCATTACCTTTGATTCGGCACTCTCCTTCCATTCCCATATCAATACCCTTTCTACTGCCACCACTGTCAGGATTGGACTGTTATACTGCCATAGGGACTGCCTACCACAAGAGACCCTTAGATTGGCAATCACCTCCTCTGTCCTGTAACTAATCGATTATGGGCTGCCCATCTATGCTGCAGCTGACAACACAGTGCTTCCAAGAATCCAGCTCTCTATAAACAAGGCCTGCAGGCTAATGCTGGAAGCCCCTAGGCGCACCCATACATGCCTGCTGTACTCCACCACCAACTTGCTCAACCTTGAAGAAAGACTCTGCTTCCAAACCTGCCTTCTTGTAAAAAAGACCCTGCTAGGGCTCTCCCCCCCTGGGGTCACCACCTCCCTGCAGTGTGCCTCCCCCTCAGTCTCCACCTGCAGCACTGTCAAAACCTCATTTATTGTCCCCAGGGTAAGGACCTCTATGGTCCAGAGATCCTTTTGCTATCAGGCTCCCTCCTGGTTCAATTCCCTCCCAGCCAATATAGCTGACTCCTTTCAAGGTCTCCCTCAGAAACCATCTGACAAGCACTCACTGCTGCAACTGCACATAATCCCCCACCTGCCCCTTACCTTCACCCCTAGGCTGGGTCTGCCCTGTCTACTTTTGCTGTATATACCTGGGGTCTCATGCAACATCTGCTGACTAATGTAATAAAATATCTCTGGATGCTACCTGACATGATACTCATGTACCTATATTATGACTACTGTGATCTACCTATTACCAAGCGTGTACCGCCAGTGAATGCTTGTAACACTGGCTGCTTTTTTAATCTAAGCGTTACGTACTGTACTGTTTTGTTTGCTGTGAGGTATTGCTCGCTTGACGAGGTGCCTTTGTAAATGAGTCTGTGACTCAAAGGTCTGTAAACTGATGATCTAATAAATAAATAAATAAATGTGAGGTAGTTTATGTCCCTCTCAACCACAGAGTTCTATAGCAGAACATAGATGCATTGTGCCAACAATGGAAGAGCTGAGTAAGGGGCATAATTAAATTATATCATACAGTTGTAAAATGGCACTTGCTACCTGTGTGTAAATCAGAAACATCCACTAGCATAACTAAAAAGTCTGTATAGATGGGACTGAAAGAGAACTGGAACCAGCATTTAAAGTTCCATGTGATAACGGCAACCACGTAACAGCGATTGCCATTTGGGCGAGTCTACATTGCCAAAACTGAATTTTAGCAATGTAGACTCATGGTGCACAGCAAAACGGCACCAGACATTTGTAGTTTACTTTTTTTGTGGGGGGCTATGCCCCGCACCCCCCTAAAGGATTCTTAACTCCAGGGGGTGCATGTCAGGGGTGCAAAGCGAGGGGAGGGAATGGCACAAAAGTGAGTGGGCAGCCAGAACCGAACCTGCCACCCTCCCAACTGTAGCCTGCCACCAACCCACCATGCTATATGGCCAGCTCAGCAGCCCACCACCGCCTGTCCTGGCTTCCTCCTTCCCCCTTCTGACGCACAGGGCACTCCCTCCCCATGCGCGTGTATATATAGCGACAGAATGTCACTATAGTTGCCGACCCCCTATCCTGTTGCCCGCCCTTGCTGGTAGCCCTGTGTAAATGCACCATGACTGAGTTGCCCTTTTTGAAAATGCTCAGTCGTGGTCGCTCAATGCACAGATTACCATATTTAACAAGCATTTGTCAATGCCAAATGTTGATTACGTTGTTCTGTTGAGTTCGCTCAGTGCCCCTGTCACTTGTTCGTTCTGTTTCTCCCGGTGCTGCAGGCTGTTCTTTTGTACTGGGCTCCTGCCTGCGTTGGCAAATTTTTCTGTCCACAAAGAAATCTGCAGCTGTCCCGACAGAGCTCTGTTGAGGTGGCTCACGCCCCCTCTCTCACTCACTCATTCTGTTTCTCCTGGCACTGCAGGCTGCACTTTTGCACTAGGCTCCTGCCTCTGTTGATGGCTTCTTCCGCCCACAAAGAAATCTGCGGCAGTCCCGACAGAGGTCCATTGAGCTTGCTCACTCCCCCTCTCTCACTCGCTCATTCCGTTCCTGCCGGCGCTGCAGGCTGGCTCTTTTTGTACTGGCTTCCTGCTCATGCTGCCGCCTTGTTCTGCCCACAAGGAAACTGCAACAGTCACGATAGAGCTCTGTTGAGCTCACTCAGTCCCCCTCTCTCACTCGATCATTGTGTTTCTCCCGGCGCTGCAGGCTGCCCTTTTCTACTGGGCTTCTGTGTGAGTTGGCACCTTTTTCTGCCCACAAAGAAATCTGCAGCTGTCCTGACAGAGTTCTAATGAGATCGCTCACTCCCCCTCTCTCACTCGCTCATTCTGTTTCTCCTGGTGCTGCAGGCTGCCCTTTTGTACTGGGCTCCTGCCTCTGTTGGTGCCTTTTTCTGCCCACAAAGAAATCTGCAGCTGTCCCGATAGAGCTCCGTTGACCTTGCTCACTCCCCCTCTCACTTGCTCATTCCATTTCTGCCAGCGCTGCAGGCTGCCCTGTTGTACTGGGATCCTGCCTGCATTGCCGCCTTCTTCTGCCCACAAAGAAATCTGCAACTGTGACAATAGAGCTCCGTTGAGCTCACTCACTCCCCCTCTCTCACTCACTCATTCTGTTTCTCCTGCCGCTGCAGGCTGCTGTTTTGTACCAGGCCCTGCATGCATTTGCTGCCTTTTCTGCCACAAAGAAATGCAGCGCCCAACAGAGCTCCGTTGAGCTCACTCACTCCCTCTCACTCACTTGCTCATTCTGTGTCTCCTGGCACTGCTGCAGGCTGCCCTTTTGTACTGGACTCCTGCCTGCGTTAGTGGCTTTTTCTGCCCACAAAGAAATCTGCAGCAGTCCCAACACAGCTCCATTGAGCTTGCTCACTCCCCCTCTCTCACTCGCTCGTTCCGTTTCTGCCTGCACTGCAGGCTGGCCTTTTGTACTAGGCTCCTGCCTGCGTTGCCGTCTTCTCCCACCCACAAAGAAATCTGCAGCAGTCACGATAGACCTCCTTTGAGCTCGCTCACTTGCCATCTCTCACTCACCCATTGTGTTTCTCCCGGCACTGCAGGCTGTCCTTTTGTACTGGGCTTCTGCCTGTGTTGGCACCTTTTTCTGCCCACAAAGAAATCCGCAGCTGTTAACAGAGCTCCGTTGAGGTCGCTCACTCCCCCTGTCTTACTCGCTCATTCTGTTTCTCCTGGCACTGCAGGCTACCCTTTTGTAGTGGGCTCCTGCCTCTGTTGGTGCCTTTTTTTGCCCATAAAGAAATCTGCAACGTCCCGACAGCACTCCATTGTGCTCACTCACTCCCCCTCTCTCATTCGCTTGTTCCGTTTCTGCCCACGCTGCAGGCTGCCCTTTTGTACTGGGTTCCTGCCTGCATTTCCACCTTCTTCTGCCCACAAAGAAATCTGCAGCACTCCCAATAGAGCTCCTTTGAGCTCACTCACTCCCCCTCCCTCAATCGCTCGTTCTGTGTCTCCCGCTGCTGCAGGCTGCCCTTTTGTACTGGGCTCCTGCCTGCGTTGGTGGCTTTTTCTTCCCACAAAGAAATCTGCAGCACTCCCAACACAGCTCCGTATAGCTCACTCATTCCCCCTCTGTCACTCGCTCATTCCGTTTCTGCTGGCACTGCAGGCTGTCCTTTTGTAATGGGCTCCTGCCTGCATAGCTGCGTTTTCCTGCCCACAAAGAAATCCGCAGCAGTCACGACAGACCTCCATTGAGCTTGCTGACTCCCCCTCTCTCACTCGCTCATTGTGTTTCTCCTGGCACTGCAGGCTGCCCTTTTCTAATGGGCTCCTGCCTGCATTGGCACCTTTTTCTGCCCACAAAGAAATCCGTAGTTGTCCCGACACAGCTCCATTGAGGTAGCTCAATCCACCTGTCTCACTCACTCATTCTGTTTCTCCTGGCGCTGCAGGCTGCCCTTTTGTACTGGGCTCCTGCCTCTGTTGACACCTTTTCCTGCCCACAAAGAAATCTGCAGCAGTTCTGACAGAGCTCCGTTGACCTCACTCACTCCCTCTCTCTCACTCTCGCTCGTTCCGTTTCTGCCAGTGCTGCATGCTGGCCTTTTGTACTGGGCACCTGCCTGTGTTGCTGCCCTTTTCTGCCCACAAAGAAATCCACAGCAGTCATGATAGAGCTCTGTTGAGCTTGCTCACTCCCCCTTCTCTCAGTCGCTCGTTCTGTTTCTCCCGCCACTGCAGGCTGCCCTTTTGTACTGGGTCCCTGCATGCATTGCTGCCTTTTTCTGTCCACAAAGAAATCTGCAGCAGTCCCAACAGAGCTCCATTGAGCTCACTCATTCCCTCTCCCTCACTAACTCATTCATTCTGTGTCTCCCAGCGCTGCAGGCTGCCCTTTTGTACTGGGCTCCTGCCTGCGTGGCAGCTTTTCCTGCCCACAAAGAATTCTGCAGCAGTCCCAACAGAGCTCAGTTGAGCTTGGTCACTCCCGCCCTCTCTCACTCACTCGATCCTAATCTGTCCAAACACTGATTTCCGACAGCGACTGTGGTATTGTGCACCAGAAGCACGAAAACACATTTTGGCCAGGATATGAAAAATGACAGCTGTACTGTTCATAAGGAGGTGTGAAAAAATGCTAGTGTTGAAAATCTGGCGTGAAAATATTACTAATTTGTGAACTTACAAGGATGTGTGGAAACTACACAATGCACGCTCGTAACACAGTCATTTTATGGAGTTTCATCACAAAATTTTCAACATAGGCATTTGAGGACCTCTGCTCATGAACAGTGTCAGTGTGATTTATGTGTCCTGAACACTGATTTCCCACAGTGACCACGCTATTGTGCGCTGGAAGATGGAAAACACATTTTGGCCAGGATGTGAAAAATAATAACTGCACTGTTCATAAGAAAGTATGGATAAATGGCAATGTTGAAAATCTGGAGTGAAAATATTGCAAAGTTCGCGAAAGGCAATGATGCGTGGAAACTAAGACGCATGCATATAACACACTTATTTTATGGACTTTCATCACCAAATTTTCAACATAGGCATTTGAGGACCTCTGCTAATGAACAGTATCACTGTCATTTTCATAACATGTGCTGAACACAAATTTCCCACAGCAACAGCGCTATTCAGCGCCGGAACTACGAAAACACATTTCGGCCAGGATGTGAAAAATGACAGCTGTACTATTCATAAGGAGGTGCAGAAGAATGGAAATGTTGAAAATCTGGAGTGAAAATATTATCAATTTGTGAAGTTACTAATATGCGTGCAAACTGCACAATGCACGCTCGTAACACAGTCATTTTACGGAATATCGTCACCAAATTTTCAACAAAGGTATTTTAGGACCTCTACTCATGAACAGTGGCACCGTGATTTTCCTAATCTGTCCCGAACACTGATTTCCTACCGCGACCGAGCTATTCTGTGCCGGAAGAGCGAAAACACATTTCGGCCAGGGTGTGAAAAATGACAGCTGTGCTGTTCACAAGGAGATGTGAAAAAATGCCAATGTTGAAAATCTAGCATGAAAATATTGCAAATTCACGAAGTTACAAGCGTGTGTAGCAACTGCGCAACGCATACTCGGAAAAGTCATTTTGGGGATTTTTTTCCACCAAATTTGCAACATAGGCTTTTTGAGAGCTCACCTCATGAACACTGGCACTGTCATTTCGTTAATTGGTCCCGAAAAGGGATTCCTAGCAGTGACCATGAAATCACCTTTCGGGGCTGAATAATGCCATGACAGTGTCAGAACTCATGAGAAGGGGTCCCAAAAACCCCATGTTGAAAATTTGGTGCCAAAATTCCAAAAAAATGCCTGAGATATGCATCAAAGTTGGGAAAACCCTATTTATTCCATTATACAGCTTACTGGCATTTCCTCAGTTCACGGTCGGCTTTGAAGAGTGTAGACGTGTTCCCGGTCCACCGAAAATCGTCGTGCTGGACTCCAGAGGTAAGCATGGAGTGAGGGGGTGTGGGGAGCCAGGGTGCGTAATGGGTGGATCCGGGTTGTGGAAGGGGCAGGGAGACTGCAAGGACGTTTTCTTTCCACGGTTAAAACAAAAAAAATTGCAGGATTTTTTTTACAGGGCATGTTGCAAGCTGGGGTGGGCTCCCAGCATGCCAATGGAGTGTTTTTGGGGGCATCTGTAACCGACGGGGATTGGGCACCCCCTCGGCACAAATCTACTGGGTGTTTTTGGGGGGGCATTATGCCGACGGGGAATGGGCTCCCCCATTGGCACATGAAACTGGGAGGGCAGGACATAATGCCAATGGGGAGTGGGCTCCCCCCTCGGCAACATCAAAGTACAGGGCAGGGGCACTGAATCCAGTGGGGATTGGGGCCCCGTCAGCAAACACACACTGTTGTGGGAAGGGGCACATGCTGCCATGGGGGATTGGGCACCCCCTCGGCACTGGGAGTTCATAATATTGTTTGTGAACATAGCGGCAGACTGCCACCATGTTCACAAACAATATTACACTTGCCAATGTTCCGCCCAGCAATGATGGGTTGCTCCCTTATTGCAGGAAATGGCTGACGCTGCAATGACAAGGCAGCCCCTGAATGCAGCGGCTGAAATGTTTCAAGGTGGTGGCACGCTGGCTGAACTAGTGTCAGCAGCAGCGTGCGACGGCATTGGGTAAAGCGGGCCAAGCCTTTAAAGGCTGTGGGGGCATTGGCCACAACAGTGCTGTGCCTCCACAACCTGCTTCTGGAAAGCTGCCGCAATATGTTTCTTGCTCATGCACGCAATCAACATAAAAATCAACTTCTACATGGGAAAATGACTTATAAGTTCAGTGTAGTTCTTCTTAAAAGAGCTCAAAAAAATCAGTGAAATGTTTACTTCCTTAAAGTTGACAGCCTTGGGAAACTGGATGGCTCAGTGGATTGGTAAGGAGCCTTTCACCTCTAGGTCACTGGTTCAAATCCAGCACAGGTTGGTAGTGGCCAAAAGTCATTATCACCTAAGAGCTGTTCAGTGGCCTATGTGACATTAGTTGTGGTGGTCTCAGTCCAGTTTCCAGTGGACAGGTATCCACATCACAAAACCACCAATACAATTGTACTAATTCAGCACCCTTGTTGGCTGCAGTCTCAGATGAGAGGCCAAGGACTGAATGGGCATGGAGTCTGAGCTAACCTCTCACCCCTATGTGGTGGTCCCTCCATGGCAGGGTTGAGGCACATTGGCAGGGCAGTGTGGGGAAGTTTGCACTGTGATCGCCTGTGCTTTATCGGTCATGTGAATAAGAATAGGACTTCTGGTTCCAGTACTGTCAATCTAGTACCTTTCACGAGCACTAAATTCACATACAGAAAAAAAAAATCCTTTAACAAAACAAAAAAAAAGTAGACAACCTTGCAGTCCCTGTAGTCTATCTGCCAATTTGTTTTCTTCCATCAAAGTGCAATCTTTACTTGTTTTCTATGTGTGGCAGCTCCAGCTGGGAGCTAGCAGACAGCCACGAGATGAATGTAGGACCCAGACTGATGAGGATGAACTTTGCCGTACAGAATACAGAGACTGAAAGGAAACACTATTGGTTTAGGCGGAAATAACAAAATGATTTTTCACCTAGACAGATTAGAAGTAGAACATGATTTTCTGCTTATGTAAAAGAAAAAGCTAAGAAACCCTTACATTAATTCCTTCTAAGTCAATAAATCTCTCTGTTTTCCCCATAATTCAGTGCAGTAGTTTTTATCTTTATCCAACATCAGTTTACGAACACTGCTGTCCTATCTCAATGCCATACAGACAGCTCCCAGCCAGAAAGGACACAGCTGAAAAGGTCATAACAAATGACAGGTGAACAGAAGAAAATCATATAGGTTCATAGGTGTTATACAAGTTAGAAGGACATGCCCATATTGAACTCATTACCTAAAGGCGATAGTGATATTTCTTTTCTCCCATATGGTGATCTAGTTTGTACTTAAAATCTGTCAGGCTATCACTTGTGACTATATCAACTGGCAGTGAATTCCAAACAGGTGGTGGTCGCTGGGTAAAAAGGTTATTCCTTTTAGAGGTTTTATTTACTTTAGATTTTTACGTTAAAATTATGTGATCTGGTGTTACAGCCAGATGCAGTTTCTTCAAGACAAATGGCCTCACACAGAGTGGGGTCATGTAATTCCCTATATGCCAGGCATAGGTCACCCCTCAAATATCTGTATTCTAGTGAGTATAACCCTAGAGTTTGTAGTCTACCACTGTACTCAGTGTTTTTTAATCCTGTGACCTTCTTAGTAATTCTTCTTTGAACCTTTTCAATAGATGCCTTGCCTCCCAAAGAGGTGGGTGTGAAGAATGGGCACAAAAGTCTATATGTGACCTAACCAAGCTTGTATATAGGGGTATTAAAACCTCTGGTTCTCTACTCTTGATATGTTTCAGGATACATCATAGTATACCATGACATTTCTTAATTATATTATTAGTATGAGAGGTGAATTTTAAATCATTAGTGCTAGTGATACCCAAGTCCCTTTCAGATGTAACAGTTTGTAATATATTGTTTTTATGTTTGTAAGTAGCTAATATGCTATTCTTACCCAAGTGCATAACCTTGCATTTAGCGGTATTAAAGGTCATTTTATTCATAACTGACCATTTAGCTAAATTTTCCAGATTTGACTATAAGGACTTCACTGATTCTGAGTCATTAACGATACAGCCAAGTTTGCTATCATCAGCATATTTACATATCCAGACCCTGTTATAGGTTTGCATACTGGTAATTAGAATATTAAACAATAATGGCCCCAGGACAGAGCCCTGAGGGATGTCACAACTAACTACACCCCATTCAGACATTAGCCCCTTAATGCTCACCTATTGCTTCCTATCACTAAACCAGGAATTAATCCATTTAATAATATTAGGATGGAATTTATATCCTTTCAGTTCCTCAGTCAATACTCCATGAGAGACGGTGTCAAAAGCCTTCTCAAAATCAAGGAAGATGACATTGACTGGAAGTCCTTGATCTAGTGCAATACTTACTGGTTCGAAAAAATGTATTAAATTATACTGACAGTCTTCCCTGTACAAAACCATATTGAGATATATCGCTAATATCCATATTTTTAAGGTACATAACCATTTTCTGTTGTAAAATTATTTCCCTTAATTTGCCCAGACAAGAGGTAAGGCTAACAGGCCTATTAGTTGTTACATGCTGTTTGTTACCACCCTTATGAAATGGTACCAATGTGGCCAGTTTCCACCAGAAATGGCTGTACCTTCATGGAGTGATGCATTAAATAGTAGAGTAAGTACCCCTAGTAATTCAGTGGCCAGTTCTTTAATAAATTTAGCTGGAATGCCATCAGGACCAGGTGAAGAGTTGGTTTTGGTGGTCTTAATGGCTGTCATAACTTCTTCGACTGTAATCAATGGGTCTGGTACATCAGTTAATAAATTATCCAAGGATACAATCTCCTTTGGTTTACTCACACTAAGAAAGTAATGATTAAATTCATTAGCCATATGTAACTCATTAGCTATTGGCTCGTTGTCCTTGAGTAATGGGTCAATATTTGGTTCTTTCCCCTTTAATGATCCAATATAATTGTAAAATTGTTTTTTGTTATCCTTGGTTATTGTAGCAAGATTTAGTTCAAGATTTTTTTTGCAGATCTTCTTGCTTTTTTACACTGTTTTGTTTTAACTTTGAACTTTTGCCATTTCTCCGCTGTTTATTTTTATATACATATTTATTAAATGCCTTTTTTTTTGTTTCTAATCAGTCTTTTAGTTTTTCTATTCAATCATAGGGGGACTCTGTTATTATTATTATTATTATTATATTTTATACATTCAGGAATCCAGGTGTTAACACAGTAGTCAGTCTTTTTCCGTATAGCCATGCATATCTGCTCACAGTCTAGGTTTTTTAGTTCAGCCTCTCAATTCCAGTCGGACAAATGTTTTTTAATTGCATCATAGTCAACTTTATAGAAATTCCTAGATTTAGTAACACCACGGTTAATGGAAGTGTAATATTTAATATTCCATTAAATCATGTTATGGTCACTATCCCCAAGGAGTTAAATAACTTGAGGTAAGTTCCCTATATCTTTGATATTAGTGAGGCTAAGATCCAAAATATTGTCTTTTCTGGTAGGTTCTAGTACTAACATTCAAGATCATGTTGAAGTATGTAACAAATAAAATTTTGAGAAGCAAAGGACTGCATACCTGTGTATAGTTCTGATATGAACAGTCTACAAAGGAAGTGGACCCTTTGACCTTCTGGGATTCTTGTTATTTTTTTCTTGATAGGGATAGATAGATAGAAACAGTTCTTAAAAAAAAACTCCCTAAAACCTAGCTAGTTTTAAAGGAAGCAATCAGCACTAAGACATCCACACCCAAGAGTGGGGCTGTTAGTTCCAATTTCCACTTTGTGTGCAAGAATATTTTTTGCTTACTGTTTACTGCCTTAGATTGTATCAGGCTGATTCTACTGACTTCTATTTTCTAGAACTACGAATCCCATAATCCCCTGCAGCTGATATCAAAGCAGGCCTGCAGTACTGGGAGGTTCAACAGCCTGCAGTGCATGTGAAGAGTTTTTTTTACACTCTGATCAGATGTTAGCTGATCCTGCTTTTCTACCAGGGTTAAGTAGAATATCTCCTATGTGACTGGACATAGCCAAGGGAGGATAACGGGATCAGCAAACAAAAGATCAGAGCTTATGGAAACTAACATACACTTGCAGGCTATTGACTCCCATTACAGTAGCACTCCTCTGATGTCAGCTGCAGTGGATTCTGGGATTTGTAGTTACAGATTATAAGCACTCTTTGTGTGCTTACTATTTACTTTTGGTTGCTAAAGGTAGTTAGATAGAAGACAGCTTGTTGCCACTAGCTCCGGGATGCAGGGCCTCTTTTCTAGCAGTAGGGGGCCCGATCCTCAGGGGTATATAGGGTGAGGAATTTTGGCACCGTTGGGGGAGAGAGAAAGAGGGAGAGAGAGAGAGACCCGGGAGGAGAGGAGTCAGGGGGGTTGGCCTGCAAGTTCAGCTGGTGGACCGTGGTGGGCCGCTTACCACTCAGGCCCTCCTCTCTCAAAGATCTGTGTATGAGTAGTGCGGCAGTTGTGGGCCATGACACCGAAAGGGGGAGAAGTTGGAGCTGAAGGTTCAGGGCCTGTCAGTACATTTAGGTGCTGAAGCCTAGGGAGTGCAAAGAAGTATGGAGGCCTGCCAAGTGAATTTTGGCACCTTGGTAGGATAAGCACTGATGGGGCCCTTGTAATTTAAGTAGACTTGCTAATGCACAAGTGCAGATCAGGGAGTCAGAGAGTGTCCTGTGGGCAGGCAGGATATGACAAATTTGGCCAGGCATGCAGTCCAAAGGTGGCAGCCTGGACTGTTGTGGGTGTGGTGGGAAAGGGAACATGGACATTATGTAACCAGGAAGGCACACTAAGTTGAAGCTTGTTTCCAGGTTCAACCTGCGAGCACAAGGAAATTAATTGACTTACTCAGGGTTACATAGTATGCAAGTGTGGGCTGTGGGATTCAAACCCCAGTCTCCAGGTTTGAAGCTCAGAACCCCAAACCATTGCACTATACTGCTTCACTGTAGTGCACTGTAGTGTTGGCAGCAATACCCCCGTTCCCTGGCCGGTGGCTGCCCCAGAGTTGGGACTCCTAAACTGGGCAGCCTGTGGAGGCAAGGAAATCTCCATGTGAGGAATGGTTGGTTGGGACCCCGGTGGGGTGGCAGACTGTCCAAGTGCTCCATGTGACACAGCAATTAGTCCCCTGGGTGAAGACAGTCCAAAAATTAGAATTGCTGTAAGAGCGAAGGTGCTATTGGTTTCCAGACCAGGATGCAGAATTTCCTGGGAAGCTATTCAAGGCATATGACCTCAGTGAATGGGTGTCTGGAAGGTCTTCAGTGGTTCTGTTCTTACTAACATACTATTTGCCAGCAGATTAGGCCTTATGGTCTATCGAGTCTGCTCGAACTTTAGATCCTTAGTTGGGTGCAGAGACCCTCCCATCCCTTGTGCTCCAGAAACCCGTATCATCCATCCCCACCCCCCTGGGACAGGACATCATCTGATACATCCACCTTCTGTGTCTGTCCCATCCTCTCTTGAAGCCCTCCACTGTGGATCTCTGAACTAGCTCACCAGGCAGTGCATTCCAGGGTCCACCACCGCTCAGTGAAAACCTCCTCCTCTTTTCCCCTACCCTTCCACCTTCCAACTTCAAACCATGCCCTCTGGTGATGCCTCCTGCTTCAGTCTAAAGATCCCTCCATGTTTACCCTATGTATTCCTTGAGGTACTTGAAGACCTCAATCATGTCCCCCCTGTCTCTCCTCTCCTCCAGTGAAAACAGGCAGAACTCCTTAAGTCTGTCCTCATACTTCAAATCCCCTAGCCCTTGTATCATCTTTGTTGCCCTCCTCTGTACCCTCTCTAGGAGCTGTATGTCCTTCTTTAAGTGTGGCCTCCAGTACTGCACACAGTACTCAAGGTGTGGTCTAACCAGTCCATTGTACAGCGGCAGAATCACTTCCTTGCTCCTAGAGGTGATCCCCCTTATGATGCATCCCAACATCCTGTTTGCCTTTCTAGCCGCTCTCCTGCACTGCTCAGAGTTATTCATACATGCATCCACCATGACCCCTAGGTCTTTTTCCCCTACTGAGGCCTCCAGTGCCTCCTCCCAGGGTGTACTTGTGTTTAGGGTTTCCACCAAGATGCAACACCTTGCACTTGGTGATATTGAAATTTAATTTCCATGTGTGAGTCCAGCTTCAGGGTGTCCAGGTCCCTTGCAGGGCCAACCTCCCTCTTCTCCCTCAACTACTGCTCCCATCTTGGAGTCATCCGAAGAGACTCATTTCACACCCTATACCCTCCTGATGTCCGATATGTATGCATTAAACAGGATCGGACCCAGGACGGAAACCCTACGGTGCCCCACTCCAACCTCTCTAGGGTTCGAGAGCTCCCCACAGACCACTACTCTCTGAGTGCATCCAGCTATCCAGTTTTCAATCCATCTGACCATCAAAGGGCCTACTCCTAACCCCATCAGTTTCTCCACCAGACCATTGTGGGGACAGAGTCAAACGCCTTGCTGAAGTCAAGAATAATACATCCACAGGCTTACCCTGTCCAGTTCTGATGTTACCCATTCATAGAACTCCACAAGGTTGGTTTGACATGATCTACCTGGCACAAACCCATGTTGCCGACTATCCAGACCTCCCTCCTCCTCCAGTACACCCCAATCGTTCCTTTAGTATACTCTCCATTAATTTTCCCACCACCGAGGTCAAACTGATGGGTCTATAGTTACCTGGTACTTCCTTCGACCCCCCTTTATGGATTGGTACCACATGTGCCTCTCGCCAATCCCTAGGTACCCTCCCTGTCTCAAGTGACCTGCTGAAAAGCTCCACCAGGGGTGCAGCCAGTATGTCCGCCAATTCCCACAGTACTCTCGGATGAATGCCATCCGGCCCAGGAGATTTGTCTTTCTTTATGGCCTTGAGGACTAACCACACCCTTTTGGTGGAGATAGCATCATCGGTCCCCTCCACCTTACTGGCCTTTTTATCCTTATCCAGATGTGACACCCCTGGGGTACCTCTCTCTCCCTCTTGCTCCAATTTTGTTGCTCCCCTGATCCCACTTACTGATGTTTCCATCCCCTTCGTGCCTTGCTTTGTAGATATCCCATCCCCCTCCCTAGTGAACACAGAGGCAAAGTACTTGTTAAATACCTCTGCCTGGTCCTCGCCTCTTCCACCCACCCTCCTTCTGATCTCAATCTGCTGAGATGGCTCTTAGTTTTCTCCGCCTCCCCAATGTACCGGAAGAACCCCTTTTCCCCTCCATGTATCCCCTGTGCCAGCCGCTGCTCTTTACTGGACTTTGCTCCCTCACCATATGGGTGACTTTTCTAGTATGCAAGCTGGTACATTTCCTTATCCCTATCCCCTCTTGTTGTTTTATATTTTTTGTAGGCCGCCTTCTTTTCTCTGACTGCTACCTGTACCTCACTGGACCACCAGCATGGTTTATGTGACCTTGCTCCCTTACGTTTCAACTTAGTGCAGATCCTGACTGCCTCATGAAGTCCCCGTTTTATGACCTCCCATCTCCTTTCCACACTTGTCATTGAGGTAATCCCCATCAAGTGATCCTTGAGAATATTTCCCATGCCCATGAAGTCTGCCCCCTGAAGTCCACCTGCCAGTGTCCTAGATCTCACCCCCATGCTTAGTTGAAACCAGACAGTATTGTGGTCGCTCCCAGTCAGGGGGTCTTGTACAACCATGTCCCTTACCAGATCCCCATCTGCCAGAACCACATCCAGGACATGCCCCTCCCTTGTGGGCTCCATCACATGCTGTGTTAAGAAAACATCCTGGAAGCCATCCAGCAGCCTCTGCTCCTTGGCCACCTTAGAGGACATGGTTCCCCAGTTTGTACCTGGCATATTAAGGTCCCCCATCAACACCACTCCTTCCCTTTTGGTCCACACTGGGCAAGGATGTTGTCCACAAACCATCCTCTAGAACCTCACTCATCCGGGTCCTATATGCTACACCAGCTTGACCTTATTTCCTGCTGAGGATCGTAAAGTGACCCATAAGGCCTCCACGCTTCCCTCTGCCTCTTCTACCCTAGCAATTTCTATGTCATCTCTAATGAACATAGCCACTCCACCCCTCTGCCCTCCTTTCTATCCTTCCTGAGCATAGTGTACCCCGTACGTTTAGGTCCCAGTCATGGTTTTTGTTGTACGTTTCCGTGACGCCCGGCATCCACCCGAACAGCATGGCCTGGAACTCTGGCAACTTGTTTCCCAAGCTCCTGGCATTTACTAACACCAACCCCACCCCTTATCCCTGATTCTCTTTGTCGAACCCCACCCAGATTCCTTATACTTCCATCCTCCCTCTGCTCCTCCTGAAACCTCCATCCCCAATCTGTTTACCCTTCCCCTTGGGCGTGAAGGCTACTCCTCATCTGGAGGAGAGGGCTTCGTCAGCCCTCCTTATCCCTTCCCCTCACAAGTTTAAACCCCACCTTTCTTGTATGTAGTCAGCCATCCCCTGTTTAAGGACTTCCTTCCTAATGGGGCAAGATGAAACCTGTCCTTGGCATATAGTCCCTTATCCTCCCAAACTCCATTCCAGTTCCTAACACCCCAACCCATTCCCTTCACCCCACTTCCTGAGCCAGTCATTAACTGCTGTGAGCTTCATTTTTTCTCCACTGAGGCTTTGGTACTGGCAATATCTCCTAAAAGGAAATGTTGCATCCATTATCCGACAGACTCTGGCAAGTTCTTGGAACCTTGCTTGGATTTCAAAATGCTATTTCCTCTAGATCATTAGTTCCCAAATGCACAGGAAATCCGGTTTCCCTCCACAATCCCTAACCATTTCATACACCATGAACTTTGCTCTGTGCAATGTCAGCCCAGGGATACACACACCTTCACCTGGCTATGGCATCCACCCCTGTCCCTCCCACTGGATGCCCCTAATCATCCAGGTCTCCCAATAACAGAACCTTACACCGCCATCATCCTTATGGTTACCTCACTATGCCCTCTCAGCCCCTTCCCCCTTATTCATGATCAATTTCGTGGGAGTCTTCCTGCCTTACTAGAGACCCCCTTGTCACCCTCCCCTTCTGCCTCCCTTGCTATTTGCCCACTTAACTCAAACTCCCTCTGAATAGGTGTCCCTTTAACCCTCTTTATCTGAACCATTTATCCTGGCCCTGATGGTTTCTCCTTCCCCACACCGCCATCCTCCCCTTGTAATAGTACCCTGCCTCCAGAGGCTCTGTGGGTCCCTTTAGCTAGGGCCCCATCCTGGTACTGACCCCCCTGCTGAAAGGGGGCTTCTCTCCCACCTCCTTGTCTCCCAGTTTCTCTCCAATCATGCTCTCCTCTCTCATGTCTGGAATATGTTGCATCTCCCCCATTTGCTTAACATATATGTTTCCCCTTCTCCCTCTGGGACTATTTCTATCCTTTCCATTGCCAGTCTGTGATGCCCTATGGGTATCAGACTCCCTCCCCCCGGCCTCTGTATAAGTTTTCTCATTTCCACCAACCCCTTCCTCCCCCTCTAGGTTGCTTAGTAGCTCAAATTTATTGCAACACTCTATGTCAGCCTCCATCAAGTAACCCGAGCTTCCCCTGACTGCACCTCTAAACTGCCCCTCTTCTTCCCTCTTGCTCTGTTCACCTTAGAGCTCCTTCCCATAGTCTGCTGTTTTAGGCTCCACACAACAGCCCTCCTGACTCTTCCCCTCCACTATCTTTGTATTCAGAATGTTCACCCGTCGCTTTCCCCTTAGCATCAACCCTATCTAAGGGTCCTCTGTCCCTAATATCCCCCTCCTGCTTGCTGTAACATAACGTCCTGTAATTTCAGGCGTTGCCCCAGCCTCCCCTCAGCCCCACCCTTCTGCTGCCCATATCCACACCCCTTATCCTTGGACACCCTCCCCCAGCTCCCCAGCTTACTCCTTAACCAATATACCTCACTCCTGATACAAGATAACTGTCTACAGAGTGGGCAGCCTCCCTCTCTCCAGGCCCAATTTAGAATTATTGCCATCCCACAGCCTGTACAGCCTACAACCCTTCCAAAGATGCCTGCCATGGTGGAATATGGCCACCCTGTTTATCCCCCTCTGTTTATAATGGCACACCCCCTTTTCTCAGTCCCTTTCCCCTGGAATACAGTTTCTCTATACTGACTGTAGTTATTTACAAACCCAATTTCAACCCCACCAGTAAAGTTCCAAAGTCTCACAAACACATACAGTCCAGTGTGTGTTCGGTCCCACTAACAGTGTGTGTAAGCAGACATCAGGTACCGTATGATGTCACAGGCCCACCAGCTGCTGTTGCTTCAAATTTCAGTCCTAAAACAGAAATACTCAGCCTTTCAATCCCAACCCCTAGTGGTTTTTCAGTATTTAAGAAAGCCTACAAAACAGGGTGGGTGTGAGGGCTCTTACCAAACACCAGAAAACAACACATTTAAATTTCCCTCTAATTAACCCTGACAAACAACTGTCCCCAAACCTCAAAAAGTTACAATATCACAGCCCAAGTAACAGTTCTAATTCAGGGTAATAATTTTTACCACATAGAGCTAATTTCACTTACAAACTATTCCAATATTTCAGTTAAAAACAGAATATAAACCCAGAGCTCTGTCCAACCAACCTGCTGCTGTGAGTTCCCAAGTGAACAATGGAGGCCAGGGTAATGGTTCTTGCTAAAGAACACCAGTGTTGACTGTGTTTAAGTCCTTGAAGTGATGGGAAAGTGCCATAAAGTGTAAGGTACCCCCCCCAGTGGAGAAAGTGTATGGGAAGGCCAAGTTTGGAAGTGAGATTGGGACAGTAGAAATGTCTCATGCTGTCATAGTCCCATGTGAGTGCCTACTGTTGAAAATTGAGAAATGGAAAGTGTGCCAGAGAGGCCTGTCTAAGGAATTGGATTAAAGGAAGGGATAGGAAATGGAAATGCTGCTAAGTATAAGATTCCTCTAGATGTGGCCTACTTCAGCCCACTGTCTTGCTACTGCCAGAAATTTAGCATTGTTGGCTCAAGGGAACAATTGCATGAAAATAATTCAGTCTGCTGGCAAAAAAGACTGCTGCAGCAGAAATAAGGTGTCTAGCCGTGGAGGCAGCACATCATTTCAGCGATGCAATTTGAGCGAGTACATATGGGCGAATACAATTACAGCAAATGGACGTTATGGTGACTGCAGAGATGTAGCTAACCCCAGGGTCCATGTGTTGGGTGGTGTTGTAATCCAAGAGATAGGGGGGTTCAGGGGGGAAGAGCCCCCAGCGTTACATGGAGCCCTATTACACCTGTGGGTGATGAGGAACAGGTGCAGCAGTGCAATAAATGGTGTGGTTTCCAGGCAGAGCATGGCTCAGGTTGTGTCTGGGGTAGCAGCGGGCAGCAGCCGTAGGAGGTACCGCAACCTAATTGAGCGTGTTGTGCATGTAATGGTTTAATACCTGACCTGCATTCGTTAGCTTGGAACTGTCAGCTCCAGTTGTTATTTTGTCACTGAAATGTGCAGTGCTGAGATTGGTCATCACTGAAATTGCTATGAATGTACTCATTCAAACTGCAGTCGCCGTAAAGTATTCCCTCAATTGACATGGAGCCCCTGTGGATGCCCTCACTGTGTGTGTTACCCCCATGCTCCATGGAGTGGTTCATTAACTTTCTTGTTCATTAAACCTGTTTGTTGCATTTTGATTCCAGGGTGGACAGTGGATTCAATCAGTTTGAACTGTGAATTGTGTGCCTGCTACCCACCATTGCCCCCTGTAGTTCACCTGTGGAACTAGGAAGCCTTCTTGCTCCTCTATTCAAGCTAAGCCAACTCACTGCCATCAGAATAACCAGGTAACAAGCACATTTTATTGTCTTTGGACTGTGTTACTTGGGTTGCACAGTGCCCCCTTCCCACCAAATTACCATCCGGATACCCCTAGACAGGGAGGATGGGCTTACGAGAAAATGTCATCTTAGAAGTTGACAGAATCAGCCTGATATAGTCTACTTTACTGCAGTAAATGGTAAGTCATGAAAAAGTTCTTGCAGACAAAATGCAAATTCGGAGCAGCAGCCTCACACTTGGGTGTGGGGTTCTTAGTGTTGACTGTTCCCCTTTAAAATTCTGAAGAGTAAAGAGCCTTCCAACCAGTGTTTCTCAAATGGTGAAGCCATCCTGCCAGCCTCCCTGTCCCAGGAGAGGTTCAAGCAAGCCTTGCTGCATGGTACCAATGACTTAAATTGTGACTCTTGGATGTGTTACGTGAAGATCTTGTGTTTAAAAGTTTGGACTGAAGATCACTCAGCAGTTTAAACTTTTTTCTGTAATCAGTTGTTATTGATATATACTTGGAAGCTCATTTGTTTGTTTGTTTGTATAGATAAAATTCTGCACCCTTCGCTGGCAAATGATATACAGGACCCCATTCACAAAGCTTATGGCATGGCACAAGTGGCTTGCACCAAAAAGAATGGCGCAAGGTGCACCTTGTGCCAAAAGATATGCCAGGAGCGATTCTCAAAGGCAGCCTGCATCAAACACAGGCTGCCTGACACAAACAGGGCAAGCAACATAAGGGGCATATCGGAGCTGTGTGTGTATGTTGGGGAAATGTGGCACAGTGCCCCAACAGACTATACCCCTACTGAGGATATTGATCTAAACATCCTTAGACCAGCCCTGGCTGGTCTAAGGGTACTTAGAATTTCTCCCTCTGGGGGATATTTGTGAATGGCATTTCTGGGCTGTGGCAGCTTGTGTCTGCCGTAGGGCCCATAGCGCCTTGTCGCAGCCCACTTCTGGGCACATAGGTGGTGCAAGCCCTGTTTGGGCATAATCAGGGCAGGGGGACTGACCGCTAGGCCACTGGAGATGGGGCCAAGGTTGCCTGCCATTTCCGCAAGAGGTTGCAGCTAACCCTTACCATGTGCTGGATATGTAACGTACAGGAGAGGTTGCTGTAAGTTTGGCGAGTTAGACAATGGGACCCCACCTGTACTTGAATGCAGTGCAGGGTCCCTGGCATACTGGATTTTGGTGCAAGCTGCTGTTTGCCATAGCTTGCACCAGTCTAAGCCCCTTTTGTGAATCAGGCCGACTGTCTCTCAGGTCACCCCAGTTTATTGGTGGCCATCATGCTGCTGGCAGTGATGGAGATTTACCCCTTAACTGCCTTTTGCCCACCTCCCCCCGAGGACACCAGCACAAGGATGTATATCCAGGCTGTTAACATACAGCCCCGTGCCCTAGCCAGGCACCTAATGGTGTCCACCCCCTTGCCTGCACTTTCACTGCTGAGTGATGCATGATGGCCCTCCCTCAATGGAAGAGAAGAGCTTCTCATGCAACACTCAATCCTCCTCCCCCCGGCCAGCCATGACAACTCAGCCTTGTTCCTGAACTCGAGTTGCAGGCATTGGGAATGGTAGCACTACTGCTGTGCCGACAGGTCGGCTAAAAGTTTTTTTATTATGTTTCACTCCTGACTACCCAGAGTGCTTTTTGATGTCACAGCTTTCCATTGCTTAGTCTTAAGCCAGGAGGCAGTATAGAGCTGTGACTTAGGGCACTGAGCTGCAAATCTGGAGACATGGGTTTGAATCTCATAGCCCCCACTTGCAAACTGTGACCCTGAGCAAGTCACTTAACTTCCCTTTGCTCCCAGCACACACCTGAAAACTAGCTTCAACTTAGTGTGCCTTTTCTGGTTAAACAATTTCCCCCTCTAGCCTTGATACAAAATGGCCACCTAGGCAAAACTGAGTTATTGCTGCAAATGTGTCATGACCTACCTGGTCACTTCATCAGAGCAAAATCGTTGACCTAAATGGCTTCCTATTCAAAACCGTTAGACCAGGAAAATGACTCGGCAGAGTCTTCCAGCCTAAAAGGTTACTTTCTTCCAACTCTTGCAGCCAGTACTTAGATCAAATGAACATCACTGTGCAGAGTAGCAGCCTGCAGTTTAAATGGATCCTCAGCTCCCTTTGGCTCAAGGCAGAGGCAATTTTTTGGCCTAAAGGTTTTAAATAGGTAGCATGTTCAAGACAACATTTCTGCTCTGATAAAGTGACCAGTTGGGTGAAACAATGGGGGCATGAAGCACAGTTACAAATGAGCTTACATGAATAGAGATATATCTGTATTTAATATATGGATGTTCAATTTAATAGGTCTGTAAAGCTTACAGAAAAAATCCAGTAATACCCTCAAAGGTTCAGTGATAATATTGTTGTCGATCACTGGTAATAGTATTGTCAATCACTTTTAATAGTATAGTTTTGTGCTGATAATATGATCATTGCAAGCTTCAGAATGTATATGTTCTACCCCACTTCCTAAGCCTGTCTCCTCATTGGCCGCTTTTCCTCTGTGGGGGGTGCAGAATAGTTTAAAAAACATGGCGGTCGTTCTGTCGCTTAGTGAGGGTGAACTCGGTTCTCCAGTGTTATTTTCTTTTCCCCGATCAGCAAATTAAAATATCTGGTTGATCCTGCCATTCCACTGGTGAAGAGCAGGTAAGACCTAATTTTTGTGAAAAAAAGAGGCAGGTGCTGGCAACAGTCAGGAGGGAGCAGTCAGCTGAAGACACAGCGCGAGACAGTGCAGCGGTTCACCATGACCCACACTCCTTAACTAAACTGGTGAACCGCCTGTCCAAAAAGACCCCAAAACACATTCTGATCCATATATTAAAAAAAATAAAGTATGGTTCCATGTGTATTACTGGTCAGCAATACCATCTCGCGGTTCTGGACATGTAGGAACCTCTCGAGCTTTGCTCTTGAGGTTCCTACATGTCCAGAACCTCTCGATGGTATTACTGACCGGTAATACACACGGAACCGTACATTATTCTCTATATAATACCTGTAAAGACTGATTTAAAAGCAGGCGAGTGGCTCCTTACTCCAAATTTTGTAGCTCTACTCAGGTTTTCTGGAGCAGACTCCTCCCATTCTTTTTGTATTTTCACAAGAGTGTGGCCACAGTGGGATTCTTTATCAGCAACATAAACTTGACCATCTATTCAAAGGCATTTTGCTTAATTCCTGGTCTGCTGTGCAAAGTATTGTTTTTATGTGGAGGCCAAAGATTTTTTTCCCTAATCGTTAGAGGAAGCCTGAGGTTTTTCCCACTCTCAAGGGAGGCTTGAGATGTTTTTCATCTTGAGTATGACTCACTATGACAATGTTTCAGAAAATGTATCAAATGGGTTGAAAGCCAAAGGAGCAATTAATGTGTAATTAGCATATAAATTGTATGCAAATTACTAGAACAGAGGTTCAAAACAGGAACATTTTAGAATATTTTGGGGTTGTAACCAGAACCAGAGAAAAACTCTCCATCCCAGGTGTTTTAGGAGGAACCGAACTATGAGGTCTCTCATCTTGAGAACTGTTTGTCTCGCTAAAGCAAGCTGAACCTCAAATTTGAAACTGCAGGCTGTTTGTCTAATCATTTATATATCAATAACCCATCACTCACTGATTGATCTCTTCATGGTTTTAGCCTCTTCTGTCTGGCCACAGTCTCATCCCCCTCTCTAGAAGCTGAGAAAAGGGGACCATGCTGAATTTGTTAATTTATATATATTCTATTGATTTATTTTTGCTACTGATCACCAGGAGACTCAGACTGTAACTAATAGTCCAATTTCTCTCATTCATATATGTGTGACTGTGTATGCAGTGCTGTATGTGAATACAGCACTGTGTGTGCCTATTTTATGCTTGTAGTGTGTCTGTGTATGTAATGTGTGTGTATGTGTGTATGTGTGTGTGTGTGTGTGTGTGTGTGTGTGTGTGTGTGTGTGTGTGTGTACATCTGTGAATGTAATGCTGCAGGCGTACATCTGCATATGTACAGTGCCATGCCCACATGTATCTGTTTTTATAGTGCTCATTTGTGTATGTAGTGCTGTGTATCTGCATCTATTTAGCGTTGTGTGTCTGCGCATCTAGTGCTCTGCGTCTGTGTATGTACAGTAGTGCTGTGTGTGTCTGTCTGTCTGTGTATGTAGTACTGTACTAGTACACTATGTCGCTCTGTGCATGTAGTGGTGTGTGTGTGTGTGTGTGTGTGTGTGTATTTAGTGCTCAGTGTCTGAGTGTGGTAGATTGACCTTCATTACTTCCCTGAGGTGGGCTGGTGTAGGTGTGTCCCAAGGAGATACAACACAGTCCGAGGTCAAGTAAAGCACCGCAGTTTATTTAAGGCAGCATTTACAGCCTCTTTATCCAATACAGAAAAAAATTCATACTGCTGTTTAGAGTTCTAACTAAAGAAAGTATTTCCCCTCACTATCTCTGGTTACCAGCTACTGTGGATCCCAGCCTTCATGTTGTATAACAAAGTCCACTTACAATTTTCATAGTCCTTTCCAAAGTCTATGTAGCTTGAATTTGCCCTTTTGGTGCACAGCTTCCTGCATTCCCCCAGGTCGCTCCCTCCCTGTGTTGCCTAGGTGGATTTTATACACTGTCCCTAATTAACAATGACTGCAGCCATGTCTGGCTAGCTCCTTACTTGGATGTTTCCAGAGTTTTCTATGTTTGAGTAGCTCCCTACTGTTTGATTAGCTCTGTGTTTGATGAGCTCCCTACCTGGATGCTTCCAGAATTTTGTGTAACCCTTTTTGTATTTCTAAAAAGGGAACAGAGCTTTATCCATTCTTCTGTTAACATAAACTCCCTCTATCACTGTATCACACTGAGCATGTAGTGCTGCGTGTGTGCGTTTGCGTATGTAGTGCTCTGTGTACATTTATGTATACAGAGCTTTGCATTTTTCTAAGTGTTTGTATCTGTCTGTGTAGCGTTGTGTGTGTCCAGACATCTGTTTATATTCGGTAGTGCTGTGTGCATACACATGATGAAACAGTCATGGAATGCCTGTTCAACAAGAAACCAATGGTACCTTATAGCTGTGGGTCGCCTGGAGGGAGGTCCAGCAGAGACCGTTGGGATCTTGCCATGTAGAATATCAAACACTGTAGTAAATTAAAACAATCTCAAGAGCGCATTATTGATATCATCTAGAGTAAGCTAAAAGACAGAGGAGCAATTTCCCTACACCCAAGATACATTGTATATAGCATGACAGTAGTGACAGGGTGCCTGGCACCAGCATTTAGTTAATAACCATTTTGTATTGTTTGGTAGCCATGGGCTAGTAATTAGTTGCTCTGGATAGCATGTGCCCTGTTGGTTTAGTGGCATGCCCTAGGACCAGGCTATTATGTGTGAAAGGGCCTTGCGCCAATATCACATAATTATCTGCACACCAAAATATAATTTAAATATATACCACAGTGCTGGTTTAGGAACTGGAGCAGTTGCTCTTAATTAAATACAGAGCGACAGCTGAGCAATGCCAGGTGTCTGAGAGAGGTGGTGAGAGTGAGCCAAGTTTGCTCAGAGAGAAGTGCTACCATTCTGTGAGACAGGCAGGGTGGGTCCCACACTGTATGCTTACTCTGGGATGGCATACACCCCTACCATGGTGCTAGACAGGCTGAGGCCTGTGGTAGCAACAGACAGCATGGTGCTCTCAGTAGTTAGTCTGCTCACTTCTGGTACAGCACAAGCACTCAGTTTAGATGGTAGGCAACACGTGCCAGGTGAAAAAATATATAGAGCTGGCTGCTATAATAAAATAATTAACCCTAAGGGGTTAGGAGGAGGGAGACACACTACTCAAAATGGCTGTGAGCTCATGAAACAGGTGCCATCTTAGGCAGCAACAGGCTACTTTCTAGAGAAAAATGTACACTGCAAATACTCGCGTTCTCCCTAAAAATAAATAAGACTTAATCTAAGGTTACAGCGTGGATGCTCACAGTCAAATGAACATAATCATATATGTATTTTACTTCAAGAATGCTTAATAATAGAAACAGAGCTAAAGGCAGAGTGTGACAAAAATGAGTCAGCCAGAATTTAAACTTCAAAATATGTGCACACGTTTTTACTAAATGCTATAACTTGGCCATTGTAAGTTCGAATCTCAGCAGACTTGTATCATTTATAGTTTGAAGGTGGTCTATCAGATAAAATTATCCCCAATAGTCTCAGTTGTCAGAAAAGAGGAGTTAATGAACTGTGAAGGTGGACTAGTCATAAAATACTCTCTGTAGTCCAGAAGCGATGCTTGAAGGCATGGGAGGATAAAGGAAGAGCAAGGAGAGGGTGTGTGGTCTAGGGCAGGAGTGAGATACTGGAACTCTTGGGACAGCCCAAGGGAGGAATACATACCACAGACACTATGAATGAATTATTTTCAGTTCAGACAGAAGATAAAGTGTGTTATTTAAAGGAGAAAGACATAATTTACTAGCAGTCTTCTCAGGTTAAATGGTTGAAGGCAACCAGCACACTGCAGTTTTTCACACGGGGCACACTTTTATAAATAGCAATTTGGGGTTCCCCTGAAACAAATTCATTACAAAAAATATTAGAGAATAAGAGTGTGTAAGGGATGAATAGTATTTCCTGAATACCATGAATAATTCACTATTCGTCACTTGGATACGAATAATGAATAGTGCCACTATTATTCGTATTTGGGAAATACTTAAAAAAAAAGGAACAAAAACAGCCCCTACTGTCCTCCCCAGCCAAACTATTTAAAAATCTGAAACCTCATCCCCACCCGCCCACCCAAACCAGCATCCACAATTTACTGTTTAAACAATAATCACATGATGGGCGATTGGAACAAGCCACATGCCTCCACAGCTGGCCAACATTTCTTGTTGCCCTTTGGCATTTTTTTTTAAATAGCTCCTAGGAAATAAATTAATAATTCTCCCACACTCCCATCCTGGCAGTGGCACCCAACTCCCAACCTCCTCCCCAGTACTCACATTTTCTTACCGTGAAGGTCCTCCCTCCTAGCGTGGAAAGGCGACTGATTCAACTGACCTTCCTTCATGGCCGGTCACCTTCTTGGGAAGAAAAGTGATCCCATGCTTGCTCACATAGTAAAACAGCTGATCACATGATCAGCTGTTTTACTATGTGACCAAGCATGGGAGCACTTACATTCACATGAAGGCAGCTGGCCATGGAGGAAGTTGGGTTGTGTTGGTCGCCCTTCAACACCTGGGAGTGTTTCAAGGTAAGAAAATGTGGCTGATGGGGAGAGGATGGGAGTTGGGTGCTGCTGCCGGGGTGGGAGGATGGGGGAATTATTTATTTCCTAGGAGCTATTTAAAAAAAAATGCAAAAACACTACAAGAAACAGTGACTGACCATTGAGGCAGGCGGGTTATTCCAGTTGTTCACCATGGGATCGTTGTTTAAACAATAAATTGTTGGTGCTGGTGGTGGAAGTGTCGGTAGGGGACGGGGGGTTGTGATCTTTAGATAGTGGGCTGGGGAGGAGGATGATGGGGGCCTGTTTTTTACCCTTTTTTCATCTGGAACATGAATTACAAATACAAGTACCAAATTCTGAATATTTGGGGTCCCAATTATGAATATTTGCATGAATATTCAAAATAAGGCATTCACCACCCCTACTACAGAGAGCCAAAGAAGTCAGCTGTCCACCTGGGAATGCGAGTGTGATAATACAGTTTTATGGTGATTTATGCAACATGCAGTAGTGCTGAATTTATGTGAACAGAACAAGCTTGGAATTTTCATGGAGTTGGTCAGTAATTTCAAATCTGAGGATTCCATTGTGGCCCATGTCGTTGCAGGATTCCAAGGTAGAATCAGATGTGATTGTTGCTAAGGAGTGGAACCACCTAACTGTCCACTCAGGGGCCAGATTTTGGAGAAAAGAGAATGTTCATAGAGTATAAAAGGAGCTGCACAGCTCAGTTTATGGAGATTCAGCAGGGAGACCCACCTAAAGGAATCAGTTCCTGACCAGAGGGGAGTCCAGCCTATAGAGGCCTACAGCTGGATAAGGACCTGGGGGATTAGCTCCCATAGAGTAAGCCTAGCCTATAGGAGATCACATGTATTCCAGTGCAAGGGTCAGTAGAGTGAGAACTGAGACAGTTTAGTTAATGCCTGCTGCAAGTGGTACCTGTTTCTGTAAGCTGATTCTGCCTGCATCCAGAAAGTTCAGTGCAGCATTTTCCAGCAACCAGGATATCTTCAAGAACCAGCAACACCAGGGTTTGAGTGCAGTCTCTGGAGGGTCCAATTTTGTCATCAAGATTCCAGAACTCATAGGGAAAGTGATATAGTAATTTTAGTTTATTTGCATGACTAGTTCAAGGGGAACACTCATCTGCTATACAGGGAACTGTGATTCCCATTACTACCAAAGACCATGATCCAGCAATTAAAGAGGCTTTGCTCAGAGACTGGGGGAGATTGTAACATGATTTGCCTAGAAATATTTGAAAACCAAATATGATTTAAATGCAGCAGTTATTACATTGGTTTGCCACACATTAAATGCTTTAGAGTATAATGAATATAGAGTATACATGAATGTCAAGTGTTTAGATACCAGGTAAGGGTTCTGGATCGCACCTGTAAAAGGAATTAATTTCCAGTGTGTTCACCCATTAAGCAAACAAACAAATAAACAAACAACAAGGATATCTGGGTAAAAGGGGTAAGTGGGCTGATGGGGGGGGGGTGTAGGCCTAGTAGCCACTGCATGCCCTTAAGGCATCTGTAAATGGTAGTGTAGTAACTGAGGTCTGAGGGGTGGCCTAGTGCTTTTCGTATGTAATATTGGAAGGCCGATGGGTCAGGTACAGCCTACAGTCACCAGGGTTAGGAGGTACAGACCTGTGGGAGAAAGCAAGAGAGTATATGTAAACGTGTGTACAGTGTAAGTGACAATCAATTTAAGTGGTTTATTTTGCACAAGGGCTGTTGTTTTTATTTCTGATTTTCCAAGCTGTGTCTGTCACGTTGACAGAACAGCCCCAAAAATGTACCTTCATTTCACTTGAAAACTGTCCAAGTGATATTTCTGAAGTATTTGAGTATCATAATTCCTGTTGTCTTCAGGGTCAGTGCAGGAGAATGCCTTCTGTTCCACACAGGTTCCTACAAGTGTCTGATTAGTAAGTCAGCCGGGCGTGCCATGTCCATGTTTTCAGTCCAGTGGTGGTGGGTGGAAAGAGAAGTAAAAGAACCTTGCTTAGAAATAACAATCTCAGATCGCACAACAAACAGATCAGGATACCAAGAGTGCATAGTTAAACATTTTCACTATTACAACATACGTACTGCCAGAAAGTGGAATGCTTTACTCCAGCATATAGTAAATGCACCATCTCTGGAAAGTTTTAAAAAGGTATTAGCTGAATTCCTATTGCACAACGAATTTGGGACATAATCCCACTATGAGTGTGAGACAATTCAATGGGCACTTGAGACCAACGCATCCGTCTCCTATACGGCTCTTAGCATCTCAGACTATTTTCAGTTCTACAGCAACTTCTTGTAATAAAAGAGCATCTATTTCTTAAAAATGATATTTTTTCTTTTACATTTTTAGGCAAGAAAAGACCCTTGTTGTAAGTGTGATAAGGCACTTCAGAGATGTGTAGTTATCGGTTAATAACCGCACTTTCCTGCTGGGTGTTTAAAGTCACTTAGCACAAGCACCTCACGCCTAACAACACCCTTGGGTTGTGCAGTTAGTAAGCAATAGGACACAACAGGGTGTGGGCAGTAGTGTGATCACCACACGTCCAGGGACATAATGATTGCCCCTGGGCATGCGGTGATCACACTACTACCCACACCCTGGAGTCTTTTATTGCACTTATCATATGGCATTTCCAAGCAAAATAAATTCACAGACACAAAAACATGTTTTTCCAAAGTAAAATAACTTTAATTAGGATTATGAATCGCTATGCTGAACAAAGTAGTCCCAAACTTTTTTTCGGGGGGTAGAACAAACCAGGTTTATCATGCATTGCACATTCTTTTACAGATATGTGATCAAGATAATTGACTGAAATTATCCTTCACAGTTTATGAACTTCACAGGTGTACTGAAACAGCAGTTAAAGAGGTTGAATGGGTTAGGCGTGTTAGTTTTTTGTCTTGCTGTGTGATTGATATTTCATGCTGCTACTTGAGGCTGCTGTTGGTTCAGCATCTTTTTCAGATTTTGTCAAAGTGGTGGTCATGTCTGTGGTTGGAACTTTGGTCCCGGACAATATGGTGCTCCACTTCTTTTGGTCACTGTCTTATGGTCCCAAGTAACTGTGTAGGCTAGATTTGCAGTGGTGGCCAGTAACTGACATTATTTCTCTTGTCTTCAAACCCATGTCAGATAGTTGATGCACAGCTGTCAATCTTATCAAGTGGTTTGTGTACCTTGTGGTAAGCCCTGCTTCCTTGCACAGATGCAGCATTATGGCCAAAATAGTAGATGCCCATTGGTTCCTTCGAATACCAGATTGGTAGAGTGTCCAGGTATGTTTGAGGCTGCTGTTTGGGGTGCAGGTACAGTGCAGGTTCATCTGGGCTATCTCAGAAAGGTATATTTTTCTGCTTGCCTCTGGACAGAAAGGGCTGCTGGGAACAGTACAGATACATCCACTATTGTACTGTTTGTTAATCTCATTATGGGAAGAATGATTCTTGGTGTGTGGGTTGAATGTCACACATTCATAGCCATTCTCATTACATTTCACTTCAGTACTGTTTGGGTTTAACTCTCTCATCCCCGCTCTTCCATGTCTGGCCTTGACAAGTTGTGTACTGAGCCAGACTTTTCTGACTAGATCAGCTGCTGTCAATGGTGACACTGCAGGAGAATTGTGTAGTTTTTTCAGATCATCAGAGGTCAACAACTGATGATGTGTGTCAATATCTCTATTTTCTCCGTGGTACTTTTTGTGTTTGCTTGCATGCATGTGCAAGAAACATAGTGCCATCATCCGAGTTTTCAGAGATGTGTCACCCCCTCTTCCAATTCAACCAGTGTGTTGGCAGGCACGGCCCCAGTCCTCCAATGCACGCTGGAGCTGTCTATGACAGCTCCAAAATGCACTGGCGCACAGCTGAAAGGGGGAGCTACGCCTCAGTGAGTAGTGATCAGATAACGCCTGCTCATGGGCAGCTCCCCTACACACACACACACACATATGCACGATACTACGTGCTGCCCCCCACGCACACACACTGGCCGACGGGGTGCCCAATCCCTGTCGGCTGTGCTCAGCAACTCCACCCCAAACCTTCCACATGCCGCGCTGGGTACCCACCCCAGTGTGGCAACTCATATGGCCGATGGGGTGCCCAATCCCCATCGGCTCCACTCCTCCCCTCCCAGGTACAGTTGCCACGCTGAGGCCACCTAGCGTGGCAATAGATGCTATGGCCGATGGGGGTGCCCAATGCCCCATCGGCCCATGCCCCCAACCAGCCATTATCTATGTGCTACGCTGGGAGCCCACCCCAGTGTGGCAAACGTCCCGCTCGTCATTTTAAAAAAAAACAACTCTGTAAAGAAAAACGGTCCCACGTGAGTCTCCCTGCCCCCCCACAACCCGCACTCCACCCACTGCACACCCTGCATCCCCACACCCCCCCTCACCCCATACTTACCTCCGGAGTCCGGCGCGACGATCTTCGGTGGACCGGGAACACGTCTGCACTCTTCAAAGCCGACCGCGAACTGAGGAAATGCCAGTAAGCTGTATAATGGGATAGATAGGGTTTTCAACTTTGTTGCATATCTCAGGCATTTTTTGGAATTTTGCACCAAATTTTCAAGCATGGGTTTTGGGACCCCTTCTCATGAATGCTGTCACTGTCATGGCGTTATTCGGGCCGAAGGGTGATTTTACGCAGTCATGCATGGAAATCACCTTCGGGACACTGATTAATGAAATGACACTGCCAAGTGTTCATAAGGTGGGTCTCAAGAAGCCTATTTTGAAAATTTGGTGGAAAAATTCCAAAATGACTGTTTTTTACATCGCTATGCAGTTTCTACGCACGTCCGTAAGTTTGCAAATTTTCAATATTTTCACTCCAGATTTTCAACATTGCCATTTTATCACACCTTCTTATGAGTAGTACAGCTGTCATTTTCATCTCACCCAAAACATGTTTCCATGATGTAGTGCACAATGGCGCAGTCGGTCAATGTGAAATCAATGTACAGGACAAATTAAGAAAATCACAGTCATACTGTTCATGAGCAGAGGTCTTAAAATGGCTATGTTGAAAATTTGGTGGAATCAAAAATGACTGTTTCTGAGCGTCGTTGTACAGTTCCTATGCATGCTTTCGTAAGTTTGCGAATTAATATTTTCACTCCAGATTTTCAACTTTGCCATTTTATTACACTTCCTTATGAACAGTACAGCTGCCATTTTTCATATGTTGCCCAAAATGTGTTTTCGCACATGTAAGCACAATGGTGCTGTTAGTGGCCAACAATGTTTGGGACAGATTACGAAAATCACAGTTACACTGTTCATGAGCAGAGGTCTTAAAATGGCTATGTTGAAAATTTGGTGACAAAATTCCATAAAATGACTGTGTTACGAGTGAGCATTGCGCGGTTTCCGCGCACCCTCGTAAGTTCATGACTTTGTAATATTTTCAGTCCAGATTTTCACCAGTGGCATTTTTCCACACTTCCTTATGAACAGTACAGCTGTCATTTTTCACAACATGGCCGAAGTGTGTTTTCACACCTTCAGCGCAGAGATGCATGGTCGCTGTGGGAAATCATTGTTCGGGGCAGATAAAAAAAATCACAGTGACACTGTTCATGATCAGAGGCACCAAAATGCCTGAGTTGACAATCTGCTGTAAAAAATCCCCAACCTAATTATATTACGGGTGTGTGTTGCACAGTTTCTATGTACGCTCGTGACTTCACCAGTTTTTTTTAATATTTTTACTGCAGATTTGCAACATTGCCATTTTTTACACCTCCCCATGAACAGTACAGCTGTCCTGTTCGGAATGTTTTTGCACCTGTGGTGCTAAATGCCGAAGTCGCTGTGCATAAGCAGCTTTCGGCTAACAAACTGATATTGCCACTGTTCATGAGGCGGGGTCACAAAAAAACATGTTGAAAATTTGGAGTGAAAATACCAACAATGCCTGAGGTATTAGGGTTTCCAACCATAACGCCCAACCCTGTAGAGATGACAGCCATCAGGGGTGTGACTTGGGATTCTTGCCTGTAATGCTCATACCATTCCACACCCTGCAGCCAGTGAGAGGCATCAAGGTATGCCTTGGATGCTTCGGCCCCAAAGTTCACCCCATTCTCCTATATCGTACCCATCTCACCGTATTTCATAATGGAATGGGGTGCGCATAAGGGCCAAAGACCCCAAGGAGCACCGTGACACTTGTCAGTGTCTGCAGGGTGTGGTGTGGTGAAATGGCGTGGCCATCATGCCTGATGACCCAAAGGCACACCCCAATGCCTACCACTCTCTGCAGGGTGGTGGTGGGGTTGGCTTCAGTTCAACACTTCACTGCCATTCCTATTACGCAGCTCTGCAACTTCTACACTACCACTGCCAATGCCAGCAAGGAAACATTCGGCATTGACAAATGCTTGTTAATAATTGAGTTGAAGATGTTGTTACTCAAACTGAATGCCTCATTACTTACGATGCTCACACTTCTTCCAGTTTCCATTGAACTGAGGTACCTGTTGATTCCAGTGCACAGATTTGTGAATGCTGTGATGGCATACAGTTGTGCAGCAGAACTGTGCACATCTGCATAAAATTTACAAAGGATTTTGTTGATCTCACTGAACTGGGCAATTCTGATATCCATATTTATGTCATTATGTTCTGCCCAGTCACTGAACACCCTTATTGCCCAAGGTGCAGATTTGTTAGGTTTTTTTTCATTCTTTCCATCTTCAGTTGTGTCAAAGTCAGCATCTGTTAGTGTTAAGTTGATGGTCACAGTTTGCTTTACCTGAAGTTTGTAGTGCATAATGACCTGCTCATGAAGCTCTTCTTCTCAATATCTGGCAATGCTTATTACTGCTGGTTGGCACAGGTTCCATCTGTGAAACTTGTATGACTGGCGCACAATGTGTGATGACTTTGTGTCTGACAGCATCTGATATATCAGGGACAGGTAACACGACAGCAGGTGACAACATGACTGGTACATGGTTTATATTTTGTACAGTAGGCATATTCTCAGTATTTTCCATACAGCTGTAACTTTTAGTGGGTCAGCTGTACAAGGCACATGTTTTTTGTAGTTCAGCATCTGTCACTTCATTCACTGTCATGCTATTACGTAGGAACAGATGTATACATTCAGCGTGCATCAGTATAACAGTCTCATTTTTCTTTTTGGCAGCATACTGTAATTTATATGCATGTTAATATTTCTGACACTACTTTCTGATCCACTCACTGCAATTCCAGATGTCTTGCAGTATGCTGCCCATCTGCAATTAGCTTGAATGGGTACAGGCCACAATGCAAAGTCACTGCTGAAACTGTCATTTTCTAACTCTGTGGCATCAGGGCTGTCACTCTCACTTTTAAAAGCTTTGCTGCTTGAGAGGGTCCTGTCATTTTTTTAGGGCTGCCATTTCTCTATTTAAAAGATTTTCCTTACATGTTGTGAGACAACATGTACCTGTATTTTGGGATAACCCATGCTGGCACAACAGCTCAGTATGTGAGCGATTGTTTCCCTGAGAGCTGGAGGCTTCAGCACTAGCTAGTTCAATGGGCACCGAGCTCTACATGATGTCACTCCACAAGCTGTCATCTTCTGTAGGGGCTGGCATGTCAGTTTCACTGAATGCCATTGACATAACTGCTGCGTTAGCTCTGAAACTCTGCTGGGGCATCAGCCGCAAAAATGGGGGCATGCCCCCCCCCCAGTTTATGGCAGTGCTCCCCACTTATAAACAACAACAATGAAGAAGTCTCAAACTCAAATCCAGCAGGCAGCTCCACTCCTCCCTGCACTTCCCAGTGGCTCTGTCTGCACTCATCCATGTCTCTGAGCTATGAGCCATGAGCCAAATCCCTCTGAGTGATGGTAGCTGCTGGGGTATGCGCACACACAATGTGCAACCCAGCTACTATGGCTATGATTGTGCGGTGCCATGCCCACACATGACCAACACCATGACCCTCCCTGCCTTGGCTCGCCTGTGCTGCTGGGTGACTTTGGTAAGGATTTGCTGTTTGCTCCTGCAGTCACCTCCCAGCTCTTCCTTCAGTCTCCCATCACATGGGGCCAACTCCACACAGCAGACAACATGTGAGAGGTGGTGCACTCATTGTCTTGTAGGTCTTGCTGGGGCCAGGGTGTGGATTCAGAGAACACAAGGCAACAAAATAGGCAGATGAGACCAAGTCACCACTGAATGGGGGAATATCTATGATTGATCCTTCCTGGCTCCAATCATGTGCAGCCATCTTGGTGGGGGTCAACATGATTGCAGCAGCCATCTCGGTGGGGGTCAACATGATTGCAGCAGCCATCTCGGTGGGGGTCAACATGATTGCGGCAGCCATCTTGGTGGGAGTTAATGCGATTGCAGCAGCCATCTCGGTGGGGGTCAACATGATTGCAGCAATGTCTGGGATGGGGCTGAAGTTGACTGCACACACACCACACCGAGGTGGCTGCTAAGTGTGGTCATCATTTTGTTCTTAACATAGCCCACTAAGCAAAATCTGAGGAGAGGAGAGACTATAGTCGACGAGAGCAGAGCCAAACTTGCATTGCAACTGTTTATTGGCACAGTTTGCAACAACCTTGAACCATAGCTGTAGCGTCTATTCAGGCTCCCGCAGGCAAACATCTGAAAAAAAATAAAAATTAAAAATATTAAAACTGTTTAAACAGTCAACAAAAATGAGAGGTAGCCCAGTGGAGGGGGAGGAGACAGATGTGCACAGGCAGTGACTGGCTGACTGCACTACAACAGCAGGAACTGCTGAGCACTGCAGCCTGCCCTGCAGGCCATGTCTTTATTCTGCTTGTTCTTCTTTGCCAGCTGGGCTTAAGGAAGTGATCGGGAAAGGAGTAAACTTAAAGTAAAAAAAATTACAACAAAGCAGATAGCTAGCTGAGTAAAGGGGCTGCAGCAGTAGTGGAACTGAACTGGAAAGCAGCTGCTGCTGCAGTGTATTTTTCTTTAATTACTTGATTGCCTACAGTCTTGGGGTACAGCCCAAGAAAATAGTAAAAAGGCAGGGTTTGTTTGCCCACCATCACCAACTACTTGATTGCCTACGGTCATGGGGTATAACCCCAGAAAATAATACAAAGACAGGGTTTGTTTGCCCACCATCACTAATTACTTGATTGCCTACAGTCTAGGGGTATAGCACCAGAAAATAATAAAAGGGCAGGGTTTGTTTGCCCACCGTCACTAATTACTTGATTGCCTACAGTCTAGGGGTATAGCACCAGAAAATAATAGAAGGGCAGGGCTTGTTTGCCCACTGTCACTAATTAATTGACTGCCCATAGCCTTGAGTTATACAAACATATGAAAATTGCCAGCAGAAATCAGGCCTCTAGGTCGATTTAGTCATCTTGAATGTGCAGCCCCTCCCCCTGCCCCTGCCCCTGCCCCCTCCTCCACCTTGCCAAACACCCCATCTCTCCCTGTCCCAACCCCTCTTGAAACTACCCACCATCCTACGGGATACCATCTCCTCCGGCAAAACGTTCCAAACTGCCACTACTCTGTGAAAAAGTGCCTCCTCATTTCCTTCCTAAACCTACCTCCTTCCAATCTAAGCCTACGCCTTCTCGTGTCCTTCCCCTTCCAGAGCTTGAATATCTCTTTAGTACTATACTTATTTACTCCCTTTAAGTACTTAAAGGTCTCAGTCATATCCCCCGATCCCCCCTCTTCTAGGGAATACATGTTCAATTTCCTTAACCTCCCCTCGAAGGCCATATCCTGTAATCCCTGAATCAGCTTTGTTGCCCTTTGTTGTACCACCTCCAACAATCTCACATCTCTCTTCAAATAAGGGTGGAGAATTGCACACAGTATTCCAGGTGCGGTCTGACTAGTGACTTGTAGAGTGGCAGAATGACATCCCTGCTTCTGGAGGACATGCCCCTCGCTATACAACCCAACATCCTGTTGGCCATCACTGCAGCCTTCCTGCACTTCTCTGAATTGTTCAAATTCATCGTCATCACCACCGCTAGATCCTTTTCCACTACAGTGGTACATAACTGCAACCCCCCCAGTTGCTAATCCTTTCTACGATTCTTTGCACCAAAATGTAATACTTTGCACTTTTTCACATTAAACCCCAGCTGCCATGCCCCTGACCACTCCGCCAGCTCAGTCAGATCATCCTGCAACCCCTGCCAAACTTCTACATCATCCCCCACTGCCCCCAGCTTGGTGTCATCAACAAACAGACTGATCTTGTTCTTGACACCATGCAAGATGTCTGCAATAAAAATCCCAAACAACATTGGCCCCAACATCGATCTCTGCAGCACCCCACTCATCACAGCTCTGAGAGATGAGAGTTCCCCCCACTACTGCTCTCTGCTGTCTGTCTTGCAGCCAGTTCACAAGCCCCAGAAAAAAATAAAAAGGCAGGGTCTGCTTGCCCACCATTGCTAATTACTTGATTGCCCACAGTCTTGGGGTATAGCAGTTTGCTTAGCCCACAACATAATAAAAAGGCGGGGTCGGTTTGCCCACCATCACTAATTACTTGGTTGCTTACAGTCTTGGGGTATATCCCCAGAAAATACTAAAAAGGTAGGGTGTGTTTTCCTACCATCACTAAATACTTGATTGCCTACAGTGTTGGGGTATGGTCCCAGAAAATAATAAAAAAGCAGGGTTTGTTTGCCCACCATCACTAATTACATGACTGCCCATAGCCTTGAGCTACAGTCCCAGAAAATGCTAAAAAGGTAGGGCTTGTTTGCACACCATCACTAAATACTGGATTGCCTACAGTCTTAGGGTATAGCCCCAGAAAATGGTAAAATTGCAGGGTTTGTTTGCTCACCAGCACTAATTATTTGACTGCCTACAGTCTTTGGGTATAGCCCCAGAAAGAAAAGGCTGGGTTTGTTTGTCCACTGTCACTAAATACTAGATTGCTTACAGTCTTGGGGTATAGCGCCAGAAAATAATAAAAAGGCAGGGTTTGTTTGCCCACTGTCACTAATTACCTGATTGCCTACAGTATTGAGGTATAGACTCAGAACATAACAAGCATTTGTCAATGCTGAATGGTGATTGCTTATAGGTGCTGTTTAGGTATTTGGAAGTGAAAGTACTGTGCCTAAGAACTGTCATGAACTCCACCCCCCCACAAGACATCCACTATGTCTTTCTGTTCAGTATTCACAGAAGAGGGGAAGGGGCAAGGGCCACAGCAGTTGCAAAGACGTGAAGAGGTGGACAATAGTCCATTCACAGGCAGAAGAATACTGCAGAAGGTGAGTAAATTAACGGTGGACAAAGCAAGGGAACCAGATGGCATACACCCAAGGGTATTAAAAGAACTGTAAAGGGAGATAGCAGTACCTCTGGCAACCATGTTCAGTGAGTCATTCAACACAGAGGTGGTACCAGAGAATTGGAGGAGGGCACATGTGGTCCCTCTATAGAAATCCAGCAGTAGGGATGAGGTGAGGAACTATAGGCCAGTCAGCCTCACTTCAGTAGTGGGGAAGATCATGGAGACATTGGTTAAAGAAAGGATAGTGGGGAATCTAGAAGGCATTGGAGGCCAGGACCATAGGCAACATGTAGGACAAATCTGGTTGATCTCTTTGACTGGGTGACAAAGGAAGTAAATCAGGGTGGGGCAGTGGACAATGCTTACCTTGATGTAAGCAAGGCCTTTGATACGTCCCACATAGGAGGCTGATAAACTAGCTGAGTAGGCTGGGCATGGGGGAAAAGGTGGTAAAGTAAGTTAGAAATTGGGTTAGAGACAGGAGGAAGAGAGTGGTGGTAAATGGGGTGCAGTCTGGCGAGAGGGGGTGACCAGTGGGGTGCTGCAGGGATTGATCGTGGGGCCAGTCCTGTTCAACGTCTTCATTAGTGACATTAGTGACATTGCAGCAGGGCTGAAGGGAAAGGTCTGCCTGTTTGCAGATTACACCAAGATCTGTAACACAGTGGATACCCCAGAGGGGGTGGAGAAAATGAGGAGGGACCTGGGGAAGGTTGAGAAATGGTCTGAGGACTGGCAGCTGAAGTTTAATTCAAAAAAGTGCAAAATTATGCACCTGGGACACAGACACCCTGGGGAAAGGTACAGGATGCATGGGAGAGTCGCTAACAGTCACAAAGAAGGAAGGGGACCTGGGGGTTCTTATTTCAGATGACCTGAAAATGTCAAAGTGATAAGGCAGCTGGGATGGCCAGTGACAAGTTGGGGTGCATAGGCAGGGATATCACCAGCAAAAGGACCCCCCAGTTCTACCGCATGACTTTTTCGAAAACAGGGCCTACTCCCCAAATACCTCAGCCCCTCAGTCTAACTATCCCCTCTTCTGCTTCAGGGAGGTAAGGCTGATTGAAGCTCACTGCTATATTACTGCAGCTATCTCTAAATCTAGATCTAGTAGCCACACCCTGGACCTTAAGCTTTTGTTGCTCACCCTCGATGAGGTAATTCATCCATTAACAAAAATCCTAAACCTCACTCTCAGCTGTGGAAAATTCCAGGACCTATGGAAAACAGCCACTGTGACACCCATCCATAAAAGTGGGGATAAGACGAATCACTCAAATTATCGCCCTATCTCCATACTGCCCCCACTCTCTAAGGCACTCGAGCGCTTCATGGGTGATCAACTTACCGACCACTTGGATAAATACAATATACCTTGTCCACAACAACACGGCTTCTGGAAAGGTCACAGCACCACCTCAGCCCTTCTTAAGTTCACTGGAGCTTTGCACAAATCCCTTGACAATGGCCTTCTCACAGGGGCCGTTTTTGTCGACCTCTCCAAGGCCTTCGATACAGTACACCATGGACTACTAATTCACCAACTACTGACTGCCGGACTATCACCTGACTCTTGTCTCTGGTTTAAAAGCTACTTAGAAAACCGGTCACAGAGAGTAAAAATTGTGGACGCTCTTTCTGATACCCTGCCTGTCTGATCGAGTGTCCCTCAGGGATCCATACTGGGCCCCCTCCTTTTTAGCCTTTTCCTAATCTCCCTCCCTTACCACTGCTCTGAGCAGATCATACTATACGCCGATGATGCTGTTGTATCCTCCACTCACAAAGATCCTGCAACTCTTCAACACAACCTTCAACTTGGTTTCAGTTCTGTAGAGACATGGTTTCTTAATCATAAACTGGTCCTCAATGACAAGAAAACCAAATCTATGCTCTTCTGCAGCTCTCATAACCCACACAAGCTACACCACTTGGCTATCTCCACCACCCAGGGGAACACTCTAAATCAGGTGGGGTCCTTCAAATACTTAGGGATACAGCTTGACCCTAATCTTTCCTATGGACCTCATGTAGATAATGTAGCTAGAGCTGCTAATACACGGCTTGGTCTCTTCTACAAACACAGACCATGCCTCACGCCAGAAGCTTTGAAGGTTGCAGTCCTGAGCTCTGTGATCTCTGTGAAAGACTGTGGTCTCATCATTTATGGCTCGGTCACAACCACAACTGTTAGAAGCCTCTCAACTGCCTTAAATAAGGCATGTCGGCTCATTACTGGTGCTCACCATCTCACCCACACATGTGACCTATACACTCAGACTGGTTGGCTCCAACTATCAAACCGCATAAAGTTTCTCACCTGCTGTATGGCGAAAAAAATCTACCTTGGTCTTGCACCTTCTGGGGTTTCAACTCTGTTACAACACCAAATTAACAAATGGTGCCTTAGGAGATCCACACTACAGCTACTGAAAGTCCCCCACTGTCACACTTCACAGGGACAGCACTCTTTTGCTTATCTAGCGCCACTCTGGTTCAATGGCCTCAGCCCCACTATCTCCTCTGCCCCAACAATTGGTATGTTTAAAACTAGGTTCTGGGGCTATCTCACTACCAACAGCTCCTGTGACTGCCCAACTTAACCTTGTTTCTCCACTTCCCTTCCTGCTCTAGTGGTCCCCCTCCTCCACTAGATTCTACCCTCACATCTTGGTATACACAGTGCTGCACTTTTCACCCTCTCCCCACCCTTCCTACATTCCTTCTCCCCCCCCCCTCTTTCCTCTCCCTATGACTCTGGCACTTCTTATCTGTTGTCTATTTTCTCTGACAAATGCCGCTGGCTGCCTTGTTACAATGCTACCCTTGAATTGTATTAATCTGTACTCTGTTTGCAATGTTCACATTGTTGTAATGTCTGTCTTGATGTTCCCCATAATTTGTATTTCTCTGACGTGGAAACTTTGTAAAAGAGTCAAGGCTCAAAGGTATTTGTAATCCTAGACCTGATAAATAAATAAATAATAAATGAGGAGGGAGGTAGTGATGCCAGTATATAAAACCATGGTCAGGCTTCACATGGAGTACTGTGTGCAGTTCTGTTGGGCGCACCTTTGTAAGGATATTAACAGTCTACAGATGGTCCAGAGAAGGGCGAATGAGATGGTACACAGCTTGCAACGTAAGACTTATGAGGAGAAATTAAGGGACCTCAATATGTACTCAGTGGAAGAGAGAAGGGGAAATAGGGGATATGATAGAAACATTTAAGTACCTCAAGGGTATAAATATAAGTACTAAGAAGCAGGAGACAGCTGCTATAGGCATATGTGCCAGCTTCTGTGTGATATTCTTTTGTTCTTATAGATCTGTAATCTCCAGTATTTCAGTAACCACATGACCACACTGCCTTCTTTAGGCAATTTTATGCTGGCTGATGCCTGGTGTCAGATGGCAGACAGAGGGCTCACCAGCTTGTGTTGCCATTTGAAGAACTTCATGGAGTGTTCTTTTACTGGTAAGCATTTTGGAAAGCTGATGAAGGTCTCGCAATTTTTATTATGATTTTATCTCCTTATGTCTGTCCCCTTTGGTCCCCCCATCCCCTCACCTGAACAGTCATCAGTAACCACAACTGCAGCCTTCTTCTTGCCAAGATGGTGGGTGAGAAACATAGAAACATAGAATTTGAAGGCAGGTAAGGACCACTTAGCCCACCTAGTCTGCCCATTTCCCTACCTGATGGATAAGCTGCAGATTCTAGTTAATCAACAGCTTACTTCCTCCTACCCCCCAAGTAGAATTGCTTTATGTCTGTCCGTGAGCAGCTGCCTTCACAGTCTGTGAAGTCTGACGTCTTTCAGTGCCGCTTATTGGTCATCTTCCAACACAGGCAAGGCGCTGCCAGCCCAAAACTAACTCAGGACAGTTTTCAAAGTGAGGAAGAAATGGAGTGAGGAAGAATCAAGTATTCATTCAGATGCAGTGTCGATTTTAAGATCAGCATACCGGTGTGGACACTGCAAATAGAACCCCAGTTCTTTAAGCAGCCTTATGAAGAGTAAAGGCTTCTCGAAGCACTGGGGTTCTGGTTATTGTACTGTAAGTGGGCTGTCTATTTATTTATTTATTTGTTATATTTGTTTAAATCTAGAATTACAAATACCTTTGAGCCGAGGCTCTTTTACAAAGGTTCCACATCAGAAGAGGTACATACATAAAAATAAGCAGAACTGCAGCAATTTACGTAAATCAAATACATAAGTCATCGATCACAAAGATGCAACAACTAGGAGGAATAGCGGGGGGTTGCCCAGAGAGGGCAGCTAGGGGAAAGGATGGTGAGTGAGAGAAATGATGGGGACACACACACACACACAAGAAGAGACTAGTGCAGCACAATGGCATTGTCAAGAGGACCGCAGGGAGAGGTACTAGTGGATTGGACCAGTTAGGGGTAGCAGTCACAGGAGCTGGAGGCTGCTAGAAGGAGGCATAGTCTGGTTTTGAACCTACCCAGGGTGGTGGTGGGGGGGGGATGTCAGAACTAATGGCATTCATCTAGCTGGGAGCACGGTGAGCAAAAGAACGTTGGCCCTGTGCAGTGTGACAACGGGGAACCTGAAGTAGCTGGTGTTCGGTCCCTCTGGTGTTGCATGGATTTAAACTGGGGCGCAGGAGAACTTGGACACCAGGGGAAGCAAGGCCTAAGAGTTATTTTTTTTCTCATCAGGCAGGTCTGGTGCTTTATGCAGTTGGCAAGTTGTAGCCACCCCATTTGGGCATATAGGTCACAAATATGCGTGACTCGATAGGCTCCAGTGATGAGCCAACAAGCCTTGTTTAAGGAGGTCACAATACCAGAGCAGTAGCAGGTGCAGAGCCATAAATAATGAGGCCATAGTCAATGATGAAGATAACCAATCTAATCTGGTAATTTACTGTACCTTACATCTGGATGTATGGTAGGCCCAACTTTGAATAAACACTGCACCTGAATGAACACATGATGCAATAGAAACCTAGAATTTGTCAGCAGAAAAGGACCACTCGGCCCACCCAGTCTGCCCAAGTGTTCTCTACCTACTTGTAACTCCTGCCTGTATATGTTATTGCATGTCTTATTCTGCCTGTGTCCATCAGGACCTCCTTGTGAATGAGCTTGCTTAATGGATTTTTCCTGCAATGAACTTGAATCTACTCCAGTTCCATAGCTCTATTGATCTCTGTTGACCCCCTCTTTCCCTTTTTCTAATATACCCCTATGTTTATCCCAAGCATGCTTCATGCCCCCTACTATTTTCACTTCCACCACTTCTACTGGCAGTCTATTCAAGGGGTCTACCACCCTTTCAGTAAAGAAATATTTCTTCACATCTATCCTGAATGCCCCCCTCCGCCCCCCGTGCTTCACTGTATGTCTCTTGGTTCGGGTTCTCATCCTCATTTGAAGGAAACTCCCCAACTGTACCATCTTTACCCCTGTGAGGTACTTTGTAGGTCCTGATCATGTCACCTCTCACAATTCTCTCTTCAGGGTGCACATGTTGAGATTTTTCAGCCTGTCCTTGTAGGGATTCCTGTGAAAATTCTGAACCATTTTAGTTGTCCTCATCTGGGAAACCTCCACCTTATGTCCTTTCTGAAGTGTGGACTCTAAAACAGGACACAGTACTCAAGCTGGGGTATACCAGGGAGTGATACAATGGTAGCACAGCATCCCTCCTCTTCCTACTGGAGATACCACTCCTTATGCACCCCAGAATCCAATTTGCCCTGCCCATAGCCTTGTCACACTGTACTGCCATCTTGAGGTCCTCTGATATAATAACCTCAAGGACCTTTTTCATGTCTAGTGAGTATCAGAACCTTCCCAGTCCTATACCCAGCATCGGGGTTCCTATGAGTTAGGTACATGATTTTACACTTGTTGGCATTGAACCTCAAGTAAGTAAGAAAATGGAACTGATCTGAATGAATTGCAGGCTTTTAAGCAGCTTTTCGGGGAGTATATATGTGTGTGTGGGGGCTGTGCTACTATAACTACTTGCTTTTGATTTGGTATAATGTGTGAACAGACTAACCCTGCTTCCCACTCCGTGTGCTATATCGGAGATAAAGAGTGCAAATAGCATTGGGCCAAGCACTGAGCTCTGTGGCACCCTGCTTGTCACTGCTGTGGGTGCCAAGAGTTACTCCACCACCACCACCCTCTGCACCTTCCCCTATAACCAGTTCTCTATCCATGTAGTCTGACCACCTTCCACCCATACCCCTCATTCTCCTCACTCTTATCCTTCTTGACCTGTGTCCGTGCTCCCAGTAGTCCGCACCCTTTCTCCTCCTTATTCTTACCGGGTGGTGGTGCCTTCTGTATTACACTCAGACCACTCTGCCCTCCCCATACCAGGGTTACTACTCCTCTGTCTTTACCTATATCTAGAGCGGTGAGCTCATCAGACTCCCCTGTCTGAACCTTTCTACCAACTTCAGTCTTTTGGCCACCCCACCCCCTGCCATTTCTTTAAATCCATCTTAGTAGAGATACACCCTTCTAATACTGCCTTTTTTTTTTTTTTACATATTTTCTTACTGGGCTACGGTCAGCTTGGTCATCCTGACTGACCCCTCCTTGCTCTGCCATCGACATCAGGCCAATCTGCTCACCTCCATGGATTACCCCCATGGTGGCGTGATGAGGAGCTTCCCAGATTGACCCACCGGAGCAAGATCCGGTTGAGGAGGAGCCATTCAGCGCAGGCGGGGGGGTTCGGAAGCTCATGCTGCATGACCGTAGCACATTTTCCACTTTTCTCCCTTTTGCAGAGTGCGGCCATGCAATGGCACTTAGGTACAGCATGCCAACGTCCACCACAGTCCGCCACCCTTTACTACACTGCTGTAGTAGCTCCCGTGGTTGTCACCAGGGGCCGCTACAGCGCGATGGGTCCCTGGATCCCACCCCAGGATAGAAGAGCAGTCCTCCGGATGCTGAATCCTATCCCTCCCTTGCCAACCCCTGGCAGACCAGGCTTGCGTCTGAACCTGGGTCGCCAGCGTGGTGTGAGGTGTGGCGTCCAGCACCTCAACCCTCAGTGCCAGTGGCCTGGCAGCAATGCTGCCTTTAATACACCCCTCCTCTTCCTGTTCCAGTGTACCCTGTCCCTGGTGTACAAGTCACTATTCCCCCCGACCCTACCCCAGTTAGTCACTAACCCATAATGCTTCGTGTGGCACCAATCCCTCAGCCACTCAAACTCCTCAAGCCTACCCTTCCTCTCCATGCTTGCACGTGGTACCTGCAGTACCTCCAAGAATGCCACCGACTTCCCCACCCCGTCACAATGCCTGCCCAAGTACTCAAACCCCCCCCACTACTTCCACAGTGTCCCCTGCCAAGTCATTTGTACTCGCATGCAACAGTAAATGAGGTTTCTTCCTCCCCCTCGGTGCACGCTTGAGCAGTGCCTGTCTTGCCCCTCCTGCAGTAAACCTGGGGACGGCTTCAACCCAAATATGGCTGTGCCTTTCCCCCTTTCTGTCCCATCTCACCCATTTCAGTATAGAATCCCCCAGGATGAGTACTCCCCACCCCTCACCCCTTTCCTTCTAATGCCCCTTCCACCACCCCAGTATTCATTCTTCCCTGTCCCTTACCCCTGCCAACTGCACCCTCTGTGACTTCTGTATCTGTACCCCCTACTTCCGCCTCACCCCTTTTCTCTGCCTTATTCCTCCCATCCCCCTTGAACCCCTTCCCAACCTGACTACTTCCTACTGGGCTTCCCATGTCAACCTGCCCTGCTGATTTCCAACCCCTCTCCTATCCCCACTGTTGTCGATTTAGAGCCCGCATTCCCTTCTGCCCCGATAGTGATGCCTCCCCGTCCTTCCCCCTTCCAGTAGCCTTCTCTCCCTCAGTCACCAGCACTACTTCTTTACTAGCCCCCTTCTACCCTTTTCTTCTCGCTATCTCTTCCCCTACCTGTTGCCATCCCTCTCATGTCCGGCTTGTCCTCCCCCAGTATGTTCCTGCTCCCCCTCTGTGTCCCATAGCAGAGGTTCAAATCTATTTGTAGTCAATACCAGTCTTACATCTCTTCCCCTATCGGATCCCCCCACGTGTTCCCTCCGTACCACCCTGGTCCTCCCTACCCGCAGACATCTGCTGTCTCCCTGGTTCTCCCCTGGTACTCATCATTGTCTCTTCCTCCCCACCCCGCCTCAGGCACCCCTCCTTCTTCTCCCTTTTCTGCTAGTGCCTCTGGTACTGGGGTCCAGTTTCAGTCCTAGTTATTCTTCCTTCATCCCCTTTGCCATCCTGTATCCCCCGGATGCCTACATACTCATCTGCCCTGCCACTTACACTCCCTCCCTAATCTCCACAGTTCCTCCCTCAAACTAGCCAGTCATCTACAGACCATATACTGCCCCCACATCCTCCAATCCCAGTCCAGGATCATGGCACACCCACACCCTGTACACCCCTCCACCCTTCCAAAGATACCCGCCCTATTGACATGTGGCACCTGCCCCATTTTGGCCCCCATCTTATGTTACGGGCTCTTACTCCCAGGTTCTGTACCCTACTACAACTGTTAGGCCCCATTTAGTCAAATTCCTGTCCTCCCCACACTAGTCCCCCTACTGACCCCTTGCTGACCAGGGTAATTCAGTCTCAAATCTCATCTGTTAGATACTGTATTAGTGTAGTAATTCTAAAGCCTCCTTGTCTGTTTTTCACCCCTCAGCTACCATACTTTTTGTTCTCGGCTCTCATACAGTTTCACTTAGCACAGTTAGAAATCCTGTTGCACTCCAAGTACTACTCAGCTCAGTTAGAGAAATAAACAGAACAACTAAATCTGTATTATTACAGCAATCCTCAAAGTATCCGGTCATTGCTTTGTCTCCACTCCAGAGAACCTGCTGTAATATAGGACCACAGAGGACCCTGGGCGGGAGTGTGGGCAACTCTACAGTAAAGTCCCGGCAGAGCTCCATTGAGCTCGCTCACTCCCCCTCTCTCACTTGATCATTCTATTTCTCCTGACGCTGCAGGCTGCCCTTTTGTACTGGGCTCCTGCCTGCATTGGCACCTTTTTCTGCCCACAAAGAAATCTGCAGCAGTCCTGACACAGCTCCATTGAGCTCGCTCACTCCCCCTCTCTCACTTACTGATTCTGTTTCTCCCGGTGCTGCAGGCTGCCCTTTTCTACTGGGCTTCTGCCTGCATTGGTGCCTTTTTCTGCCCACAAAAAAGTTCACAGCTGTCCCGACAGAGCTCCGTTGAGGTCGCTCCCTCCTCCCCCTCACTCGCTCATTCTGTTTCTCCTGGCACTGCAGGTTGCCCTTTTGTACTGGGCTTCTGACTCCTTTGGCGGCTTTTTCTGCCCACAAAGAAATCCGTAGCAGTCCCAACAGAGCTCTGTTGAGCTCGCTCACTCCTCCTCTCTCACTCGCTTGTTCCATTTCTCCTGGCGATGCAGGCTGCCCTTTTGTACTGGTCTCCTGCCTGCAATGGCACCTTTTTCTGCCCACAAAGAAATCTGCAGCAGTCCCGAGAGAGCTCCATTGAGCTTGCTCACTCCTCCTCCCTCACTTGTTCATTCTGTTTCTCCCAGCGCTGCAGGCTGCCCTTTTGTACTGGGATCCTGCCTGCGCCGGGGCCTTTTTCTGCCCAAAGAGAAATCCTCAGCAGTTCTGACAGAGCTCAGTTGAGCTTGGTCACTCCCTCTCTCTCTCTCACTCAATCCTAATCTGTTCCAAACACTGATTTCCCTAAGCAGCTGCGCTATTCTGTGCCTGAACAGCGAAAACACATTTCAGCCAGGATGTGAAAAATGACTGCTGTACTGTTCATAAGGAGGTGGGGAAAAATGCTAATGTTGAAAATCTGTAGTGAAAATATTGCAAATATGCGCAGCTACGAGCGTGTGTATCAATTGCACAATGCACGCTCATAAAACAGTCATTTTTTTTTTATTTTTTCTACCAAATCTACTACTCAGCTCAGTTAGAGAAATAAACAGAACAACTTAATCTGTATTATTACAGCAATCCTAAAAGTATCCAACAATTGCTTTGTCTCCACTCCAGAGACCCTGCTGTAATATAGGACCACAGAGGACACTGGGTGGAAGGGTGGGCAGCTCGAAAGTCCTGGCATAGCTCCATTAAGTTCACTCACTCCCCCGTCTCACTTGCTTGTTCTATTTCTCCCAATGCTGCAGGCTGCCCTTTGGTACTGGGCTCCTGCCTGCGTTGGCGCCTTTTTCTGCCCACAAAGAAATCCACAGCACTCCTGACACAGCTCCGTTGAGGTCCCTCACTCCCCCTCTCTCACTCACTCATTCTGTTTCTCCCGATGCTGCAGGCTGCCCTTTTGTACTGGGCTCCTGCCTCCATTGACACCTTTTTCTGCCCACAAAGAAACTGCAGCAGTCCCAACAGAGCTCTGCTGAGCTCGCTCACTCCCCCTCTCTCACTCGCTCATTCTGTTTATCCCAGCGCTGCAGGCTGCCCTTTTGTACTGGGTTCTTGCCTGCATTGGTACCTTTTTCTGCCCACAAAGACAGCTGCAGCAGTCCTGATAGAGCTCCATTGAGGTCACTTACTCCCTCCTCTCTCATTCCCTCGTTCTGTTTCTCCCACCGCTGCAGGCTGCCCTTTTGTACTAGGCTCCTGCCTGCATTGATATCTTTTTCTGCCCACAAAGAAATCGGCAGCAGTCCGGACAAAGCTCCACTGAGCTCGCTCACTCCCCCTCCCTCACTTGCTCTCTCGTTCTGTTCCCCCCGGCATTGCAGGCTGCCCTTTTGTACTGAACTCCTGCCTGCATTAGGGTCTTTTTCTGCCCACAGAGAAATCCACAGCAGTCCTGACAGATCTCAGTTGAGCTTGATCACTCCCCCTCTCTCTCTCGCTTTATCCTAATCTGTCCAAAATGTTGACTTCCCACAGCGAACACGCTATTCTGCGTTGGAAGTGCGAAAACACATTTTGGTCAGGATGTGAAAAATGACAGCTGTACAGCTCATAAGGAGGTGTGAAAAAATGCCAGTGTTGAAAATCTGGCGTGACAATATTACAAATCTGTGAAATTACAAGGGTGCATGGGAACTACGCAACTAACACTTGTAACACAGTCATTTGATGGACTATCACCACTAAATTTTCAACACAGGCATGTTAGGACCTCTGCTCATGAACAGTGTCACTGACATTTTCTTAATCCGTCCGAAACACTGATTTCCCACAGCGACCACGCTATTCTGCGTCGGAAGACGAAAACACATTTCGGCTAGAATGGGAAAAATGACAGCTGTACTGTTCATAAGGAGGTATGAAAAAATGCCAGTGTTGAAAATCTAGCATGAAAATATTGCAAGTTCGTAAAGTTACGAGTGTGCATAGTGACTGCGCAATACACACTCGTAAAAGTCATTTTTTGGATTTTGTCCACCTAATTTGCAACATAGGCTTTTTGAGAGCCCACCTCATGAACACTGGCACTGTCATTTTGTTAATCAGTCCCAAAATATGATTCCACCCAGTGACCTCAAAATCACCTTTCTGACCGAATAATGCCATGACAGTTGCTGAATTCATGAGGAGGGGTCCCAAAAACCTCATGTTGAAAATTTGGTGCCAAAATTCCAAAAAATGCCTGAGATATGCACCAAAGTTTAAAAAACCCTATTTATGCCATTATACAGCTCACCAGCATTTCCTCAGTTTGCGTTAGGCTGGGAAGAGAAGAGAGCGTGTTCCCCGGTCCACGAAGATATCACACCGGCTCCGGAGGCACGTGGGTGAGGGTGTGTGTTGGGAGGTGGGGTACGAGTGAGTGGGGGCGAGGTTGTGGAAGGGGGCGCAGACAGCGAGGCACCATTTTCTTCTTTTCAGAGTGTAAAAAAAAATAGACATCGAAGGATGGTTTTTCTTTTACAGGTACTTCTGGCACACTGGTGTGGGTCCCAGCATGCCACCTGCATGTTTTGGTGTGGGGGTACACTGGAGCCAATGGGGACTGGGCACCCCTGTTGGCACATACTTGGGGGGCTCATGAGCTGAGGGGGATTGGGCACCCCCCCTCGGCACACAAGACATGGGTGGAACATGCCAACGGGGATTGGACACCCCCACTGGCAAAGAAAGAAGGAGGGACATGATGCCGAGGGGGATTGAGCACCCCCTCGGCACACAGTAACAGAAACTGACAGGGACTGGGCTCCCTGTCAGCAAACTGGATGGGGGGAATGCAAGGGACCGCCCTGCAATGACGGGTCGCTCCCTCATTGCAGAGTATGATGCTGCAATGATGAGGCAGCCCCTGATTGCAGCAGCTGAAACTTTTCAAGGTTGTGGCACATTGGCTGACCTAGTCACAGCAGCAGCATGCCACAGCATTGGGGAATAGGGGCCAAGCCTTAAAAGGCAGTGGGAGCATTGGCCACAACAGTGCTACACCTCCACAACCTGCTTTTGGAGCAAGCTGCCGCAATATGTTTCTTGTGCATGCATGCAATTAACATAATAAAATGGCAGGGTTTGTTTGCCCATCACCACTAATTACTTGATTGCCTACAGCTTTGGGGTATAGCCTCAGAAAATAATAAAAAGGCAGAGTTTTCCATTAGTAATTTTCTTTCTGCTTCCAGCCTTGGGCTATTTCATCTGGCCCCATAAAATCATAAAGGCAGGGTTTGCCATAACTGCTTTACTGCCTTCGGATACATCTCCAACAAATAATATAAAGTCAGACTTTGTCGTTGCTAAGTTCTTTATTGTGTACATGTCTCAGAATCGTTTTCCCTTTAAAAAAATATTAGGGCAGGGTTGATCATCATCACTAATTGCTTCACTGACTACATTCTGGGTGCATCATTTCATCAGGCCCCAGGAAAAAGCAGGGTTTGCTGTCATCCCTAATTGCTCTATTGATTACAGTCTCTGGTGATCTAGCCTATCTACTTAAAGAGCCAGCGACACCTCAAAAAGAACTTTGAAGAACATAATATTTGGGCACAAAACAGCTTATATTTCTCATTAGCTCTGCATTTCTTACCCCTTTTATTTATTACTGAGGTCATATGCATGAAAACAGAAGGGTTGTTCTCTGAGAGTTCATCAGCTTCGATTGCTTTTTACCAACCTGATGCCATAATACTGTGCTTGTGACATCACAGTTATTCCCATAGCAACCGGCTGTGATGTCACAACACAGCTGTATTATGTTAAGTTGGCGTACGTTATAAACGCAGATGAGCTCTAAGGGATAGAGATCCCATTTTTCTGGGAATTTGTTCAGTAGCAAATAATGACGAGGGGAACTCTAGAAGATATGTGAAATACAAGCTGAATTGTGTCCAAGTATTATGTTTTCCAATGTTTTTTCAAAGTTGTCAGCTGCTCTTTAATTACCATAAAATAATAAATCAATAGTTCTATTATTAAGGTGTGCAGCAGAATTAAACTAGAAGCAAAGAACAACAAAATAGACACTGGGTCATGACATAAGGTCTTTTTGTAAAGTGGGAACAGCTAGCAAAAGGCCAAGATTCAGTACTTCATCAGCATCATCATTATCTACTGTGAATGAGACCACGTGTAGAGGCATAACGATAACTGATACAGATACAGCTTGTAATGATCAAACAAGTGACACAGTATGTCGGAGTGAAGGCCTCAGTGCTAGCGACATTACAACTGAATTCATGACTAAACAGCCTTCTACTTCTTCATCTATTGAATCAGACTTGTCCCCATCCCTTACAGTATCTTTAGTTGGTGATAAACCCCTGACAGATCTTGGCAATAAAGAGAAATGCCCTGCTTAGCCTATGACTCATTTTGGTACTAAAATGTATGGCGGTGAAGGACAACACTTTAGCAATCAATGGTACAAAGATTTCTGTAGGCTGGAGAACAGCTGTGACAAACAGAGCACGTTCTGCTTTGCATGTAGGTGTTTCATGCATGGGCAAGGATGCACTGATGAAGCATTTACAGTTCATGGATTTCAAAACTGGAAAAAGGCATTGGAGAAATTCAGAATGCACACATCAACTCACATTCATAGAAATGCAATGGTTGCCTGGTCCGCATATAAGTGCACAAATTAAATGGGTAACATCATTATACAGGTAGACAAGTGCGAGGTTAAGTAAATTCAGCAAAGAAAATACCTGAAGGGACTTGTTGAAGTCACTGTACATTTGGGTCGACTAGGGTTACCTTTCCATGGTCACAATGAAGATAAGCAGAGTGTTAATAAAGGAAATTTCAGGGAGCTTTTAGATTCAATTAAAACGTCTGGCAGAGTGCTCAAGTAAATAATTCCACATCAAATGCAACATATATGTCAGTCTGCTGCATCCTGTGTTACAGATACAATTGTGCCAGAAGCAAAAAAATGCTAAATCTGTATCAGTTTGATCTGATGACAGTAGAGGCTTATATATATATATATATATATATATATATATATATACACACACACACACATATACATATTAGAGGTAAAAAAAACTCCATTTAATGCATCAGTTTGGGTTGTTCCACAGCAACAAAAGCGAGGAAATTCTGTGTTAGGGTTGAAAACCCCCCTTGACCCCCACAGACCACCCCCCCAACAGGCATCGTGGTGCGCCTTGGAGTCATCAGACCTAACTCACACTCCATCACATGTGTAAAGAATCTGAGGTGTAGGAAAATGGGGTGAGAGTTAGGACCGATGACCCATGATGCACCACTATGCGGTGAGGGGTGGCTAAGGGGTGAGGGTTTTTCAACCCTAACACTGAATTTCCTCACTTTTATTGCTGCGGAACAACCCTAACTGATGCATTAAATGGAGTTTTTTGCCTCTAATTTCCCTTCTTTTTTAGAATGATGATGAGAAATAGTGAATGTAATGCGGCTGCGGGAGTGCAGGGCCCTTTGGGCCCCGCGCTCCCACCACATGATGTCTTGTGACATAGCAACAGGAACAGCAATGCAAACCGAAGCACCAACAGTGGCGCACATGGTAATGCAAACGTAAATGGTAAAGAAAACGTTAATAGAAATGCAAGCGCAAAGTGATGCCGAAGTGAACAGTGACGCAAACGGATCTTGAAGCACATATGAAAACGCAACTGGTAATGTGAACAGTGATGGCAGCGGTATTTAAAATGGAAATGTTAAGTGTCACAGCAAAAAGAACAAGAAGGGGAACAGAAATGGAAACACAAACGCAAGTGCACACGTAAACGCAAACCGTAACTCGCACAGACACAGTGCCGGAATTGTAAATGCAAATGGTAAAGATAACAGGAAGAACAAAGCCAAAGGAAACAGAAATGGAAACAGGAACAGAAGCGCATACGGAAATGCAAACCAAAACACACACGGGCACAGTATCGCAATTGTAAACGCAAATGGTAATGGTAACAGCAACAATAACACCAAAGCAAACAGAAACGCAAAAGAAAACGCAAGCGCATATGGAAATGCAAACCGTAATGTGCACAGGCACAGTAAAGGAATTGCAAATGCAAATGGTAACAGTAACAGCAAGGAAGATGCAAAAAAAAAGAGAAACGGAAATGCAAATGAAAGGGCTGCCGTAAACAGAAATGGCAATGTGCACGGTGATGCAAACAAAAATGCAAAGAGAAACAGTAGTGTAAATGCAAATGGTGACAGTAACAAAAACGCAAACGCAAATGACAACGCAAAGGTACCCACACGGTGGCATACATGAGAACGTAAACGCAAATGGGGACAGAAACGCAAGTTTGAAACAGTAACTGCAACAGTAACGGAAGCGCATACCCTGTTTTTGCTGAACAGGTGCATAGAGAAACACAGTGGCCCAGATATTCAGACTGCGCCAGGCTGTGGCGCAAGCCTGGGTGCAGCGCAAATGGGCTGTGCAGGGGCGTTGACAGGGTGATATTCAACTGAGCTGTGCCATGGCACAGCATCACTGAATATCGCACTGTGCCAGCCCAAGTGGCCAGAATGGAGCAGGGGAATGCGCTAGCGCAAGTTCCATTGCGCTAGGTGCAACAACCACGATATTCAAAAGTGCACATGCAAATGGGGCCATAATGCATGCAAGGCACAAATGGGGCCATTTGCATGTCATTATGGCCCCATTTGCATGCAGGTGTGCCGATCCCCGGGGATTTGCGCCTGGTGCCCTGCCAGGCTGCAGCCGTCAGGGACCGACGCCCCCTGCACAGCGTGGAAAAGTGCCCCACTGCCAGATCGCGGGCATATGTTGTCAGACATACACATTTACAATCCCTGGTGGTCCAGTGGACTACTCACAGCCCGATCACGGACTTAAGTGTAAACATAATCGTCCCATATCCCTGGTGGTCCAGTGGACCGCTTGCAGCCCAATCGCGGTCATATGTTATGATTTAAATGTCCAATATCCCTCTTGGTCCAGTGGACCACTCACAGCCCAATCACGGGCATATGTTATAATTTAAATGTCCAATATCCCTGGTGGCCCAGTGGACGGCTCGCAGCCCGATCGCAGGCATCAGTAAAGCATTAATGCCACAGCAACTGAACCCTGGTGGTCTAGCGGTACCCCCCTCCCCACTCACCCACTGAGTCTCACCACCCCACTTCCCCCAGTCATTGGCAGGCAGCAGCTCCCCACCCACTTGCCGCCCCACCGACTGACACTGTACGGTAGAGCTGTATGCCCGTTGATCCACAGCGTAAGCCAATGGCGTGCAGCCTAGTATCCTACACAGTCCAGATATGTGAAGGATCACATATCTGGACTGCGTGTCTGTACAGTGCTGCACGCCCATTGGCTCATGCTGTGGACCAATGGGCACAACCTACCATACAGTGTCGAGTCGGTGGGCGTGGGCGCAATCGGGTGGGGCTGCCGCCAGCTGCTGACTGGGGGGAGCGGGGTGGTGGGGCTCAGTGAGCGGGTGGGGAGGGGGGTACCACTAGACCACCAGGGTCCGGTTGCTGTGACATTAATGTTTTACTGACGCCCATGATCAGACTGCGAGCGGTTCACTGGACCACCAGGGATATTGGACTTTAACATTATAACTTATGCCCATGATCGGGCTGCAAGCAGTCCACTGGACCACCAGGGATATGGGACGTTTATATCCTTTTACATATGCCCGCTGATCGCGCATGGGGCGCTACGAGGCTGCGGCGAATGGTGGCCACCCTACAGGTGGCAGCTGCCATGTTGCACCCTGCAATGGCAGCTCACCTCTGGGTGGCCAGCCGTTGTTCCTTTTTTGGTTCACCTGTGTGCAGCGCAAGTAGGGGTTGTGCATGCATGGGCTCAGCACATCTCAGGCTGAATATCGGATATGTGAAGTATGCATGGGTACGACCCCACCTGTGCCATACATTACTGATGCGCTCCGGCACATTGGGATTTGTGCCAGGCAAAATCCCCATTTGAATATCATGGTCGCAAGATTAGGTTACGATGATGCAACAGTGTTGCGCCATGCACAACCCTTCTGAATATCCGGGCCAGTGTGTACAAAGAATGTATGCATTGTAATGGGCATTGAAGCTGAAAACGAGCATTGGAAGTACTTAATTGCTAATATCTTAGCAACCGCACGACGTAGAAAAAAAATTTTAATTTCACAAAAATCATGATTTTCCTGGCTAGGATTTTGTTCTTGCAGAGCCTCATAGGGCTATGCAACTCCCAACAAAAAATCTGTATCTCGCATCGTTTTCGAGATACAAGCCCCGAAAGGTGCGGCCTATGCCACCATGTTAGTCTATGGGAACAAATGTCAACTTCAGAGTATCATAACTTTGCAGCCATGCAATATTTTTTCACCAAACCACCAAAAGGCACATCTGTGAGATGCTGGCTGCGTTCCCTCTAAATTTCAGTCCAAAAGACCTAACCGTTCTTTTGCAGCAAGGTGGTAAAGAATGCCTGTCATTTTGGCCATAGTGTTGCAAAGTACTTTCGTGATTTGCGAAAGCTTTTGCACAGATTTGCGAAAGTGTCATAAGCACGACAGTACTTTGCAAAAGTACTTTTTCCAGAACTTTGAAAAACATATTTCTGGGGTGTTTAACCCCAAAATAAAGACATGGCTAGCATCCTCAGGCTCCGACTAGGTGAACATAAAAAATAATTGTGTCCCTAGATGGTCCCAATTTTAAATGCCAAGCATTTTTCTGATCACCAACTGAAAACAAAATGGTGGATTTAAGAAAGTACTAGGGCCATTTGCGAAAGTAAAAAGTGCATTTGTGAAAGTGTCAAACTTTTTAACTTTTCCCATTGACTTATAATGGGAACTTGTTTCTTGAATAACTTTTGAACCATTCAATATTTTTTCACGAAATCTTCAAAAGGCACATTGGGCTCCCTGGCCACACGCTTCCTGAAGTTTTTGGACAACTCGCACAAACCATGCGACCTGTAGGTACGAGCAAAGAATTCACCATACAGCGTAAACGCATGCGCAGATCACACTTAATAACTCCACAGCCATATATCCGACCAGTATGGCAGATCCCAAGGTGTATGGTTCTTGATTGTGCGTTCCAAATTTCAGGCAAATTCGTTGAACGGTCACAAAGTTATTAAGGTGTAAAGTTTGACCTTTTAACCTTAAAAGGGCTCCTCAACCCTAACTATGGTAGCACTACCGTGCTACCATAATATATATCTATATATATTTTTGGTTCTGGCTCCCCCTTGAGCTCGGACCCTCTGTCTGCCACCCCCACACCCAGGCTTGCCCCCCTGGGTGGGGCCACCGGGGGGGGCTCCCCCTTCCAATGAACACATGTTGGCAAAGCCCCAGCTTACCCCTGGGTCAGGGCCACTGGAGTGGGACCCCCCCCCCAGTGGACATCAGAGGCAGAGAGTGGCGGAGCGGGTGAGTCGTCATGCTAGGGGGCTTTTTTTCAAATGCTGGATCCCTTGGGGGCAGGGATGTGCAATGACATCCAGCATCCACCCTGCCCCCAAACATACTGGCGTCAGTCATGGCAGTAACCCCAGCCCCTGCTAGGGGTCCATTATGCACCGGACACTCTTCCCGTCCCTCCCCCTAGGGAAGGACAGCAGTCCCTAGGATGCTCGATCCTTTTCCCCTGGCTGGCACTCTGACTCCCGGGTCCATTCCCGAATCCAGGTCATTGGCTTCACAAGCGGAAATCCAACCACTGCACCAACGGGCCAGCAGCACAGTAGAGACATTTCATGTCAGGAACAAATCATCATTTGTATAAGATATGCTAATAACCATAAATCTGTTGAATGTTTTCTGTTCTTTATTAAGGTCTCAGAACTGGATGCAAGACCTTTGTGTTGTATGATTAAGGAGACCTTTGAAAAAGTTTGATATTTTTGAGCCAGATGTTACTTTTATTGCCCAAGCATGTGATGGTGCAAGTGTCATGAGTGGTCATATCAATGGCATTGAGGAGCTTTTCAAAAAAGCCCATCCTTATGCTGTGTATGTCCACTGTTACGCATGTAAGTTAAATCTCATGCTTGCTGATTCCTGTCAGCACATTCCAGAAGTAAAATACTTTTTTGAATTTGTGCAATGCATGCATACATTCTTTTTGGCATCTGTAATACACAGTGGCAGACAAACAGATATAACAAGACATGAAGCTCGGCAGAACATACAAAGTCACAGCTTTAAGCAAAGCTAGGTGGAGGTGTCAGAAAAGAACGTGAGAGCAGGAAGAGGTATTTATGAGTCTATAATCTCTTATCTCTCTCACTGTGACAATGGGAATCCACCCAAAGGTCAGGCCTCTACAACTTCATGATGTCATTCAACACAGTATTTTGTCTTTTCCTCTTTGATCACATTCTAAGATTTGCAGAAGGACTCCACAATCTACTACAGAGTGAAGATCTGGATCTAGCCAGTGCTGGCATTGCAGTAGAAGCATTTATTGATACTCTGGTTTCAGTCAGAAATGAACAGAAATGTAGAGTTATTTCATGAAGCAACAACATTCGCAGTACCATGTAACATGGCTCCTGACAGTGTAACCTAAGAAAGGACCCACTCACGATGTACCCGTCACTTAGCAGCCCATTTTGATGCATATGTAGTCAACATAAGACTTAGGGAACAGCAACCAGCTACCTCGGCAACAGATTACCAAACTAAAATGTACTACCCAGTTTTAGACAACATAATTGCAGAATTGAGATGATGATTTTTAAAAGAGGGGGTAGACCTACTGAAAGCAGTTCAGGCTTCGAAACCAAAAAGTCCTTTGTTTTTAGACAAGACAACACTAAATGTCATGCGCAATCACTATGGAGTACAACTTCCTGAAGAAGAACTGATTGTAGCACAAAGGTTTATTGAATGTCTGCTTTCTGAAAACTGTCCACGGAACATCTCTTCATTGCTCGAATCACTGCCGTTGGCTATGTTTCGTGGCATCCACCAACTGGGTACCATTGCACTTGCTATGCCAGTCACTGCATGTTCATATGAACAATTCTTCAGTGCCCTAAAATGAATAAAAACATACCTGGGAAATACAGTGGGCACGATTTTCAATGGCTGGAAAGGGATGCAAGGGACTTGCATCCAAAGAGTTTGACACAAGAAGTGACTTGCATCACAACTTGCACCAAATGCGATTTTCTAAGGCAGCCTGCATCCGCTTCAGTTGCCGCTGTGCCAAAGACCCCTTGCGCCATAGGTTGCACCAACCAACAGGTGCGCCAGGTTGCAAGGGGACTTGCACCATGGCAGGGCTGCAATATCCCCTTTTTGAGGATTCTCAAAGCCCCACCATGGACGCAGCAAGGGGCATTACTTGGACCAGCCAGGAGGTGGTCTAAGTGGTTGTGCCCATTGGATGGAGTAGTGCAGGGGACAGTAGGGGCACACAAAGACTATATGGGAGAAGGCAGTGGGGGTGTAGGGGCACAGTTGGGCAGGAGATTCAGCTATGTGGCAGGGAGCAGTGTGCCGATGTACTGTGCCATCATAAAATGTAATGTACACTGGTGCCCATACTGTATGGTAACTGTCTCAATAGTGTAGCACCTCCTGTACCACTTTGTACGTAGTCCTCAGTCCCATAATGCCCCCCCACTAATCCCCAGCCAATCTCCTCTGTGTCCATAATAAAAAGTGCCCCTGTGATCTAGCACCCTGGTCCCCAATCACACCGGAAAGCATTGCAAAGATAAATCCTGTTGGTCTAGTAAGCCCTCCACCCTGCCCATCCTTTTAGTCATTGCTAAACCACCCTACTCCCCCCATTCCCTGTTGTGATCCTGTGACTAGCATTGACCTCCACACACCACCACAGCCAGTTAAAGAATACTTTGTCACTATACGCATACTGTATACTGTATACGGTACATGCATAATGCATTCTGCGTCTGGCCATGGTGGTGTGTGAAAGTCAATGCCAGTCCCAGCATCAGAGCAGGGAATGGGGCGAGGAGTGGGGTAGTCTGGCAATGACTGATGGGGTAGGGAGGGTGGGAGGTCCACTAGACCACCAGAGTTTATTCTCGCAATGTTTTCCAGTATGATCAGGGACCAGGGGGCACTAGAGTACAGTAGTATTGAAGAGATCAGCCTGGATTATGGAGGGGGCACTATGAGACCTGGGACTATGTGCAAAATGTTATGGGGGGGCGCTACACTATCGGGACAATAAACCCTACAGTATGGGCACCTGTTTATATTACATTGTATGATAGCACATTGCAACGGCACACCATTTCCTGCCACATATAGCTGAATTTGCTGCCCATCTGTGCCCCTACACCCCCACTGCCTTCTCACATGCCTGTATGCCCCTTCCTGGCACCACATGTCTTCACCCCCCACCACCATCACTTCCCTCTAGTGTTGCATCAGGTGGGGGTGGTCGCCGCATGCCTGCAGCAAATCCTGTAGATGCAGCCAACTCTTTGGCACATCTTGTGGTCTGTGGCAGATTTGGGTGTTTGGTCCGGGGACCCTGCAGATTATAAAATGTGGTGCAAGGTCCTTGGTGCAACCGGGGTTTGCCGCAACCCTTAGAGGGATGTAAGCTGTGTCACTCTAAGGGGTCTTTGAAAATCGGGCCCAATAGGTCAGGACAGACTAAGTGGTCCTGAGACATTAACAATTGAGGGTGAGTCAACAAAACAAATATATCCAGACAAAGTCACATTGACAGATTTGCCAAACTGTCAAACATATGTATTGATCTTTTGCTTCCTGCTGACATCACCAGAGAAAATTCCTGAATTATATGGCAGGATCAAAGAAGTGCAGTTGTGTGTGTTGAGTCTGACTCTTTGTGAGAACCTGATGTACTGCTAAACATTTTGCATCTGTGATGTACTAATAAATATTTATTAAAGCAGCAGTGCAATAAAAAATAATTTTCAAAAAAGCTGTTTTTAGCTATAGTTAATAAAAATATTAACATGCCAGTCAAATTCACTTGCATAAGTATCTCTTATGCTGCATACCATTATTTATTTATTGTATGTATTATGCCTACCTTGCCAAGTCTACAACGGTATTTCTAAGCCAAATGTGGTGGCCATCTTTCTTTCATGAGAAAAAAAAAAAAAACTAAATTAAAACATTTATAAAATATTTACATTTTGCTAGAACTATAAATTTTTACAACCAAATAAAACTGGAAGATGCCTGGAATCTTACAGTGAAAAAAAGGTAGGCTCAAATTATTGCCCAGTTTCATTGCACTGTTCCTTCAACTGCTAACTTGTCTGTTACTGAATCTTTTGTAAAGGTCAGTAGTTTGTAAAACAGTTTAGTTCATTTGCTGTGACAGAGTGTGGGCCCCTTAAGAGCAGCCTGAGAGGCCTAGCCTGTTGTACCGACGTTGATTACTGAGTTAAAACCCACCTGTTCTGCTTCAGCTTCACATAAGGGTTTTGGGATGTACATACAGGACAGAGACAGAGCAATAAGGCAGGTTTTAAGAGAATGGAATATAGAGTTCTCTGCCAAAGGTTGTGATGCTGAAGAGAGAAGAACTGAAGAGAACAGTTCTGTTTTTACATGTGTCAGCTATGGGTGTGGTGTAATGATTTTCTTTGTGTTCTGAGAGCTTTGTCTGTCAAACTAGGGTGCTCAAAACATTCTGGGGTGCAGGTTGTGCTCTAATATTTCACATTCATGTGGTATAAATTGACCAGTTAGAGTACTAGATTTTCAGTACCCATTTTATAAAACACTTCAGCTTTTGTTCTTCAGTCTTTGCATTAGCCTCCACTTGCCTAAGAGCTCTTACTCTTGAACCATTACTCCATTTTGTAAGCATAATAATACCTTCCAGGGTGGGCAGTATGAGCTATAGCAGACCTTCCAGGGTATATAAGGCCCTCCGACTGCAATATCAGGCATTATTACACCCATGGGCAGTCTGGTATAGCCTAATACCTCCCACCCTGTTGGGTGTTACTGCTTATATATCATACATCTTGGAGTGAATTATTATGATTGTGAAGTGGATCCATTTTGATTTTGTTGACTGATGGCATCATCTACTTTCAGACCGGTATTATGCACTGAGATATCACCCCAGCGGAAAGTGGTCTTGGCCAAATGGATTTGAGGATTCTGAATATCAATTTTTTAATTACCGCTATAGCTACTTGTAGACTGTGGGAATGATGGAATGCTTGTGTTTTCCACTTATTTAACACTTGCAATCAGAATATTGGCCCCGACCCCAGGAACATTCTGATCATAACAGGTAAAATGGTGGTGGTCTTTCCCATAATGCACTGCCAGAGAATTGTATAGATTTCTTTCTGTACTTCCAAGCAAGCACAATGAACTAGAGATTGTCATAGTTTAGAAATGCACTCCCACTGCCAGATGGCAGGCAATTACAATGATGTACAGTTTAATTTATTTGCAAGAAGGATGGTGCTGCTACAGTTGGTGTTGGGTAAACAGCACGACTGCGAAAGAAATAATGTATTAATAGTGCAATTACAAAAAGTTGCTATACTTGCAAAGAAATGAAATCACTTTCACAGCCTACAGCTGAAATTAGCCAAAAGAGCTTGGACAGTCGCAGCAGAATGTCTTTTGAAGTATCTGGCTCATTGCACTTTCATAACAAAAATAAAAATCTAAATGCAACATTTAAGTTTCCATTCATCTGAAAGAAGAGACTGTTTCCCATGCGGAATCCCAAGGGACACCTTTCCCAAGTACTAAATTCACACACATGTTTTGGTAAAAGAAAAATCTCTTTTAAAGACAATATCAGACCCTAGCAATCTCTAGCACTAAGTCTGCCCTATACTATTTTGAAGCAGTAACCATTTCATGGACTCCTGAGAAAGCAGGTGATGTCATGATTATGGAATCTATGTCATTAGGCATGCAGCTTCCACAGCCATGGCATCCCTTTGCTACTGTCTCAAAATTTCAGGAGGTGGCTGCTGTCCTGAATCAGTATATGACCACGATCTGCAGCATTTTACAGATGGGCTGACAGTGAACTGAATGTGTTTGGAGCTGAGCTAAAGGAGAATTCCCATTAGCTGGCACTTGGGTGTTTGACCTTGTCTAGTATATTTCATATATATATATGTATTTATACACATATATATTTATTTATATATATACATATTTATACAATAGGGGTGAGCATGTAACCTTGGCAATAAAAACATGTATTCTCACTGCAGTGGAATAACTCTGTGATGACACAAACACTGTGGGTTTATTTCCTGATAAACCCACAGTGTCTACATCACCAGCAAATATACTCACAATGGTGATGTCACCAGAGTCAGACTATCTACACTGCAGCCTGCATGTAATAGCTTCACAGTTTCTCTTTCTCACTGAATCCTGCAACTAACTCAATTAGCATTGCAGAAGACAATCACCTGTGTCCCATAGTTATTCTGACAATCCTAGCACATTGCTGTGCTGCTCTAATCTTCAAACTGGCCTCCTTCATAAACCAGTTTCTCTTTCTGAGTGCTGACTCAACAGTTTCTCTGTCTCAGTGAAGCCCTGCAACTTACTGAATAAACAGTCTGTTTCTCACTCCTAGCTGCAGGTAACACAATTATCATTGCAAATCACATGCACCTGTTCCTCATACTATCTAACACTCCCAGCCTATTCAGAAACACTTACACGCACACTGGCCCTGTCCACACTGCACTGAAAATCTGTAATGTTTTAAAACCAATTCAGACTGAAAGGCCCTGTCTACACTACCCTTGGAAATCCCCTCTGTAATGTTACAGAGGGTCCAAACATTTACCGTAACGGTTTGCATTTACACTGGTAACATTACAGAAACTGTTTTTCGTAACCGTTACAGAAACCTGTTGTGAGGTGGTTTCAACAACAGTTTCTTAATGGTTTCAAAGCTCTGTTTAACCCTGTCCACACTACACAAATAAAATCCTGTAACGTTTTCAAAACGTTAACAGTGGTAGTGTGGATGCACTGTAACATTTTCAGTCTATACTGGTTTCAAAATGTTACAGATTTTCAGTGCAGTGTAGACAGGGCCAAAACGTTACAGTGCATCCACCCTACCACTGATAACATTACAGGATTTTACTTATGTAGTGTAGACAGGCCCAAAATATCAGTTTTCAACAACGGTTTTGAAAACGCTTTCTGTGACATTGCAAATGTAAATGCAAACCGTTACGGTAATGGTTTGGATCCTCTGTAATATTACAGAGAGATTTTTCTGCTGTAGTGTGGACAGGACCACTCAGACTACACACAAACAGTGCTGTCAGTATAGCCTAGAGGTTGGAGTAACAAGCAATGAACCAACTTCCTACATCCAACAGCCCAGACCAGTGTTTAATTCTCACAACTTCCATTTCAATTCTGTGTGACTCTGAACAAATCACTTAACTGCCCAGTGCTCCCAGGTCCCCCCCCCCAAAAAAAACTTACCCAATTACCAAAATAATGTAAACAGGGAGAGAACACAGAAAAAAATGTTCCTAAAATGTACTAGCCCTATTGTATAAATCACACACATGATGTAAGTGACTTCTTGAATATGGCAACATTTAGACAGGCAGAGTGAACTGAAAATATCACCGTGCCTTTGGCACTCATGATATTATCACAGTTCACTCTGCACTCATGCAAATATTTGCCATATTCCACAGTCGCCCATCATGTATCCTCTATTTATATATATAGATATACATATATACTGTATATTTAAATATATATATTAGATAGATATATTCACCCCGCCATACAACAACAGCTCAACTGCAAGCTGTAACATACATGCCTAGTTCTACCTTGCTTATGTCACTTCTATCAAATGTAACAGAGACTTGGGAGATGTCTTTTCCTGAGACAGGAGGTCATAACTTACTGTACCTCTTCTCCCAACCACTGCAGATTTTCTGTGGTTGTGACATTTTGTTTCTACCTCAGGGTCTAGAGTCCTCTGCCCAAAGTGAATTCCATTTAGATCAATGGAAGGAAAATTTATGTAACAGAACTGAAACATAGAAAAAATAGACTTTGACGTCAGATACAAACTGCTTGGCCCACCCAGTCTGCCCATTACCCTACCTACTGGATAAGCTGCAGATCCTAGTTAAAGGAAAGCTGCACCCTCATATCTTCTAAATGTCATTTGCTTCCATGTCAACAGACAACTCTTTTCATGTAGCTTTTAAAGATGTATGCAACTGCTTTTGTTAGTTTTCACACTTCATACTAGGCACTGTCACTCTTCTGGGAGGGTCCATTTTGTGGTTGTTGAAATCTCATTGTCCCTGAGAGCTGCATCAGTATATGAGAATGTGATGCATAATCAGCCTTTAAACTCCCCAGTATGCCTGTCTGCTTAAGTAGTTTTAAAAGAACCAAACTGCAAGAAGGTGTGAAATGCCACATTTACCTTCAGTGAGTTTTACAAGCTATCTGAGTTGTAATGCAGTTTTTCCCCCCTTTAAACTCCATTCGGTTTATAAGTTTCCAGAGAGTTGTTGCAGGGTATTTGTTATTTTATCATAGAGATACATGATATAAATTAGTGATCTGACATCTTATTTTCATATGCTAATGCAGCTCTCAAGGACAATGAGATTTCAACAATCACGAAATGGACCCTCCCAGGAGAGTGACAGTGCCTAGTATGAAGTGTGAAAACTAAAAGAAGCAGTTGCATACATCTTTAACAGCTACATGAAAAGAGTTGTCTGTTGACATGGAAGCAAATGACATCTAGAAGATATGAGGGTGCAGTTTTTCCATTAACTAATAGCCTACTTCCTCCTATCCCCTACTAGAATTGCCTTATGTCTGTCCCACGTATTCTTGAATTCCTCCCCCCCCATTGTTGACCACACAACCTCCTCAGGAAAGCCATTCCATGCGTCCACCACCCTCTCTGTGAAAAAAACACTTCCTCGCATTGCCCTTGAGCCGTCCCCCATCTATCTTCAAATTGTGCCCCCATGTACTTGCACATCTCTTTTTCTGAAAGATGCTACCTTCTTGGACTTTGTTAATTCCCTTGAGGTACTTGAAAGTTTCTAGCATGTTCCCCCTCTTCCTCCTTTCCTCGAGGGTATACATATTAAGCTCCTTTAGTATCTCTTCGTACAGCTTCTGGTGCAGACCCTGCACCAATTTATTTGCCCTCCTCTGGACTGCCTCCATCCTGTCTATGTCCTTGTGGAGATGGGGTCTCCAGAACTGCATACTGTACTCCAGATGAGGTCTCACCAACTGCCTGTACAGAGGGATAACAACTTCCTGTTTGCTACTGGTGATGCCTCTCCCTATGCATACCATTATCCCCCCAGCCCTCCTTACTGCCTTCTCACATTGCTTGCCTACCTTTAACTCATCTGATATGACTACCCCAGGTCCCTGTCCATTTCTGTTGTTGCTAGTACCCCATCACCATTGTGTACTCTTCCACTGTTTTTTGTTTCCCAGGTGCATTACTTTGCACTTCTTTGCATTGACTCTAAGCTGCCATACTTTTGACTAGTCCTCCAACCTTGAGTGGCGGTAAAATGACAAGATAAAAAAAGATCTCAGCTAGTGACATCAATAACAGCAACATATCAAAATATGTTGTTACTGTTGTAACATTTCATATTATAATGTATGTTAGAACATTGTTATGTGTTGAAATTCATCTTTTGCCAACGTTGTTGTATGATAGATGTGACGTCACCAAGTTAACCCATCAATGGTACATCATATCAATGGTATAACAGCCAGGATCGCTCTGCACATGCTCGCTACTTGAGCAGATGACCGTCTAGAAATGGCCGTGATGGTGAGAACATGACCCAGAGCATAGCGGCGGTGACTGAAATACCAACAGTAAGGACCTACTTCATTATTTTTGTAAACGTTTTGTACACCATGCACTAGAAAATATAACGGATGGTACATCAATCGTTAACCAGTTTGTTAAGCCATCTCGAGGTTGCCATGGTGACATAAACCTCTCATTAACAAACCAGTTAATGATCTCTGACCATACATTATCCTCTATTTTAAGGTTATTATCATCACAGTGGAATACTGAACCAATCAGAGAGCAGCTTTCACAATGCTGATGACATCACAGTGCCTAGTGCAGCACTGAAGTCAGCTGTTAATAGCAAAGAAAAACAGCAAAATCTTCAGACAAACTGCAGACTTAAAAGCTATAATGATTTATGAGTGGTCAGGTAGGAGGGGTTACCGGGGGTTGTGTTGGGTACCTACAGCAAGTTTATTAATTTTTAGATAGGGTGACTGGGAGGGGTGAGTATGGATAGTGGGACTGGACACTTGCTGAAAGAATTCATTTATTTATCAGCGGGCCGGGAGGGAGAAGGTTTTGGTAGCAGAATTGGGCACCTAAAGCTGGTGTTTATTGAAAGATTGAGCAGCAGGTGGGAGGTGGGTGCCAGCAGATGGGTTACGCACTCACTGCTAGTGTTTTCTTTATCTACTGGTCGGGTGTGAGTGGGGACTGCCAGCAGGGTTGGGCAGCCACCGCCAGACCTTGTTCTGAGACTGGAGGGACAAAGGGAACCAGATTTTTAAAATGAACTGGGACTAAGTCCCACTCCGCAACTGCAGTTGCGATCTGAAGTCTCTGCAGCTGTAGAGATTGGTATTTTCAGTCCATCACAGCTGTGGGAGATGTTACGCCTGGTTCCACTGGACATAACATTCTTCCGCAGCTGCAGGGAAAAACAGCTACAAGCTACCGCAAATCATAGAGCTAGTCGTAAACCAGCTCCACCTTTGAAAATACTGCAGCTGCAAAGAAAAACTACGGCTACGCAAGTAGCAACCCACTTGTGCCAAGTTTTCTGCAGCCGTGGGAGTTTCAAGGAAAATCTGTCCAGGGTTTTCGGCAAACATGTCAGGTTGTTTTTTTGGGGGGTTGTCATTCATGACTGACAAGTCACAAATTAAAAAAAAGTTGCATTTTTTTGTCAGCTACTTTTTTGCCTTATTGCATGCACACAGTTTTAAAACTTTCAAACCTCTATAACTTGAAAACTACACATCATGATCTAATAAAGCTATAAGTTTCATAACTTAAATCCAGCTAGTTTTTGCACTACCCAAGTACAAAAGGAAGTTTTATTTTAGGGATTGTTATGTTATTTGACAAATGAATATCTTCCAAACCACCAAAAACTGATTTGCATTAAATCTGCAAAAACAAAAATTAGCCCTAGGGACTCTGAACATGCATATCAAGTGTCATAGTCCTAGGGGCCAAGATCACCAAGATGTATGCTTTAAAATAATGTTTTTGAGACAATCACTTATTTAAAGGAAGATTCTAAGAATATGTTTGAAAATAAACTGGGCTTTTTTAAACCCGCATGTGCTAGTCTCAGCCCCTTCCCCCCAAATAAGACATTTTGTGATGACTAACCAGGGAAAGCATGAGGGTGTGCTCAGTGCTCCATTGAACTAAACGGGGCTATTTTTAAAGTGCTAATTCTATATGGTACTGTGGCATTACCTTTACATAATCACCACCACTTGACTGACAAGGGCATTGGTGATCATGTATAGGTAATGCCGTGGCACAATATATAACTAACAGTTCAAAAATAGCCCCGTTCAATTCAATGGACCATGCCCCTATGCTTTCCCTGTTAGAAGTAACAAAACATCCTAGCACAGAGCCAGAGTAGGAGTCGGCACACCAGGACATGGAAGGGATTGGCTGGCCATCGTCTTGGGCCAATTTTCGATCCCTTCCCTTCCAAAGGGGACCGGACTCTAAACTCAGATTTACTCATGAATGGACTCAGGCTGCATTGGGTAGGCACAAATTGGTTTAAAAAAAGCCCATTGTATTTTCAAACATAATCTTAGAACATTACTTTAACCCTAACACAAAGATGCTACCCTTCCTCTTTTATATATCGCTCTCTCTCCCTCTCTCTCTCTCTCACGCTCTCTTGCTATATACACACACACACACACACATATATATATATCGGATATGCAATGGACTGATTCAAAGTCTGCAATTTATCTTTAAGTGTGAGGAGAGTAAAACCAGAATACATAAGTGGCAGAGCCACAAGTGAGTTATGAAAGTCCCGCCCACTCACAAGTGATAACAAGTTGCCTATATTGAGTCAGACTGTTGTATATTTGATATATATACCAGTAGTTTACACATTATTGCTTTTAAATATGTGTAGTTTGAAGATGTTGCTGCTTTTCTGTGATCAGAGTGAGCCTACGGCAGTGGGGTGCAGGATCTGTGGGCCGCCCAAAGCCGTCATAGGGCATGGCTACATTTCTCTTAGGTTATCCTCATTCCCCACCCCCCAGGGATGCAGGCCAAGGACATGCTCACGCAAGGTGTGCACATCCATCCAATCAATTAGCTGTCCCCAACCCCAGACTGCACTCCAGCCTGCACCACCATGCATGGTCACTCAGGTGGCAGTCACATAATTGCAGTCCTCTTCCCTCCCTTCCGCAGAAGAGAAGAGTGTCCTGTGGGATGTTCAATCCTCCTCCCCTGGCCAACCCTCCAATGATCCAGGCTCATTCCTGAAACCTGATCGTCAGCTTTGCAATGAGTAACACTACCACTGCGCTGGCGGGCTGGCCCATCATCAGCACTGTGAAAGCTGCTGTCTGATTGGTTCTGTATTCCTCTATGATGACAGCAACCTTAAAAATATATTTTGTGACAATAGTAAATGCATCACATTTCTGATATGTTGCTGCTACTGATGTCACTAAGTAAAGATATCTTTCAAGTCTTATTATTTTTACCCTCACTCCACATATTTAACAAACACAGCAGGATTGGTTAGATTTGTTTTGCAATAATATATGTTTGGCAAAACATCAATATACCCATGTTTCTTTTCATTTTCTTTCATTTCGACATTGAGATATGGGCTTTTGAAGTTTTTAAAAGTTCCCGCACCCCGTGCCACACCCACCATAAAAACTGTAGTGGTCACCATCAGAAACACATGGTAGCGCCATCCTAACACATCCGAAGTATGACTCTAGTATATACATTCAAAAGGCAACCTCAGTGGAAGAGATCTCTAAAACTGTGAGCGGTGGCCATTTTTAATCATTTGTGCCATTAACTGCACAATTTCTTTTAAACTCTGTTTTAAAAACATCTGATGGAAATAAAAATACACTGGTGATGAATCTAAGGGTGTCAGAAATATATTTTTGTTAAGAAACTGTATGAAGTATTTTTTTGACAGATTACCAAATACTGCTGCTTTGACACATTCGTAAAGTAACAAAAAATTGCAGGGATGGGGAGGAGTGCTTCCATTCAAAAGCCAAGTTCGCTGAAATTTCCAGATGACATTCTGCTAATGCAAACTGAAGCTTAAATATGATTAACTTGACTGACAAGACAAATGTTTTTCCACTGACTTACAGACAGCTGAAGAGCTCAGCAATTAGCTCCCAGACATTTAATACTCTCTGACTTCGGCCTTTGATTGATTAAGCTGTCTTACCTTCGAACTTGAAGCCTTCGTGAATGCAAATACAATTTGAACTTTATGGCTGTCTCCTTATGTGCATTAACATTTTAAAACTAATATCACATATCAAAATAATGCTCATAAATTGATCTGTGAGGGCACTAAAAACATAGGGGAGTAATTTTGCAGGGCTTACTAGTGGAAGGGTCACTGTGGGACTACAACACTCAGAATCTTTAATCATCATAACAGCATCCATAAATGGCATCATATTTTTTTGCCAGAGCTAACAGAGAAATACCAGTATGCTTTCTTACAGATATTCCCATTAGTTGATCAAGGCCTTCTGGAAGTTCAGAATTTTGAGAAAAACATAGATGCTGCTGGCAGAAAAGGACCTCTTGGCCCACCTAGTCTGCCCTAAAGTCCCTACACACTGTTCTACCATAGACCCTAATTGATCTTTGGCCTTACCACCACCCACCCAGTCCTGTTACTAAGATCACCTTGTGTCTATCTCGTGCATGTTTGAAATCTGTTACCATTTTGGTGCCCATCACCTCTGCTGGGAGGCTGTTCCAGGCATCCACCACCCTTTCCATGAAGAAATATTTCCTCACATCCTCTCTAAGTCTCCCCCTTCCACCTTCCTATCATGCCCCTTCATCCTTGAGCATCATTTTTCTGTGCAATATGCCACCCTCCTGTACCTTATTGATACCTTTGAGGTATTTGAATGTTTCTATAATGTCTCCCCTTTCTCTCCTTTCCTCCAGTGAGTACATATTTAATTCCTTGAGTCATTCCTCATAGGGCTTCTAATGTAGTCCATGCACCATTTTGATCGCCCTAATCTGTACTGCCTCCACCTGGTCAATGTCCTTCCTGAGATGGGCCTCCATAACTGGACACAGTACTCCAGGTGTGGCCTCACCATTCTTCTATATAGCGGTAACACTACCTCCCTTTTTCTGCTGGTGATACCTGTCCCTATGCACCTCAGCATCCTACTAGCCTTTCCTACTCCCTTATCACTCTGCTTTGCTACCTTCAGGTATTCAAATATGATGATCCCAGATCTATTTCCTGTTTTGTTATTGTTGACACTTCCCCTTTAATGATACATTGCCCTTGGGTTTCTGTTCCCCATGTGCATGACTTTAAATTTTTTGGCATTGAAGCCCAGTTGCCAAACCTTTGGCCAGTCTTCCTTTTTTTTTTTGAAGATTTTCCTTCATTTTCTCCCCCCCCCCCCCATATGTCCACTCTGCTGCAGATTTTTGTGTCATCCAAGAACGGGCATATCTTTCTTCCAGCTCCTCTGTGATGTCACTGATAAAGACATTGAAGAGGACTGGTCCCAGTACTGACCCATGTGGCACCCCACTAGTTACATTACCTTCCTCTGAGTGAACTCCGTTTACCACCCTTCCCATGCTGTCTAGCTTGTTTACCAGTCTTCTGTGTGGAATGGTGTTGAAGGTCTTGCTTAAATCCAGGTAGACCACATCCACCGCTCCTCCCTGATCCACCTCACTGGTAACCCAGTCAAAAAACTCTATCAGGTTTGTTTGGCAAGATCTACCCACTGTGAACACATGCTGCCTTGGATCCTGCAATCCACTGGTAGTAAGGTATTCCCCAATCCATTCTTTAAGTAGAGTTTCCATAACCTTGCCCACCACCGAAGTCAGGCTTACAGGTCGGTAGTTTCCTGCCTCCTTCCTATTCACACTTTTGTGTAGTGGGACCACATCAACCCTCCTGCAGTAACCTGGAACATCCCTTGTATCCAGTGATAGATTGAACAGGGACATCAGAGGCACAGACAGTTCCTCCTTTAATTCCTTCGGTATCCTAGGGTGAACTCCGTTCGGTCCCCCTAGCCTTGACTACTTTTAGTTTTGCTAGTTCCATGAGGACTTTCTCCACTTTAAAAGGGCTAGTGTCCACCTCCCTTCCCTTAATGCACTTCTCCACTGTCTCTGGACTGTCACCTACCCCTTCCTTTGTGAATACTGAACAAAAGTACTTATTAAGTATGTTAGCATTATTCTGATCCTCTTCCACCCTCCCCACCCCTTTTAGTCTTACTATCCCTGCCTTTCTTTTTTTCTTTTCGCTTATGTACCTGAAGAAAGTTTTATCCCCTTTTTTTTACTGATTTGGCAATGTTTTCCTCCATTTGTGCTTCAGCTCTCCTAACTGTCTTCCCTGCCTTCCTTTGTTTCTCCTGATAACTCTCTCTATCCTCTTCCCAGTGTGTCGTCTTGTACCTTTTAAATGCCTGCTTCTTTTCCTTTACCTTCTCTGCTACTTCCTTGGTGAACCATTGCAGTCTCTTCCTTCTCTTGCTCTTAGTAACCTGCTTGACACGGAGGTTTGTTGTCTTCTCAGTGGCCTGCTTTATTCTTGCCCACGTTTCCTCTAACCCACCCTTATTCCCTATCCTGCTAGGGCTTCCCTGAGGCACTCTCCCATTTTTTTGAAACTGGTCCTCCTGAAGTCCAGAAGCCTCATTTTAGTGCGGCTCAGTTCTGACCCTGTCCCTATGCCGAACCACACCGTACAATGATCACTGGTCCCCAGGTGACTTCCCAGTGTGACGTCAGTGACACTGTCCCTGTTTGATAGTACCAAATCCAGTAACGCCCACTTACGAGTGGGTTCTTTAACTACTTGACTGAGGAATGCCCCCTGAAGGGAGTCTAGGATTTCCCTACTTCTAAATGATGCTGTAGCAGGTAGGCGCCAATCCATATCTGGCAGATTGAATTTTCCCACTAGCAGTACCTCACCCTTGTTAGCCATCCCTTGTAGTTCATCTATCCTATCCTTGTCTCCTTCCTCGCTCTGTGCTGGAGGTCTGTAGATTACCCCTATCCTAATAGCACCCCCCCACCCTATCTCCAGGGTGACCCACACTACCTCCGGTTTACTCTGTCCCCCTTGTATTTCTGTGGCCTTTATGTTCTCTCTCACATACAGAGACACCCCTCCTCCCTTTTTTCCTACCCCGTCCCTCCTGAATAGCGCATACCCTGGTATTGGTACCTCCAATCCTGGTTTTCATTGCACCAGGTCTCTGTAATTGCTGCTATGTCCAGATCTCCTGCTGCCATGAAAGCCTCTAAGTCTGCTAACTTTTTGCCCAGGCTTCCAGCATTTGCACACATGGCTCGCCATTTTATACTGCCATCTCCCGTCGTCTTACCCTTTTGCCCCTCTCCTTTTCCTCCAGTATTATCTTTCCTCTTTCCCCTTCCCTCTTCCTCCTGGTTTCCTATCTGTGTTTGTTCCTTGTGGGTCTTCCCACTCTCAGGATTCCCACTGCTGACCCTGTAGGCATGTGGGGGTGGGGCAGACTATGTCTCCCTGGCTTATTCTACCTCCCTCTCAACTAGTTTAAATGCTTACTAATGTAGCATTTAAACTGTTCATTAAGGATCAGTTCCCCTCCTCGAGGGGATATAGGCTGTCGTCCCTGTAGAGGCCTCTGTCCCTCCAGGTTGAGCCCCATCCGAATTCCTCTTCTCTGCATCACTTCCTGAATCACGTGCTGAAGTCCCTGAACTCCAGTATGATTTGAAATAATCAATAATTGGAATGGCTCTATCAAAGGCTGAACGGCAGGCTCAGTGGCAGAAGTGGGACCTTCTTGGGGGGAGGCCGATTGAATGTCTCATGGGATACTCACAGAATGCTAATAGTCTCCAGGGAGAGTGCCCTGACTCACTGCAACATCCACTCCTCAGTAGTGAGCTTAGGCAGCAGGCAACATAGGCTGAAGTAACACGTGTCCCATGCAAGGAGGGGCAAGGAGAAAAAAATGAAGTTCCCCCACTGTGTGGCAGGATGACACCAAACTGACTCAGGGCCCCTTAACAAAGACTGTGCTCCTCTAGTTTGTTTTTTTTTTCCCTTCAGTGGAACCTTTTCTCCGGCACGGGGTCATAATGTTGCACGACATTATGCCGCATGGCAAAATCACACTACGAACACAGCATGATTCTTGCCATGCGGCATATCTCTTTTTTCTGTCTGGGGGTCTGCCCCCCACCCCCCAGTTATGAGGGTCTGCACTCCCCCAAACCGCCCCCATTATAGATTCTCAACTCCGGGGGGGGGGGGTTCAAGTCAGGGAGCTCACAAAGATTTAAAAAATAAGTTTCTGGGACTGGAAATCAAACCCAGTCTCAGAAACACTACCTGGGTTCCCTACTGCTGTGGCTAAGTCTGTTGAGCCAGAGCAGCTGGTCAGCAGAACTCACTCCCAGCAGAGGTCTTATCCTCTGCCTGGGAGAGTAAGAATGGTGCAATACCACATACAGCAATATACATGGTATGGCACCATTCACTCACTGGTGCAGCACTGTACCGGGTAAGCCATAATGTTGTACGCTATTAAGCATGCAAGATTATGACCCAGTACCTTTTTTTCTCCCCACCCATGTTCACCCTTCAGGGATAGAGACTAATCCCAGGATTAGCTCTTGTTCTGGCTCCTTTACTTCCTTTCAAAACCCGGGTCCATTGCCACCCGTGACATATCTTATGTTTTTTTCTACATAGTGAGGGCACTGTGGAGAAGAAGGCTGTCCTCACCCCCAAAACAGTCTACTATGTACACAAGGAGCCAGTGTTCAGCAGGCACTAGGATCCATGGGAGTCTAGGAACCCAGATCACCATATAGACAGCATATGTTTTTTTTCTTGTCCTGATTTCCTGTTCCTCCCTCCTCCCCTTCATGTGGTCACAGCTCCGTACTGCCTTGGCTGCACACAGCAATGTCCTGCAGTGGGTGCAAGCTCTGTTGGCTCACTGCAGAGGTTGCTGTGGCACCAGTTACCCAACATGATCCCTCCCCAGCCATGGCGTGCTGCTGAGCAGCAGCTGCCGCTTTCATGCCAGCCTCCCAATGCGGCGTCCCAAGCTCACTCCTGAGGCTGGGGTTGCCCGCAGAGCAGTGGGGCGTGATGCTGCTAGGTCATTTGGGTGGCTGACTAATCCTTCAAGTGGAGGAATAAGACCCCAAAAGGTCTGTACCCCCAGCCTTCAGGGCCCACAATATATGATGGGGTAAGCTGTGAATGCAGGGTAAGTGCCAGAGAAAGTAATGGATAGGGCTAGGGCTTACTAAGAGGAAGGAGACAGCACCACAGATCAGAGACATACAATGTAAATTATAAAACAAAACAGAAAAGGATACTGTCACTTCCCTTAGGCCTCAAATTCTCCCTAATAAAAAATGCAGTTTAGTTTATTTCACCTTCTGTAGAATTTAGTTGTTTATTTTTATTTAATTTATTTATTAGAACATCAGTTTAACAACCTTTGAGCCAGAGGCTCATTTACAAAGGTACCTCGTCACAGTGAGGACAAAACAGTGCAAGAAACAAACATCAAGGCAGACAAAAAATCAGAGTACATTTAGGAATCAGGCAAAAATACAGGCATATGTCAAACACAGTATACAACAGGCTTACATGTGCGCTTTACAGAGTAGACAATATACAGTAGTTACATGGAGATTGATTCAGTGGGCAGATAAAGGTGAGGCTGGGTGGGAGACATCAGAAGAGGAGTGTGGGAAGATAGTAGCAAGTAATGGTGAGAGCTGGACAGAAGGTCAGAGAGTGGCTCAGTGAGCTTTGTCTGGAAGGATAGGTGGAGGCTTAGAGGCAGGTACAGCTGCGTGTTGAGCAGGTGATTTCTAAGGCTAGTTTTAAAATAAGATAGCGGCATCAGTGACTCCGGCGGGGAGGGTGTTATACCAACAGGGGCTCTGGAGAATGCGCTGACCTGCGGGTTCTACGCCTCTCGGTATAACCAGTGCAGTTTGCGGGATATCTGGTATGCACTGTAGGGTTTGCTCGGTGGATAGTGGTTGACAGACCCGGTGGGGATAGCCCAAGGAGTGATTTTTTTTGTTAGGAGGCAGGTTTGGTATTTGAGGCGCTCATCTAGGTTGAGTAGATTAGCAATGGTGTAAAGAAGGCAAGTGTGGGTTAGACTAGGAGCCCCAGTTATGAGCCTGCAGGCCTTGTTTAAGGTGAGGCGGATCTTGTGCAGGGCAATCTGGTCTGCTGCACCATACACAGGTAAGCCATAGTCTACCAGAGATAGAACAGAGGATGTGACTGCAAGTCAGAGGGCAACCGTGGGGAGGCAGTTTTATGGCGATAGAGGATACCCAGCCGAGTGTTAGAGGCAGAGGCAAGGGCAGAGATGTGGGCATGAAAAGAGAGGGCAGGGTCAAAGGTTATACCTAAGTATTTATAAGAGTGAACTAGCTCAATAGGGAGTTTGAGGTGGAGTGGACTGCGAGAGGATAGTTACTGGATTTATTTTGGGGGTGGGAAAAGAGCATGGTTTTGGTTTTCTTTAGATTAATTATGAGTCTGTGCTCAGTAAACCAGGCTTCTGCGTCATTGTAGGATTCCTGCAGAGAATCCTGAAGTGAGATGGGATTACGGTCGGAGGCAAAGAGTACAGCATCATCTGTGTAAAGAAGGATTTTACCAGTACATACACTGGGCAGGGAGTTGAGAAAAAGGGAAAAGAGCAAGAGCCCAAGAATGGAGCCGTGAGGGACTCCAGAGCGGATAGAGCAGATGCTGGAAAGTTTCCCATTGATTTTTCTAAGTTGGCAGGCGACGAAGTAGCTGGAGCACCAGGAAACAGGCCCAGTGGCAAAGCCTAAGTGACTAAGGGTAGCTAGCAGGAGGGTGGGAGGTATCAAAGGCTTTTGATAGTCAATGAACACTGCACCTGCTAGGAAGCCAGAGTCCAGTGAGGTGTGAAGAAAGTTAGAGAACTCCAGGAGGCAGTATTGGTGCTGTGGCCTGCTCTGAAACCATGTTGTTCTGGACAGAGGATGCTATATTTATCGAGGTATTCAAGATTTGGGTGTACAATTGTTTCTAAGGCCTAGAGAGAGAGAGGGATTGAGATAGGTTGATAATTGCTGGGAGGGTCCTATCACCGCCCTTGTGTATTGGGATGACAGTAGCTATCTTCCAGGCAGAGGGAATTGCCCTAGGCAGAGAGATTTGTTAAAGAGGCTGGTGATTGGTGAGATAACCAGATCCAGAACCTGGACGGAGAAGACTGGGATCAAGGGTCATTGCCAATTGTGTTACTCTTTAAGGCCTTGAGTAGAGTGAGTCTGACTTCCTGGGCAGTGACTCGGTGCAGGTAGAACAGGCGTGGGAGAATAGGGACAGACCTGGAGGGAGGGGGAGTGAAGAAATTATCTGGGAGCACCAGGCTAAGGTCTGTGAAAGATTTGTTGAGGTGGTTGGCAATAAGGACAGGGTCTGAGGAGACCAAACCATTAAAGTTGATAAGCGAAGGTGGGGGGAACGCGTGCCACCATTCAGCTGCTTAATGTTGTCCCAGAAGGTCCTAGCGTTCCCCCATGAGGAAGTGAGGGAGGCTTGATAGTGCTCAGCCTTCGCTAGTTGTAGATGGTTGCTTTCAATCTGCCCCGTTTCTTACTAAAAATAAAAAATGATCTGTCCATCATATTAATGTCACTGCACAAAATCACAAAATCTTGTTTGCATTCCTTGATCTAGTCTCCCGTACACATCCTGAAAAGTTTAAAACACAGACACACTAACTACGCATGACACAGTGGGTGGAGACTACTGCATTATGAGTGACTAGCCTGTGGGTGGGGTTACGAAACTTTAAGAGGGATGTAGAATCAGATGAAAGATTTGAAACGAGTTTGAAATGAGTTTTGATACAATTGCAGCATTAGCCATATTTCACTTTTATTTTTTAATATAGTGTTATTCACCTGTCTCCCTTGGCTGGTCCTACCTCCACACAATCCTCCAAGCCCAACCACCCACCATCCACAGAACTCACACTCATAGTTCCCCCATGGCTGTGCCCCCCCATCACGAACATGCATGCGTGCATCCCATGGGCCCAGTTTGTATCACAGAGGAGGCGGAGGGAAAAAACCCTGATGCTGCAGAGTGACACCAGCCCCACACTACAGGCCCCACTCTACTGATTGTGGCACCCTCTGCTAATGAACCAAAACCAAAGCTCCCTCCCCAATGGCTACTTGGACCTGTATTTTGATGGGGAATGTTGGTCATAACACTGGGGAAACTTCCCATCTCTTATGATAAGTGCTGTAGGATCTTTAACCTGCACCTTAAAAGTTAATATTGCACCTGAGGGTTTTCTTATGATTTAAGAGACTCCGAACAAGAGGTTTGGGTGAGAGTACCATGAAGCAAAGCTGAGCAGTTCTGTGTCCCTAAACCTTTACATCTATTGTGCCCTGTTGGCCCTCATCAAAGGGAAGTAACATAGCCGGCCACACACTGCAGACCACTCACCACCGATCATGGCACCCACTGCTCCACCCAAAATCCACTGGGGGAACCAGAACATCATTTTTTTATTTTTCTTCTCCATCCCCTAGAAGATGACCTTTGTGCCTGATCATGAATATCCCAACATGCACTGCAGCATGCATAATGCTTTACGCTGGTACCACAATGATGCCGGGGAACTTGCTTGGGCTAGCACAGTGTTGCAGCGCAGTCTGGGCACTCCGACATCCATGTTTAAGCAATGTCCGGTAACACATTCAATAACATTATTTAGAATGGTGGGCAGTGGATGCAGTGCCTAAAACTGATCTGGCAGCAGCCACAGGTCACTGCTGTCTATATTGCTTTTTGCATTTGATGACACCGGTTGCAAGCTGCTCTCATCATCATGACCTAGACTTTTTGCCAAACCAATAATAATATACAAGACAGAAAAGCTCACTTTATCGTCAAATAAATGCACGCTGAATGCTCCATTATACACCTACACCTTTGGCTTTTCATCAGCACTTTGCTGAGAAACAAGCGTTTTAGCAAGGGGAGGTGGTGTTGCCTCTGTGGAGATTGTTGGTACGACCCACCTAGAGTACTGTGTCCAGTTCTACCAACCACCAGCTTGATTTCCAAATGCCAGAGAATGCCACAAGCCCCTGGTGCAGTGATCATACGATGCACGGGGCTTGCAGGATTCTTGGGATGCAGATAGTGACTGTCAAACACTAGCACGGAATACCACAAGTTAGACCAGCTTTCCCCTGGTCTAGCTTTGCACCATTCGGGAGACACTTTCATGGGGCTTGCTCCACATCTTTGGTGCAAGCTTCAGTAAAGTGTGGAAATTGTCACAAATGCACCCGCTGTGCTAAAATCAGGCACGGTTGCGGGGACAGGGTTTGCCACACTGCCAAAACCTAAGTGTGGTAGCGTAGGGATTGGCACAAGCCCTGCACCACTCTTTCAAAATCGAGCCCCACACCTCTGGAAGGACATAGAATGGAGGTGGTCCAGAGGAGGGCAACTAAAATGGTGCAGGGTCTGCATCAAAAGCCCTGCAAGGAGAGACTAAAGAACCTCAATATGTACACCCCAGAAGAGAGGAGGGAGAGGGGGATATAATAGAGATCTTTAAATACCTCACTGGGTTAAATAAGGTACAGATAGGGAGTATTTTTTTTTTTAACAAAAGATGCTGAAGAGGAAGGGGACATGCTATGAAGCTGGAGGGGGATAAATTCAAGAGAGAGATAGGAGGAAGCACTTCTTCACAGAAAGAGTGGTGTATTCCTGGAGCACCCTTCCAGTGGAGGCTGTGGGGATGAAAACAGTGGGAGGGTGTCAAGAAGGCAGGGGATAGGCATAAAGGAATCTTAGTGGAAAAGAAGGTGCCAGAGAGCACGTAAGGTCTGTGGTGATACTGCAGGTAGGGAAAAATGGGCAGAATAAATGGGCCAAGCAGCCCTTATCTGCCATCAAATTCTGTGTCTGTGTTTTACTTCTTTTTCATTTGGTAATGGATTTGCAGCCTTGGAAATTCAATACTCTCTCGCAATTGCTTGCAGCCGTGACAAAGTACTATGAATTATGAATGGAATCGAGTTTTCCATTTTTACCTAATGTAATTTTATTATTTTATTCTAATACAGTAACACAAAAGCAGGGTTGTCAAAGGGTCAGTGTGCTGATGCACAGAATACAGTGACTTTTAATAAAATACATTGCACACTGACTTTGCAAAAGATTACATGTGCAGCAGGTGACACTACACTATGCTTACACCACGCTACATAGCAACGTGCTCATGTTGCTGATAGCTGTCTCAAACGACAAAGAGTTTTTAGAAAAACCTTAAAAGCTTCACGTCTTTTTTTATATGTGAACATATTACAGTACTCATTACAAAGTCCCAGACTGACTTTTAAATGAGCGTCCCTTTCTAACAACTTTGTACAAAATCCTTTGGGTAACCCCCTAGAATAGCGTTACCAGAATAGCACTAGTCAACTGAGCGCTAGTCTGGATAGCGCTACCACGGACAGCGAGAGGGGATTTACAGCGCTTGCAGTTAGTGCTCCTCAGGTCACTGTCCATGGTACTGACAGTGGACAAGGGCACCAGAATCCAAGAGGCTGGCTGAGCTGCACCTGTGGTGTGGAGGGGTGCGGCATAGAGCAACTCCGCCAGACAGCAATGAAGATCAGGGCGCTAATCCTGGTCTCCGTAGATTTTGGTGATTGGGAGTTTGTTGTTTTTTTATAGGGGGTCCATGGAAACAGTATTCCATGGCCCCACAAATTTCATCTTGCCCTATGATCCACCTCCACTCTGGAATGAGAATCCTTTAGTCTGGGGGATTCAGGGGCAGTGCCTCCTGCAAAAACAAGAGACTGCATTTTTGCTGCATGGTTCTTGACCACACTGTTCTGGTCGGTGAAGTTCTGACCCTGGGCCAATACTTTGTACCATTCAGTTTTTATACAAAACACTTTTTTAACTAAAAACCAAAAAGTTGAACTTGCTAAGCCTGAGCAAGGGTGTGGCGTTGGTCTCCAGACTTGTGTGTAGAACAGACTTTTGGTTAGACTAACAAATAGGATTAATGCAGTAGTGCAATGAAACAGGGCAAAGATGTGACCCTACCTTATTTTCACTATACAAGATTCCAGAGACCAGATAGTAAAAAGTAGAGTGGGTGCTACAGGGTTGTCTGCCCACATTAACTAGGTTTTGCGCCCACACGGACAAAACCCGTTGGTACCTGAGTACTCACTTACCATTGTGCCCATGCAAATGAGGGGTCTCCCTCTGCAGGAACAATGGCATGTTCAGTGGTTTGCACCAGTGGTAAATGCCACCTAAATAGGCACTATTTACTGCCTTTACAAACCCCCATTTCACAGGGTTCAAGGTCTTGGTGGCAGGATGTGGTACTGCAACCAGCTGTCCCACCATCCCCCAGACTCTGCCCTGTTGACACAATGGATGCCCTGGTTTCCAGTGTCCCCCCGCCCACCATTCACTATCCCAGTTTTCAGTGAGGTCTCCCTGATGTCAAGTGGCACCCCCTGCCCTCAAGCACCCATCCCTGTATAACACCTTTTCCCCCTGGTATCTACTAGCACCCCTGCCCGCCCCTGTATAACACTTGTTCTCCCTGGTTCCTAGTGGCACCCTCTGATCACCCATCCCTTTTGAGATCCCGATGTCCCTGATGTCAAGTGGCACTCCCTGCCCCTCCGATTACCCACCCCTCTAAAACACTGGTGTGCCCTTGTATCTAGTGGCATCCCCTGCCTTGCAATCACCCTTTCCTGCATGACACTTGTTCTCCCTGTTGTCTAGTGACACCACACGCCCTCCAATCACCCATCTTTGTTGAGATCCTGATCTCCCTGGTGTGTAGTGGCACCCCTCCACCCTCCAAAAACCCCGTCCCTGTATAACGCATGGGTGCCCAGCTGTCTAGGGGCTCCCAACACTCTGATCCTGCATCCTGACATGCATAGTGAGTCTCTGCTGTTTAGTGGTACCCCCATCATGTGCCCCTGGCCTCCAAACCTCGGGCCATCCAGCAGGACCTCCTGTTTGCAGAGAGGATCCCCCTTTTTAAGAACTCTTGAGAAGGAGTAAGGGTTTCCAGAAGACTTACCAGCCTTCCTTTTCCCAGTGGGAGGGTGGATTATGTAGTTTTGAGTTCCCTTGACTCTGCACTACTTTCAGTATTTGAATCCCACCATGGCCACTGTCTACGTCTTGCCTAGGTAGTTTTATATGATAGCCGAGCAGTTCTATCTTGTCAAGGCACACAGTCTTTTCAAAACCCTTCTGTTAAAATGTTAAATCACACAGCCAGACCCCAGGCAGAGTTGATAAGAAAAGCATAAAAGTTTACTTAAAATAAAAGCAATATAGAAAATTCTACAGTTTGGAAGAACTTTGAAATGCAGACAATAACAAAAGTAAAACTGGATGGTTTACAGAAAACACTAGATACTGTATTCTAAACTATATCTTGTTTTGATGTTAGAGTTCAAACAAGATTTCAAATGTACTTGTAGAGATGAGTCCTTAAGCAACAGTTGTGTAGCAAGTGTGTATTCCAAGTCAAGTCTCTGAAATGTCCTTTTTAAAAAAAAAAAAAGTCTTTGAGGTGCTTCCTTGGTGAAAGTTTTGGTTTCCAAAATTCTGACTTAAAAATCTGAATTTTCTGTTCAGTATGGGACGAGTCAAACTTTCCACACACTCAGGTCTGGTTTTAGAGATTTTTTCAGGCCTACACATACATACTTCTGGTCTTCAGGTATATGCCAGCTGGACAGACTATCTGCCTTCCAACTATGCTGGTTTTCAATTGCTCTGCATTCAAAGTGTGTGTCTGATAACATACTTGAGGGTCATTTTAGGACACACCCACCTTATATATTTTCTCTGGAGTGGGGTTAATGATTCCAAGACAATACAGATATTAGGGAGCAACAGTTTACCTTACCCGGTAGGTGTCACTATGGTTCCATGTCAGGTTTCATGTCAACCCCAGTGACATCTGGTCCATGCATTTGGCTTGACCCCTGACCCCTTGGTCATTACATTACCTTTCCCTGTCATGGAAAACCACATTGGGATATTTTATGCCTTCCTGGGCTATATACCTGTCTCCCTTATCTTGAGACATAACAGGTCCACACTAGCCTTTATAGAAATAAGTTATTTTGTAGTTATCTGTTAAAGGGACAGTTTCTTAATTCTAAAGTACATTACAGCATATACAATATGAACCCACATAAATGTATCTAGGCCTATCATGTGACACCCCCACCCACTGAGCACCCATCCCAGGGCCACCTCAGCATCCTTGGTGAGTAATGGCCTGGCCTGCACACCCTGCACTAAGAACACCACCAAACCCACCCCCCGTACATCAGAAAGTGGTGCTATATGGAAAGCCCAATACTGTGACCCGGCTGAGTCTTCTCCTCAACTCCCTCAGCTACAGTCAGGATGGGATGACAGGAAGTGCACATACAGTATACTGTGTGTGCTCCCCTGTCATCCCATACAGCAGCTGGCTGAGGAGGTGAGAGGAGAGCTGTGCTGATTGGCATATCATGCTCTCCACATGGCAGCACCTTCTGAGATGGAGAAGGTTGTCTGAGAGGTGTGCTTGATGCAGGCAGGGTGAGGGGGGCTGTTAGCCACTGGGGACACTGAGGTGGCACCATGACAGGTGCTCGGCGGGTGGAGGTGGTACCACTGGACACCAGGGACTCACTATGCATGTAAGGCTGAGGGAATTGGAAGGTGGAGGGACCTTAGAATCCAGAGCATACATGTGTTATACAGAGATAGATGTTCAGAGGGTAGGTGCCACTAGACACCAGGAACATCCGTATCTCAACAGGGTTGGGTGATCGGAGGGTAGGTGGTGCCACTTGACACCAAGGAGAACAAGTGTTACACAGGGATGGGTGATCAGAGGGCAGGGGCACCACTAAACAACTGTGAGAACAAATGTTACACAGGGATGGGTGATCCAATGGTGGGGGTGCCACTAGACACCAGGGCGCACCAGTGTTGTACAGGGATGGGTGACCGGGCAGGTGGGGGGGCACTACACACCAGGAACATTGGGATCACAATAGGGATGGGTGAGCAGAGGGCAGGGGATGCCTCTAGACACCAGGGAGAGCAAGTATTATATAGGGATGAGTGTTCAGAGAATGAAGGGTGTCACTAGACACCAGGGGGAACAGGTGATATTCAGGGACGGGTGATTAGAGGCAGGAGGTGCCACTAGATACCAGGAATATCAGGATCATAACAGGGATGGGTGATCAGAGGGCAGGGCATGCCTCTAGACACCAGGGAGAACAAGTTTTTACAGGGATGAGTGATCGGAGAATGAAGGGTGCCACTAGACACCAGGGGGAACAGGTGATATTCAGGGACGGGTGATCAGAGGGCAGAAGGTGCCACTAGATACCAGGAACATTGGGATCATAACAGGGATGGGTGATCAGAGGGCAGGGCATGCCTCTAGACACCAGGGAGAACAAGTTTTTACAGGGACAAGTGATTGGAGAATGAAGGGGGCCACTAGACACCAGGGGGAACAGGTGATATTCAAGGCTGGGTAATCAGAGGATAGGGGTGCCACTAGACAATAGGGAGTGCATTTAAATTGAGGGGACAGGTGTTTGGCATGTCAGGGGCCACTCACCACCTTGTCTAATGTGGCAGGTGGCCGCAGGAGGGGCGCAAACCTGCCACCACTTCCCATGCAAATGAGCTCATAATGCGCATGCATATGGCCCCTTAGCACCTTGCATGCCCAGTGGGTTCATTTGATGCTGTGGCTGAATAGCATGCCATGGCTCCTGGTGCTAGCTTGTCTGGCGGTACAGTTCCCTATCGGATGCATGAAGCCCAAATCCATGTCGGGGCAGCACTGCTTGACTTACCACTGTGCCGACATGGCCCTAAATTTAGTTAGGTAGTGCCAGTGTGCTGTCTGACTGAATACCGTAACCCCTGGGTTGGGCGCAAGTGCAAGCAGGGTACAATCCTTTGCCTTCCGCTTTTGCGCATATTTGAATAACTGGCTCCAGGCATCTTCCAGTTTTTATTGGGGGATAATAGTTTCTAGTTCCTCTAAAATTTTAGTATTTTATAAATGCTTTAGTTTAGTTTTTCTGTCATGAAAAAAAGATGATCGCCACATTTGGATTAGAAATACCAGTGTAAATCTAGTAAGTGTTAGCATCAAGAAAATAAAAAAAAAGTATGGTGCACAGCATAGGTGGTACCAAGAAAATTAGATTTAACTGGACTGGTAATTAATTGTAGCTGAAACTAGCTGTTTTAGAAAAACATTTTTCATTGCACTGCAACTTTAATGGAAAATACATTCTGGATACTGTCTACGTTTAGCGTGTCTTCTTTCTCTATTGCTAAGGACAGCTGCTTGAAAATAGGATCTCTCAGACAAAACTGCTGATGCTAGGTGTCTCTTTGTGCCTCTTAAGCTTCTGTTTATGAATCACAGTTGGGTGCCGTGTACATGATTATGATGTGACAAGCAGGAGACTATGACATAAGTGCAGACAATCAGCAGGAACAGATGATGTCCAGAGTGCAAGGATCCTGGTTCCATGCACATTTTCTTAAAGGGAAGCAGACAGCACTAAGCGCCCCATACCCAAGTGTGGGGCTGGTCCTTATCTGCACATCTGACTAGAGTGTGCTGACACACAAACTGACATTTACTGTAACCTAGGGGTGGGCAAAAATTGCAAATTCCGCTTTCCGCAGAACTTCCACAAAATTTCTCGGATATTTCGGAACTTTCACCATTGGTGAAACTGGGATTTTCATTGGATTTTCACCTGTTTCCATTGACTTTTTTGTGGACTGCGGAATAATACATATAAATGGTGGAATTTATTCCATCCACAGTTTAATGTATTATTTCACATTCACATCTGATTCCTAACTCATAACACAACCCCTACTCCCTGTCTAGTAGCCCCTGCACCTGACAATCACGGGTCCCAGTAAATAAATAAATAACAAAAAACTTTGATCCAAACCCCTGATCCCTGGTGTCTAGTGCCCCCCCACCCACCATCATGGGTCCCAAGTAAAAGAAACCCCAATCCCTGGTGTCTAGTGGTCCCCTCCCACCACCACCCCTGATCGTGGGTCTCAGTAAAGAAGGAAAAAAAAAACTCTGATCTCTCCCCAGCGTCTAGCGCCCCCCTTGCTGATCATGGCCCCCAAAAAGGTTTTATTTCCCTGGTGTCTAGCGGACCCCCCTCCCTATCCCAGATCCCCATAATCCATGAAAAAATAGTCAGCAGTCCACTGACTCATGCCCATCTATTCCCAATATTCCCTGGTGTCTAATGGACCCCCATCCCCAATCCCTTATAAAAAAAGTAATCCCAATTCCCTGGTGTCTAGTGGACCCCCCACTCACCCTGACAGTTCATCTGCCACCATCATCCTGGTCCTCCCCATCCTGCTCTGAGCAGGCCACCGGCACAGCCCTCCTCTCTCCTCCTCAGCCGGTGGGCCACTGAAGTGTCAGAGAAAGACATTTTTGGGGCTGTGATCATTGGGGGGCGCTAGACACCAGGAGGGTCTGAGAGAGGGATCAGAGTTTGTTTATTTATTTATTTATTTATTTACTGGGACCTCTGATCAGCAGGGGGTGGATTAATGAATTAAACTGCAGGTAAAAAAAGTCTCAGAACTGAACACTGTCAGTGATCAGTTCTGCAATTTATTTCCCCACAGTTTAATAAATTAACCCACAGTTTGTATATTTATTCCACTGCTTTAAGGCGGAATTTCCACAACAGTTTCGAAAATGATTTCTGAACTTTCGTAGAAGCGAAAGTCACATTTTGCAGAAATTCTGTTGTTTTTTGTTTTCGCACACCCCTGCTGTAACCAGAAATCCCAGACTCCCCCACAGCTGATCTGTCATTCCTGGGCAGCAATGGGAGATTCAATAAACCTACATTGCATGTTAAAGTTTTCATAAGCTCCAGTCAGAAGTTTGACGGTCCTGCTGTTCTTCCAGGTCTAAGTGCAGTTCTCTGTGACAGTACTTAGCCCAGGGGAGACAGCAGGACCAGCAAACAAAAAATTAGAGCATATAAAAACTCTTAACATGCACTGCAGGCCACTGAATCTTCCACTGCTGCCATCCTGCTCTGATGTCAGCTGCAGGGGATCTTTGGATTTGCAGTTACAGAAAATGTCAGCAGAATTAGTCTGATATAATCTACTATATTACAGTAAATAGTAAGTAAAACAATTGCTTTCATACACAAAGTGCAAATTAGGGCCAGCCCCACACTTGACTGTGGGGCTGTTAGTGCTAACTGTTCCTCTTCAATGTTGTTCTCTGTGTCTCATGTCAAATTTTTTCCAGTTAAAAAGAGCCATACATGCATTTGAAATGCACAAAGTAAACCATAGGGTCCCCATGCTTGTTTCTGAGAGTTACAGGATGAGAGTCAGTTGATTGAAACACCAACCCACAGTCTCATAAGTGGCCTATTGGGTTTATAAATGGGACAATGGCTGGTACAAAGCGTATACGCATGAAAGTGAAGTCTTTCTTTTTTCCTATTAGCTGTACTGTGCTTCAAGAAAAAATATCCTTCTGGAAACTGTTACCTGCCTCTGTGATGTACTGCTAAACATTTTATAACTGGCACAGATTGTGTTACTATTTCCCTGATAGAGATCAATAGTTTTCAAAATGGTTTAGCTGCATTGCAGGGACAGGGTATGTGTCTCCTACACTAGTCACTCTGAAGAAATTTCATAGTGCAATGACATTTTTTATTCCAAAAAGCTAGAGTTAGCTACAGTTAATACATACATTAACATACCTATCAGATTTACTTTTATGAGTAGCTCCTACTGTATGTGCCGCACCATGATTTTTAATTTTTTTTTTATTTTCCCGACCCTAGCCCTGGCCATCTTTTTTCTTGAGGGAAAACTAAATTAAAACATTCATAAAATACTCCAATTTTTGACAGAAATAGAACATTTTACCACCAAAAAAACTTGAAGATGCCTGAAATTTTTTATGTGAAATAAAAGGTAGGACCAGATACCTTGCCCAGTTTCATCGCACTGCTGCTTTAAGAGCAGACAGAGGCCCCAGCTACTCAGGCTGATTGATAAGGTAAAACCCACCTGTACTGTGCACTCAAGGGGAAGTGACAGACATACCTCTCAACTGTTAGGAATTTCGCATAGCACTATACTTTTCATACTAAGATTTACCTTTGCTCTGCATAGGTTTACTGATGTTCCTCATAATGTTAGAGCTATTTCTGGACACACAAACCATTAAATCATTGAACTAAATTTATAGAAATAATCCTTATCACTGACTATATAGGGCCCACTGTCTGCAGACATATTATTGTTTAAAATAAGAAAGTGCTACACATTCTGGCCCTTTGCTATGATTTTTGAAGGCCAGTGCTATGATTTTTAATGCTGAGATGTTGAGAGGTGTGGTGACAGAGAAAGAAATTAGGGAGAGTGTGAATGAGAGACAGGAAATGAGCATGTCTACCAAAGGCTGTAAGTACTGAGAGCAATACCGAAAGAGAGAGAGAGATTGAAAAGACGGGAGTTCTGAAAGACAATGATATAGATAGAGAACTACTGAGTAGTAGTTAGTTACATTTTAGCTGCCGGTTTGTAATGATTTTGTTTGGGTCCTGAAATTTGGCTGTCAGATTAGTGCCGAAAGGATCTCGGCATGAGTACATGCTTTCTTAACCCACTTTCATGAATAACAAGAGGACCAACATGCAGTATATTTACTTGACAGAGTTTAAAACAACAGACAGCATGGGTTGCTTGCAATCCACCATTACTTATTTATTTCTCTATGACATCAGACTCCCCTATGCTATCATCCTACTGAGCCATGCAAGGCATTCTGGTCTATGTAGTTCACAGGGACTATAACAGTCTGCAGTATGACACAGTAAACCCTGCTTTACAGTTGCAATCATATGAGGAATAGGGACAGTGACTGAAAACTGGGGAGAGGGGGCTGAACTTGTGTCAGTGAAGGGTGGAGGGCAGCACTCAGAAGTCCAACCCAGTATAAGGAGCAACTGCAGGAGTAGGTAGAGAAATCACAGAGGAGATATTTCAGAGTGTGAAGGGAGGGAGCAGAGTGAATGTAAGGGCAGAGAGATGCCCAGAGTTTAGGGAAGTGGAAAGAGAAGGCAGTTAAACCAGCAGTGGGCTTCAAGGTAGGGAGAACAAAACAGCAAAAGCAAGCATTACGAAGGGAGTAAGAGGTAGAAAGGGGGAAGAGTGGAGAGAAGCAAGATACAAGGGGAGAGAGAGAGAGGGAGAGAGAGAGAGAGAGACAGACAGAAACCAAAATTTGGAAGTAAAGAAGGCACAGTAGGTAAGGCACCTGGCATCAAGAGAGGAGAGAAGGAGTGGGAGGTGTACAAAGTACAGTGGTGAGCGCACAAGAGTTGTCAAGGGCAAATTGACAGAAGGAGTGAAAGAGGGGGTCCAGTCTGGCTACAGTGGGTTTGGCAGCAGCACTGTAAATTATGTCACCATATTCAAAGATGGGGATCATCTTTGAGAGGATCTCTCTGCAGGCAGGAAGTAGAATGTTCCTCTTGTTCCTGTGAAGTGCACCAAGGTTTGGGTAAAGATTCTCGTGAACTGCATCCAAGTGAACAGAGAAATCAAGGTGATGGTCCAACCAGACCCTGAGGTACTTGAAAGGAGGAGACTAGTGCTGTGCAGAATATTTTTACCTCAGCAGAACAACATTTCACAGAATTTTCAAAATTCTGCTGAATTTCTCTGGAAATGGAATAGTGGAAATCTGCGGCAGGAAAATGCAGAATGAGTTTTTCCACAATGTTTCCTCAGAATTTTATGCTGTGGATCTCAATATTTTCTGCAGAAATGGTTTCAGAATGATTTATCACAGAAAAATGCAGTTCTGCAGAATATTATTCAGCGTATCTCAATATTTTCTGCAGAAATGGTTGCAGAATGATTTTCCATGAAAAAAATGCTGTTTTGCAGAATATTATTCCATGGATCTCAATATTTTCCATGGGAATGGTTACGGAATGGTTTTCCACAGAAATGTGCCATTCCAAGGAATATTTTTCTGTGGATCACAGCAGGTGGAATTCCACAGAAGAACCAGTGAAATTCTGGAGGAAATTCTGCCAGCAGAATGGTTATTCTGTGCTAATTTCGCCAGTGGAATTCTGTATTCCACACAGCATTAGAGGAGACATCTTCAATTGCTGCACGATCAAAGGTATGTAAGAAATGAAGAGAGCTGAGTCTAGCAAGTTTTTGCCTGGAGCCAAAAGTCATAGAGACCATTTTCTTGGCATTAAGGGACAGATGTTTTTCATGGAACCAGTGCTGGATGTTTTTAAAGTTCAGTTGGAGCGTGGCCATGAGGTCGAGGGTAGAGGAGCCAAAGTTAAGAGTACCATATTGTCTGCATACATGTGAATGGGCATAGAAGAGCAGTCAGTGGGAAGCTCATTTAGAAAAAAAGAGAATCCGGCCCAGTGGCGCTGAGGGTTGAGGAGCTGGATGCCACACCTCACGCCATGCCAGTGACCTGAGTTCAGCAACGGATGTGGGACACCGAGGGCTGGCATGGGAAGGAGAGGATTGAGCATCCATGGGACTGCTCTCCTCTCCTGTGGTGGGTAGCGGGGTAGCATCACTTGGCAGTGGCCCATGGTGGAGACCGGAAGCACTGCATGAGCTGCACAATAGGGAACAACCAGAAAAAATCAGGAAATTGCTCCATGACTGGCCAGATGATGGCTGCTGGTCCACCAACACCACCAAAGCCCCAAAGGATCCATGCCCACCTCAGCAGCACCCCTGGGGCAAAGTAGTTGTGCTGGCCCCCCTCACCAGCGCCTCCCCCCTCAGAGGAGAGGGACCCATCCAGCAAAGGGTTGCACCAGGTTATCCTGGGGGTGGCTGCATTATGAGATTGGAGGCTCGAGAGGGGGTAGTAAGTGGGTCGGGGGACCTAGGCAGCTTGAACGAGTGGTGGGTCGTGGAGCACGTAGGAGGGGAAAATAGATGATACACAAATAAAAGAGAAAAAGAACTGGAATTCAAAACTCAGCTCTTCACATAAATTCCATCTTGGCTTAACTCCAACACAACCATCAGGCACATCATTTGCATACAGAATTACCATCCTGCTCAACATTAATGAGCAACAATCAACAACCATGGTGACCATGAACACAATCTGTACTCCACCAACACTAAATAAGAAATGAACAACACTCAGTAACAAGCTTTAACTCCAGACCTGATGGAACGTTTTTAAAATCTGTGAAAAAACAAGAAACAAAATCTAACCATTTTGACTAACCATAAGTCTTGTGTAAAATAAAATATAGGAATGTGGCTGTACACTTGTGAAATAATTCCATGTTGTGTTTAAATAAGATAACAGAACCACTTGGCCTTTGGCCTCATGGTTGATCAGTTTGTATTTTTGCATGTACACAACCACTTTCCTAGCATTTAGTCTATATGCAATATATAACCATTCAATGATTTCACTAATAAAGCATCAGACTACAATTCAATAAACTGGAGAATGAAGAACAATAAGTAAGGGCTGGAAGATCAGACGGTCATGGTTTCTAACCCCACATCAGGCTCTTGGAGTGAGAACCGTAACTGACACTGTAATGCAGTACAAGGGGGGTGCTGCACTGTTGAGATGCTGTCATTCAGAAGAAATGTTAAACCAAGTTCCCTTCTGCCCATATCTAATCACTGTCCAGGTGGAAGTTAAAGATCCCATGGCACTTATTGCTGAAGAGTAGAGGGTTTTCCCATATGGCCAGCATTACCCCATCAAGAAAAAGAGAGGTCCGTGCATTGCACCCCAGGAGGCTCCTGGAAACAAGCTGTCACTTCTTAGTGTGCCTTTCCTAGTCATATAGTACAAATAAATCCCCAGGTAGTCAGGACTTCTTCCACTTTGGCCACCCTCCTCCTTGCGCACCTATGTTCTTTGAAAACACCTAATTTCAGTGTTTTTAATATTCATAACAAGATTTGATTAGTAAGGTACCTTTACAGGAAGTCAAACCAGGGCCTTGAGCACCTTCCGCAGGCAATATCCTCCAAAATAGAGTTCATGAAGAAAAACATATTTTTTCCTTTCCTTCATATAGCTACTGTCCTTAGAGCTGTTTGCCTTGTTATATTGACAGAAGCTTAGCTCTGGATATTTCAGCTTGCTGCAAAGCCCTGAATTCCATCTGTTTGCTATCTGCTCTTATTACACAGCCTCTGGACAAAGCTTTTGTGAACTTACATTTCCAACAAAGCACTATAAGCTTTTGCTACAGATGAACAAGGTTGGGACTGTAAGGTGCAGCAAGGCATCAGAACCCAAAATGCATCATAAGCTGGCAGCATAGCCTTGAGGTTAGAGCAACAAACTGTGAATGAGCTTGACACATCCAGCAGACCTGGGTTTGAGTCCCACAACCTCCACTTTCATACTATGTGACTAAGCAAGTCATTTAACCTCCCCAGTGCTCCTGAGTTGCCCTTGAAAACAGGCATTGTGCATAATGGGCCTTACCTGGTTGCCAAAGACTAAAATAAAATCAACAAGCATTTGTCAATGCTGAACATTCGCTTGCAGGTATTTGCAGTGGTGTTTGGCACGTATGGTGCTTTACCCTAATGCCCTGTGCGATTGCTGGTATTTGCACAATAAATTTTCAGCATGACCTTTTTGTTACCCCCACCTCATAAAAGCATTTGAGACCTCTGCTTATGAACAGTCTCACTGTTATTTTGTTAATCTGTCCTGAGCGTTGATTTCCCACAGCGACCACACCATTGTGCTCCACATGTGCAAAAACACAGTTCGGGCAGGATGTGAAAAATGACAGCTGTAGCATTCATAGCGAAGTGTGAAGGGATGGCAATGTTGAACATCTGGAGTGAAAATACAAGAATTTCTCTAACTTATGAGCGTACATGGAAACTGCACAATGAACGCTCATGACACAGTCATTTTGTGGACTTTTGTTACCAAATTTTCAACATAGGCATTGTGGGACCTCTGCTCATGAACAGTGTCACTGTGATTTTCATAATCTGTCCTTTATTTGTGAAATCAGTTTACAACCTTTGAGCCAGAGGCTCGTTTCCAAAGGTACCTCGTCACATTAAAGACATACATAGAGTTTTAGGTTACATAGCATAGGTTTTGCTAAAGCTGAGCATTGATTTCTCACTGTGACCACATCATTATGCGCTGGATGTGCAAAAACACATTTCAGCCAGGATGTGAAAAATGTCAGCTGTACTGTTCATAAGGAGGTGTGAAAAAATGCCAGTGTTGAAAATCTGGAATGAAAATATTTCAAATTCTCAAAGTTATGAGTGTGCGTGGAAACTGCTCAACACACGCTCATAACACAGTCATTTTTTGACATTTTTTCACCAAATTTGCAACATAGGATTTTGGGAGCCCACCTCATTAACAGTGACACTGTTGTTTAGTTAATCAATCCCAAAAGGTGATTTTGTGCAGTGACCATGAAATCACCTTTGGGGACCGAATAACTCACATGACAGTAACTGAATTCATGAGGAGGTGTCCCAAGAACCCCCTGTTGAAAATGTGGTGCCAAAATTTGCAAAAATGCCCGAGATAGCCACCTAAGTTGGAAAAAAAAAAACATTTATGCCATTATACAGTTTACCGTCATTTCTTCTGTTTGCATTCAGCTTTCAAGAGTGCAGAAGTGTTCCCACTCCACTGAAGATCATTGCGACAGGCTCCGGAGGTAAGTATGGGGTGAGGGGGAGGTGGGGTATGCAGAGGGTGGATGTGGGTTCGGGGATGGGGCACAAGACACAGTGAGGGACAGTTTTCTGTTTTCACAGGTTTTAAAAACAAAAAGATGTTGCAGGACAGTTTTCCCATTTACAGGGACAATGGGCATGCTGGGGTGGGCTCCCAGCATGTCACCTGGGTGTTTCTTGGGGGGGGGGCCTGGAGACAATGGGGACTGTGCACTCCGTCTGCACATACAATGTGTTTGGTGGGGGCAATAACAAGGGAGCAGGGTAGACAGCAGCAGAGGGAGGAAGTGGGAGGGATTTTATTAGCAGCCAAAGGGAAAAGGGTGACGTCAATATGCTAAATACACACACGTTACCACTGCTAATTGCAGTGGTGCTTTTCTTTTAACTGAAGACTACTGCAGCCAAACTGCTGTCATAGACAGCTCATGCATCCATTGGTGCAGTAGGGTTGCACACATTACACTGAGCACTGCATTGGACAGGAGGGTCACACACCTTCAAAAAGTCATACTGTCCCAAAACGTTCCTTGCACATGCATGCAAGCGGATGCAAAAATAAACAAGCATTTGTCAATGCTGAATGTTGCTTGCTTCTATGTGCTGTTTAGGTATTTGGAAGTCATTAGAGTGCAAATATTGAAATTCAGCGAACTACGATGCGGTAGAAGACTGCATACGCACCGTAAAACAGTCATTTTAGAATTTTTTCACCAAATTTTCAACATAACCATTTTAAGACCTCTGCTCATGAACAGTGTCACTGTGATTTTCTTAATGTGTCCCATACATTGAGTTCGCACACCGACTGTGCCATTGTGCGCTACATGGGCGGAAACACGTTTTTGGAAGATGTGAAAAATGACAGCTGTACTGCTCATAAGGAGGTGTGGTAAAATGGCAATGTTGAAAATCTGGAGTGAAAATATTGAAAATTCGCAAACTTACGAGCGTGCATAGGAACTGCACAACGCACACTCGTAAAACAGTTATTTTTAGGAATTTTTTCACCAAATTTTCAACACAGCCATTTTAAGATATCTGCTCATGAATGGTGACACTGTGATTTTCTTAATGTGTCCCATACATTGAGTTCGCACACCGACTGTACCATTGTGCGCTACATGGGCGGAAACATGTTTTGAGCAGGATGTGAAAAATGACAGCTGTACTGCTCATGAGGAGGTGTGGTAAAATGCCAATGTTGAAAATCTGGAGTGAAAATATTGAAAATTCGCAAACTTACGAGCGTGCGTGGAACTGCGCAATGCGTTATTAAAACAGTCAGTCATTTTAAAATTTTCACCAAATTTTCAACATAGCCATTCAAGACCTCTGCTAATGAACAGTGTCACTGTGATTTTCTTACTGTGTCCCACACATTGATTGCGCACACCAACTGCGCCATTGTGCGCTACATGGACGGAAGCATGTTTTGGGTGAGATGTGAAAAATGACAACTGTACTGCTCATAAGAAGGTGTGGTAAAATGGCAATGTTGAAAATCTGGGTGAAAATATTTGAAAATTTACTAACACGAGCCTAAGTAAGAGACTACATAACACACGCTAAATAAAGGCAAAGTCTGTCCAAGAATTTTTCCACCAAATTTCAAAATAGGCTTTGAGACCCACCTTATGAACGCTGGCAGTGTCATTTCATTAATTGGACTAAAAGGTGATTTAGCACAGTGACTGTGAAATCACACCCTTCAGGCCGAAAACCCATGACAATGACATCATTCATGAGAAGGGGTCCCAAAAACCCATGTTGAAAATTTGGTGCAAAGTTCAAAAATACCTGAGATATGCAACAAAGTTGAAAAACCCATCTAGCTCATTATACAGCTTACCGGCATTTCCTCAGTTCGTGGTCGGCTTTGAAAGTGCAGGCGTGTTCCCGATCCAGCGATGATACGTCACGCTGAGCTCCGGAGGTAAGTATGGGGTGAGGGGTGTGAGGAGGCAGGGTGCGCAGTGGGTGGGTGGGGTTGAGGAGGGTTCGGGAAGCACCGTGGGACCGTTTTTATTTCTAGGTAAAAAGAGCGATGCGGGGCGTTGCCACGCTGGGGTGGGCTCCCCAGCGTAGCTGCTGGGAGGAGCATTTGGGGGGCAGTGGAGCCGGCGGGGATTAAGCACCCTGTCAGCAGGCGATCGCGGATGTTTGCCACGCTGGGGTGGGCTCCCAGCGTGGCACCAAGCTTTGGGGGGCCTTTGGGGACGTGGAGCTGACGGGGATTGGGCATCCCGTTGGCAGAGGAGCGAGGACATTTGCCACGCTGGGGTGGGCTCCCAGCATGGCACCAAAGCTTTGGGGGCGTGAGGTCACTAGCGCCTGTGTATGACAGCGGTGGTTTTCTTTGAACAGAAGACCACCGCTCCCATACACAGCTCCCGCACCCATTGGTGCAGGACCGCCATGCCTGCTCAACAGAGCAGTGGATTGAACAGGAGAGGCACACCTCCAAAGTGTGCTACTCTCCCTAAACATTCCTTGCGCATGCGCGCAAGCGAATGTAAAAATGTAATGGAGCTTAACAGTGAGAGTTGCAATGATGGTCACTCCTCCAACCCCCCAGTCACTCTGACTGCGAGAGGAAAGAAACCTTGACAACTGCATTAACTATACTCTTAGTACAGCTTTCCATGCAGTGAATGTCTGAGTTTAGAATCGGAGATTTCATGTTCAGCAGAACGGTAACTCAGGGGATGAACAAGACAGAATCAATACCCAAGCATCGTATCCGCCCACACAGTCTCCAGCCTAAAGAGGCTTTTCTCAACAGGGCATTTTTATATGGAAATCAAAGGTCTGTAATCCAGGCAGCATGCATAGCCCAGGTCAGCTCACTCTTGCAAGACTTATACTGGCTAATTTCTGTAGCATGAATGGGGGGGCAAGGGGAGTTGCTCCTAGCCCCCAAGCCAAAAGAACTACTGGGGTACTACAAAGGTCATCAAGGTAAATCAAAACGCCAGATTCATAATTTATCTCTTGATGAAAAGCGGTTGTGTGCCAGTACCTTTTTTGAATGCTCAGCGACTATTCATACCAGAGTTTTGTGGAATGTGGCATTCCGATAGCAGAATTCATGCAGAATGGAAATCCCACTTCTGAAATGCTTTTTAGAGTTTCATTTTTATTCCTGTGGAATTCAGAAAAATGATTCAATGTAAACTGTGCAATAATATTCCATGGATTACATAATATGGGGAATGTGGAAAATGAATCCAACAGTTTAAGTAAATTGTTGAATACTGTATTGTTATTTATAAAAATCTGTTTTCAGAATTTAGGCATTCCACTTCTCATGGAATGTCACAGAACTGGGCTGAATTTCCAAATATCCATGAAATTCTAGCAGAAGTAGAATCTGACATTTTTGTACAGCTCTGTTCTGTACTAAGAACCTCCCTACCCCCACCCAAAAAAAAAATACTCTATCTATTGATAGTATCAATGGCTCAGTAGATAGCTCACTCACCTCTGGGGCTGGAAGATCACAGGGTCATGGGTTCTAGCTGCACACCAGGCATTTGGGGTAATACCCATGACTGACACTGTAATGCAATACAAGAGGGGTGCTTCACTGTTGAGGTGCTGTCCTTTGGATGAGATGTTAAACCGCGGGCCCTTCTGCCCATCTCTGGTCACTGTCCAAGTGGAAGTTAAAGATGTCATGGCACTTATCACTGGGGGGGTCAAATATGGTCAACCTTCCCCCCCATCAATAAAAACACAGGCCCATACAACCCAGCTCCAAGGACTTAGTGTTCCTTTACTAGTGAAAAATTACAAATAAATCCCCAGGTGGTCAAGGCAACTCCTACCTTGGCCACCCTCTTTATACCCCAGGCATTTCCTGCCCTCCAACCCCTTTCTTGTTCTTCCACACAGATTTAAAAAAAAATGCTGGCATCTAGCTCTGTGCCACAGATCAAAGACATCATTTGAAACAAACCTCACTCCTTAGCTTGACCCTTCCAGTCCCCCAAATCGTCATACATACAGGTGGCTCCCAGGGCTGTGGTGCTGCTGAACAAAATCACTAATAACAGTGAAACACAGAAAGTTCTGACAGTCACCCTCACAGAAACCAAACGACGATAACCCTTCTTCGGTGCAAAATAAACTTTTCATTTCTGTAAGAGCCGATAGTCCAGCACAAATACCAGAAAAACAGACCACCCTGCCCTCTCTCAACATTTCATGAAGTTTTGTGCTTTTGCAAGCATGCAAGATCAGTGCAAACCCCACACCTTTTACACAATTTAATTTTAAGTACTAGTGCTCATATTACATTTGTGCAATAGGTAATCAATTTAAGCACCATTTGCTTACAGTGCAAATCAAATTCACATAATAAATATAGAAAAATGAAATATTAGAAACCATGTGTCACGCAGTGATTAACATGAAACAGTCTGCCACAGGGGCAACAATGAAGCGAGGGGGGGCAAGGAAAGAACTGGTTGAGTATGTTATGAAAAGGAAAATAAAGCTTACAAGTAATAATCAAAGTTCAGCTAATGACTTTCAAAATAAACTCAGTTTCACAGTGTAACATGTCTGTTTTAGTTATTTTCATATGTAGTGATCGTTACTAATTAGTGTGCCTTGAGCACTACTTTTTCAGTGACTGACACCTCAGGCTTTATAAAGCGATCACTCAAAATTATGTTGCAACCTGAGATGTACAGTACATTTTGTATTACTGCCGGCACGTCTGCTGTTCCCACTTGTTGCTTCAGTGGCTTTCTTTGAACTGAGGGGAGTGAGAGAGAGAGCGTGAGACAGCGACAACAGTTTTTTTTTTATTTATTTTATTTACAAGGAAAACGGGCTGCTAACACGATGTTGTAGGGTCTACTGAGGGAAGCAATCTTCTGTCTGTGTGTGTGTGTGTGTGTGTGTGTGTGTGTGTGTGTGTGTGAGTGTGTGTGTGAGTGTGCCTCTCTCTCTCTCGCGTGGTAGCGAGCAGCAACAGCGGCATGTTTGAACTGAGTAATCATGCTTTGGTTGCCTTCTGGTTCTGTATTTGTAACTCTTGGGACTGAAGGCTGAAGATATTACAAGATTAGAGCAGGGAGTTACAAGGGAAAAGGAGGCACAGATTTGAGGTTTTTAACTGATGGCATTTACAAATTGTTTCGTGAACTGTGGGAGGTAGCCGTTTACTGAGGAATTCAACATGGTGGTTTTACATTTTGAAATTCGGGGGTCAGATGGATTTTGGAAATGTGGCTGACTGGCACCTTTACCCATTGGTATATCGCATGATTTACAAAGGGTAAATCATGCCAATCAGGCAATAGGATTTTTAAGACTCATTGTATAATTCATATTCTCAGTCTGTTTATTCTTTACTTTTTATGTTTCCTTGCGTGCATGCGCAAGAAACATTATGCGGCAGCTTAGGAGAGAAGCAGTTGTGGAGGTGCGGCACTGTGGCAGCCAATGGAGGCACTGCATTTGGGGGCTTGGCACTGGTGGACCAATGGAGGCACAGTGTGCTGATGACACTGGTCTCCAAAAATGCCACCAAGCTGAAATGTTTTCACCGCTGCAATGAGGGGCCGCCTCATCATTGCTGCACCAGCCATTCCACTGCAATGAGGGAGTGACCCGTCATTGCAGGGCGGCACCTTCCCAACTGTAACAATTAAATTAAACATGCCACTGCCTCTCGGCACCATGAAAGCTGATTGGGGTGGCCAATCCCCCATGGCAGCCCCTACACAGTTAATTTGCCAGCGAGGAGCCCTCCCCATCAGCATGATGTAACCCCTCCCTATTTGTTGTGTGTGCCAAGGGGTTGCCCAATCCCCTCGGCATCCTTGGCCCCCAAACAGTTGTTCTTTGCCTACAGGGGGCCCAATCCCCATCAGCTACAGTACCCCCACCCCAAAAAAGGCAGGTGGCACACTGGGAGCCCACCCCAGTGTGCTGGAAACAAGCCTGGAAAAAAAACTTCCTGCAATGCCTTTTTTTTTTTTTTATCTTCCTGAAACAAAAGAAACGGTCCAATGCGGTCGCTGTCCTCTCCCCAACCCGCACCCACCACTGCGCACCGACCTCCCACACCCCCACCCCATGCACTTACCTCCAGAGCCTGGTGCGATGATCTTTGGACTGGGAACACGTCTGCACTCTTCAAAGCCAACCGCGAACTGAAGAAATGCGGTAAGCTGTATAAGGGCATAAATAGGGTTTTCTCAACTTTGGTGCATATCTCAGGCATTTTGGGAATTTTGGCTCCACATTTTCAACATGGGGTTATTGGGACCCTCCTCATGAATTCAGGCACTGTCATGGCGTTATTCAGTCCCAAAAGGTGATTTCGTGGTCACTGCGCGGAATCACCTTCCGGGACCGAGTAATGAAACGACAGTGCCAGTGTTCATGCGGTGGGTTCTCAAAAAGCCTATGTTGCAAATTTGGTGACAACAAATCCAAAAAATTACTTTTACGAGCATGCAATGTGCAGCTTCCATGCATGCTCGTAACTTCACGAATTTGTAATATTTTCACTCCAGATTTTCAACATTGGCATTTTTCCACACCTCCTTATGAACAGTATAGCTGTAATTTTTCACATCCTGACCAAAATGTGGTTTTGCACTACCGGTGCAGAAAAGCACGGTCGCTGTGGGAAATCAGTGTTTGGGACACATTAAGAAAATCACAGTGACACTGTTCATGAGCAGAGGTCCTAAAATGCCTATGTTGAAAATCTGGCGATGAAAGTCCATAAAATGACTGTTATGAGCGTGCGTTGCTCAGTTTCCACGCATGCTCGTAACTTCATGAATTTGTAATATTTCACTCCAGATTTTCAACATTGCCATTTTTCCACACCTCTTTATGAATAGTACAGCTTCCATTTTTCACATCCTGGCCAAAATGTGTTTTCACGTTTCCGGCATAGAATAGCGTAGTCGCTGTGGGAATTCAGTGTTTGGGACAGATTAAAAACAAATCACAGTGACATTGCTCATGAGCAGAGGTGCTAAAATGCCTATGTTGAAAATTTAGTGACAAAAGTCCATTAAATGACTGTGTTACGAGTGTACATTGCACAGTTTCGACGTGCCCTTGTAATTACGCGCATTTGTAATATTTTCACTCCAGATTTTCAACATTGGCATTTTTTCACACCTCCTTATGAACAGTACGGCTCTCATTTTTCATATCCTGCCCAAAATATGTATTTACACATCTGGCGCAGAATAGTGCAGTAGCTGTGGGAAATCAATGTTCAGGACAGATTAGGAAAATCATAGTGACATTGTTCATGAGCAGAGGTCACAATATGCCTGTGTTGAAAATTCGAAAAAAAAATTCCACTAAATGACTGTGTTACGCACATGCATTGCACAGTTTCCACATAAGCCTGGAAGTTCGAGTATTTTTAATATTTTCACTACAGATTTTCAACATTGCCATCTCGTCACACCTCCCTATGAATGGTACAGCTGTCATTCTTCACATCCTGCTGATCTGTGTTTGCATAAATCTGGTACAGAATGGCACAGTCACTGTGGGAACTCGAAGTTCAGGACACATTAACTAAATCACAGTGCCACTGTTCATGAGAAGAGGTCCCAAATGCTTTCATGAGGTGGGGGTCACAAAAAGGCCATGTTGAAAATTTGTAGTGTAAATACCAACAAATGCCTGGGGCATTAGGGTGTCTAATCATAATGTCCCACCCTGTACTGAACTGACAGGCATTGGGGTGTGCCTTTGGATTGCCGACTGTAATGCTCATGCCATTCCACCCACCCCCCATACGCAGCCAGTGATAGGCATCAAGGTGTGCCTTGAACTCTTCAGACCCACAGTTCACCCTGTTCTCCTATACTGCACCCATTTCAGCGTATGTCCTTATGGAATGGGGTGACTGTACAGCCGAACACCCCAAGGCACACCTCAACACTTGCTGGTGTCTGCAGGATAGGGTGAAGTGAAATGGCATGAATGTTATGGGCGACAATCCAAACACATACCTCAATGCCTGTCTGTCTCTGCAGGGTGGAGGTGAGGTTGGCGTGAAGTTCAATACTTCACTGCCATTCCCATTCTGTATCTCTCTAACTCCTGCATTTCCGGTGCTAATACCAGCAATCAAACATTCGGCATTGACAAATGCTTGTTATTTATGTAGTTATGCTCATGACAGAACAAGTTCATAACAACAGTTCAGTAAAAAGACCACAGACTATAATGGTACAGGATAAATCATAGATCATTGATAAAACAGAAAAGTGCACAGCTAGCAGCCCATAGTCCCAGTTCTTTGTGAAGGACGTAACAGTCCAGACAGGTGAGTCTGCAAGGCATCACACTCTCACCACAGTATATGACTATCAGGTCAGTTCACCGGATCTCCTCACTCCTCATAGGAATACATGTATTTGGGGTAGCTTGAAACCTGTATACAGCAAAGCACCAGGCTCAGTTAAGTTATATTGCAATCCGACACACTTAGGTACCGAACCACAGCACCATGTTGGGCTCAAGGTAGAAAAACACAGGATATAGATAATTCCACAAACTGAGATGCGTGCAGTTGCATACAGATACACAGACATTACTGTTATGGTAAATGAACATTGCCTATATGGGTTAATATACCCATGCAACAGTAGGATAATAGTGAGCAACAATCAAATGCCTGGCACTAATACAGAGCTAAGTGGTCAACCTTATCAGTCAGTTTCCTACATGAGGAAACAAATGAAAAACTATCAGGTACATGCCCAGCTTTACAGATCAGAGCAACCTGGGAACACATTATGACAGTCAATCAGCTTCACCGTCTGCTGCCTATGTCTCCAGAGCCCCACTGATGCAGAAGCAATGTGCTCTGTGAATTGTGCAGCCACTTCAGGATCAGGATATATTTTGGTTTTAGTTTTATACTGCACCTGAAGGCTTGCAGAGAACAGGAGCTGCACCATAATGCCCCATTCCAGTAAGGATTCTTTTATCCACTTGAAGTTGTTGTTTCCTGCACTAGGTTTGGGCCAAAATGTCTGGAAAAAAGATCAATTTGCTCCCTTCCTGAGGGATGTCCCCACAAGTCTTGGCGGCTTGCAGCAGAGGGATATGAAACATATGAACATATGAAATTTGCCAGCAGATAAAGGCCTAGAGGTCTATCAAGTCTGCTCGAATGTGCAGCTAGCACCCCCCTTATTCTGCAGCTGCTCCTCCCTTCCACCCTTCCCCTTCATTGACCCTCCTCCTTGTCCTGTCCTATCCCCTTTTGAAGCAGTCCACTGTTCTACTGGATACCACTTTTGCAGGTAACGCATTCCACTCAGCCACCACTCTCTCTGTAAAAAAGTGTCCTCTCATCTCCCTCCTAAACCTTCCTCCCTCTAGTCTCATATCATGGCCCCTGGTGTCCCTTCCCTCCCTTACTTTGAACAGCCCCTCTGTACCTGTCTTGTTTATTCATGTACTTAAAGGTTTCAATCATGCCCTCCGTCCCTCCCCTCCTCCAGTGAGTACATGTTCATCTCCCTCAGCCTCCTCTCGTACGATAAGTCCCCCAGCCCCTTGATCATCTTTGTCGCCCTGCGCTGCACCCCCTCCAGTAACTTAATGTCCCTCTTCAGATACGGGCGCCAGTACTGCATGCAGTACTCCAGGTGCGGTCTAACTAATGACCTATACAGTGGCAGAATCACCTCCTCCCTCCTCGAGGATATACCCCTTGCAATACAACCCAGCATTTTGTTGGCCTTTGCAGCTGCCTTCCTACATTGTGCTGAGTTGTTCATTGACCCTGTGTAATGAGCACCCCCAGATCCTTCTCCTCCTCTGTCTGGGCTAGCTGCACTCCCCCCAGCTGGTAACTCCTCCTTGGGTTCTTCACCCCAAAATGCAGCACCTTGCACTTTTTGGCATTAAACCCCAGTTGCCAGGTGTCTGACCAGGTTTCAAGCTTTGCCAGATCATCCTGCAACCCCTGCCATCCCCTTGGTCATCCACCACTGCTCCTACCTTGGTATCATCAGCAAACAGACTGATCTTGCTCTTGATGTCCAATGATATGTCTGCAATGAATATCCCAAACAACACTGGTCCCAACACCGGTGCCTCTGTGGGACACCGGTCGTCACTACCCTCGGGTGTGAGAACTCCACACCCACCACCACCACCCTCTGTTGCCTTCCCTGAAGCCAGTTCCCTACCCATCTCACCAGCTTTGCACCTGCCTCTGTGCCTACTAACTTCCTTCCCAGCCTTCCATGCAGCACCAAGTCGAATGCCTTACTGAAGTCCAGATACAGGACATCCACTGCATGGCCCCTGTCCAGTTGCCTAGTTACCCTGTCATAGAACTCCACCAGGTTGGCTTGACAGGATCTACCCCGTATAAAGCCATGCTGTCTGCTGTCCTGTAGTCCTTTGGTCTCTAGGAGGGCCACGAGCCTTTCCTTCAAGATAGTCTCCATTAGCTTACCCACGATGGATGTGAGGCTCACTGGTCTGTAGTTTCCTAGTTCATCTCTGGGCCACTCTTGTGGAGGGGCACCACATGAGCCATCCTCCATTCCTGAGGTACACACCCCAAATGTAGTGAGGCATTAAATAGGTCTGCCAAGGGTCCTGCAAGGACCTTTGCCAGCTCCTTCAGTACCCTGGGGTGGAAGCCATCTGGGCCTGGCGCCTTATCCACCCTCAGTGCCTTCAAACCCTCCCGAACTCTGCCCTCCATGATTTCCACATCTGTCACCCCCTCCCCCCCTGTTTCTGCCATTTCTCCTCCCTTAGGTGTCATCCCTCTCTTCTCTTTAGGAAATACTGAACAGAAGTACTCATTTAGTGCTTCTGCCTTATCGCACCCTGCTTCCGCTCAACCCCCCTCCTTCCTAATCCTTACTATGAGGTCCTTACAGCTCCTTTTCTCCCTGATGTACCAAAAGAAGTCCTTCTCCCCCTTCTTAATGCTTGTGCCAGCTTGAGTTCCGTAGATGCCTTGGCTCCCCTTACTGCCCTTGTCACCTCCTTCGATTCCATCAAGTACTCCTCCCTGTCCTCCCCTCTCCCTGTTTTCTTGTACTTCCTAAAGGCAGCTCTTTTCCTCCTTACCTTTTCCATGACCTCCTTGCTCAACCAGTTCAGTTTCTTAGCCCTAGTCTTCTTGCTCTGGGCCTTGCTGCAGGTTTTGGTTACCTCCACTATCCCCAGCTTTATGAGCTCCCACCTCTGGTTAGTGTCCATACTAGATTGAATTCTAGCCAGGTATCCTTTTACCACTTCCCCCATCCTCCCAAAGTTGGCCCTGCTGCAGTCCAGCACTCTTGTGCCAGATTCCACTCCTTCCTTGCACATATCCAATGTGAGCCATACTGAGTGGTGGTCACTCCCTGACAGCGGTTCCTTCACTGTAAGTTCTCTCACAAAGTCCCCATTTGCCAGCACAAGGTCAAGGGTATTCCCTAACCTGGTTGGTTCACTGACCATTTGCAGCAGGAAGCTGTCCTGGAAGGCATCCAGCAGTACCTGCTCCCTTCTGTTCCTGGTTGTTGGGGTACTCCAGTCCACTCCTGACATGTTGAAGTCCTCCACAATCACCACACTACCCTTCTCGCAGGTCATCCTGATCTGTCCCGCTAGTTCCCTGTCTAACTCCTCCGTCTGAGATGAGCTTCAAGAGAGGACTGTATAGCGACTGCAGTCAGATGTTTCTGTATTGTCCCCTTTCTTCACCTGGAGCAAATCAGGATGAAAAAGGCCTTCACAATAGTAACCTCCCAAATCAAGTCCTTGATCAGCATTACCTCTCTTCGTCTCATGTCAGCTTGGTAATGGCCATCTTATTTTCCGCAATACAGCCATCCAAGTCTTCAAGTTTCAATTTGACCACCATCAATCTCCTGTTGAGCTCGTCTCTAGTCATTTGAATTTTTTTTGAAGCATAGATAGAATCTGCATCATTTGGAAGTCTGCAGGAGAGCTGCCATGCTGCTGAGGTCCAGCCTGTTTGGAACTATGAGCAGTTGCTGAAGATGGCAAAAAGGCATCGATTCCCCACTGTTGGGCTGGAGCATTCTTTTTTAGCCCCATCATAACTCCTGGTAAAGCACTGAACACAGAATAATAGGGAAAGGTGAAAAAAAACTCCCAAAACACAGTTTAGTTTTAACTTTTACATTTGTGGTATTAAATCTAAAGGTCTTGCTTTTAATTTTGAATGCATTCTCTTAACACACACATTCATTAATAATTTCAGTTAATGACTTTGCTTGCTTGAGTGTTCAGCGTATCTATGGGTTTGACCTTGAAAAGATTATCAGTAATAGCAAGCTAAGGGATGCTATTCATTCCATTTAAATTTGTGATTTTTTGAAATAGTTACTTCTAACCAATGAGAATTTTTTCTGTTTTTTTTATGTATGATCTGGGTGTTAATAGATTGTGACTCTCTGAACAATTGTCATAAGTCTGTGAGGAAGGACTTGGTTGGTCCGAAAGCTTAGACATTGTTTTCTTTTTGTAGCATCTATGTTGGTCCAATAAATGGTATCAAACCATTTGCTTCTGGATCTGTTCTTACAGGGACCAATACGGCAACTAATCCATTTCTGTATGTCCAAAAACGCAGCTGATAACCGATATTTTACGAGTTAGACACAGAACTCTTTAAAGCACAACTATTTGTGATGGCTTTTCAGCAGTGCCCCCCATTCTCAGTCTTGATGGTAATCAAAAAAAGCTGTGACATTAACAGCTAATATTTTTTCTTTTTTCTTAGGAGGACCAATGCTCACTATGAAGAACAAGGGGCAAGGGAGGGAAAGATAAGAAATAAAAAAGGCAAGTTAAATATACAATGAGTGATAAGACACAATTAAAAACTAGTTCCTATGTCAAGTCTAACATATTGTAAAATTATCGTAACATATTGCAAACAGAATATTAAGATACCGAGATTACTCTTACTGTTCAGATTTGTTTCCTTTTTTCATCTTCTCAAAAAGTAGCAAACACCAGGTTATCTCTACTAGAGCATAAAATGAATATCTTCCCAGATCTGTATACCTATTTGTTTTTTTTTCATTTACATAGGAATAGGCTTATTTGGAAATATTTATTGAGTCCCTGAGATGTGAGGGTTCCTAATTTATATTGCCAAAAATGTTCTATTTATCTCCTCCCCTAGGGCCCTCTACTAACTTTTATCTCCAGTCCCTGAATGCTGAATTTATGAGTCCCAGCACTGTTACCCACATGCAGAGCTAATTAATTCAATCTGATTTCTCAATTGCTTTTATACTTGTTCTCCAGTGCGTCCTTTCAGCTTCCTACTGGTTTAAGACTGTCAAATGCAGCACACAGAGAATAATTAACAAAAAACATGCTGGTAACATTTCGCCAAGCAAGGGTTGTCACATCATGGGCATGAGAGCAAAGCTGGAGTGCCCTCATGATGTCACAGCCCTCATGAGTTGTGAGGTTGCCAGCAAGTTCTTCATAGATTTTTTTTTATTATTATATATAATATTGGTGCACACTGTTTCTGAAATGGCATTAGTGGAACCGAAACCACAGAGAGAGGAGTGAAAGTATTCATTTTAGAAGTAATTTTTTTCCCCATTTTGCTATGCATTGCAAAGTTCATAGAGTTTGTTTCACTACTGTTTGTTGTTTTGAAGTGAGTATTCGTGTAGTGGGTTGGATTTCAGCTGTTCTAATCAGCTGGCACTCCAGCCCATGCATCTGGTTGGCTGGAGTGCAATTCTGATTAGGACAGCTGCTTGGACAAAAAGCTTCACGTTCTAAACCATAAAATTATTTCTGTGAATGTTCTAAGCATTGGATTATTAGGTTTGGAAAATACTGCAGAAACAGTATGATTATATATCAGAAGAATAGATCCTACATTAATAATTGTTTCTCAGTCAATCCTGCATAATCCATTTCTGTTTGCTAAGCATAGTCAAGGCCTCTAGAATTATGTGGTTCCACAGCCATGGAATTTTCCACAGAACTGGTATCATGTTGCAGAATACATGGAGTGCCATTGGAATTCAGTGCTTTTGATGATTTCTCATTCAAATATCCAGTTTTCCTACAGTGCCTTGATCCCCCCCCTCCTCATTTCTCTTAAAACCCCTCCGATATGCTTAGCATGTGATGTCATCAATGGCATCATATAATATTTCAGCCAATGGCAGGATTACATTCTGCTACAGAATAGAATAATTCATGCCACAAAAATGAACAAATGCTGCTATAGAAGCCTAGGAGCCCTGCCGCAGAAATCCAGAGTGAAGTTTCAGAGAACTACGGGCCCTAAATATACTTCTCATTCTCATCCTAGCTAACTGCTGTGTATAGCTCCAGCTGCAGCTTCTCTCTCTCTCGCTCTCTCTCTCCCTCTCTCTCTCTCTCTCTCTCTCCATCTCCCAGTGAACTGATGGTCTGGGCACTGCTGCATGCCTGCTGAGAAAATCTGACCTGGAAATGCTACAGGAAAAGTCAAACTGACCTCATGCAATGGCGTACACAAACCCCGGAGCCTCTAAAGCCCCCGTCTAAACACTTCAGAAGTAAGAATCTGGGTTACCCTGGTGCAGCAGAGCCCCCTGTATATCCATTGTAACCACTCCAGTTATAAACGCTGTGAAATCTAGAGCTATCTGGATGTGCCCATAGATTATCCTTTGACGGCAGACATAGATTTGGAGTAGCTATATTTTCACATTAGGTAGTCCTGAGTCAGTTACCCCTGGATATCCTTGATTTTGATTTTTTTTACATTTTCGTGATTGCAACAAGTCACAAAAGACTGGTTGAAATACATTACAAAAGGTATACAAATCCATTATACAGGAGATTACAGAGTACATTAGGATTATACATATGCAATACTGAGCATACGAATAAGATCAAATCTGTCCTGGAGTCATTCCCTTTGTGTGCAAATGCCTGAGGAACTAGGTTCCAGGATGGCTGGTCCTTTCAAGTTCCTTTCAGAAACACAGTGTCAGGTCAGAGCACTCTAGCCTGTCAAGCTACATGTCTGTACAATACTTTACTTCATTCTGTTATCAAATTCAAATCATTTATTTTTTAAATGTTGTTTAACTTATTGCAGTCACGTTCGCTCTGTAATTGTTTTGAGTAGGTTTGTACTATGTTGATTATTTATTTTTATCTAAACTGGTCGTGTTTGAAAACAGGCATTACTGACCACAGCATTCTCAGTATGATTGATATATATATATATATATATATATATATATATATATATATATATATATAATATAGATATAGATATATAAGCATTAATGACTGAGACAGAAGGTAATTTCCCAGGAATTAATGCATGGTTGCGGGGGTGTGTGGTCGAGGGCTTCCTACCACCCAACCATGCATTAATTCCTGGGAAATTACCTCCTGTCTCAGTCATTAATGCACTTGTAACATGAAATTATACAATGGGGATTACTGTTGTATACTGGTATTTCTCATGGAAAAATAGTGAAATCACAACAATCATGTATAGTAAAGAACTTCATGTATTAGAAGAAATGCTTCACTTCTGTAATTTTCATAACTCCCAATGTGCATGTTGCACAGGCCACATGCATTAATGTGGGTGTCTACCAATTTATTACAACTACTAAGTTTGGATTATGTAGGAAAACACATATACAATACTGATTCAACTTCAAAAATTCCTACTTGTACTGACCACTTTCATTCTTTTCGGTTCTATTCCTACCTCACATTCATTTATGTCGGTAATGCATTCTGGGAAAAATTTCTAGCGTGCATAATTAGCTATCAGCCAGAAATGAGAAGTGCTCGGCATTGACATGTAACCGTTACTTGTTGCTATAATGCTTACTGTGTCTCTCTTCAGTGAGTTGCTACACTGCTTCACAGTTGCAGCACTGGACAGCATAACACGTTCTTGCACAGTATTCTTAACACAGTGCCACCAATAGGTCGGATTGCGACTTTCACTGAGGTGCGATCCCAATTTCCTTGCTTTAAAAGATAGCACAGTATTCTTAACACAGTGCCACCTATAGGTCGGATTGCGACTTTCACTGAGGCGCGATCCTGATTTTCTTGCTTTGAAAGATATCTGGTGATAGCTAGGGAATTAATGCATGGTTGGATGTGTGTCAGCTGATGTGTTTTGACCAATCAGATTACTTGATTTCAGTGTTGCCATTACTGCCATGTTACAAATATAGATAGATAGATAGATAGATAGATAGATAGATAGATAGATAGATAGATAGATGAAATGAAATGAAAATCTAAGGAATTCCAGTTTGAAACTACAGTATGCATTTTTCATATCCTGCTATACCAAGGGATTCCACAGAAAATGAGATATTCATCTCATGGAGCTGTCCCATCATCTATTTAATACGTCAATACCCAATTACCATCTCAATTATTTCAAGTTGCAGGTTCCAGTCAGTCTAAGAAAGTGCCTGTGGGAATTACCAGGGGACAAGACTCTCGCTGCGGGACTGCCGTCCTTCCTCGTTGGGGGAAACAAGATTCCTGCTGCAGGACTGTTGCACAGTGCAAACAAGGTGGTGGCACATGCGGGGGGCACGTGCAAGGGGAGAGGCTGCCACAAGATGTCCTGACGTGGATGTGTGCCACTGCACACATGTGTCATTCCATGCGTCACTCCCTGGGAGGAAATAGAGGAAAAAGGACAGGCTGCTGTATGTCGGCATTCCCCACAAGCTCTGGCATGACTGACACAGCTGGACACCCACCTCAATGTAGTCCTGGATAAGTAATGGATAACCGGTAAATCTGTGAGAAAATCAGTGGTAGGGATGAAAGAAGTGCTGCCGAGTGGACCCGTCAAGAGAATAAAATACTGATAGGAAAAAACATGTTCAAACCGCAGAGAGATAAGGTTCTGGGAGATATGCAGCTTGCTGCTAACACATGTTTACTACCCCCCCCCCCCGTACAGCACATCTTCTCCTAACTCTATATCCACCTCAATTTTAGCCATATCTGGATGATCTAATCAGACAGCAATTATGATTTCTCGCCATCATGTTGTTGAGGTCTGATTACAGCAATACTATGCTTGGAGGCCTGCCCAACCACTCACTGACTCCAGCTGCTTCTCACTGTTTCATGGCCTGTAGCTTACAAACAAACAAGGAAATCCATGCCCAACACGCGCATTTGTTTCTGCCCACCGTTCACTCCCAGTTGGACAACAAACTGAATAGCAGGTCCTAATCATAGTGTTTAGCCAACTGCCTTTTCAGCGAGACTGTCAGTTGAGTCTGTTGCCCTCTTTGTAACCCCCCCCCTTGCAGTTTGAATCTTATAGTCAAACTGAACTGAGGTTTACACCTTGCCTGAGGTAAATAAATGTTGTGCACCTCTACTGATCCTGTACACACCTCACAAATACTCCACTGTGCACCTCAACTGCACCATAACAACTTGTACTGTTCAGCTCACTCTGGACTGTTGTTTCCCCCCAACATTGCCAGGAACTTAATGCCCCAAAAATTGGGGGGCTATAAGAAGTTCAGCCTCGGTTGGAACTGAAGAATCAAGCAGATCAGCTGTGATGCAGTCCCATGGTGTTCTCAGGTGCCGAAGAGAGCTGGCAGTCAGCTCCTGATGAAGCTGATTTGAGCGCAGCGCCGAGGCTGCAGGGCATTGACTCCCAGTGTATGTACCTGACCTGGATGTCTGTAAGCAAATAAAGTGACTGTTATTTGAATCTAACACTGTGGTCTGAAGTTTAAATTAAGGATTTATTACACCTCTGGAGTGCTGGACTATATAAATTTGTGGTTTATAGTGAAGGAGTGCCATGCCTTGTCCTTCGCACCCCGTTGTTTCTGTGAGCGCTGTGGAACCATATTTTGCTTTTGCAAGAGCTGGCAATCAGGCCTGGTGTGAGAGAGAACTGCCTGTGAAGAAGGAAAGGAGGAAGAGCTTACCCCCATCTTCACCTTGTGTGTCCCCCTCTCAATCTCTTCTGTGTAGCGGTTCCAGGTTGGCGGTTCCAGGGCAGCAGCAGTAAGAGTGCCGGTCAGGAGAGAAGTCAGGCTGCCGCTATGTGGGCTCAGTTTAGGCACATTTTTTTTCTTTAATTAAAAAAAGTTTATCCTGGTCCCACATTGGCAATGTTCAAGTGGCCACAGCAGTGAGAGAGAGAAAGAAAAAGAGAGTGGGAGGAGCCACATTGGTGAGAGAGAAGGAGCATCAAGTGGATCAGCGGCAAGGTCCCATCAGGGGGATAACCCACTGAGTCACCACAGCCTACCACCTCACTTCACCTCTCAGCCAGCATCTTGGTCCTCTACAGCAGCTCCATCCTGGGTCAGATCGGTGAGTTGACAGCAGCACCAAAGGACAGGCGCTGACCAACAGATTTGCTTTTAAAAGAAAAATTTATTTAAAGTGCCAGATGGTGCATCAGGCAGCAGCCGAGGCTGCAGGAGTCAGGCAAAGACCGCAGACAAGGTACCACCCATAGGGCACAGCAGTGGACAAGAGGCCTTTATCTGAATATTAAATAAGCTCCCAGAAGTGGAGCAAGGGGCAGGTGAGGCCCCTGCATTTAAATAAATAAAAGAATGAGCACAGGAGGGGTAGGGAAAGGGCAAGCAGGCCCTTAACATAGAACATAGAAACATAGACTTTGACGGCAGATAAGGACCGCTAGGCCCATCTAGTCTGCCCATTTCCCTACCTACAGGATAGGCTGCAGATCCTAGTTAACCAACAGCTTATTTCTTCCTACCCCCCACAAGAATTGCCTTATGTCTGTCCCATGCATTCTTGAATTCTCCCACAGTTTTAGACCCCACAACCTCCTCAGGAAGGCTGTTACATGCATCCACTACCCTCTCTGTGAAATAATACTTCCTCACATTGCCCCTGAACCGCCCTCCTTCTATCTTTAAATTGTGTCCCCTTGTTCTTGCAAGTCTCTTTTTCTGAAAGATGCTACCCTCTTGGACTTTGTTGATTCCACTGAGGTACTTAAAAGTTTCTATCATGTCCCCCCTCTCCCTTCTTTCCTCAAGGGTATACATATTAAGCTCCTTTAGTCTCTCCTCATACGGCTTCTCTTGCAGACCCTACACCATTTTAGTTGCCCTCCTCTGGACTGCCTCTATCCTGTCTATGTCCTTGCGGAGATGGGGTCTCCAGAACTGGACACAGTACTCCAGAGGGGTCTCACCAACTGTCTGTACAGAGGGATAACAACTTACTGTTTTCTGCTGATGATGCCTCTCCCTATACATCCAGTATACCCCAGCCCTCCCTACTGCCTTCTCACATTGCTTGCTAACCTTAAGGTCATCTGATATGATTACCCCAGGTCCCTTTCCTTTTTGTTGTTACTACCTCCCCACCCATTGTGTATTCTTCCCTGGGTTCTTGTTTCCCAGGTGCATTATTTTGCACTTCTTTGCATTGAATCCTAGCTGCCATACTTCTGACCATTCCTCCAACCTTGCCAAGTCCCTTTTCATCCTTTCCAGCCTCCTTGTGTATCAACCCTGTTGCAGATCTTTGTGTCATTTGCAAAAGGCATACTTTCCTTCAGTCCCTCTGCAATGTCACTGATGAAGACATTAAAAGGACTGGACCCATCTGAATCCTGGGGTACCCACTAGTAACCCCCTTTCTTCAGAGTGGACTCCATTTACAAGTACCTTCTGTGTCCTTTTGTCCAGCCAATGTTTTACCAGGCTACCACCCTGGGTCCCACTCCCAGGCTGGTTAATTTGACTATTAATCTTTCATGTGGGACTGTGTCAAATGCCTTGCTAAAGTCTAGGTAGGCCATGTCCACAGCCCCTCCTGGTCTACTACTTTGGTCACCCAGTCAAAGAAATCTATTAGATTAGTCTGACATGACCTTCCGCTGTGAACCCATTGCTGCCTTGGGTCCTGTGCTCCCACTGACCTCTAGGTACTCGACTATTCTTTCCTTCAGAAGTGACTCCATCACTTTCCCTACCACAGAGGTCAGACTGACAGGTCTGTAGTTTCCTGCCTCTGTCTTGGACCCACTTTTGTGAAGGAATCACATCCGCCTTCCTCCAGTCCTCGGGTACCACACCATCCTCCCATGATTTATTAAAAGAGTAGCCAGTGGTTTCACTAGTTCCTCCCTTAATTCTTTTAGAATTCTGGGGTGAATTCCATCAGGACCCATTGCTTTGTCCACCTTCAGTTTTAGGAGTTCTTGCAGAACCCTTTCTTCTGTGAAAGGACTGGGATCGACCCCCTATCAAGAGTGCTTCTGTTAATTGGATTAGGCACTTCCCCCTCCTCTTTTGTGAATACTGAGTAGAAATATTCTTTCAGTATTCCTGCTTTTTCACTGTCCCCCTCTGCCCACCCACCGTTCATTCTATTCAGCCTCACTATCCCTCCCTTTGTCTTTCTACGCTCGCTGATGTACCTATAAAAGGTTTTATCCCCCTTCTTAACTGAGTTGGCTATCTTTTCCTCAGTTTGGGCCTTTGCTATTCTGACTTCCTTCCCTGCTTCCTTCTGCCTTAACTGGTACAGCTCTCTGTCCTGCTCCTTCTGTGTTTCCTTATACTTCCGGAATGCTATCTTTTTCTTCTGGCTTTCACAGCCACCTCTTTTGAGAACCATAGTGGCTTTTCTTTCATTTGATTTGTTTATTTGCTTCACACAAAGGCTTGTTGCCTCTGTGATGGCAGTTTGATAATTCCCCATTGTTGCTCCACACCTCCTTCTAGCCTGTTTGCTAGTGCTTTTCTGAGGCACTCTCCCATCTTGCCAAAGTCAGCCCTCCAAATGTCCAGTACCCTCACTTTTGTATGGCTCGACTCTGTAGCTGAGTTTAATGTGAACCACACTGTTTGATTGTCACTTGTCCCCAGATGGCAACCCACTTCTAGATCTGAGATCCTCTCACTGCCCCCATTTGAGAGTACAAGGTCTAAGATTGCTCCCTCACGAGTGGGTTCCGAAACTAGCTGTCTAATGCCTGCCACCTGTAGGGCATCAAGAATGGCCCTGCTCTTGGATGTGGCTGCAGCAAATGTGCTCCAGTTAACATCTGGCATATTCAGGTCTCCCATCAACAGTATCTCCCCTTTCTCTACCATCCTAAGAATGCCTTCTAACATATCCTTGTCCATTCCTTCCCCTGACATGGGGGTCTGTACACAACCCCTGTGCGGATTGTGGTGCCCTTTCCAGTCTCCAAGGTGACCCACAGTGCCTCCTCTCCTCCCTGTTTACTCTTTTGTTCAGTTGCTTTTATCCCTTCCTTTACATAGAGAGCTACTCCTCCCCCTCTTCTCCCCTGCCTGTCTCTCCTGTAGGTTATGTACCCTGGTATGTTAACATCCCAGTCATGGTTCTCTGTGTACCATGTTTCTGTGACTGCTACGATATCCAGGCATCCCTCTTCCATTAAGGCCATCAGCTCAGGGAGCTTGTTGCCCAGACTTCGGGCATTGGTACTCATTACCCTCCATTTCCTGATGGCCTTACTCCCTTTTGCCCCATCCCTGTCCTTCTTGCCTTTGTCACTTTCCCCATTTAACCCTGCTCTTCTCCCTTACTAACTCTTACTAACAAATTGGGCTCCTGGGGTGGGGGAGTGAGAGGGCAAGCAGGTCCTAATTTAATCAAAGTGCACCTAGGTGGGCAAGGCAGGCTCTAAGTAAATGACCAGTGCAGGGCTAGCAACAAAAGTGGGCTAGTAGCCTAGGCCAACACCAAGCCCCAGTCAAGAGCTGGTGTAAAGTAAATAATTTTAGGAATCTGCTTATTGTACACAAGCTCCAGACAGGAGCAAGGGGAAGGGAGTGGACAGGCCCCCAGTTACTTAGCAGCAGCATAGCTGCCACAGCCCTAGCCAAGGGCTAACAACTTTTCTTGAAGGTATTTATCTGATCCCAGAGCCCCCTAGCAAGGGATGAACAGTTAGCGTGGGACCACTAGCACACAGTCCTTAGTTAATCAGCCCTCAGTCAAGAGGGCAGAGCTGCTGTCTTACTGTAAAAGTTAATGTGTATGCCTGTGGGTGGTAGGGCATAGCCTGTGGTGCACACGTAGCTAAGTATATTCCAGCTAGTTAATACAGGTTTCCCCGAGTAGTGTCTGCCTGGGTACAGTGCCCTAAGTTACCAAATAAACATTTCAAAGTACAACTGCAAGTGTTATTCAAAGTGACTGTGTTGAATCTGAATGAACATTTTAAAGCAGTATAGCGCAGTGGTTTAAGGCTCTGAGCTGCAAATCTAGTGACATCCAGCAGACCAGACATGGGTTTGAATCCCACAGCTTCCACTTGCATACTGTGTGACCCTGAGCAAGTCACTTAACTTCCCTGTGCTCCCAGGTTGCACCTGCAAAAAAGCTTTCAGCTTAGTGTGTCTCACGTGGTTAAATAACTAAATTAAATTAAAATTAAAAAAATGAAAATGCCAGTGCATTTAAAGTGAAAGTGCTGAACTCTCTGTGAACAGATTGGAAGGGCAAGAATTGCTTCATTCCAGGACTGCTTATTTAAAGGATCAGCACCCAAAGTAAATGCATGCTCCAAGACTGGGGAACTACCCTGCATGCATCAGATTTGCCCTGTTTGCCCTGCAACGGCCTTGTTTTGCTCCAAGACTATTCCACTTGCCCTCAGTTGCCCTGTGTGATCATGGTATGCGCCAGGACTGAGACACTGCCCTTGCACGCTGTGACCCCCTTCAAAAACTATTTGCCCTGCATGTACTCAATTTGCCTAGCATGTTCTCGAACTGCCCTGCATGTTCTCAAATTGCCCTGTATTGGGTGCCTGATCCAGACTGCTAAAACCAGTGACCTCCAGGTAAAGGGTCAGTACGCATTGCAGCCTCAGCTTTATTTCTGCTCATTGCATTTTAACTTCTTCTACATGATCCAGATACTGTTCCATCCAACTGCACCCTGAAAACATTTTGAGTCAGTTGTCAGAATAGGAAAAGCAGAATCAGCTCAGTAACTTCTTGTCACCTGCTTTCTTCAGATTTTTCAGAACAGCCCCTCCCTGATGGTGAGCTAGGCAGCGCAAGGAATCATACAGGTTCACAGATAGGGATCCTATGCCCATTGGGGTTGGGGTTATGTTTCAGGTTCTTTAGAGATTCTCCCAAGGTTGACAGCCTGGAGGTGTTGCAAATCTTCAGCTTTATCCAGGTCCAGTCTTCAGATCTTTTCCAGGACCCATGGTGTTGGCTGGGAGGTTCTTCACAGTTTCATCCATATCTTCGGTTTGCATCAGCTAATTCTTTAGATTTCTTCTCGGGGTCAACAGTGATGGCTTGGAGGCTCTTTGGATTTGCAATGCCAGATCTTCAGATTTCTTCACAGGGTCCATGGTGATGGTCTGAAAGCTCTTCAGTTTGCCAAATTCCTTGAAATTACAAATGTTCTGTTCCTTCATTGAAGTCTGTTGTGATGGCCCATGGGTGCTCTCCAGTGGAATACAGGTTTGTGTGGTTCTCATTCCTTGGTTTTGTCAATGCCCAGTGGCTCAGATCCTCTGTTCTTAGTCAGTTCTTCAAGCCAGCCAATGGAAAGCATGTGTTCAGATGTTCCTCTGTTTGCATTCTACTTGACCACCTCACTAGGGCACCCAGCAGATCCATGGAGACTCTTGTGTGGCATTGTACAAATTTTGCAGTTGTAGCATACCATACAATACAGTGATAGAGTGATTTTAGCACAGTTACATTTATAGAAGTGATGTTAGAAATTCAGTAACGATACTGTATTAGAATTTTTGTGGTTTGAAAGTGAAAATGTTGTTGTCTGTACCCCTGTTTTTTTTTTTGTTCTAATTTCTGTGGTTCAATTGCTCAATAAGCTGTTCCTTTTTTATGAGTTGGGTCTCCTGCCTCTGTATTTTGGTGAAACTTGCATCATGTAGCCAAATAGTCAAAGAACTGCCTTACCCACTAACAAATAGTGTTGCTTTGAAATGGCCTGTTAAGTAACTAGGGATGTTCTTAGCTCACGTTTTGAGTATTGTGACAATTGTGTAAAAAGAAAATAAACAATCACGATATACTGAGCATCACGATAATTTTCAGCAATCCTAATTTTAGGAAAAACAGTGAAAATCTGATTGGGAAGGTAGGGAATCTGGAATCTTGTCCCAGAAGGGGATACGTGTGAGCAGTGGAGCTGGGAGAGTTGTGACAATTATCAGGGTACAGTATACCATGCTGCAAGATGATCAAGTATCCATTCCTACTATGAATAGGTGCCATTGTAAATACTAATGGGGATGTCATCAAATTACAGGGGGAACTTACCAATATAGTGGAGTGGGCAAAACATAAAAAACTTAATTCTAATACTGGTAAATGCAAGGTAAGGCATTCTGGGTATAGGAACGTAAAAGCTAAGTACCTCATAAATGATAGGGAAGTATCAACTACAGATGAGTCGATAGATCTGGGGCTACTAGTTACTGAGAAATGTAAGTTCGATCCCCAGTGTATGAGAGTGTCAAGTAACTGTAATAGAGTACCCAGTTACAAGGCAAGGAACATTAGGAGTAGGGAAAGGAATGTGGTGATGCCTCTCTATGCAGTATGGGTGAGGCCACACGTGGAGTACTGTGTGCAGTTCTAGGCCCCTCATGTGAGTAGGGATATGAATATATTGGAGGGGGTCCAGAGGGGCGTGACTAGAATGGCAGTAAATGTAAGAAACAAGCCTTACAGGGTAAGACTGAAGGAGCTGGGTCTGTACTCCCTGTAATATAGGAGAACAAGGCGGGATCACTGCATGGGGTGTAAGGCATATAGAAACAGCCACCTGTGAGAATGTATGGGACTTGGGAGAAGCATAAAAACATTAGAGGGCTACTAAGAGGGGAAAATTATAAGAGTAGCAACAGAGGAACATGGTTAATTCAGAGAGTGGTGACATTCTGGAACAGCCTACCAAGTAAAGTAGTTAGCAGTACCAGTATAAACCAGTTAAAACATCACTGGATGAGGAAATGAAAGGTAGAGGTGGGATGGAATTTGAGTAATCTTTCCCTACAAGTCACTATGACTAACCTCTAATGGACTTGTTAAAATTCTATGATCCTATGATAAATTATCATCAGTGGGAAATACCATGATATGTTGTGACATTGAATTATTGTGACATCCCAATTCCTGATGTACAGCACAGGCAATCACCCCCACCCCTCCACCCCTTGTTACAGGTGGAATTTTCTGGGGGAATGAAGATACAGTCCTTAGCAGTCTAAGGGATGACTTTTAAAAACATGTTTTTTGGGGGAGTCACGTGATGCAGACCTCTTGCTAGCTGCACTCTCGAGGAGCTCTGCCTAACCCCTGTTAAAACTACTCTAATCTGCCTAATTTAAGGAAATTTGCACTCAGATCAGATTATCAACAGCCTGTCTACGTCTGAGCATCCTTCAGAGTCACCCCGATGGAAGCAGAAATGCCTAAGGCTCTACCCAAACACACCCCACCAGCAACCCCGGAGAAGGCCCCGAAGAAATCACGGGCCTCATCACAACAGCACTCCCAGTCTTCTAGCCCTGGTACTGGAGGGGAAGATCCGCTGACCATAACAAGGTTCCTGGAGGAATTTCGCCCCTTTAAAGCGGAGATGGCTGAGATTGCCACTGAAATTAAAAATATTACCTCAGCTCTCGACGACCTGGTAAGAAAGACCTCTGACAATGAAGCTCGGGTATGATCTCTGGAGAACCGAGCCGACAAGGTTGACCCGGCGCTGGCCCATATTAATCACCGCCTCGTGAAGTTGGATATGAAGGTGGAAGATCTCGAGGGCAGAAGCCGACGTAATAATGTAGTACTAATCGGCTTGCCAGAAAAAGAAGAGGAGTGGATCCGGTGAAATTTTTTCAGAGGTTTGTGGAAAAGATAGCAGGCCCCTCACCCTTCGGGCCCTGCTACAGCATAGAGAGAGCACATAGCGCTCTGTGTCCTGTTCCACCTCGTGGTGCACCCCCCCCGTATCTTTTTCGCTAAGTTTCTGAATTTTCAAGAGAAGCAGCTGTTTATGGGGAAAGTCAAGGAGGCTAAAGAACTGTAGTGGGAAGGGGCAAGCCTTAGAGTGGCCCAGGATCTCCCTTTGTCGGTTCGTCAATGGAGGGCAACTTTCCACCTGCTGGTGTCCAAATTAATCACTGCGGGCATCAAGTTTAAAAGTCTTACCCAGCAAAGCTGCATGTCCTTACAGCAGAAACATGGAAAGCCTATGATGATGTGGAGTCGGCGACTGCTGCGCTTCAATCCACACTCCTTAATCTATTCAAAGCAAAATGAGGGCTCTGTGTGACCTCCCTTAAGAAATATGCCCTCTCATTAAAATGTGGTTGAAAGATTCACCTAATGTTGCCATCTGGTGGGGTGTTCGCTCCTTTTTTCGTTTAAAGGGGGATTCTTCGGGGGGTTCCCTGAGTGACTGCCTTATTATAGGTGTTGTCCACACAATAAGGGCTCATATCTATGGAAGTTCAACACCAATCCACAATGTTGGTTTGCCGGAGCTCAGTCACCAGGAGCTTATTCAAAACGTCAGCGGTATTTAAACGGACCAGACTATATGAACTGTAGTTGGGGCTGACCCCTCGATTGACTTTATGACTCAAGCCAGAGTGGAAACAGGCGAATTCATCTGTGTCTCTCGAGGACTTCAGCGAGAATCCAGTTTACGGGCACCTTTATCTGACTGTTAATTGTACCGCTACAGTTCTACATTTAGAGGGAGCCAGTGCCCTAGCTAGATGTTTCTCGTTTGTTTTTAATTTTGGTCTGAGCATTTCCAGGTGCTGCAACCTCGGGATGATGGTTGTCATCCTTTTTTCTGTTTAAAGTCTCTCCCATAATATAAGACAGTGTAGGCATTAACTGTCCTGGGGCAACTTTAGTTTATAAGGGGAGAGCTTTGGTTATAGTTATGAGTGTTGTATTCGCCACATGGGACTAACCTCAGATATTTTATTTACCTGACTTTGGTACACACGGGCAGATTTCCAAGGGCTATGTCTCAGAAGTTGGCACAAGCTTGCCCGGGGCATGCAGAAGTTTAAATGAGGGTGTGTTTGGGAATAGCAATGTATTTGCGAGGAGGGTTTTGGCTCCTGTTTTTTGCTTTTTGGTATTCCCGATCCAAAGTAATTACTGAGTGCTTTCCTTTCTAGGACATTAAGGGCTTAGTAGGTCAAAGGGTATGTATGGTTCGGTTTTCAGAGCGGGACAGGGGGGTGGCAGAGCGGGAGAGGATACAGCTGGGTGAGCTGTCGTCATGGACCATGACAATACGGGTGGGATAGGGGGGTGGGACTGGCACGGGATTTGGTCTGTGTTCGGGTTTGTAGGTATTTTGTTCGTGGGACTTTCTCATTTAGGGCAATGGGTGGGGAGGTGCACAAGACTCAAGTAAAAAAAGTTGGGAGAAACGGTTAAAGCCCAAAAGGGCAGTACATCATATTTTTAAAGGCGTCATGGCATTACCTAGAGTCATTAAATTCCTAAGCTGGAATATTAAGGAGCAGCAGAAATCCAAGCAATATAAAATCCTAAAACACTTAAATATTTTAAAAGCAGACATAGTGTTTTTCCAGGAGACACATTTGCTTGATGTTGAAAGCAACAATATGAGATGTCTACAAATAGGGCAAGTCTTTGCCTCTCAAGGCAACACACAAAGTAGAGGTGTCATGGTGCTAGTGCACAGGTCTGTGCCTTTTACCCCTCTTCAGGTAATACAGGACAATGCAGGCAGATATATTTTTATCAAGGGGAAGTTACAAGCTCTAGAAATTTTGGTTGGATCTATCTACGGCCCAATCACAAATACACAGGTCTTTTTTGTGCACTTAATGGAGGCATTAACACCCTTTGTAGATGTCCCTATGATCATAGGCGGGGACCTTAACCTAGTACTGGATCCCCTAACAGACAGGTCTAAACCCTCTAATCAAGGTCTCTCACCGACCCAAAGAGCTATGAGGGAATGATTGGACCAATTTGGCCTTTCAGATGTGTGGAGGGTTCTCCACCCAAAGAATCAAGAGTACACCTTTATCTCTCAAGTTCACGGCACAGCTTCTCGAATCGATTATATTCTAATCTCTCGTACTCTCCTTCCCGGAGTGTTGGGCGCTGAAATCCATGCAGGGCCTCCCTCCGATCATGCCGCAGTATCCGTATCAGTTTCCTTTTCATCTTTGCCTAGAAGTAGTAATAGATGGAAACTAAATAATCAAATTTTGAGGGATCATAATGCGGTCAAATACATCTCATCACAAAGAAATGAGTTTGTTTCAAACAACTTGAGGGGCAATATCCGACCAGATATGGTTTGGGGGGCATTTAAAGCCTTTATACAGGGTATTTTGATAGGCCAGGTGGTTAAAAGGAAAAGAGAAAAGGAACGATATATGTCGGAGCTACTGGCTCGGATTAGACTCAGTGAGGTCAATTTACCCCCTCAGCCTACAGAGGAAGATAAACAAGAGTTAATCAAACTGAAAGATCTTTACTTAAACTTATTGGGGGAGCAAGCTGAATTAGCATGAATTAAAACAAAGGCCAGTTATATGGACCAGGGGGAGAAGGCGGGTCGGCTGCTTACGAGGCGTATTAAGCAAATAGAATCCTCTAGAATAATCCCAGCAGTCTAGCCCATGGAGGGTGTTCTGGTTAAGACTTCCCCTAAGAAGATAGCAGAGGAGTTCAGAAAGTATCTTGAATCTCTCTATAGCATAATGGAAAACCCTCCAATGGAGGGAAAAATACAGTCCTTTCTCGAGGGCCTGAACCTTCCCTCTCTGGCAGAGTCTCAGTGGGCGTATCTTACTACCGCTATTTCTTAGGGTGAAATTGAGCAGGTTATTAAGGATCTCCCTCTGGACAAAACACCAGGCCCAGATGGATTCTCTTCTAATTTTTATAAAGTGTTCTCCAAACAACTTTCCCCACTTCTGGTTTCCCTATTCCAATATATTCTCAATTGTCCGGATCACTCCCTATTTGAAGCACTTATTGTCTTAATGCCAAAACCAGATAAACCTCCAGAACAACTCTCTAGTTATAGGCCCATCTCATTGCTTAATTATGATATAAAAATTCTGGCGAAGTTATTGGCTGACCGTATAAATAAGATCTTACCTGATTTAATTGGGGTGGAACAGGTCGGATTTATGAAAGGTAGATCAGCTAATGACCACTTGAGGACATTGGCACATGTCTTCTCGGCATCTGATGAGAGTAGCTCCCCAATGGCGCTGGTCTCATTGGATGCGGAGAAGGCTTTTGATAGGGTCTACTGGAATTATTTGCTAACCACAATGAAAAATTTTGGTTTTCCTGATGTGTTCCTGAAGTGGATTGGTTCCCTGTATCTAATGCCCTCAGCCAGGATCTCATGTAACAGGGTTATATCAGACCCTTTCGAACTACATGTGGGTACCAGGCAAGGATGCCCATTGTTCCCGCTTCTCTTTAATTTATATCTCAAGCCCCTCATAAGGAGTATATCGCATAATCAGGAGGTATACGGCATTAAAATTCAGGAGAATGTGGTTAAAATAACTGCATATGCCGATGATCTTTTGGTGTATATATCGCACCCTAATGAGTCTATCCCGGCCTTATTGAGAACCATACAGGAGTATAGTCAATTGGCTAACTACAAATTAAACTTAGAAAAAACAGTGGTGTACTCCCTAAATAACAAAGTTTTCAAACATGAATTCACTGATTTGGGATTAGCCTGGAGGTCTGATTTCATTAAATACTTGGGTCTCACTTTGGCCAGGAGCACGACACGGATACGTCAGCTAAATCTGGACTCCGTGGTGCATATAATTGATTTAGATCTGAAAAGATGGGCACAGCTTCCAATTTCCTTATGGGGGAGGATAAATTTAATTAAAATGAATGTGTTTCCCTGGTTGTTCTAGCCCCTCAATATGTTAAACATCTGGCTCCCACTTTCATGGTTTAAAAAAATCCACAGGCTCATTGCCAATTTTGTATGGGGCTATAAAAAAGCTAGGATGGCGTATCACAAATTAGCTGCTCCTAAGCCATTGGGTGGGCTAAGACTCCTTCACTTTGGCCTGTACTTTTGGGAGGGTCATGTCAATAAATATCTTAGATGTGTGCAGGTCGCGGACCTTTCGACCCAAGCTTCGTATATACCTTTATGGTTACAAATTGAACTATCCCTCATTAAGAAACATGGTTTTGCACCGGAGGCCTTGTTGTATCTTAACCCTAAACTCCTACCGGTTGCTCTCAGGAAATCTCCGATAGGATTTTGGTCAGGGCCCACTCACAGCTATGTGGTTACCTAAAATATAATCACTTCAGAGACCCGTCACAACCCATAAGAGGTAACCCGCGTTTTCTAATTGAGGGTAAGCCCCTCAACATCGTTTGGCTTGCACAACTGGGAGAGTGTCAATTAAAAGATTCAATCTCATCAGATGGACATGTGCTTTCCTCATTAGAGATTTTGAATAAATTTAAATTGCCAACTTCGGTAATCTTTAGGGTTTACCAACTCCGCCACCTCTTAGTTAATAAGATGGGTACCACGCCAATTCCGACTCCGAAAGTAGAATTTCAGGGGACTTTGAGCCCTTTGGTGGGCCTACCGCATGCTGTCTCTAATTTATACAGTAATTTGTTCAATTGGGCCTATTCCCAGAACTTGGCACCGAGCTCTTATTGGGCCTCTGTTTTTCCCAAAGAGGAGCTTAACTGGACAGCACTGTGGCACAGCTGTCATAAATTTATCCTCCAAGACCGGCTGAGACTGATGCAATTTAAAATACTTCATAACATTTATTCTTCCACCCAGAAGTTGGTGAGTTTAAGAATGGTTTCAGTCTCACCCTGTACAAGATGTCATCAAGGGGAAGGGGACCTGTTGCATATTTTTGGGAATTGTCCAAAGATAGTACCGCTCTGGACAGCCATCAAAAGTAAGGTGGACCCATTATTAGGTCTAGGGGACCTCTTCACACCCGAAATATGCCTGTTAGGAGATGTAGCTCATATCCCATTCAGGAACAGGAAGTTCCATATATCCCTAATCTCGGCATCCCTTAAAAAGGTGGTCCTCAAACACTGGAAGGACTCTTGGAAATTAGTTATACTGAATGGTTACAGGAGTTACTCGCCAACCTCAGAGTTGAAAGGACGATAGCTATTCTTCAGAATAAACTACCTAGGTTCAATAAGATTTGGGGCCCCCTTCATACCGTTCACTCCCTATAGAATAGGATTTGTCCCTCTTGGGGAAAAGTTGTATTACCAGGTGTCTTGTGCTTGGGAGAGTGGGGAAGGGGAGGGGGGAGGTAGAGGGACTGGGTTTTTGGGGGTTAGGCAGAGGATGGATCCATCTGTTGTCTGAGATATGTATGTGTATCTATGCTGTATGTGTATGTTTCTCTTGGATGCATTCTCTGTATTTAATATCCTCAATAAAATCTTAATAAAAAAAAAAAAAAAAACATGTTTTTTAAAATATGGCTTTTAACTGAGTATTGATTTGCAAAGTGCTTTGAAAAAGTTCTGTTGAGAGTATTCTAGGAATTCACTCACTTGACCTCAATGCAGAAAAACTTCTTCCTGCATTAAAGAGAGTGGCCTTATTACTGTAACTTTCAAAGGGCAAATAGCCCAACTCAGAAATATCATGATTTTATTTCAACTCAGGAGCCATACAGTTATCCAGTTTTCACGGTGGCCTCATGTCCTCCCACTTTCTCTGCAGTATATAAAGTAGGAGTGCATCATTTGGAGAAAGAGTGACATCTCCTTCAAACACACACACATGCACACGCATCACCCTTGAAGGTTCCATCTCAAATCAACCCTCAACATCAGGTATATAGAGGAAAGGAGTTGAAATGCTTAGCAAGTGAGTCAGTGCATTCAGATTTATGTCATTAAATCCTGAGGAAAACTGCCCCAAGTACTTGGACATGCAAACTTGGGGCAGGTGGGGCCAATCCTAAAAAAAAATAACATAAATTGTGTAAAAAATGATATGTGGTTTATGTTAATTATAGATGATCTAGCAATGTGCTAGCTGCATGTAGCTCGAGTGTCCCTACCCTCTTACCTAGGAGGTGGTGGTGATTCACCATTGCAGGGTTGGGATACATTGGTGAGGCAGGGTAAAGGAACTTGCACTATGACTGCCCATACTGCATCTGATGCATATTTAAGGATATCAAAGCTTGAACAGTGTTGTTTGGTCTGGTGTCCTCCAGCAGGTCACAAAGACAAACTCTAAAGCTCCAAGGTGCTAAATTCAGGGGTAACATTGGGAAGCATGTTTCACAAAGGGTGGTGAATCTATGAAATATCCTGCCAGCAGAGAGTGGGCATAAAAACAATACAGACCTTCAAGGGAAATCTAGACACATTTCTGCTTTCCAAGGGACTTGTAGGGTACACTGGCTAGTAAAGGGGGTAGGGAACCCCTTTAAATGAGTTTATGTTTGCACAGCATGCTTATTCCTAATCACACATACTCCCATAATGCAAAGCATCATGGGATATATATATATATATATATATATATATATATATATATATATATATATATATATATATATACAGTATATATCCCATGATGCTTTGCATTATGGGAGTATGTGTGATTAGATATGCAAATCACCATGAAAATGTGCATGGTGATTTGCATATCTATAACCCAAGATGCTTTGCATTATGGGGCTCTGTGTGATTTTTTTTTCTTAAATCACAATTTATTGAACTTTTTATGACACAGATAACATAACATTAAACATGTACTTACAAAACAATCAAATTTACAGTCATAACAAAATCCATACATTAGCAACTATATAATGTATCTTGAATAAATTAATATGATACACAGACTGAAAAGAAACAAAAAAAGAAAACTCAACATAAAAAGCAAAATGCCACCTTTAAAAGAAGAAAAAAAGAATTAAGAAGGAGGGGAGGGGGAAGGGAAGTACATCAAGGTTATATCCCAAGGGTGTCCTTAATCAATTATAATACAATTCAGCACCAGTAGTTTGGTGTTTTGGGGGTGGGGAGCACGGAACCATATGGGGGTCAATAAATAGTCCACCCAACCAATTAATTAGGTTAAGCCTGTTCTGCTAAAATTTCTAGTATATCCCTGTTTTCTCTAGATGCCTTATAGTGCAAGAAAGGGAACCATTTACCTTTGAATTTATCCAACTGAAATCGGAATTTAGCAGTGATATACTCCATTTCCAATATTCTGAGGCAAATAGTGATTCCAGAATCCAGAGTAGGTTTTCTGGTGGAAAGCCAACAGTGGGTTATGGCTTTAAAAGCCGCTGCTACAAACACACTGTACAAGTATCGCTGTGCTTTGGACCGCAGGGTAGCAGGTGGGAGGCCAAAAAGCCACTGTTGGATTTCTGTTGCAAGGGTGATCTCAAAAATCTTACCCACTGTTTCTCTAACTGAACCACAATGACTCATTAGTTCTGGGCATTCCCAAAAGATCTGTGTATGCGTACCTTTATCCAAACAGCCCCTGCAGCATGAGTCAGACGTGTGTTTACCAAAATGTTTGGTGACCACAGGGGTGTGGAAATAGTGAAGTACCACCTGACATCTAAATTCTCCCCAAAAGGGAGAAGCCGTAGTTGAGTGCACCCCTTGCCAGACTTTCCGCCACTCAGGGTCGTCTATTCTGACTCCTACCTCCACAGCCCAACTCTCCTTGATGTGATTCAATTGACCCAATTCCAAAGTAGATATTACTGCTATACTACTGGAAACTTTGACCCTGTATCTGGATTTTGGGCCAAGGTAAATATGCATTCCTGCAGGGGCTTAGGTGCCTTAATCAACTGTGAGCCTTTATTATCCACTAACAAATAATGTCTGCATTGCAAGTACTGAAATAAATCTATGGGGTAGATCAAATTCTTCTCTTGGTTGCTGAAAGGATTTTAAAGTTTCTCCACTGTAGAACTGACCTAAAAATTGGAGGCCTCTCCTGGCCCAATTTCGAAAGATAGTATCCCACTTATAGGGGAGAAAATCTAGACAAGCTTGCAGAGGGGTTACAGTCTGCAGTCTCATTGAAAAATTAAACATCTGGCACACCTCCTTCCAGGTAGCCTTCAGAATCGAGGTCCAAGAGTTATCAATTGACAATTTCTGGAACCTGGCCTTATCCATAGTGAGCATGTCTCCCATGTTAGATAACGGTATAGAGCTGGTTTCCAGTTCTACTCATAAGGGTGGTTCAGCTCTTGCCACAAGGGGGACAAGGGCCTGTAACTGTGCAGACCAGATGTATTTGCAAAAGTCTGGCAATCCCAAAGCCCCACAGTCTTTGGATGCTGAAAGTACCTTCCACCTGACCCGAGGAGCCTTCCCCACCCACAGAAATTTTGAGAAGGTTGTTTTAAGGGCTTTCCAAAAAATCTTAGGGGGTCTAAGTGGCAGAGACAAACAAAAGAGAACACGCAGTAGCACATTCATTCACAGGAATTTGACTCTACTCAGAGAGGGAAAGAGGTAGCTCTTTCCATCAGCTCCAATCTGCTTGTATCTCTTGAAGTAATTTATAATAATTAAAATGATATAATTTTCCAAAGTCTCATGGGATCCATATTCCTAAATATCTAGATCTAGATTTAGCCCATCTAAGTTTACCTATATCTGGGAGGGGAGTTCCCTAACATAACCCCACTGGAATCATCTCAGTTTTGGATTCATTGATTTTATATCTGGAGATTTCTCCAAACTGTTTGAAAAGATCTAATATGTGGGGAAGCACCTGAGAGGGATCTGAGACATAGAGAAGGGTGTCATCTGCATATAATGAAATTCTCAATTCTGTCTCCCCCACTCTAATACCCTAAAATGTTTGAGACTGCCATGTAAGTGCTGCTAAGGGCGCCATACTAAGGGCAATTAGTACAGGAGAGAGCAGGCAGCCCTGTCTGGTCCCTCTCTTAATCTCAAAATTGTGAGATGTGACCCCGTCTACTTTAATTTGAGCCCTTGGATTTCTGTAGAGGTTCCTAATCCAGTTACGGAATTTATCACCAAAGGCAAATTTCTGTAAGGTACCATCTAAGTAAAGCCAATCCAGGCAGTCAAACTCCTTTACGGCGTCTAGTGATACTACCACTTGCAGAATCTTAGCTAAGGTAGATCAGGTAGAGGCTAAGGTGTTCAGGAGGAGGAGGAGGAGAATATTGTCTTGAATGTATCTGCCTGGGATGAGCCCTGTTTGATCAGGATGAACCAGGGAAGTTATTACTTTCTGAAGGCGTGCACCAATGATTTTGACAAATACTTTTACATCCTGGTTCAGAAGTGATATGGGCCTGAAACTAGAGCAAAGTGTCAAATCCTTCCCTGGCTTAGGTATGACTGAAAGCAGGGCATCATTCCAGGTATCCAGGGTTGCCTCTTTTTTTGGGCCACATTACAAATTTTTGTTAGCAGGGGGGCCAGATCACCTGAGAAACATTTATAAAAATCAGCCGTGAAGCTGTCTGGACCCAGTGCCTCGCCTGCCTTGAAAGATTTAATTACCGATATAACTTCAGCTTCTGAGACAGCAGTCTCCAAACTAGTGTTTTGTTCTGTGGACAATTCGGGCAGGTGTACCTTGTGTAAAAAATCGTGAATCTGCTGGCGTGATCTGGTTTTCTCTCCTTACTATACAATTGCTTATAAAATTGTAGAAATTCATTAGCTATTTGTAAGGGTTCGGTAACTGTGGCCGAGGAAGTGCCAGGCGAACGAATAAGTGAGACAGATCTGTCCACTTCTTGTTTACGGAGACACTGTGCCAGCAGCCTACCTGCTTTTTCCCCCTATTCATAGTAACGCTACTTGGTATATCTCAGTGTATTCTTCGTATGTCTTAGCATTAAAGAGTTATACTCGGCCCTAGCTTTTTGGAGTTGTGAGTAAGGAAGCTCGCCTAGTGCGTTTATGTTTTGCCTCAAGGGTGGTAATTAAATCTGTCACTTTTTTAACTTGGGCTTGGTGTTGCTTATTTTTGTGGGAAGCATACGCAATAGTATGGCCCTGGACAACCGCCTTCAGTCCATCTCAAATACATTTAAGAGGAGAATCAGCCTCTTTATTTTCCATGAGATAGTGCTTTATTATTTCTCTGGTAGAGTCTACATATCACTTGTCAAAAAAGAGCCCTGGATCGAATCTCCAGTTGCCACACCTCCCTGGGGGTCCCCATCTGAGTTGGGCTGAGATCATGGCATGATCTGAGAAGGTTACTGGATGAATCTGAATATCATGAAAAGTATGCGCAAGCCCCTTCTGAGTGTAGAACCTATCCAGTCTAGAATATGAATTGGTTGCCACTGAGTAAAATATGAAGTCAGCCCATCAGGGATTTTGCAACCGCCAGGGGTCAACCAACCCAGATTCAGCACATAGAGTTTTCATTAGCCGAGAGAAGGCCCTCAAGCTTTTAACATTCAAAGGATTTTTATCAAGCCCGGGATCCTCCACACAATTCCTGTCTCCCACACATAAGATCTGACCCTCCAGGAGACCAGAGATCATATGAAAAAGGGACCTGAAAAATTCTCTTGTGGGGGGAGGGGGGCATAGACTGATTTCACATGCAGGGGACAACCACTATATATTCCTGAAAGTGCCATCAGCCTTCCAGTGCCAGCAGTTACAACCTTTTGTACGCCTCTGTGAACTAGTACTGCATCACCTGCTTTTTTGGCCTATGGGTGAGCATCTGAATACACTGAGCCCACCCAAGTCTGCTGCAGTTTTAAATGTTCTGAGACAGAAAGCCTAGTTTCCTGCAAGCAAGCAATATCACAACCTTATTTTTTCAATTCTTGTAAGATTCTAGTGTGTTCAACCACGTTATTTATACTTTTAACATTGATGGGGCATATCTTGAGGTTAACCATTTATAAACCAGTCATAGGAGCATCTAAGCACCTCATTAAAGCTAATACTCACCCTGACCCTCCCACCAATTGCACCATCTTCGGGATAAAAAAAATAAAAGACAGGAAAAAAGATAACACACCTAAACAACAAGACACCATATTACACAACATCACAAACCAATACACAGTAACAGTGAGCCCCTGGTAAACTTGGGACTAACAATACTTAGAAAACAATGGTCGATCTGGGTGTCTTCCCAGTGACCACTAACCAACTGTTAAGCGAAAGCTAAGTGCTTCCTTTAGAAAGGGGGTGAAAACTCCAGAGGGAAAAGCCACCAAAATTTTGGGGGTGGAGATCAATGGTTCTGGCCTACGCCAAAACCCCTAGACCAGGTCCCTCAAGAAGAAGTGAGTTCCGGGAGTCAGTATCCCAATAAACAGAGACGCATGGGTGCACAATTGAACAGTGAGGTGGATTGTGTGTTAGAAGAAAAAAGAACTTTCCTAAAATTCGGAATTACTGGTGCTATCCCCAGCCTTGCTCTAAGTCAAAGGGGTGGGCACAAAAAAAAAAGAAAAAAAAAGGGGAAAGGACCTCTTCACACAGACAGTAGAGCACAACTGGCAAAGTGTGATAGCTCACAACCCACTTCAATGCAAGCTTATTAATTAAAAAAGATCACCACATTAACATTGATCCAGAGGAAGAATTGCCTAAAAGCAAGAACATATGAAGTTAAACAGCATATTTTCATAACAGACTATTACAGCTGCAGCTCAGTCATAAACATTTAGAGCCCCACCCACTATCCAGCATAAAAGTCCATCTGCAAAAAGTCAGTTGCCCCACCTATCAGGTCCCATTGCCTTATCCACCCTAAGCTCAGGGTGGATAAGGCAATGGGACCTGATAGCATACATCCCAGGGTACTTAAGGAGCTAAAGGAGGAACTAGCAGAGCCATTAGCAGAATTGTTTAGTGAGTCTCTGAGCACAGGAGAGGTCCCAGAAGACTGAGAAGGGCTCATGTGATCCCGCTCCACAAGAGTGGTAGCAGGAGGAGGTGGGGAACTACAGACCGGTCAGTCTTACCTCAGTAGTGGGCAAGATTATGGAGGCACTTCTTAAGGAAAGGATAGTGCAACACCTGGAACCATAGGGGCACAGGATCCAAGACAGCATGGGTTTACAAAAGGAAGGTCCTGTCAGACTAATCTCATAGATTTCTTTGACTGGGTAACCAGAGTGGTGGACCAAGGGGAGCAGTTGATGTCGCCTACCTTGACTTCAGCAAAGCTTTGACACTGTTCCACATAGAAGATTGATAAATAAGCTAGGTAGGCTCGGGGTGGGTCAAGTTGGTCAACTGGGTGGCAAACTGGTTGACTGGCAGAAAACAGAGAGTGGTGGTAAATGGTATACAGTCAGAAGAGATGCAAGTCACAAGTGGGGTACCTCAGGGATCAGTCCTGGGGCCAGTCCTATTCAACATCTTCATTAGTGACCTCGCAGATGGACTAGAGGGTAAGGCTTGTCTGTTTGCAGATGACACCAAGATCTGCAACAGAGTAGATGATCCAGATGGGGTGGGCAGAATGAGAAGAGATCTGGATAAACTAGCAAATGGTCAGAAGAGTGGCAACTGGGATTTAATGCAAAGAAGTGCAAAATCATGCACATAGGGAAGAGAAACCCTGAAGCCACTTATAGGCTGGGAGGGAGTTGCTAGCAGTCACAAAGGAAGAAAGAGACTTGGGCATCATCATCACTGATGACCTAAAATCATCAAGCAGACCTCTAAAGCAGTAGGTAAGGCTAGGGGGTGTTAGGGTGTATTAGTAGGGTATCACAAGTCGTAAGAGGGAGGTAATAATTCCTCTGTACAAGACATTGGTTAGGCCCTATCTGGAGTACTGCATGCAGTACTGGAGGCCACACCTTCACAAGGACATTAACCAAATTGAGGCAGTCCAGAGAAGGGCAACCAAAATGGTGCAGGGACTGCATCAGAAGACATATGAGGACAGATTAACGGAGCTCAATATGTATACCCTTGAGCAAAGGAGGGAGAGAGGTGATATGATCGAGACATTTAAACACCTTAAGGGCATAAACAAGGTGAAAGAGTCTAACATGTTTAAATATAAGAAAAATAGCAGGACAAGAGGACACAGCATGAGAATAGAGGGAGGCCAATTAAGGGGGGAATGTGAGGAAATTCTTTTTCACAGAAAGGGTGGTAGATGCATGGAATAGCTTAGGGATAGGCATAAGGGAGCAATACAAATGACTATGAATAGATAGGTCACTGACAGAGCAAAGGCCGCTGGCACATTTATAAGGTAGAAAAAGAAATGGGCAGACTGGATGGGCCTTGCGGTCCTTATCTGCCGTCAACTTCTATGTTTCTATGTTTCTATTAGACAAAAAAAGTTAAGCAGCCAGAAAATGAACTAATAATTGTCTCTTCCAGACTTGTGTTCCTAAATAAAAAAAGAAAACACCTCATTATCCTAGGCTGCTAAAGTTGATGATCAATCCGGACAATCTCTAGACTAGTCTCTACGTATTCAACACAAAAACAAAAGTTTGAGCCGGTAGCCAGACTTATTTAGTGCAAAATGTTAAGTGTAGAGTACTGTACTTGCATGGGTGTGGTTCTTTGCAGTTGCTGTCTTATTTCACGCAGAAGGGAAATAACACCACAGAGGCTTTAACCTTCGACTTCTATTGTGCATCTGAAATTGAGTACGGGGGAACATATTATTCATCATTCCAATCTGGGTCCCACACAGCCGGAAGTCAGACCCAGAAATTATCACCAAGAACAGAAAGTTCCCCTAACCATTGTAACCCATAATATTCAACATGTCACAGCTGCACTAAACTGAATGAAGAGGATGCAGCTGCAAACCCCACTCCCTCCAACAAACAGTTCCCACTAGGCAACTCTGTGGGAAAACTGGACCGCTGCATGCAGCTAACGGTAAGTAGATTTCACTCCAGATTGAAAGACAAGATCAGGTGTGCTTGCTGGGAATGATCCAACAGGCCATGTCCAAGTGAAGAGGAAGTAAGGAGTCCATCCTTGATTTGCCCGATTGCCGTCCTCCTGGCGCCACCAACTACAATAATTCTTTAATTTCTTGTTCGACCTTATCTTCTTTCAGATCCAGGAGAGCTATCCCAGTGGCTTCTAGAAAGGGTAATGCTGCAAGTAGGATGTCAAACAACTTAATTCCATCCTTGTCTTCCACCCAAAGTCTAACAGGATATCTGAGCTGGGCTTCATTCCACGGTCCCGCAGCTGTTTTACCACATAAATAACTTTTTTCCTTCTGGCTAGCATGATTGGGGGATAATTTTGGTCCACATATACTTTGGACCCATCTAAATTCAAGTCTTTTTTCCTCCAGACCATTCTCAGGATTTGGTCTTTAACTATGTATTTAAGAAATTTGATTAAGATGGACCTCGGAGGAGCTCCTGGTTTAGGCTTCGGTGCTACTGCCCTATGAGCTCACTCGATAGCAAGAGCAAAATCCTCCCTCAGGTCAAGCTCCTTCCTAAGCCAACAGTTCATAAATTGGGCCATATCCTCCTGCTCAGCGTCTTCTGGTATGCCAAAGACCTGAATATTGCTTCTACGGGCCCTGGCTTCAGCATCTTCAGCCTGGAGAGAAAGTGTCCTTTCCATCCTGTGCAGATAGGCTAAGGATCTCCCATATGCCATGTGCTTGTTTTTGTCTCCATTTGGGTTTCAATACAGGAGGTTCAGGCTTCTAATTTTTTGAAATCTCTTTTAATTCCTGATACCTTCCCATCTATTTTTTGTAGGAGTTTTAATATTTTCCGACTGTCCGCTCTTGACATTGTAGATCCAGTGTCTGAGCCCGAATCACCTCCGTCATCCACCGAACCAGTGAGTAATGAAAGTCGAGACAGAGTTGGACACAGGCCTGTAAGCTGCTGAGGTGTTATGCCCATGGAACGAGACTGCGAACCCACCAATGCTAATTTCTTAGTGCGCCCCATTAGTGGAGGTTGCAAGTTAGTATATTTTATAGTGAAAGGCGGCAAAAACAGTAAATTTGGTGTTGATTGTTACGGATTGTACACCTGAGTAACAGAGCTCCAAATTAGGCTTCCATTCAGTCCGCCGACGTCACCGGAAACCCTCTGTGTGATTTTAGATTTATTTGGAACCTAGCTTTGTTGCCAGTGCCCTTTTTGGGTTACCCTTGCCCCAGTGGTTTTTTGCTGAGGGTCTTTGTGTTTTTAGCATATTTATTCATCCCTGCTTATGAAGCAGATGGCAGACATGATAGACCTAAAGTCCCTTCTGGCCTTAATTACTACATTAACCTCCCCCCAATTTAAAACAGTACATGTTTGTACACAACATACTCATTCATATCTGCTTATATAGCAGGGGGCAGACATGATGGACCTATAGTCCCTTCTGACTTTAAATTACAGTGTTACTACTGTATGTTATCAGTTCTTGTCATGTGAATAAACAGATGGCTTTACTCTGCAGTGCTATCAGTCTGGCACCTTTCAGAAATATTGACATTCACTACACAAAACATTCACTGTCTAAAATATAGTCGTTGGTTCAAAATAAAAACTAAAATCTTATTTCACATTTAGTATCTACGTGAAAGGCTGTCTTGTCATTGCAGTGATAGTGTTCACAAACAAGCCCGAGTCATCAGAGTGTTGACGCTGGAGAGAGGATTGAGTATTCCACTGGACGCTCTCCTCTTTCAGGGAAGGAGGGTTGCAGTCCCCACTACATGATTCTTGTTAATAATTCTCTATTAGAGCCCAGTAATCTGCATACATTTGCATATAGTAAAAGGTAGGCAGCCGTTCAGAGCTGATTTGGCAGGCTTGGCAAATTAAGCAGACAGAGTTCAGACTATGAAGCCAGGCACCCAAAACTTCCACATTAAACACTCATTGTTAGTGCCGATATTCTTTATGTAGATCAAGGTCGATGTATGTAGACACACAGAAACAGAATTTACCGGCAGAAAAGAACTGCTTGGCCCACCAGTCTGCCCTGATGTTCCCTGCCTTATCTGTCTCTGCAGACCCTAATTGTTCCCTCCCTCCCTGCCTATTTGCTAATATTCCCCTGTGTCTATCCTAAGCATGCTTGAAGATACCTACATTTTTTCCTCCACTACTTCTGCTGGTAGTCTGTTCTAGGTGGCGTCCCCCCTTTCCGTGAAGCAGTACTTCCTCGCATCCCTCCTAAACTTCCTTGTCTCCAGCTGGTGCTCTTTCTCATTTGATAGAGACTTCCTTCCTGCAGCACCCTGCTCATACCTGTGGATCTCTATCATGTCCCCTCTTGCTCTTGTACAAAGCAGACCAGCACTCCCAGCACCATCCACCGATAGATAGATAGATAGATAGATAGACAGATAGATAGACAGACAGACAGACAGACAGACAGACAGACACATAGAAAGACAGGCAGACAGACAGACAGATAGATACTTTATTTCTAATGTGCCCCATTCCAAAGACTCTGGGCGCTATACAATAAGAACAGTACAATTATTTAAAATTATACCAAAAAATACAGATATCAAATTAGACTGGGAGAACGAGATTGATCTATCTATCCCACATCTAAAATCACCTCATAATTCAGTAAATCAATTAATCAATAAAAACCTGCTGGAACAAATACGTCTTTAGGCCCCTTTTAAAGGCTTCTACTGAGGGAGCCTCTTTTAAATAACCAGACAAGGAGTTCCACAGGGTAGGCACGGCTACCAAAAACGCCCTGTCCCCGGAATGCTGCAACCTCATACTGGGAACCCCAAGGAGTCCTCCCTCAGCAGAACAGAGTGACTGGGGTGGATGGCAAGGAACAAGGATATCTTGCAGATAGACCAGGTCCCTATCATGTAGGGTCTTATAGGTCAGGAACCCTATCTTGAAGACAATCCTCCACCTGACCGGCAGCCAGTGCAGTCCGCAGAGGACAGGGGTAATATGCTCACACCTTTTTATCCCCTCAACCATCTTTCTGCCACATTCTGCACCAGCTGTAGACTGTGGAGGTTGCCTCCAGGTAACCCTAGATACAGGGCATTACAGTAGTCCAACCTGGAAGTGACGAAAGCATGTACCAGTGTGGTCGGGTCATCAGGTAGGATCAGGGCTCGGATTCGGGTGATATTCTTAAGATGGTAAAACCCACTTTTGATCACGGCCAATGCCTGAGCATCAAGTGTCAGGCAGTCATCTAGAATCACACCAAAATCCTTCACCTGTCTAGATGGGGCAAGGGGAACACCCCCCAACACTAGGCCAGGAGGTAACCCCACACATACCCTTCACCGCAATGACCTGAATCCACCACCAGCACCTCAGTCTTGTCTGGGTTAAGCTTAAGCCAGTTTTGAGTCATGCACAATTGGATTTCCTTGAGGCAGCTGTTAAATACAGAGTCCATCACCTGGGTATCGGGTGCATAGGACAAGTACAGCTGGGTATCATCTGCATAGCAGTGAAAACCCAGCCCGTACCTCCTGATAATGTCCCCCAATGGCAGGATATACATCGTTAACAGCAAGGGCAACAAGACCGAACCCTGCAGGACCCCACAGCACAAAGGCTTCGGGTTAGATGAGACTAATCCCATTGTCATCCTTTGCACTCTGCCTGTCACGTATAACCTGAACCATTTGATGACATTACCAGACAATCCGCACCAGAACCGTAAATGGTCAAGTAACACCTGATGATCCATGGTGTCAAATGGTGCAGAGAGGTCCAGAAGGACCAAGATGGCATGGTCTCTCCTGTCCCTCACCATCAGGAGACCATTAAGCACCATCACCATACTATGCCCCACACGGAACCCAGACTGGACAGGCTCATAGGTGGAGGAAGAGGCAAGATGTCTCTCAAGCTGAGTGGCCACCACCTTTTCTATGACCTTCCTAAAAGTGGGAGGTTTGAGACTGGCCTGTAGTTGTTGAGGCAGTGCAGGTATAAAGAGGGTTTCTTCAAAAGGGGTCTAACCAAGGCCTCTTTCAAGGCCAGTGGGAAGACCCCACTCCTCAAGGAACTCTGGACAACCTCAGCAACCACAGGTCCAATCAGGTCCAAACATCTAACCAAAAGGCAGGTCATACCTGGGTCCAGATCACATTGTGTTGGCCGCAGCTTTGAGACTATCCCCACCACCTCCTCCACCCCAATCAGCTCAAACTCATTCCAGACAGGAGGAGTGTTCTGACACAACTCAGGCTGCACCCTGCATCCCTTTCAAGAGATACTCGAATAGACCTCAGCCCTAATAGAGGACACCTTGTCAGTGAAGAACAGAGCCAGCTCCTCATACCTAGTGCTAGACAGGCAGGATGTAACAGCCCATCTACCATGCAGAAAAACTAAGCCGGTGTGCTCCTCACCACAGCAATCTCCCTAGACAAAAATTCAGCCTTTTTTTGTGAGATTGCCCCCTGATAGTCAGCATAATGCGACCTCAGGGCCAATTTGTCCTCCATCAGGCCAGATCTCCTCCAGTATCTCTCTAACCTCCCACCCATAATCTATAAACTCCAGAGATCCTCATCCTACTAAGGAGGTCTCTGGTAAGTAGACAGGGGCTGGACATGAATGGGTGCGATTGAGTCGAAGGCCACAGCAACAGCCCCCTTGTAGGCTTCCACTGCCTCCTCCATCCCAATCGCACAAGCTGCCCCAACATTTGATAGGTCCAACACCGTCAATAGTTTCATTATCCCTGCCAACATCTTGCACTACATGTGGTACTTTCTCAAGGTGTAGTGCCCCCTTAAGGTAAAACATATTTATTGCACTCCCTAAAAGGTATACAGCCCCAGGCATATACTGTATAACTAACAAAGGCACTAACTAATGGCAGCCCCAACAATATACTGGTAAATGATCATTACAGCTAGCATAAATACATCAAATTCTTACTATAAATATGTGAGGAAAAATATAACTAGCGATGCCTCTCTCATACGGGAGAGTGTGTAAAAATAGCAAAAAGATGTGGGAGTATAAGGGGATAGTGGGTGGACCCGGTAATCTGCATTAATTTGCATATGAATAATATGCTAATTGCATGCTGATTGTTCATTTGGATGTTGGACTTCTCAGAATGTGCTTCAGCTGAAAGTTCTTTCAAGGCTAAATTTTAAAACCGGCCTGGTTCTTGGGGGGAGGCGTTCATTTTCATTTCTTTTTAAAAATGACTCTGCCATTCCTGACTTCATAATCTGTTGATTAGCCATAAACAGAGGTAAGAAAGACCGGGCGGTGGGTAAAAGACAAAAAGTCATGGAATGTTTTTATTATGATAACTTCCCCCTTTATACTTTGTGCAAGGCAATTTTTTGTGAGCTTAAATCTTGCAAATTAGGTATTATTTTGAATACTGGAAGGATCTGGCCATTTTTAAGTTAAATCAATATATTTGTCCAGAAATACCACTAGTTTTCAAACAAAAACAGCAATTTTCAACTAACATCACAGATTGTTTCTTGAAAAATTCAGCCATGGGGGATTTTAACTCAGGCCTGCAATAAATTCGTTCTCTTTGTTACCAGCCAGCCACTGTGCTAATCAGAACTGAAAGGAAGTGCTTGAATTTGGGGATTGTATCTTTTTGAAAATGTTGCTGCTTTTTGATTAATAGTGTGTTGGGATCTGGGAAGGGGGAAGTGGGAGAAAGGCTGTGAGGGTGTGCTCGGGAAGGGATAAAGAATTCTAGAACTGGCGACCATAAGAGCAGGCTATATCCATATGACTGCAGATGGCCAATACCATGGCTGCAGCTGGTATTTAGGTTCCAGAATTCCAAGTGACCCCAAAGCATGAGTGCCACAAAGTAGGAGCGTGGCTTCTATCTAAATTGTGTCTGGGGGCATCAGCCACATGTCCACAGGGAGGACCGCAGGCCACGCTACTCACTGGAGGGTAGGTAAGGTGGGGCAATGGAATAAACAGGCAGGTGTTGCTGAGAGGTTGCAGCTAATCCCTATCTAGAGTCAGCTTATAAGTGAGTTAGCAGGCAAGGAACTCTGAGGGAAGAAAGCTAGTTCCTAGCTAGGATCAACTGACAGAGCGAACAAGGGGTTGCAGATTTACAGCCATCTCCATCTACGTTCATCGGAGGGGTCCCAGCTAGTCCCTATCTGTGGTCAGCTTATAAATCAGTTAGTAGACAAGGAACTCAGAGGGAATGCAGCTAGTTCCTAACAAGGGTTAGCTAACACAGCAAACAAGCAGCACAGGTAAGAGCTGCATGGAGTGCTGAAGAGGTTATAGTTTGAGAGGATGCTGCCTCAAGGGTCCATGGGGAATCCTGTGACACCCTACCTAGGGTAGCAACACAGAGAGGGTGTTCAAGGGGACCATGGCAAATCCCTATACAGGGTACAGCTATGTGGGATTATAAATGCTCTTTTGGTACCCTGTAAGGAGGGACTGGAACATTAGAATGTGGAGAGAGGGCTTGTCGAGGGAGAAGGATGTGACGGGTAAAGTGTTGCAAGGGTGTGTGAGGCAGCAGTTTTCTTGAGTGCTCTCAGGAGGTAGAAGTGTGTCTGGTCTTTAGGAGCCTAAGGCAGCTGAGGGAAGAATTATGGCAGCTCAAGAGGGAGATGGAAGCTTTGATGGAGGGGCGTATCCTTGAAGGGTGACAGAGAAGCAGGGGTACTCACAGAGAATGGAGTCAGGTGCAGGGGAGAGTGGAGGTGGAGCCAGGATGAAGGTGGGGTCAGGCGGGAGGAAAGGAGGGGGTATTAAAACAGGTTCCTTGTGTCCCTCTCCCCCAGTGGGGAGAAGCCAAAACAGAGGGTATGAACATTTGTAGGAGGAATGAGAAGGGCAAGGAGGGTGGGCCAGCGGGAGCACCCCCAGAGGTGCTGGTATGGAATAGATTTCCCCCACTGGTTTGGAGGGGTGAAGGGAATCTCTGAGGGAAGGACAGGGACCATAAGTAGGGGGAATATATGGGTAGTAGGGCGAGGACCCATAAAGGGGAAGGAAAGGATGTAGGTAGCAGCAGGGGAAGTGGCATCATGGCAGGGTGGAGAAAGAATGAGGGTGGCAAGGAGATGGGCAAGGAGGTTAGACAGGCAGGGGAAGTATGGGGGATGTGGCTGAGGGGGGCGGGAAGGAGGTCAGGATGGAGATCAAGTAGGAAGGTGGAGGGGGGTCATGGTAGGGATCTCAAGACAGACAGGAGGGGAATGAAGGGACAGGTAGAGCAGGATAGCAAGGTAAGCATAGGAAGGGGAGACCCAGGAAGCAGACTGATAGGGGAGAGTAGTGCTCTTACGAGACTCTATAGCTAAGGGAGTGAGATGGGAGACACGAGGGCTAGGGCAACCACAGAAAGGTGCTTTGTATGCCAAGTGTAACCCCTAGATGGCGCTATCCCAGGGGCTACTACCCCTGCCTGATTTGCCACTAACAGGTTGAGGGGCCTGGATCCAATGGCGGGTGCCTCCACCCAGAGGTCAGGGTTTGCAATAGTTAAACTTACTTGGTCACAGCCCTCTGGGACACTGCAACCCCCCTTTCTTCCCACTAGTGGCCCACACAATATATCAGAATTACCTTCACAGTATACACTTACCCCCAGGGCTGGTTCAGTCACTGGAACCTCCTGTAAATAAGATACAGTGCAACAATCACAGTACAATACTTTAACATAGACAAATACCTCAGGCAGTATAACTTTGCTGAAACAAGCAGCTTGGATTTATTTAGGGGAATATAACAAGGACAGGGGAAATCAGGTTAATTAGCTTATCACTTTACTCATCTACTCTATGGCTCTGTGCAGGCTCCCTACCAGTTACTGTCCCTGGGTACCCAAGCCCTAGTGGCTAGTCCAAACCGTGGCAGCTGGTAGGGGCCCTTTCCCACAGAGAAAAGAAAATTAGTTTAAACAGTCAGCAGTACAGTGATTCCATTTGGATTCAATGTGGCAATTCAACAGGAAGCGACCCTGAATTAGTACTCATGACCTCCAAACAAGATAGGGTCCTTCAATGTCAGCAGGGCTACTCTTGAGCTCCACGAGACTCCTCACACATTTATATGGCAAACTGCAACAGGCAAAGTCCTTTAATGGCAGCAGGATTCACTTGAGCTAACCAAGCCTCCTCACACATTTATATGGTGAACAGTAACAGGCAAAAGTCCTTTAATGGCAGCAGGATTCACTTGAGGTACACAAGCCTCTTCACACATTTATATGGTAAAACAGAAAGTACTATACCAGGCAGGCTGCTTCTCTATCCCGATCGCAATTACTGCACAATACCGGGAGAACACACAGCAGATTCAGTTCTGACAGACCGAGTGCAATTCAGCAATTTCTCCAGTCTTCTACAGGGTGAGCCTGGTTTCTACTCTTCAGATATCCTTTGATTCTCTTCACAGGACTGATTCAGTCCTAACAAGCAGTTACACAAGCTGCAGACTCTGGGCCTTACACACGCTTCCCCGACTAAAACTGAACACTGAAAAGCACAGGGCCTCTTCCTTCTTCACTGCCAGAGCTCAACTGAAACTCCAACAGACAAAACCGGGCACTTCCTTTGAGTTCCTCCCAGTTCTTGACTGGATTGGCTGTCACTCACAATAAACTGCTCCTGTTGGTCCAAAAAGGCGCAAGTTCAAACTACATCTCCCAGAGTCACTGCCCATACAATCCTCTTGTGGCTGGCTCAGATTATGAGTCCAAGTTCTGATTCGTCCAAGGCACCATTTTAGAGCTAGCTTACCCCACACTGATTGGTCCAGTTCAGCAGTTCAAAACCAGAATGGGGAACTAGGCAGACACAGTTCTGACTGCAAAGAAAGCAGGTTAGACAAACTGTAATTTCATTATTACTCTAAATGGTTTCTGGCAAACAGTTACATCTTTCAGATAGGTTCCCTTTGCACTCCTAGTGACTGCAAAAATGGAGTGAATTGGCAGCAGCTCGAGTGGTACTCAATCAAAGAAACACACAGTCCCCCATGCAACTAATTATGTCTGCAAGCAGACAGCTCTTAAAGAGACAGTACCAGAGGTTCTAAAAACACTCACTGATAAATGGCTTAAACGTCAAACACCATTCAGGCTTGGAGCATTCAAGCAAGCTCCTGGAAGTCTTTTGGGAACCCCCATTTGCAGGGGGGGTTACACAAGGATGACCACAGGGAGGGTGGGCCCACTGATAGCCCAGCACACAGGAATGGAGGGGGGGGAACCTTGTATTATCATTCACCTGGAAACAAATGACCAGGCCGAATGTGAGGTGAGGTGGGATGGTTCAGGACAGGTTCAGAGAGGTGGGGAAGCACTGCAGCTAGGTGAGAAAGTCAGAAGCCTTCTCAGGTGCTACTGGTACCGAGGGCTAACACTGTAAGAAAGAAAAGGATCAAGGAATTTAATATCTGGCTCAGGGCATGGTGCGGGGAGGAGGGCTATGGGCTAGTTGGAGGCTGGGAGGAGGTACCTGGGACAGTTAGACCCTTTATGCACCAAATAGGCTGCATCTTAGTAAGGAAGGCACTGGGGTATTAAAAACCAGTTTGAGGAATATATGGGTAAAGATCTTAATTTAACCTGATGAGAAGGTCAGCAGGGATCACAGTACCCTTTGTCACCTGGTGGAGGATGCCACACAGCATCCCCCTCAATCAGGGCAGAGGAATGGGGGATCAGTTGAGAAGCAGAGGGATGCAGGTAGGTGGGTAGGACTGGGAGCAGAGTGGGGGCAGGCAGACTAGGGGGGAGCTTGAGTCAAGGTGGAAGGTAGTATCTTTGAATTCAAGGAGCCTAGGGAACAAAATGACTTGAGTTGCAATCACTGATGGTCAAGGGAGAGGCAGACAAGGCAGCCATCACAAACGCCATGCCAGATCATGACTGGGACCTCTCCGTCCCTGGATTTAAGTTATATAGGAGGGACAGGAGAGTGGTAAGAGGAAGGGTAGTGACTTTGTACATGAGGGAAGGGATAACCTGCACTACGAAGGAGGAGGCAGATGGAAGGACAGAGGTGCTATGGGTACAGGTACAATCCACAAAGGGTAGAATGCATAGGATAGGGGTAGTGTAAGGGTCACCAAACCAGGAAGAGGAATTGGACAAGGAACTGGGGTCTAAAATTGTGGAGATGGCCAGTGGGGGGATGGCAGTGATTATGGGGAATTTCAATCTGTCTGGGGTAGACAGGAAGATCCCAGCTACCACCTGTACCAGGACTCAGGTGCAGCTAGATGCATTCCAGAGTGGGTTCCTGACACAACGTGTCCTGGAGTCAGGGAGTTGGCCATACTGGACCAGGTTCTGTCTAACTGTGCACATGTCCAAGAAGTAGAAGTGTGGGCACTGTTTGCAGGAAGCAGTCACCACACTGTGTGATTCCACCTAGGCATGGGCAGGGAGAGGATTAAGACCATAACAAGGATTCTAGACTTCAGGATGTCAGACACAGTAGGATAGGAGAGATACTGGGAGGGCATCTTGCTGGGATCAGGAAGCAGATGGAGGTGAACCAGTAATGGACCATAATCAAGGAGGGGCCGTTGGTGGCCACTGACTTGTGTTGCAACCTCAAGAGCAAAAACTCTAAAGCCAAAAAGACCATCTGGTATGCTAGGGAGGTAGCCCAGGCAGTAAAGGGTCAGAGGTCAGCATTCAGGAAGTACAAGCTCACCCAGCAAGAGGAGGACAGAGAGGAGTACTTTACCAAGGCAAAGAAGGCGGGCAGAGCAGTTCAGTTGGCCATGAACAAAAGACAGCTGCAACATGCAGAGGGGGTGAAAACAAGAGAAGGCTTTCTTCCAGTATATCAGGGAGAAAAGGGATATGAAGGCTGGGGCAGTCAGGTTGAGAAGTGAGAGTGGTGGGTGGAGGGTAGTGAACAGAAAGCAGAAGTACTTAACAAGTTCTGTTCAGTCTTCACTAAGGAGAAAGAAGGTCCAGTACCTTGGGAGGGGGCAGCAATGGGGTGGGTGGTGACACAGACAGCAGGACTGATGTTGACAGGGAGAGTAATGGCTTAAAGGCCCTGAAGGCAGAAAAATTTTTGGGACTAGGTGATGTACATCTGGATGTGACCCCTAGGTGGCTCTATCCCACGGGCTACTACCCCTGCCTGCTTGGCTAGTAGCAGGTTAAGGGGCCTGGGTTCTGCAATGGGTGCCTCCACCTGGAGGTCAGGGTTGGTAGTGGTCTAACTAACCTGGCAACAGCCCTCCGGGACACTGTAACCCCCCGTCTTTCCCTTCTAGTGGCCTGAGCAACATACGATAATCACTTTCACAGTATCCCTTGTACACCATACCAGTACCCACACTGTTTTCACTTACCACCAGGGCTGGTTCCTCTGGCTCGACCCTGGGGACCCCCTGTAAAACAAGGTTATGCACAGTAAATAGCAACAGTACAGTACTATTGGCACAAACTAGAACCACAGTCAGGTCAAATGCAGAAAAAGATCTGATTTATTCAGGGGACTTGAACAAGGAAGGGGCGTAATCAGGTTGATTGTCTTAAAGGCTATATTAATCAAACAGTTATGCATGCGCTTTAAGTCCTCACACAGTCACACACTCTGGGTACCCAGGTAGGAAAATGGTGGGCTAGCCAGGAACGTTGCAGCTGGTTGCGGTCCTGTGATGGAAGAAAGCAACATGCACAACACACACTACTTGTAATCCAGAGCCGGAGGGCTCAGTTCATGAAAGAAAAAGCAACAAGACAATCAGATGACAACACTTTAGATTTAGCTGTTGTGGCAGAGAGCTACCCTGATGCTTACTCACGATACCCAATACTGGACATAGGCAGGACAAAATCGAGACTGCAGGTTGTTGAGCTGGAGTGCCCGGAGAAGCAGGGCCCACACGAATCACCGAGGCATCGTTCCTGTTCAAGTGTTGAGCAGGGGGCTGATCCCCAGGCAGGTCTCTTGTCGATGGCTTTCTCTGTGCAGCGGGTAGTCAGGCTGGGCCAGTGTGGCAAGGCCTAAGCCCAATGGAGATGATTTTGGATTCAGTCCGTGGGGCTGGATGCAGCTTCCAGCAAGCAGAATACAGTTCAAACCACAGTGGGGAACCAAATCACGACCCACTAGCAGCACACAGCACATTTACACATAAGGAAATTCTAATGCAGCTTCCAGCAAGCAGAATACAATTCAAACCAAGTGGGGAACCAGTCACGACCCACTATAAGCACACAGCACATTCACATGTAAGAACATTCCACTGTACCAGGCAAAAGGCTCTCCGGTCGCAATTACAGAGTCTCTGCACAATCCGGGAGTTCAGAGGTGGCTGGAAGTCCACACAGGCCGATCGCATTCAGCAAATCTTCAGTCTTCTTCAGGTAGGAGCCTGGTCACAATTCAGTGGCTTACTTCGCTCTCTTCAGTCTGAAAAAAGCACAAGTCCCCTCTTAGGGACAGCAGGCAGGCATGCAGGCCAAAAATCAGACCTTTCCACAGTTCTTCCATGCGATTCTATGCTGGGGCTGCAGCTTGAATCACTCAAGCTGTTACTTCTTCACTTCCCAACTCAGAACTGAAACTAGCTGAAAGCAGCCTGGGAATTTCCTCAAGATCCAAAAGGTTTGGTTGGCTGATCTGTCTGTCAGTCACAACAAGGGCTCCCCCTCCAGGTAATTTTAGTTGCCAAAAGCCCACTACAATTCCTACAAGTTTTGGCCCCACCAAGCCCCTGTAGGCAGGCTCCATTTTAGAGTCCCAACAGTACTGATTCGCCCATTCTGATAGTCCTGGGCCAAGATAATAGAGAAGACAGAAAAGTCCTTGCTGCAAAGAAAACAGGTTAGAACAAACTGCAATATTATTGTCACTTTAATAGAAAATCAGCAAATAAGCACATCTTATAACAGAGCTCCCTCTCAGATTAATTATGACTGCAATCCAGGCAGCTCTTAAAGAGACAGTACACAGAGGCTATACAGGCACTCCCTGGCAATACATTTAAATTGCTAAAATGCAGAATACCAGCCTGACAGTGAGCATTTAGGTAAGCTCAAGGAAGACCCCCCATTTGTAGAGGGGTTACATGAAGGTGATGAGGGAGTTGGTGAATGTGCTGGTGGGTCCCCTGGAAGACCTGTTAAACACCTCACTGGAGTTGGGGAAAGTACCCTTGGACTGGAGGACAGCACATGTAGTGCCGCTCCACAAAGGTGGGCCAAGGGATGACCCCAGTAACTACAGACTGGTCAGTCCAACCTCAATAATGGGGAAATTGATTGAAACCATTCTGGAAGAAAGACAGGTATGCTTTCTGGAAGAAAATGTGCTCCAGGACAAGAGGCAGCATGGGTTTGTGTCCAGGCAATCGTGCCAGACTAATCTGATTGATTTATTTAACTAGATAACCAAGATGGTGGACAGGGGCCAAGCGGTGGACATCCTGTATCTGGATTTCAGTAAGACCTTTGACTCTGCTCCCCACAGGTGATTAATCAGAAAGCTGGAGGATCTGAGGTAGGGGGAATCAGGTTATGTAGGTTGGAAACTGGCTGCAGGACAGAAGTCAGATGGTGGGAAAGAGTTCTCGGAAGCTAGGTAAGTCACTAGTGGGGTGCCACAGGGTTCAGTGTTTGGCCTGGTGTTGTTTAGCATCTTCATCAGCAATATTGCAGATGGAATAAAGAATAAAATGTGCCTGTTTGCAGATGACATGAAGCTCTGTGAGACAGGAGACATGGAAGAGGGTTGACAGGACCTCAGAGAGGACCTGGCTAAGCTGCAGAAATGGGGCTCAATTTTCATAGGCCTGAGAATGATGCATAGTGCTTGCGTTAAAAGGAAATGACACAAGGGGCACCCTGCACCACACCATGCATCATTCCAGACTTTGGAATGTTGCTTGCATCCAAGTCGGGGCCGCCTGTAGCAGACTGGCTTGCATTGACGCTCTGGCTGTGCGATGGTGGAGAGGGACCCTGTGCCACTACTGGGCTGCAGCGTCCCCTTTTGTGGGATTTTTGAACTGCCCTTGGCCCGCCCATGCTTAGACCAGCCAGAGCTTGTCTAACAACCCATGTGCCACACCTTGAGACAGTGCTAGGTAGAAGGTGATCCTGTGCCCTCTCGTTATGGTCAGATGCCTACTATCCTGTGAACCACCCTGGAATCCCTGGACATGGACAGTGCCCACCAGATCTACTGCGCTGCAGCAGCACATGCACAGTCATGCTTTGTACACCTTGGTGTACCCCACTACCTGGACTCCCAGATGGCATCACTGCCCATACACTGTGCCCCATGGGGTCATACTAACCTGCCAAATGGCTGCACTTACCATACTGCTGCTGAGTGTGCCGTGACTGGTACGGTCCATACTGCCCACAGTTGCACTGCACCACTCCTCCCAACAGGTCGTTCCATGTGTGCCCACTGTTGGATAGTGCTGTGGTGGTAATGGGGGGCATTTGGTTCTCATAGCCCCGTGTACTGCCACACACACACACACACACACACACACGCACATATCCTTGGCTGTCTTGGGGACCCTCTGCCTGTAGTAGCTGCAGTAACATAGAAACATAGACAGTGATGGCAGAAAAAGACCAAAAGTCCATCAAAAAGACCAAAAGTCCATCAGTTCTTCCCATTGAGCCCTATATAACCCTGCAACCTAGTGTCAATACAGCGGTCTAACCCTCCCCATCAGTCTTCCTATTCCTTTTCCCGGTTTTGTCTCTACTAGCGAACACTATTCCTTTTGCTCTGTCCCAAGCCCATTTGAAGCCCTCCACGGTTTTAGTTCCCACCACCGTGGCTGGCAAGCTGTTGCATGGTTCCACCATCCTTTCAGTAAAATAACACTTTCTCACATTCTTCTGAATCTTCCTCATGTCAGCTTCCAGTCATGCTCTTGCGTTGTCAAACTGGTGTTCCTGCTAAAAATAGTTCACTTTGTTTATTCCTTTCAGGAATTTGAAGGTTTCTATCATATCTCCCCCCACCACACACACACTTCTGGTCTCTAGCGAATACATGTTCAATGCCCTAAGGTGTCCATTGTAGGACTTCCCCTGCTGGTCCCGTATCATCTTTGTCACCCTACGCTGTACCACTTCTAGCCTATCCTTGTCCTTTCTAAGGTGAGGGCTCTAGAATCGGACACAGTACTACAGATGTGACCTCACCAAGGATCTATACAGGCGAAGTACCACTTCTTTCTTTCCATCAATACCCCTGCCAATACACCCCTGCATCTTGTTTGCTTTACTATAAGCCTTGCTGCATTGGCTAGCCTGATTAAGGGTGTTGCTGATGATGACTCTTAGGTCCTGTTCCTCAAGTGTGGTGCGAAGTGTAACCCCTCCCATCTAGTATTCTGTCCTTGGGTTCTTTTTCCCTAGGTACATCACCTTGCACATTTTGGCACTGAATTTCAGCTGCCAAACATGTGACCACTTCTCTAGCCTTTGAAGGTCACTCTGTAATTTTCTAATTCTCTCAGTGCTATAAACCCTTCTACAGAGTTTAGTGTCATCTGTGAAGAGGCTTAGCCTACCCTGGATCCCTTCTCCTTGTCACTGATAAACGTGTTAAAAAGGACTGCCCAGGACAGACTCCTGTGGTCCCCCACTTGTAACCTCTCTCTCCCCCCTGATTTAGCTGCATTTACCATGACCCGCTGCTGCCTCCCTTTTAGTCAGTTTTCTACTATATCTCTAGCCATCCCCAGATCCTCCAACTTCCTCAGCAGGCATATGTGAGGCACAGAGTCAAATGCCTTGCTGAAGTCAAAGTAAAGTAGAGCCACGAATGGCCTTTATCCAGTCCTTTGTCATCCAGTTGAAGAAGACTATTAGGGTAGTCTGACAGGACCTCCCTGACACAGAGCCATACTGTCTAAGATCCTGGAGAACCACCCCCCTTCTAATTTCCTCACTGACATCTCTGTCCTCGGCTTCCCTTTGCCCTGGCAGTCTGTAGAACACCCCTAAGTGACATTTTTTTCACCTGCTGCCCCTGTAAGCTGAAACCACAGAGATTCGGTCCCTGCCATATCATCCTTGATATTCCCATCTTCCGTCACCTCAGTGCCCTTCCTGACATAGAGGGCTACTCTGCCCCTCTACCAGTTCCTTTGTCTTTCCTTAGCAGTAAGTACCCAGGTGCTATCAGGTCCAAATAATTTTTATCCGTGGCCCATGTTTCAGTGATGGCTCTTAGGTCAATCTTAGTGTCTGTCATCATTGCCTGGAGCTTGCTGATTTAATTGCCCATACTTCTGGCATTGAGGCAGACTCATTTCCAACTACTACAGAACACTTTTGTTATTTGCCCAAATTGTACTTGTTTTCTTCCCTGGCCTATTTGATTTCATGTTGCTTGAATCACCCTTTTTATGCAGACTTGCAGTTAGTCTATCCACTACCTTATTTGGGGCCTGAATCGAGTTTTTGCCCATTGTGCTGCTATAAGCCCCCAGGTGTGGGGGAGAACTAGCTAGGATCCCCTTCCTTTCACTTATCTGTTAGGTTACCCTAGTCCCAGTCTCTGCCTCTGTCAGTTTAAACATCTGATATTGACATCAAACTTCTGCCCCAGTCCACTGGTCCCTTCCTTCGTCAGGTGGAGTCCGTTCCCCTTAAAAAGTCTCCTATCCCAAAAGTCCCCTCAGTTCACCTATAAAATGGTACCCCTTCCCCTGACATCATTCCTTAAACCATCTGTTAAATCTGTCTATCTCCTGTTTCCTTATTCTATCTTTTTTCTCCCACTTGCCCCACACAGAGAGGACCTCAGCAAAGGCCAGGGAGGCTGAGTGTGCTGCCAATCTGTCCCCCAGTCTCTGGAAATTTTGCTTCACCGCATCCACTGACTGATCTGCAGATTATTGTACCCAGGTGTACCAGCATTCCCAGATCTCTCCATTCCCTCTCCACTATCCTCCCTATTTGATCTAGATCCCGGATTGCCGAGGCATCTGGAAAGCACCTAATAATCCCCTTCTCCAGTGATTCCACACCCACCACCTTTTCCACTCCCCTGATCATAGAGACCTCAACCACAAAGACTTCCCTGGCTTTCTTACTTCTGGGAGTCACTGTGTTGTCCTGCCTTGATCCCCAACTGACTTATAGTGCACCCCAGTACAGTTGGGGTCCTGTACCTCCTTCAATACCTGTTTGACAGCCTACCTACAGTGGGTCTTTCTTCCCCGTCACTTGTGCCCCTGCCTTCGTCAACCCTTCACATACACCCTGTCTTGGACACAGCAGTTCACATACGGTGTTTTTGCCACCAGGATCGCTGTTTTTCCAAAAGCTAGTGTAGGGTCCCTGGTACACCAGGTTTTGACACAAGCTGCTTTTTGCTACACCTTACATTGGTCTACCAGGACCTTTAAAAATCAAGACCACAGTTAGGTATTTGGAAACTGGGATTCAATGCCAAAAAAGGTAAGGTAATGCACATTGGGTCGAAGTACCCGGAGACAAAGTACTGGCTGGATGGTGTGTAGGTTACCAGGTCAGAGGAGAAGGACTTGGGATTGATAATCATGAGTGACCTGAAGCACTCAGCACATTGCAAGAAAGGCACTCAGCACATTGCAAGAAAGCAGCAGCCAGAGTGAATCGGATGCTGGGCTGCATAGCTAGGGATATATCCAGCAGGAAACTGGAGCTCATTCTGCCACCGTGCAGATCCGTAGTTATGCCATACCTAGAGTACAGTACGCATTATTGCTGCCCTTACCCAATGGAGGGCATCATCCTACTGGAGGCAGTCCAGAGAAGGGCAACCAAAATGATCCAGGGACAGCAAGGCAGAACATACAAGGAGAGACTCCAAGATCTCAGTATGTACCCCATGGAGGATGGAAGGGACAGGAGTGCCATGACAGAAATCTTCAAGTACCTTAAGGGTTTCAACAGGGTGAGCTCTGTGAGTCTCTTCAGGCTTAGTGGGAACAGGACCACTATGGGGCACTGCCTCAAGCTGGTGGGGAGAAATTCAGGAGAGACATGAGGAAACATTTTTTCATGGAGAGGGTGGCTGCTAAGTGGAATGAGTTGCTAGAGGAGGTAGTTTCCCTGAAGACAGTGGACAGCTTCATGAGAGGTTGAGGCAGAGTAAAGGGGAAAGCTTAATCTAGGGGAGCGGGAAGACATCAGTGGAGAGGAAGGAGCAGATAACAGGAAGGGGGGACGGATTCCTCAATGGATTCCTCAGTAGACACTGAAGGGTCTGCAGACCTGAGCTGACATGATTAGAACGCAAGGCCTTTTTCTGCTGTCTCATTCATATGTTTGTATGTATGTATGTAAAATAGCGATTTTAAACACAATAGTTTTCTTTCCATGAAAATGGTATTGTTTGTGCAGTTTTGTCATTTTAACACAAATAAATTGTGAAAATCAACAAGTCGATTTTTGTCCAGCCCTACTTTATATCCCATCCCTGCCTAGACAATCGGGAACATCATGGCTTCCTGAGGCTGGGTGGTGGGAGGGCATCAACCTTCACAGTCATCGCCAGTGCTGTCCCTTGTTCAGCCAACAGGGGGTGCATGGGTGCTAAGTGTCCCATGTCCTCACTCCTTGAGAACAGAGTACCTCCCCTAGGGGTATCATAATATGAAAATGTTCACAGTGTAGTAACACTGAAAAGATTATCACAGTTATATTATGTAAGCAATAATACCCAACAGGGTGGGCAGTACTGGGAAATACCGGACCGCTCAGCACCTTATATCCCTTGGAAGGTCTGGTATTTCCCAATACCGCCCATCCTGGAGGGTATTATTGAGCTTAGAAAATGGCTCATATGTTGTAATTGTTTATTAAATTAAATTAAAAGTAAAGTTTTAAAGGAGTGTAATTAATGTTTAAAAAAAGAATCAAATAAATTTATTTTGTAAAGTAGTCCCTGTATTGTGCTGTCCTTGCCAGTAGAGGGCATGTTTGTTTATGCAATTAGCCTAATTGCTTAGTTGCCCCACAGGTTTATGGGACTTGTAATCCTATGTTAAAAATTGGAAAGGGAGCTGAGGCTATTGTTGGCAATGCCGGTGGATGAGGAACAATTAAGATTGAGGAGAGGATTTACTATTGATTTTTGGGTGTGAGAAATGTTAAATGAGGCTGTTCAGGTGTAGACTCGGTGCCTCCGTACTGGTGATACATACAGGGGCCGGGGAATACATTATCGGGAGTGGTGTCAGGGACGGACTCAGGCACACTTTTTAAAGCTGAAGAAAAAAAAGAGGAAGTCTTGGGCTATGAGGAAACAATGCAGCAGGTAAGTGAATGTACCTGACATGGTGGGTGTTATTAGGTAGGTAGGTAAGTAAAACGTTTATTTTTATACAGGTAATTCATGTCGTTTGGACAATAGTCCAGTTTACAAGACAGACCTGTGTAGTCCCTGTCTAAAGTGTAAGCTATAGTTATTACAACAAGCTAGAATTTGCCATAAAAACATACAAACGTCCAATATGACATATACATGAGCACATTGACATGAAATATAAATGTTACTAATATAACAACAAAATAGAAAATAAAAAAGGTACTACCATCAAACCTGTGTGAAGTACAGGACTTAAACTTTGCAGCTCTTAAAAATAGTAATTAACAGTTACAAATATGGGCCTTCAAATCTTTTACAGTGTAAACAAATGTGAAATAATTCACAATTTGTCTTACATAAGAGGAAATAGAATTCCAAATAATGGCAGCTTGGTGAATTAGGGTCCTATCCCCATATTTATTTTGTGTTTTTTTCGTAGTGATCTTATTCTGATGTACTGACCTAGTTATTACCCTTTTTGTATGTTAAGCCACTGGAAACAGCAATTTTGAAATTGGATGATTAAGGCAGGAATATTTCATTTTATGAATTAAAGTTAACCATTGGCAGGTATAATTTGTGTCCAACGGCAACCAATTTAGTTTACTTAACAATAAGCAATGGTGAGTACGATAATTCTCCTTAAGTACATATTTAGCCACTCGGAAATAAGTTTTATCCAATCTGGCCAAGAGTGTTTTATTGGCTATTCTATAATATCAATTCGCCGTATCTTAACACTGGAATAATGAACTGTTCAGCTGACTTCTTCCTATCTGTTAATGTTAAACATTCTGTGATTCTCCTTAGGGCCCCCACCCTTTTATTTACTTTTTTTACTAAAGCCATGATATGTTGAGAAAAGGACACCTGCTTGTCAAAGGTCTCTCCCAAATAATTATAGTCCATGACCTGTTCCAGTTTGGTTAAATTCTTTGTATAAATTTGTAATTTAGGAGAACTATCATTTTTTTTTAGTAAGAATTTCATACATTTCGTTTTCCTTGTGTTCATAATCAGCCTTGACCTGATGAACCCACCTCTCGATCTTTAGGAAGTCAAACTGCAGGTTTGATTGCAACTCATCATCAGAGTGGCCAGATGCAACAATTACCGTATCTTCAGCATATAGCCGGATTTCTGTATGCTCGGCCACTAGTGGAAGATAATTTATAAAAATAAGAACCAGAAGAGGTCCCAGAATCAATCCCTGAGGAACACCTCTGGTAACCCCCTGCTCTCAGATGAATAACCCTGAACCTCCACCAACTGGGAGCGATTACTCAGATAGGATTTTAACCAGTCAAGAGGGCCATCTCTGATACCTAACCCTCACAGTCTCTCGATCAATAAGGAGCGGTCCACCAGGTCAAAGGCCTTCAAAAGATCCACAAAAATCACTGCTGTCTCCATGTTATTTCCCAGAGACCTGTTTAACAAGTCATTAAACTTTAAAAGGGCTGTAGTAGTGGAATAATCCTTTCTAAATCCGGATTGGTTTGGGGTTAGGGACAATGGGACTGAGAAGCAGAGGCAGACTTCCTTAACTTCAGCTCCGTGGACATGCGGAGTGTTTGCTGGTTTCTCAAATTTCTACGGGCACCAACTTTTGAGGGAGCGGGATCCGCGAATTCTGTGTCCCATTTTAAAGCTGTGCAGTGGTTTAAAAGCTTTGATTTTATTTTAAGTCGGTGATTTCGTTATGTATTCATGGTTTTGGCTATGTGGGTGTGGGGAGGTGACTTCTGTTGCTCGTGGCAGGGGTTGTGTCTGTTGGTTCATTCCATTACGGGGCATTTACAACATGGTGGCTGCTTTTGATGTTTTAGTGTGGCACAAGGATACCACTTTTGCATTTGGGGCTCTCAGACAGCACTAGTTATTAACAGGGCTCTATTGAAAAATACCCTCCCGCTTAGGTCGGTATCCTAGCCAATCAGAATGCTAGGATTCTCTTAACCATTTTCTAACACAATATTATGATGTCTGTTTGGGTTTTGTAGGAGGGACCCAGTGAATTCAAAAGTTTTGGTGGGGTGGGGAACTGAGAAACTGGATGTTTCATACTGTGTTGCAGTATATCCTGGCATATCATGAAAATGGTTATTTGGATGTAGGAGAAAGTCACAACATCATTATTGCAGTGAAAATGATCTAGGATTTCATGAAACACAATTTATTGTGACATCTCTAGCCTCACTTCTGAAACACCCTCGTCCCCAAGCCAGCAAAAATAACATTCTAATAAGCTATGGTTAATTATCACTGCATTTTATACACCTGTATTGCACAGTGCTTGGTGGCACCAGAAGCCTCTTCCTGATGTTATAGCAGAATTATTTTTTCTATATTCATATATTCTGACTTCTTACAAAATGAATAATAAATAAAATGTGTGAACAAATTACCTGCTTTCTTCAAACAATACATGTGTTTATGTGCATACTTGTATGGGTATGTGGGTTTCTGTGCAGTAGTGTGTCTCTCTCCACTGAGAGACTATTATGAACTGCATTTTAAAGAACCTGTTATAAGCCCTAAATGGAAGGTCTTTTGGATTCTGAGATACTAATGTTCGTGCTCAAACAAGCTTTGAAAGTAGAAGTAAATGACTCCAATCTCATATGATGAATGGCCCTGCTGCAGTTCAGAACCTGGCTGGTTGCTCAACCAGTGGATTATTTTCTTCATACTGTGTTACAGTCAGCCAGACCAGCATGTGTTTTGGGGACAAATTAGTCCCAAAACTCAGAGGGCAGTTAAAACCCCTGTGCTCCACTTCTGCACCATTAAACAAAGACTGGAAGAAGCAGCAAGGATTAGTCATAGAGGTTTAGTCATAATTATAGCTTTCAGTGAGGTGTGAAAGAGCCACAACTGTCATGTAAGACCTCCCAGCTATAAAATGTATAGCACTGGCTTCTACACTGTGAAGCAAAGGTACAGAATGTGTTGTACAGTCTTAGTTTTAAGACTAATGGCCCCTATGTACTATTGGGTACAAGTTACATGTCAAAAGCGTATAACCCACCCGCACAGCTCTGGCCCTGCGGACAGGTGCGCACTGGCCGGTATTCACTACTGGCCACCACCTGTCCATAGCCCAACCCCCACCCCGGCACACAGGACTCTGTAGGGCAGCCGGGGGTGAAGTCGCAGACCCAGGAGGGCATCCAATCGGATGGCTCCACAGCTGATCTCTTACACAGTGGGCATGGGTCTGGGTGCATGAATAGCCACATGCGCACCTGGACCCATGCGGCAAGGCCCCATTGTCCAGGCTGACCCTCAACTCTGCCCACAGTGATCAATCCCACCCCCAACAGCAGCCCCACCCCAATCCCAGATGTCTGCACCCTCCCGCAGCACAGCCCCGTCCCCATGGTGGGCCCCCCCACACACAATGTTGCCCCGTCCCTGGGCACAAGTAGGCACAGCGACCCACCTACACACACACACACCCATGGCCTAGCCATACCAGGCATGGGACCCCCCTCATCCACATACCTGTTTGCATGTGACACAGGATGGCCAGCGACACAGCCTGCCACACATCTCCATGGCTGCCAGCCAACCAAGTGATGCTAGGAGCATGCTGCCTATTTATAGGCAGCGCATGCCCAGCATCAATTGGGCAGCCAATGGCTCTGGAGGTGTGAGGAGGGCTTTGCTGCTGGCTGCCCGGAGCTGCAGCAATGACATGCAGGTATGGGAGCAGGGAGCAGTGTCGCTGGTACCACGGGGGGTGGGGGGTACTGACCATTGCCCACCGATATGGGTGCTTGGGAACCAGGTTGTGGGTCTGCCATGTGTGGCCAGTCCGGGCACCAGTGGGTGTTGGGGATTGTCAGCCTGTGTACCACACAGGGGTCCGGGAATACATGGGGGGGCATGTATGGCATGGGGACAGGGTGGGCACATGTGGGGAGCGGGGGCACATGGCACTACAGGGTGAGGGCTGGCCCATAAGGGGAGCCATGGAGTGGCACTGCCAGTATGGACCCAGTTCTGCACTGTCCAAGCTGTTGCCCCATTAGCTGCCCCGGCACCCACCAGCAGCCTACTGCACTGGGCATCACAGGGATAAGTTTCCTTGTTCCACCCCGACTGGCAGACCCTGTCTGAGGGGGCATTCAGTAGGTTACGGCAGGGTCCCAGCTGCCATAACTTACACAGCTCTGCACCTCCCTGCAGAGAGCACTATGCACCTTGGTGCATGGCATGTAGTGCTGGCATGCCCCCTGCCCACCCCTGGCATGTTGTTGTCTGCGCGGCCGGGGGATCAGGCTCATAGCTGTCTTGCTCCGTTTGGCTGAATACATGATACCTGCTACTGGCATTCATGCCAGCGATGCCAACTTGTCCGGTTCGGCAGCCACATTGGCATCATGCATAGCCCATTAAGTTTAAAATAGTGAGCACCATGTGTTTTCTTTAAAAGAACATTTATTAGTTTAATTTTTTATGTTTGCTTGCGCGCATGTGCAAGAAATATGTTGTGACAGCTTGCTGGAGTAGCAGGCTGTGGAGGTGCGTGTGTGTTGTGGCCAATGCCACCACTGCTTTTTGGGGCTTGTGTCTGTGGCATTAATGAATAAGCACACTGTCTATGACAGCAGCTCAGAAGCGTGCCACCAACTTGTAAGGAATTCACCGCTGCAATGAGGGAGCACCCCCTCATTGCAGGGCGTGTCTTACCTGGTGTAACATTTCAATAAACATGGTGGCAGCTATCGCCGCCACCCTCTCAGTCCCGCAAAAGCCAGTGTCGGGGGTGCCCAATCCCCCTGTCAGCATGCCACTCCTCCAGTTCATTTGCTGATGGGAAGCCCAATCCCGTTGGCATGATGTCCCTGTAAGTTTAATTTGTCTCTCGAGAGCGTGCCCAATCCCCCTCAGCATCATGCCCCCCCCAAACACGGACCCATTTCTTGCCAATGGGTACCCAATCCCCTTCAGTTCCATTCCCCCCCAAAACACCCAGGTGGCGCACTGGGAGCCCACTCCAGTGTGCTAAATGTACCTGTAAATAAGAAAACCTTCCCATGAAATATTTTTTGTTTGTTTTATCCTATAAACAAGAAAACAGTCCCTCGTTGTCTGTGGTGTCCCCCTCCCCCAACCCACACCCACCCTCTGCACACCCGACCTCCCCACACACACCCTCACCCCATACTTTCCTCCGGAGTCTGGTGCCGTAATCTTTGGTGGAGCGGGAACATGTCCGCACTCTTCAAAGTTGACAGCGATCTGAAGAAATATCGGTACTCTGTATAAGGCATTAATGGGGGGGGGTTCAACTTAGGTGGATATCTCAGCCATTTTGTGACTTTTGGCACCAAATTTTTCAACATGGGGTTCTTGGGACCTCATCTCATGAACTCGGTCACTGTCATGTCGTTATTCAGTCCCGAAAGGTGATTTTTGAGATCACGGAGCAGAATCACCTTTTGGGACTGATTAACGAAACAACAGTGTCACTGTTCATGAGGTGGGCTCCAAAAAAGCCTATGTTGCAAATCTGGTGAAAAAATTCCAAAAAATGACTGTGTTATGAGCATGCATTGCTCAGTTCCCACACAGGTTCGTAACTTCGAGAATTTTTAATATTTTAATTCCAGATTTTCAACATTGCCATTTTTACACACCTCCTTATGAACAGTATAGCTGTCATTTTTCACATCCTGCCCAAACCATGCTTTCGCACCTGTGGCACACAATGGGCATGAGCACAGTGCGAAATCACCGTTCGGGAGAGATTAAGAAAATCACAGTGCCACTGTTCATGAGTGGAGGTCACAAAATGCCTATGTTGAAAATCTGGTGTAAAAAATCCCCAAAATAGTTGCATTACTGGTGCGCATTGCACAATTTCTATGCATGCTCATGACTTCAGCAAATTTTTTTATATTTTCCTCTAGATTTTCAACATTACCATTTTTTTACACCTCCTCATGAACAGAACAGAACAGCTGTCATTTTTCACATCTTGTTCGAAATGTGTTTTCACACCTGTGGCACCAAATGGCACAGTCGCTGTGCAAAATCATCTTTTGGCTAACGAACTAATAGTGTCACTGTTCATGCGATGGGGTCACAAAAACCCATGTTGAAAACTTGGAGTGAAAATACCAAGAAGCACCCAGGGCATTAGGGTTTCAGACCATAATGCCCTACCCTGTAGGGACTGACAGATGTCAGGGGTGGACTTGGGATTGTCGACAGTAATGCTCATGCCATTCCACTCCCACCCCCACCCTGCAGCCAGTGACAGGCATTGAGGTGTGCCTTGGACTCTTCACCCCATTCTCATATACTGCACCCATTTCAGCGTATTTCCTTATGGAATGGGGTGAGTGTAAAGCCCGAACACCCCAAGGCACATCTCGACACTTGTCGGTGTCTGCAGGGTAGGGTGAGGTGAAATGACATGACCGTTATGGCCAATGACCCAAAGGCACACCCCAATGCCTGTCCATCTCTGCAGGGTGGGGGTGGGGTTGGCATCAGTTCGGTACTTCACTGCCATTCCTATTCTGCATGTGCCTAACTCCTGCACTTCCACTGCTAATGCCAGCAAGCAAATATTCAGCATTGACAAATGCTTGTTTTACACTGTGTATTTTCCAAAATAGTTCTAAGATTATGTTTCTTCTCTTCTCTTTCTATTTCTGTTCTCATCTCTTCCCCTTTGCTATTTCTGTTCCTGTCTCTCCCCCCTTGTTACTTCTATTCCCGTCTCTCCCCTCGTCATTTCTGTTCCCATCTCCCCTTCATGCTATTTCTGTTGCAACCTCTCTTCTTGCTATTTCTGTTCCAATCTCTCCTCTTGCTATTTCTGTTCCCATCTATCCCCTTGTTGTTTCTGTGCCCATCTCCCCGCCCTCTTGCTATTTCTGTTCCCGTATCTCCCCTTGTTATTCTGGTTCCATCTCTCCCCTTGCCATTTCTGTTCCCATCTCCCCCTTCCTATTTCCGTACCCATCTCCCGGCCCCCTTGGTATTTCTGTTCCCATCTCTCCCCTTGCAATTCTGTCCCATCTCCCCCTTGCTATTTCTGTTCCCCACTTGCCATTTCTGTTCCCACCTCTCCCGTAGCCATTTTTGTTCCCATCTCTCCCCTTTCTGTTTCTGTTCCCATCTGTGTCCCCTTGCTATTTCTGTTCCCACCTTCCCCTTAGCATTCTGTTCCATCTCTCCCCTTTGCCCTTTCTTTTCCCATGTTTCCCCTTGCTATTTCTATTCCTATCTCTCCCCCCTGGCTACTTCTGTTCCCATCTTTCCCTCGTCATTTCTGTTCCCATCTCCCCTTCATGCTATTTCTGTTCCCATCTTCCCGCCTCCTTGCTATTTATGTTCCCATCTCTCCCCTTACCATTCTATCCCAAGTCCCCTTGCTATTTCTGTTCCCATCTCTCCCCTTTCTGTTTCTGTTCCCATCTCTTTCCCTTTACTATTTCTGTTCCCATCTCCTCTTGCTGTTTCTGTTCCCACCACCCCACCCCCATTGGCATTCTGTTCCATCTCCTTTGCCATTTCTGTTCCCATCTTTCCCCTTGCCATTTCTATTCCTATCTCTCCATCCTGGCTACTTCTCTTCCCATCTCTCTCATTGTCATTTCTGCTCCCATCTCCCCTTCTTGCTCTTTCTATTCCCATCTTTCCTCCTGTCATTCGGTTCCCATCTCTCCCCCTTGCTATTGCAGCTGCTGCAATCTCTCTCACCTTGTTATGTCTGTTCCAATTTCTTCCCTTGCTATTTCTGTTCTCTTTATTTCTGTTTTCATTTCCCCCATTTCCATTCCCATCTCTCCCCCATGGTATTTCTGTTCTCATTTCTCACCCTTGACATTTCTATTCCCCTCTCTCTCTCCTTGACATTCTGTTTCCATCTCTCCTACACTGCCACTCTGTTCTCATTTCTCCTCTTATCATTTCTGTTCCCATTTCTCCCTTTGCCATGGTGTTCCTATCGCTCCCCCTTGCTATTTCTGTTCCCATCTCACCTTTGACATTTCTGTTCCCATTTCTCCCTTTGCCATTTCTGTTTCCATCCCCCTTTACCATTTCTGTTCCCATTTCTCTTTTTATTAGTTCTGTTTCCATCCATTCCCTTGCAATTTATGTTCCCATTTCTCCTCTTGACATTCTGTTCTCATGTCTCCCCTTGCTATTTCTGTTCCCATATTTCCCCTTGCTATTTCTGTTCCCATCTCTCCCATTGCCATTCTGTTCCCATCTTTCTCCTTACCATTTCCTTTCCCATCTCTTCCCTTGCCATTCGGTTTCCATTTCTCCCCTTGCCATATCTTTTCCCATCCCTCCACTTGCCATTTATTTTCTGATCTCTTCCCTTGCCATTCTGTTCCCATTTTTCCCCTTGCCATTTGTCTCATCCCTCCTCTTTCTATTTTTGTTCCAATCTCTTCCCTTGCCATTTCTGTTCCCAACTCTCCCCTTGCCATTTTGTTCCCATCTCTCCCCTTGTCATTTAGTTTCCTATCTCTCCCCTTGTTTTTTTCTGCTCCCATTTCTCCCCTTGCTATTTCTGTTAGTAAGTAAGTAATGTTTTCTTTATCGGTGCCCTATCACTGAGGCTCAAGGCCCTTTATAATGTACAAAAGATACCAATAAAGACAAGAAATCACAAATCAAAACAAGACAGTCAGTAACAATAAAATAAAAATCAGTTATAAACATCAACCGGTACTGGTCAAATCCCAGAAGCCTCCTTAAATAGATGTGCTTTCAGACACTGCTTAAAGACCTCCAGCAAGGGGACCTCTCTCAAAGTTCTAGGAAACAAATTCCACAAGACTGGCGTGGCTACTGCAAATGCTCAGTTGTCAGATGTTCTAAGCCGAGTCTTGGGAATATCTTGTAGGCCATGCTCAGCAGACTGAGGGCATTATGGATTTATGAGATCAGTCAGGTAACTTCAGCCCAGGCCATATAGGGTTTTATAGGTGAGAAGACCCACCTTGAAGGAGATTCTCCACTTCACCAGCAGCCAGTGCAGATCACGCAGCACAGGGGTCACATGACATGACCTCGAAAGGCCAGTCAGTAACCTGGCTGCTGTGTTTTGCATTAGCTACAGGCAACACAAGACTCCTCCTCCACTAACCCCAAGATAGAGAGCATTGCAATAGTCAAGATGTGATGTCACAAATGCACATACTAGTGAAGGTAAGTTGTCTGGTGGGATAAGGGTTTTAATCTGGTGATATTCCTCAGGTGATAGAAACCACTCTGGATGACGGATGACACTTGAGCCTCAAATGTCAATACGTCATCAAAAACAACGCCCAGGTTTGTCACCCTTTTGGTAGCCGTCAGTGGGGTCAAATCCAACATCAAAGCAGGATTAACCCTAATGGCCTCCATATCACACCAGCAACCAGGCTCAATCACCAGTACCTCCATTTTGTCTGGGATGAGCCTTAGTCAACTTAAGGATCTCCAGTCCTGGATCTCGGCCAAGCATGCATTTAGTACTTCTATGGTGCCGTCAGTGTTGGGCACAAAGGACATATACAGATGGGTATCATCTGCATAGCTGTGGAAACCCACACTGTAATGTCAAATGATCTTCCCCAGAGGCAACCTGTACGCTGCAAGCACCATGGGTGAGAGGATCAAACCCTGATGAACTCTCCATGACAGGGGCCTCAGGCGTCTTCTCTCTTCTTGCCATCTGTTTCTGTCTCTCCCCTTAAGATTTCTGTTCCCATCTCTCCCCTTGCCATTTCTGTTCTCCTCTTTCCCCCTTGCTATTTATGTTCCAGTCTCTACCCTTGCTAGTTCTGTTCCCATCTCCCTCCTTGCTATTTCTGTTCCAATCTCTCCCCTTGCTATTTCTGTTCCCTCTATTTCTGTTCCCATTTCTCTGCTTGCCATATCTGTTCCCATCTCTACACTTGCTAGTTCTGTTCCTATCTCTTCTCCCTTGCCATTCCTGTTCCCATTTTCTCCTCTTGCCATTTCTGTTCTCGTCTCTTCCCTTGCCATTTTTGTTCCCATTTCTCCACTTGCCGCTTCTGTTCCCATCTCTACACTTGCTGGTTATGTTCCTATCTTTTCCCCCTTGCCATTCCTGTTCCCATTTTCTCCTCTTGCCATTTCTGTTCTAATCTCTTCCCTTGCTATTTTTGTTCCCATTTCTCCACTTGCCATTGTGTTCCCATCTCTCCACTTGTTATTTCTTTTCCCATATCTCCCCCCTGCCATTTATGTTCCCATTTCTACTGTTGTCATTCGTTTTCCATTTCTTCCCTGCCATTTCGTTCCCATCCCTCTTCTTCGTACTTCTGTTCCCATTTCTCCCCTTGCTATTCAGTTCCCATCTCTCCACTTGCTATTTCTGTTCCCACCTCTCCTTTTACCATTCTGTTTCCATTTCTCACTGTTCCAAGCACACAACACTCAAGCAAAACAAAGAAAGTAACTAAAATATTTTAGCAAACTTGCATTTATTTGAGACTTGGGCTCTTACCCAAAACCACAGCACTCCAACGGTTTTCATCAGGGGGTATTCCATACTTTCTTTGTTTTGCTGGAGTACTGCCGTGTGCTTGGAACAGTTTGTATTCTGGGGTTGCCGCCCTTAATGTAGCACCTGCCCCCTTGCTGGATCACAGCAGCAGTTCTGTGGATTTTCTGTTCCCATTTCTCCCCTTACCATTTATGTTCCCTTTTCTCCCCATACCATTCTGTTCCCATTTCTACCCTTACCATTTCTGTCCCCATCTTTCCTCTTCATATTTTTGTTCCCATCTCTCCCCATCTATTTCTGTTCCCTTCTCTCCCTCTTTGGCATTTATGTTCCAATTTCCCCCTTGCCATTTCTGTTCCAAATTCTTCCCTTGCTATTTTGTTCCCATCTCTCCCTTTGCTATTTCTGATCCCATTTCTCCCCCCTTACCATTTCTTTCCCCATCTGTCTCCTTGCTATTTGTGTTCTCATTTCTCCTCCTGTCATTTCTGTTCCCATCTCTCTGCTTGCCATTCTGTTCCCATATCTCCCTTTGCTATTTCTGTTCCCATTTCTCCACTTGGTGTTTCTATTCCCACCTCTCCCCTTGCCATTTCTGCTGCCAACTCTCCCCTTGCAATTTCTGTTCCTATCTCTACCTTTGTCATTCTGCTCCCATGTCTGCCATTGCTATTTCTGCTCCCATCTCACCTTACTATTTCTGTTCCCATGTCTGCCATTGCCATTTCTGCTCCCACTCTCACCTTACTATTTCTGTTCCCATGTCTGCCATTGCTATTTCTGCTCCCATCTCTCTCCTTGCCTTTTCTCTTTCCATCACTCCCCCATACCATTTCTGTTCCCATCTCTCCCCTTGCTATTTTTGTTCCATCTCACCATTGCTTATTCAACGTGTATCTTTATTCTTTGGTTTCCTGTTTTGCATCTGTTCCCTTTATCAACTGTATTTTTAAACTTTTTCTTAATTCCATAGTTTTAGTGTAAGGAAATAAAACTTTTTTTTTAAATAAATGAGTAATATTCAAAAACTAGCACAACTGTGAGAATGATCCTGCCAGTTCATTGGTCTTACTGGCTAAAAACTAGGTCATATCATACAGACAGAATAAAATGCTAACAGAAACCATTGCATGTAACATTCCCAGCAGTTTGCATGTATTTATACCTCTGAGGTTCTAGGAGAAACCTTTTTGAAATAGTTTAAAATTATACTGCTGTGCAACTCAAAACTTTACAATGGGAAACCTAGCCTCTAGGGGGTATGTCATTAGGAGCTAAGAATGGTTACATACAATGAACTTGTAAGTTCTTAGGAATATAACTTGGATTTTGTGTCACTTATGGACTTTACAAAGATGGGGGCCGGGATATAGGCTACACAATTTCTACACCACTGCTACAGTTCCCACTGCTGTCCCTGGGACTTGCCTGGGCAGTGGTATTCCAAATCATGGGATAGAACTCAACTGAAGGCAACAAAAAGGCTGGCAGTGGGGGGGGATGCAAAGGAATGAGCCATTTTTCACCTGTCTGCTGTGAACCTTCTGCTGGCTTTTTTCCCTGTTTACTCACCTCATCTGGTGTTATCAAGTGAGCTCATCCCCGATGTTACTTCTCACAGAGGCATCTCAACAGTGCCTCCCCCACTACATTCCTGCCTTGTGTTGCTGCTGACTCTCAGTATTTTTGGGCTTCCAGAAGATGGTCAGATGGTAGGATCAGGATGCAGCCCACCCCCACTGAGAAGAGGTGAGCACCCTGGTGGACATCTGATGCTCTTCCAGCTCAAGTGCTTTGAAGTCTCAGGCTCTAGATAAGAAGTTTTGATTGTCGGCATGCGCGACAGCCCCCTGCTGCCACAGAGATAGCCCAAGAGTCTCTCTCATTTTGATTGTATATGTATATCTGTATCGATTTTCTAGAGTTTATTCAAGTATGTTCTTTTCTATTTTTTTGTTCTTTTGTCTTGCCTGCTGTGCTTTGTAACTATGCTGTTGCCACCTCAGGGTACTGTTGTAAAGAGCTACTTCTTAAACCACCGTGAAGATGCTTTCCTGGTGAAATAAAATATGCATAAACTACCGAACCAACTCTTATATTCTGCCTGCAGAGAAATCCTTGTGATTAGTAGGCTGGCAGCAATCTCACTGGAAAATCAGTACCACTATGATGGAGCTGACCTTTGCAGCTTACTGATACTGTTCAATGCCTTCCTGTTAGAAAAGTGTTACAGAGAAGTGTTCAAACAAATGATCAACCCCTTACAGAGTAAATGAGACCTTTAGCTGTGTGCTACTAATCAGTCTAATTTGGCATTTTCAGTTTCTTCTGTATTAAGTAATTGTTTAGACATAACACTGACTGCTTTCTTCTTTTTCACTAAGCACTTTTTTTGTTTTTTGGAGGTGGCATAAGAAGAGAAGGTTAGAAAAAGAACTACTGTGTACGTTCATACAAAAGTCTAGTTTTTGATGCTAAAAATAGACACTTAAGGAGGGGTCTTGACATATGTGCAAGGTTGGTCTATCTGTGAAGCTTACAATGGACAACCATTTTTACAACAATGCAATTGGATTTTGTGTCCAGTTCTTGCCACAGAAAAGTATTCTGAGCTGGATTTTGTCCTTAAACTGATTTTTGCATTCACTATGGGCTGCAAAATTCTGTCTGTAATTTTGCTAAAACTAACCAGGTAAACAGGGGTCAACTTACATGCAAAACTGATTTATAGATGCGTATATATGGCACACATAGATGAATTCTTATTTTCACTTTAACAGGGTGTGTTAAATCATGTACTTGTTAATGCATGTACTGCATAAGTTTGTCAATATCTGCAAATATGCCCCCCATAAGATTTCTGGTTGCAGTTCAGTCACTGTTTAACAGACGTGAATATGTAATATAATTATTTATGTGTCTGTAATTTGGTGACTGTGGAAAGGTTTACTGAGATGAAGCTTATTTCTATGTGTGACCAAGGGAGGTGGAGGTGTGAGGCCAAAAGGGGGTGGGCAACTCAGGGCACAATTGTAAATAGACACAATTTAAACAGATACCAATTATAGCAAAAATACATAATTATAATAAAAATACATGAGCCCTCTAACCAGGTATGAAGACAGTGTGAAATCTTTTCAAAAACCTCAGATCATCAGTTACAATAAGCAGTGTTTGCCAGCATACAGGTAAGTGGGTCCCTGATTCTTTGAGGATATGCCTCTTCCTCATGGTGGTCTTTGTTGTTTGTAGGACAGAACTGGAGAAGCCATTTTGAAAAGAAGTGGGAACTCTTGTTGCTGTTGAAAATAATTAAGCTGCTGGGCGGTGTCACAACCCCACTCAGCAGGTCAGACCCTCTGCTCCCACAGTGCCAACTTCCAAGCGCAGTATTGTGAACAGTTAACAGAACAGGGTAGCTCTCCTGTCTGTTTTGTGGGTTTGAATCAAACTTTGGTCTCAAGTTCTGGAGGGATTCAAACTGTGAACCTCTTGCTAGCATACCCAATGTACAGGCTCAGATAATTCTGCTCTTTTGGGGGGCAGATATCTTTTGCCTACAGGCACCTAACCAGGTGTACAAAATGAACCCTTAAAACTCTGTTAAAGACCTCAGAATAAACTCTTACCGTTTCCCAGTTCGGTAAAACCAGTAAGCTTTGTACAGTGTCAGCTTTAACCATATATGCTTCCCTTGTCAAGAAAAAGAATTTCAAAGGCACACCAAGTAGTCTCTAAAAATGAGATGTTTACTTATAAATAGATAAAAATGTAAACTGTAAATACAGAACCATATATCACAAAACATACAAATCACTTAAACAAAACAGGTTTAAAAGTACAGACAAAATCTCCTACCACAGTACACTTAGAATTGTCTTTTCTAATGTATACTTATCTCCTAACAGTGCCTGATGTTGCTTTTTCAGAGTCCAAACATGTGTGTCTCAGTGGAAAACAGAATACTGTTTTAAAACTGGCTTTGCCAACCTCTTTGCATGAGGTCAACTAGCTACTCCCTGTCAGAATATAAAAAAATATACACCCAGGATGTCTTATTAGTCAGGATGTAAATTAATTAAGTGATAGTTCAGCAAAACTCATTTCACAAATTATGACACTCTATAAATAACATCCCCTCTTTGATCTCAAGTAGCTCTTCTTCCCAGGACACATCAAAGAATATTTTATGACTTCGCACTAAAGCGTCATAACCTGCTGTCTTCCTCTAAACGTTATAAAAGTTTATGATTTCCCATCCTCGCAGCTGACAAGCTACAATTAAGCTAGATAAACAGGAGATCCTTAATTTAGTCTCTTCTAGCCTTTAATTATCTCCTGGCCTTCCAGGTAACACCTTGTAGCTAAAACCTGGGGATCATCCCACAGGCTGTTTCAGCATGTCTCCTGAGAGACTCTCAAAAACACATTTTTTATATTACAAAAAGCATAGATTAATCAGAACCAGCTGTACAAGCATCACAATCCTCCCTACCTAGAATGAATTTGGGGGCTCTATCCCCTGCATGGGATAAGCTTCCCAAATCAGTTCACTCCTCATAGACACGAGACAACCTATCTGAGTTCTGATTTTTTGCTCCAGCCCTATGTAGAATTATCATGTCATACCCTTGTAAAGCAAGACTCCCTCTTAGCAATTTATCATTGTTTTTCACATCTGCATCAGCCAAACCAGGGGGTTGTGGTCAGTCTGTACCACAAAATGCTGCCCATACAAGTATGACTCTAATTTCTTTAGGTCCCACACTATGACAAGACACTCTTTTTCCACAGCAGAGTATGCTTGCTCCCTGGGAAGTTACTTCTTACTCAGATACGCTGCAGGGTGATCTTTCCCTTGGCTGGATGTCCGACCCAGTACTGCCCCAATACCCATGTCTGAGGCCAGGAGACAATTACAGGCTTGATGGAAGAAGGATGCCTGGATATTGTAGCAGTCACAGAAACATAGCACACAGAGAACCATGATTGGGATGTTAACATACCAGGGTACATAACCTACAGGAGAGACAGGCAGGGGATAAGAGGGGGTGGAGTTGCTCTCTATTTAAAGGAAGGGATAAAAGCAACTGAACAAAAGATTAAACAGGGAGGAGAGGAGGCACTGTGGGTCACCTTGGAGACTGGAAAGGGCACCACAATCCACACAGGGGTTGTGTACAGACCCCCATGTCAGGGGGAGGAAATGAACAAGGATATGATAGAAGGCATTCTTAGGGTGGCAGAGAAAGGGGAGATACTGTTGATGGGAGACCTGAATATGCCAGATGTTAACTGGAGCACATTTGCTGCAGCCACATTCAAGAGCAGGGCCATTCTTGATGCCCTACAGGTGGCAGGTCTCAGACAGCTAGTTTCAGAACCCACTCATTAGGGAGCAATCTTAGACCTCGTACTCTCAAATGGGGCAGTGAGAGGATCTCAGATGGAAAGTGGGTTGCCATCTGGGAATAAGTGACCATCAAACAGTGTGGTTCATGTTAAACTCAGCTACAGAGTCAAGCCATACAAAAGTGAGGGTACTGGACTTGGGAGGGCTGACTTTGGCAAGATGGGAGAGTGCCTCAGAAAAGCTCTAGCAAACAGGCTAGAAGGAGGGGTGGAGCAACAATGGGAATCATCAAAACTGCCATCACAGAGGCAACAAGCCTTTTGTGAAGCAAATAAACAAAACAAAATGAAAGAAAAGCCACCATGGTTCTCAAAAGAGGTGGCTGGAAAGTCAGGGAGAAAAATATAGCATTCTGGAAGTATAAGGAAACACAGAAGGAGCAGGACAGACAGCTGTACCAGTTAAGGCAGAAGAAAGCAGGGAGAGAAGTCAGAATAGCAAAGGCCCAAACTGAGGAAAAGATAGCCAACTCGGTTAAGAAGGGGGATAAAACCTTTTATAGGCACATCAGAGAACATAGAAAGACAAAGGGAGGGATAGTGAGGCTGAATAGAATGAACGGTGGGTGGGCAGAGGGGGACAGTGAAAAAGCAGGGATACTGAATGAATATTTCTGCTCAGTATTCACAAAAGAGGAGAGGGAAGTGCCTAATCCAATTAACAGAAGCACTCTTGATAGGGGGGTCGATCCCAGTCCTTTCACAGAAGAAAGGGTTCTGCAAGAACTCCTAAAACTGAAGGTGGACAAAGCAATGGGGCCTGATGGAATTCACCTAGAATTCTAAAATAATTAAGGGGAACTAGTGAAACCACTGGCTACTCTTTTAATAAATCATGGAAGGATGGTGTGGTACCGAGGACTGGAGGAAGGTGGATGTGATTCCCCTTCACAAAGTGGGACCAAGACAGAGGCAGGAAACTACAGACCTGTCAATTTGACCTCTGTGGTAGGGAAAGTGATGGAGTCACTTCTGAAGGAAAGAGTTGTTGAGTACCTAGAGGCCAGTGGAGCACAGGACCCAAGACAGCATGGGTTCACAGTGGAAGGTCATGTCAGATGAATCTAATAGATTTCTTTGACTGGGTGACCAAAGTAGTAGACCAGGGAGGGGCTGTGGACGTCGGCTTACCTAGACTTTAGCAAGGCATTTGACAAAGTCCCACACAAAAGATTAATAGTCAAATTAACCAGCCTGGGAGTGGGTCCCAGGGTGGTAGCCTGGGTAAAACATTGGCTGGACAACAGAACACAGAAGGTAATTGTAAATGGAGTCCACTCTGAAGAAAGAGGGGTTACTAGTGGGGTACCACAGGGTTCAGTACTGGGTCCAGTCCTTTTTAATGTCTTTATAAGTGACATTGCAGAGGGACTGGAAGGAAAAGTATGCCTCTTTGCAGATGACACAAAGATCTACAACAAGGTTGATACACAAGGAGGCATGGAAAGGATGAGAAGGGACTTGGCAAGGTTGGAGGAATGGTCAGAAGTATGGCAGCTAGGATTCAATGCAAAGAAGTGCAAAATAATGCACCAGGGAAACAAGAACCCAGGGGAAGAATAAACAATGGGGGGGAGGTAGTAACAACAACGAAAAAGGAAAGGAATCTGGGGGTAATCATATCAGATGACCTTAAGGTTAGCAAGCAATGTGAGAAGGCAGTAGGGAGGGCTGGGGGTATACTGGGATGCATAGGGAGAGGCATCACCAGCAGAAAACAGGAAGTTGTTATCCCTCTGTACAGACAGTTGGTGAGATCCCATCTGGAGTACTGTGTCCAGTTCTGGAGACCCCATCTCCGCAAGGACATAGACAGGATAGAGGCAGTCCAGAGGAGGGCAACTTAAATGGTGCAGGGTCTGCAAGAGAAGCCGTAAGAGGAGAGACTAAAGGAGCTTAATATGTATACCCTTGAGGAAAGAAGGGAGAGGTGGGACAAGATAGAAACTTTTAAGTACCTCAGTGGAATCAACAAATTCCAAGAGGGTAGCATCTTTCAGAAAAAGAGATGTGCAAGAACAAGGGGACACAATTTAAAGATGGGAGGGGTTGGTTCAAGGGCAATGTGAAGAAGTATTTTTTCACAGAGAGGGTAGTGGATGCATGGAACAGCCTTCCGGAGGAGGTTGTGGGGTCTAAAACTGTGGGAGAATTCTGGAATGCATGGGACAGACATAAGGCAATTCTTGTGAGGGGTAGGAAGAAATAGGCTGTTGGTTAACTAGGATCTGCGGCCTACGCTGTAGGTAGGGAAATGGGCAGACCAGATAGGTGAAGCAGTCCTTATCTGCCGTCAAAGTCTATGTTTCTATGTTTCTGAGGCATCAGTCTGAACTATAAAGGGTCTGCTATAGTCAGAACTTGTCAAAACAGAAGCACTGCACAGTGCCTCCTTCAATCTGTAAAGGCTTTCTCACAGGCTGGGTCCCAGGTAATTTTCTTTGGCATTTTTCTTTATCAGGTCAGATAGGGGAGCAGCCAGGGCATTGTAATTGGGTACAAATTTTCTATAGTACCCTGCTGTCTGAAGAAAATTCCTGACCTGCTTCTGCATTTCTGGTCTGGGCCATGCCTGGATTACCTCTATTTTTATTTGGTTAGGATGAAGCTGTTCCTGGCCTACCACATGCCCGAGGTATGCCACTTTTCCCCTGGCCACCTGGCACTTCCTGGCTTTGATAGTGAGCCCGGCCCTCTGTATCCTGCCCAGCACTTCCCTAAGGTGGGATAGGTGTTCCTCCCAGCTGGTACTAAAGATGGCAATGTCCTCCAGGTATGCTGCAGTGTACTCCTTAGCACCATTTAACACCTGGTTCACCAACCTTTGGAAAGTGGCCAGGGCGTTCTTCATTCCAAAAGGCATTACTTTAAATTCAAATAAGCCTATCAGAGTGATGAAGGTCGACCTCTCTCTAGCTCTGTCCGTCAACTCTATCTGCCAATACCCCTTGGTTAGGTCAATAGTCATAAGGTAGGTTGCCCCTCCTAACTTGTCCAGGAGTTCGTCCTTCTGGGGCATCAGGTGGGCGTCTGACTTCATGACTGCATTCAGTCCACGAAAGTCCACACAGAAACAAGTAGATCCATCTGGCTTAGGCACAAGGACTACGAGTGAGGCCCAAGGGCTGTGGGATCTCTGGATTACCCCTAAATCCAGAATCTCCTCCACTTCCCTCTTTATGTCCTTTTGTACAGCCTCTGACATCTGATATGCTGTCCGCTGTATGGGCATCTGTGCCCCTGTCTCCACATCGTGCATCGCTAAGGGGGTCAGTACAGGCTTGGCACTAAACAATGGGGCTAAGTCTGCTAAAATCTCCCTTACTTCCTGGATCTGGTCCAGGGCCAGCTGGGGAGACAATTTAACTGCCTCTACAGAGGGCTCCCGCTTGCTTTCTTCCAGCAAGTCCAGAAGGGGGTCTCCTTATCCATCCCCTCCCCAGGACTACACACTGCAAACACCATGTCAGCCCTATTTGCATATGGCTTCATCATGTTGACATGGTACATCCTTTCTATCTGTCTTCGGTTAGGTAACTCTACAATATAGTTCACGTCATTTACCATCCTAACCACTTTGTAAGGTCCTGCCCACTCAACCTGCAGCTTGTCTTTCCGGACCGGAATAAGGACCATCACTTCCTGACCCATCATGTATGAGCAAGCTCTGGCTCTGTGGTCGTACCACACTTTTTGTTTCTGTTGGGCAGCTGTCAGGTTGTTCTGGGCTGTCCCCATAAGCTCCTTCAACCTTTCCCTAAACTTAAGGTGTAATCCACTATGGGAGTTCCCTGGGTGGCGTGCTTGCCTTCCCAGTCCTCCTGGATCAAGTCTAAGGGCCCACATACCCAGCATCCATATAAGAGTTCGAAGGGGGAAAATCATGTTGACTCTTGGGCACTTCCTGTATGCAAACAGCAGGTGTGGAAGGTATTCTCCCAGTCCCTCCCATGCTGTTCAGCATACACCTGGAGCATTGACTTCAGGGTACCATTGAATCTTTCCACAAGCCCATTGGCTTGTGGGTGATACGGTGTTGCGCATCTCTGTACTACGCTACACTTCTCCCATAAACATTTCATCAGGTCCGACATGAAGGAACCCCCTCGATCGTCGATAACCTCCTGCAGAAAGCCAACACGGGAGAAAATCCCAAGTAAGGCATCTGCCACTTTGTATGTCCTCAGTGAGGACAGGACAACTGCCTCTGGGCACCGAGTGGCATAATCTACCACAGTCAGGATGAAACTCTTCCCTGAGGAGCTGGGGGTATTTAAAAGGCCCCCGACACTGTTAGAAAAACTTTGAAAAATGTGAGATTTAGACAGTTCAGTTTATATTTCATGTATTTTCTATAATTATTTACCTTTTTTCTTTATTACCGAGGACAGCTATATGAAAGAGGCGTACTGTCCCTTAGACTTTATCTGCTCTTTCTGCTATCCTACATATGACATCATAATCTGGGTTGCACCTGGAAACAAGCTTCTGGTCATGGTGCTTTTCCCGGTTACCAACTTTTAATAAATAAATAATCCCCCGTTTATGGCATCGTCTTAATTATCCCCACAGCAACGGACTGTAATGTCATACAGAGAACTGTAATGTCATATGTAGGCTAGCAGCCAGAAAAGATAGGGCAGTGATCCTGTTTGCATGTAAATGTCCTCAGTAATAAAGAGGAATGAGAAATACAGAAACAATATTAAAATATAAGCTCACTTGTGCTAAACATTACATTTTCTCAAAGTTGTTACAACGGTGTCAGGGGCTCTTTAAAGGCCCCACAATATCCATTCCCACCCTCTGAAATGTCTCCTCCACTATGTGCAATGGAATCAGGGCAGCTTGGGTTTTCTTGCCTGCCTTCCCTATTTCTTGGCACTGGTGACAAGACCTGCAATACTCCTTTACCTGCTGGGTGAAGTTAGGCCAATAGAAATTCTGGGCCAACTGCTGCATAGTACGTGCGATTCCCAGATGACCAGACATGGGAATATCATGTGCATTCTTGAGCAACTGCTCATGATACCCCTGGGGAATGACAAGCTGCCTGCCTAGCACTCCGCCCTCTGTCTGCACAGCCTGAGTATACATCAGTCCATTTTCCCAATAAACCTTATGTCTGCCATCACCTCCCTGTGCCCTGTCAGAGTCTGCCCAAGCCCTCAGCTTCCTAGACTAGGGTCACGTCTCTGAGCACCTGCAAACCCCTCACACATTCCCAAGGCATGGGATAGGGCCCCTTCAGTTGCTAAACTAGGATCCCTAGCACTAGCATCAGGGCACTCAGGATCACTGTCAATCCCAACCCTCTGACAATGAGTCACCCCTACCTCTTCAGAGTAACCCTCTGTAGCTGTCTGGTCAACTGCTACTGGGGAAATTTCTACCCCCTTTTCATTAGTCTCCATATCAGGAGACACAGGCCAGGGAACCAGCCTCTCAGCAGTGTCCACAATGGCTCCTGTGGGGTCCAGGGAACTACAGTATTCCCTTGCCACTTGGCTATGGGTAACTGCACACACCATCCCTTGTTTGAGATTGTTGCCCAGGATCATATCCACTGCTAAGGTTTTGGGTACAGCCACCTGTTGCACAGTTCCCCCTGTTTCACCCCAGTCTAGGAGAACACTAGCGAGGGGCACTATTTTCTCTTCACCAATAAAGTCCTGTACAGTGATGTATTTATTGGGTATCAGCTGACCTGGCTCTACTAGATCCCCCTTACCAAGGTCAAGGATGCCCCTGTGTCCCTTAACCCTTGTGTCTGTACACCATTCACTATGACTGGGTGCATGTGTTCCCTCATGTTTATAGGCATGCTTCCAGGGTCACACAAACAACCCACTTCCTTCCTAGCCCCCTGTTGTGTATTGCTGACCTTTTTGGGACACTGTCTGGCAATATGCCCAGTTTCTTTACACAACCAACATTCATTTCTTTTCTCAGAGAAATCTTTTCTCTGAAACCTGGGGCTAACTGGCTTTGGCAGAGGCAGTGAGGATTTTAGCTGCCCTGAAGGTGCACTTTTCTTTTTCTGCACTACCACGCCTTCCCCATTCGCTCTCAGAGCAGGTCTGCTCTTGGCATAGCAGTCCGAGAGTTCAGCAGCCTCTTGCACTGTTTTGGGATCTCAGTCGTCCAACCAGGTTTTCAGCTCTGCTGGGCATGCCCAGAAAAACTGTTCTAACAGAATCACATTTTCAATTTTATCAACAGAGTTTGCTTCAATTCCTTCCCACTAAGCGTTTAAAAACTGGCTGCCATGGCTAGCTCCTTATAGCTCATGTCAGGGCTTCTCCTGAGCTAACAGAATTTAGCTCTGTCTGATTCAGCAGTTAATTCAAATTTCTTTAACAGTGCAGCTTTAAGTTTGTTGTAATCATCACTGTCCTCATTGTTCATTTGACCCAATGCATCCCGAGTTTTCCTGGTAAGTAGCAGGATAGCTGGAAGCTCCAGGACTAGCTAGAATTTTAGCCTGAATACAAACTTTTCAAAATAATTTAAAAGGCATCAATATTCTCCCCTCTTTAAAGTCGGCTATCAATTTGGAATTCAATTAGTAACCCAGTTCTGCAGTCCTAGTTAAACCCAAGCCCTTACCTGCTCTGGTGCTGCTGGTTGGAGTCGTAGCTTCTCCAGTTCATGTTGCCTCTGGCGCTCACACTCCTCATGGCCATCATCTCCCTGTTCTCGCTCTGCCTCTCGGTGTTCTCACTCTGCCTCTCGGCATTCTCGCTCTGCTTCACGGTCTGCCTCCTGCTGTTCACAGTCCCTCTCCCTCTGGAACTCCAGCTCCATTCTGCGCAACTCAATTTGCAGCCTGAGTACTTCTGGATCCAGCATATTGGTGACCTTCCCCTGCTGCTGGCCTTCACTGACAGTGGTCCTGTTGCTCTCCTCATCAGATTTGGACACTGCGCTGGCCACTAGCCCTGCCACACTCAAGGTTCGGTCCTTTTCAGTCACTATCTGTGACTCGATGCTCTGGGTATCTGCTACCATCAGGGCATCCACGAGGTTCTGTTTGGTGGCTTTCACCTCAAACGGGACTCCTCTGTCCCTGCACAACTGCTTTAAGTAGTCTACAGTGTGCCTGCTGTAGTTGGAAGCCATCTTCTTCCCTAACTACAGCTACTCTGACTTGCACTTTAGAGAAAAAAAATTAAACAGGTAGGAACGTGACTGTATGCCAAGTGATATAGTTCTGTTTCCTTTTTAAAAATAAATCACTGCCTTTTTCTTTCTTTGCAAGTGAGCTGACAGTCTCAAGCTGACACACTGAACAATAAAAGCTTGTAATACCAAACTTATGCACACCGCTGCCAACCAATCTGTCACAAACCCACTCAGCTGGTCAAGCCCTCTGCTCCCACAGTGCCAACCTCCGAGCTCAGTATTGTGAACAGTTAACAGAACAAGGTAACCCTCCTGTCTGTTTTGTGGGTTCAAATCAAACTTTGGACTCAAGTTCTGGAGGGATTCAAACTGTGAAACATAGAAACATAGACTTTGATGGCAGATAAGGACCACTAGGCCTATCTAGTCTGCCCATTTCCCTACCTACAGGATAGGCCGCAGATCCTAGTTAACCAACAGCCTATTTCTTCCTACCCCCCACAAGAATTGCCTTATGTCTGTCCCATGCATTCTTGAATTCTCCCACAGTTTTAGACCCCACAACCTCCTCAGGAAGGCTGTTCCATGCATCCACTACCTCTCTGTGAAATAATACTCTCACATTGCCCTGAACCGCTCTCCTTCTATCTTTAAATTGTGTCCCCTTGTTCTTGCAAGTCTCTTTTCTGAAAATGCTACCCTCTTGGACTTTGTTGATTCTACTGAGGTACTTAAAAGTTTCTATCATGTCCCCCTCTCCTTCTTTCCTCAAGGGCATACATATTAAGCTCCTTTAGTCTCTCCTCATACCGCTTCTCTTGCAGATTCTGCACCATTTTAGTTGCCCTCCTCTGACTGCCCCTATCCTGTCTATGTCCTTATGGAGATGGGGTCTCCAGAACTGGACACAGTACTCAGATGGGGTCTCACCAACTGTCTGTACAGAGGGATAACAACTTCCTGTTTTCTGCTGATGATGCCTCTCCCTATACATCCCAGTATACCCCCAGCCCTCCCTACTGCCTTCTCACATTGCTTGCTTTTGAACCTCTTGCTAGTGTACTCCAATGTACAGGCTCAGATAGTTCTGCTCTTTGGGGCAGATATCTTTGGCCTATGGGCACCTAACCAGGTGTACAAAATGAACCCTTAAAACTCTATTAAAGACCACAGAATAAACTCTTACCTTTTCCCAGTTTGGTAAAACCAGTAAGCTTTGTACAGTGTCAGCTTTAATCATATATACTTCCTTGTCAAGAAAAAGAATTTCAAAGGCACACCAAGTAGTCTCTAAAATGAGATGTTTACTTAAAAATAGATAAAAATGTAAAATGTAAATACAGAGCCGTATATTACAAAACATACAAATCACTTAAACAAAACAGGTTTAAAAGTACAGACAAAATCTCCTACCACAGTACACTAAGAATTGTATTTTCTAATGTATACTTATCTCCTAACAGTGCCTGATGTTGCTTTTTTTCAGAGTCCAAACATGTGTGTCTTAGTGGAAGACAGAATACTGTTTTAAAACTGACTTTGCCAACCTCTTTGCATGAGGTCACCTAGCTCCTCCCTGTCAGAATATAAAAAATGCTATACCCAGGATGTCTTATCAATCAGGATGTAAATTATTTAAGTGACAGTTCAGCAAAACTCATTTCACAAATTATGACACTCTTTAAATAACATCCCCTCTTTGATCTCAAGTAGCTCTTCTTCCCAGGACACATCAAAGAATATTTTATGACTTTGCACTAAAGAGTCATAACCTGCTCTCTTCCCTAAACATTATAAAAGTTTATGATTTCCATCCTAGCAGCTGACAAGCTACAATTAAGCTAGATAAACAGGAGATCCTTAATTTAGTCTTTCTAGCTTTTAATTATCTCCTGGCCTTCCAGGTAACACCTTGTAGCTAAAACCTGGGGGGGTCATCCCATAGGCTGTTTGTAATTCCCTGGTCGCACCTGAAAATAGGCACTTGACTGTCTAGCATGCTTACCTGGTAAACAAAGATAAATAAATAAATGTCTCCTGAGAGATACTCAATAACACATTTTATATTACAAAAGCATAGATTAATCAGAACCAGCTGTACAAGCGCACAGGCAGGACATGATTTTTTTAAATTATTTAACTAGGTGTAAGCTTCCTCTCTTTGAGAGAGGCTAATGCTCCTTTAGGGACCCCTTCCCACTTACTTCCCCTAGACGGTCGGAGGAGGTGGCTACATGTTGGGCTTGTCCTGGATGTCTCTGCACCCAAAACCCCAATGGACCCTGAGTTCTCAGAATCTGAGGTGCTGGCAGGCCTCCTGCCTCAAGTAGGCCATGTGGCACACTTTAAAATGAACTGTGGTGGTGTGGAGTTAGGCCTAGTGCAGATGCAGGCCTCAGCCTTCCTGGTGTGTGTGCATGACTGGCCAGTCACGTGACACGCTGGACGCTCCTGATTGGTGGATAGCTGCAGGGAGAAGGAAAAAACAGACTGTGAACACAGTACCATTTTGCAGCAGCATTTGAGAAGATAGGTAGTGTGGAGAGCAAGCTAAAACTCATAAGAACTACATCCAGGAGCAAAACCAAGTAAGAGTGTTCCTTTTATTTCTGAGCACTGTGGGAGAGCTGCTGAGTAGAGGAGATTATGGGGTGGATCTACAGACTGGGCAGAAAATTTCAGGACGTGGTTTTAAGTCAGAGGAGGAAATTTCAGAAAGAGGAAGCCATTGACAACGGTTCTTGCATCTTTGCTGACCTGGCTTTAGCAAGCAAGAGAGAAGGGACAGGCAGATGAACAGTGTGTGAGGTATGGATATCAAGGGGGAGGAATTGTGTGACTGCTTGTGTGTGGAATATGCTCCATTTCAACACCAGGAGACATTTTTGACCGTACCCCACAAGTTTTCCTCTGGAGACCCCCTCCAAGTGTCTCAGAGGGTTCCCTTACATTGTGATCACTGGGCAGTGGGGGCTCTGGAGCCTTTGAAAGACTCCCTGGAGGAGAGCACCCTGGAAGAAACAGCTGGAGCCAGCAGCATATCTCCAGATGTGGTCATCGAGACAGAAGAAGAGGAGGGTGCTGTAGAGGAAGAGAAATCAGGGAGTGTTGGGGAGTGCAGACATCTGCCCTGTTCCCTGCCACCAGCTACAGACTATTCCCTGGCAGAGGGAAGGGCAGGGGTCTACAAAAACTTGTGGGAGACCCTCCAAGGCCCAGGGAGTCCCCACCCCAATCCCTGTCTGGTGGTAGCCCCCCAGCCCTGTCAGTCAAATTGGAGTCTTTGGCTGGAGCCAAGTCAAAAATTCTGAAACCTAGAGGGCTTGGCACTGTGCAACCTGTGGCACCCGGAGGAACCAGGGAGAGTGCCAAGGCCGTAGATGACTTGGATGAAGTGGATGAGGAGACGTTTATAGGCAAGAAATTCCAATTCTTGGACTGTTAAGTGTGCAGAGCAATTGCCTGTCCTCGGATAGATGGACTGAACTGAAGTGACCCCCTCAACACCAAATACAGAAGGTGAGTATGGCTGCCATCAGGACAAGCTCGGAGGACCAGTGTCTGAAACCTTCCAGAGTGGAGTCAGGCCGAGATGTGGGCAATAGGTTTACATGGAACAACTTGAGAGAGTCAAACATCGACCTGAAGGAGGAGGTACCACATCTCAGCAGCTCTTCTAGAAGGCACGGACAATGTACCACACTGCGCCATTGTCCGGACTTACTCTGTTCAAGAACTCTGTTCTAGTGCAGGACATGGCTAGGACATGCACCAAGTACTATATCATTGACTGAGATTCTTTTGGGGAACTAACCACCAAGCCGGTCCCAGATTTCTATTTTCCTCCTGGTGGGAGACCTGCTACTTAGGACTCCTGTAGAGACTCTTGTGGACTGTGCCAGGAGAATTACTCATCGGAGCAGGATATGGTGACTATATAATTATTAAAATGGAAGATGAAAAGACGGATAATTGCTAACTGTTACCTTAGAGATCCATTATAGATAAATAATAGTTTAAATTGTATTTAAACTGTTGTGATGGGTGTGACTGTAAGAGTGCAAGGTTGAGAGCCTGGTGTGTGAATATTCAAATGTTCTTATTGTACCTAAAGCAACTTGTTCTAATAGGGGGTGGCACAATCAGGGGTAAGGGTTATACTAACTGCAAAATCTACCTCAATGCCATTTAACTGTTTGATGATCATTAACATTAGATAAGCAACAAATAACTGTTTTCTTATCAGTAGTCAGTAGTAAGAGTTTCCTAAATATTAAAATGTGTTGAACCTCCTGGCACAGGTAAGCTTTATTTAGTGTGTTTTAATAAGTTAGAATAGTTAAGTTGGAGAGGGTGCCCCCTTTGGATCAAGATATCCAGTGTTTCTCTACCTTGCAGGCTGGGGAGATGTGCAAACCCAGTTTGTTGGGGGGGGGGTCATCGTGGGGCTTCTGCCATCATTACCAGGAGGGAATGATTCCCTGGATGGGGGAAGAGTCTAAGCCACCTCTCTTTTGAGAGGCTTATGCTCCCTTTAGGGACCCCTCCCACTTATTTCCCCCAGACTTTAGGGATTTATTAGTGCTCTGGGGGTGTAATTACACTGGTCTCCAAGAAGTGGCGGCAGAGAGCAGGGTTTCATGGATGGAAGGAACAGGAAGTTTAAGGGGTGGCTGTCTGGGATAGTGGAAGGAGAGGCAGGCAGGGCAGGAGCTTGGCAGTCCAGGTTTGGGCCTGTTGGTGGGGACTTCCACCCTCCAAGTGAGTAGTCAGTGTTGGTATGCAGCAACATGACATTGACAAGGAATGGGTGTTCTGAGGAGGATGGACAGATACAGTCATTGGGAGTTGGGGCTTCTTCGGGGGAGTTGGAGAGGGGCCTGGTAGGACGGAGAAGATAGGGCCTTAGGGAGGACCCCAGTGTTTCCCGTGAAGATGTTTAGCCTGGGCTGCCAGGGCTATGGGAGTCATGGCAGGGCTCCCACAGGGAAGGGCCAATGGCTAAGGTCCCCTCCCTCTCCCAGTGTGGCAGGGTGGCCCAGGTGGTCGCGGGGGTGCAGGAGCGCTTCCACTGGTAAGAGGTCTGTTTGAGGGCAGGTCCTGGTGAGCCAATCAATTAATGGTCAGGCAGGCCACAGGTCTTCGACAGGTCTTGAGGGCTTCTGCTGACTGGATCTTTTAGCAAGCTCAGGAGGTGGAAGTGGGATGCTGGCAAGGCTCAGGGTGGGCCATCCATGTGACATCTGGGGGGGCACTCAGTAAACAGGACGCTAAGGGTACCAGTGGAGGATACTTTGAGCTGCTCAGAGGGCCTGGGTTGTGGCAGGGCCCTGGATCCTTCATGTGGCAGAGCTGCTCAAAGTGTGGCAGTGGGCAGTGGCCTGAATATGCTGTTGGTCTGCTATGCCCATATCTGGGGTAGACCCTGGGACCTTCATTTATGAGGAGGCCTTTTGGGCCCATTTAGGCTGCAGCACCAGTGGTGGAAAGGGATTTGGAAGGGCTGCACAAGGGAAAGTGTCCAGAAGTGAATCAAGGCTCCAAGTGTCAACTGGGACTGGTTGGGGGGGGGAATTCCTGAAATCCCTAAGTGTTTAGTGTGTCCAGGGACCAGGTGGGAGAAGCTTCTTGCTTCTCCACGCAGGTGAAGGCATGGCCTGACCAGGGGGAAAGTAAGATCAAAGGCAAGAAAAGATGGCTTCCCAGTGCCAGAGAGAGTGGAGCTAGTGCTTTTTTGTAGAGAAGAAGTCCATTTTGGGTAAATCACCTGAGTTCCAATGGCTGATCTGTATAGCCTTGTGGTGACTGCTTATAAGACCTTTCTCCTTCCAGGAGTGGCCAGCATATGTATAAAGTTTTGGCCCAGTGGAGCTGATATGCATTTTAATGTAAGGAGGTGCCCATCCTGTGATCATTTGGGTCCAGGTGAAAAAAAGTGCTTGCTTATGTGGAAGAAATTATGAGTCCTGATTTTGTGGAGGAATAGGGGTAAATGAAATATGAATCCTCAGTTTTTAATCAATCCACAAGCTTAAAGTTTCAGGGGACTGCCTGTTCCAAGATCCTGCACCTCCTGGGATTCGGGGCTGAGGGGAGCCATGACTGCAGTTCATTGTTGGAGTGCCTGGTTCTCCTGTGGGGTTCCCAGAGTGTTTTTCCTGCAACAGCTGGAGTGGAGACCTGGGGTTACAGAAGTTAAGAAGCCATTGAGAGGTAAAATAAGCTATTTTCTTGCCTTTAATGAGGTACAGTTTCGAAGTGTTCTATGCTGTGGGGTTCCTCCCCAGTACATCAGCAATTCCAATCATCCCATAGACATTTGGGGATGGGGTAGCTACATGGTGGCAGGCCCACTAGGCACACGTGCTTGTTTTCAGGGGCAACCCGGGAGCACTAAGGAGGTTAAGTAACTTGCTCAGAGCCACACGGTATACAAATGGAGGCTGTGAGAATCGAACACTGGTCTGCTGGATGTACCAAGCTCATTCCTCTAACCTCTAGGCTATAGTGCCAGACCCAGCGGTCCTACCAATGCAACAGCCCCCATCATTATGTCGCAAGACGTGTGATGCATTTATTGAGACATTAGCCAATCAGGATCTTTGCTAGACAGTTGCAAGAAGCACTCTTATAGCCTTGAAATTGCTTCTCACGTTGCAGTCACACTGAGCTGTTCCTCATGCAGCCGTTCTGTTACAGGCATGCCCACAGAAGTTTCAGCTCCAAAAGGCACCAGAGTTACTGTGGTGGTTGGAGTATAACCTTGCTCTTATCTGCTTCACAATGCATTTAACAAAACACTTACTAGTGGCAGACCTGAGGTCCCATATTGCCCTTGGAACTTTGGTGTAATGTAACCTTCAAGCCCGAGGATTAGAAGTTGAGAGGGTGGTGGTGTGGTAGCAAAGCTGCCCCTCTGCCCCCTTACAGCAACTGATGGCATTTCTTGTCTCCCATGCAAGGGATCGCAGAGGGAGGCTGAGGTGCATAGCACAGCAGCAGCCTGTGGTCTTTTTTTCCCCCCTCCCTGGCTGAGCTTTCAGAAGGCTAGAAGGGTGCAGGACAATCGATAAAGCACCCAAACGGAGATTGACCCGACCAGGTCTGGGGGCTTGGGTCTCAATGGGTTGGGGGTACTATTCCTAGAAGACAAGGTGATCCCCTTAAAATCACCACACAGACCTCCATGAATGAACTCAGTAATGCAGGATTAGCAGATTTCAGCGAACTCTCAAGATGCTTCCAATTGTTTGGGTTAAAAGTTATACATGTTCTGGATTGCTGTGCTTCTGATCGGGTGGTAAGTGTCCTGGGGGGGCGGCGGCTGATGAGACAGCCATCAGTGGGAGTACTTGGCTGCCCTCTACTCGCACACACCACCTTAGGTCTTTCTGAGCAAATAGTTCTTGCTCCATACTACCCTCTTTTTATGGGTAGGGCTCAGTACAAGAGCCCGCTTTTTTTCTGGTTTCCTTAAAATATGTCCTGTTTCGTGGCTGCAATTGTAATGTTTTTCTCATGGGAGGTATATGTGCTGGGAACTGGCCTGTGGATCGGGCTACATTGAAAAGGTGACTTGGTGTAGTATGTGCCCAAATACATACCAGTAACATCTCTCTACATCCGCCATTAGTTTGTAAGGGGATACTGGCTGGACAGTTTAGAGCCCAGCTGAGGGGAAGGGGGGATTCAAGTCTAGGTTTCCCTTAGATGGGTACAGCCCCACCTGGGTGCTGGGTTACTACATATTTCTATAGTCTTTACAAAGATGGGGAAGGGGGGGACTAGGAGGGTAGTTACAGTTAAAGTTATAAATGCAAGCTTTTCTCAGTCAGCACAATTTCGGACAAGGGATGAGGCACAAAGTGAAGAAGGGTCTGGTGGGGTGATATGCCAAGTTGATAGGAGGTGTCAAGATAACAGGAAACATGATTAATGCCACAAATTTTGTATCATGGAATGTGAATGGTTTGAAGTCTGTGGTGAAGCGTAAAAGGGCGATGGCTGAGGTGAAGAGATCACAGGCTCAGACAGTAATGCTGCTGGAGACCGGACAGGAGAAAGTATGGGGGAGAGTGGTTTACATCATATTTCTCCACTAGGGCCAGGGGTGGCAATTTGGCTTCCCAGGGGTGTCCGTGCATCAGTTCATACATTTGTAAAAGATATAGGTGGACGATACGTGTTGACCAATATTACGATTGAGGGACTGGGTGCTGAGTCATGAGATCAGTGTTTATTTATTTATTCATTTATTGAACTATTTCACCAGGAGGGCACAGTGAACAACAAGTTGCTCATCTCACGGTGTGACCTGGGGGATCGGTGTATACCCCAAACATGGAGGACCCAGGCTTCTTTCAGAAACTGATCATAGATGTGGCCTCAATACCTGGGCCATGGGTGCTGGGGAGGGACTATAATTGTGTAAGGGATACGATCACGGACCTCTCCAATCCAGCCCCCATACCTGTTACAAAAAATTCTAGGGCTCTTGGAGAGGAAGAGGACACCTATCACTTGGTGGATGTGTGGCAACACCAGCACCCGACCAGCCGGGAGTATAGTTTCTTCTCTCATGCACATCAAACATACACTAGGCTGGACTGGGGGCTGGTTAGCTCAGCGCTAATACAGCAGATGGGACCCTCTGAGTATTCACCCATCCTGGTCTCTAACCATGCCTTCCTGAGGTGCTCCATGGTGGCGGTTGGTGCTCCTGTAGCGAGTTGAGCCTGGCGACTTGATCCTCTATTACTAAAGGATGAAGAGTTTGTGAAATTCTTGTAAAAAGTAATCAAGGAATTTCTCCTGCTGAATGGGAGGGATGATACCTCCCATAGTACTAGATGGGAGGCGACGAAAGAGGGTGGGTCACTGCACACTCGGCCCACAAAAAGAAAGTGTTGGAACTGGAGATGGAGCAACTCTGGCTTAAAATCAAGGCAAATGAGGAGGGCCATATGATGATGCCATGGCCTTCTCTCTCTACAGACTAATTCAAAAGTTAAAATGGCGCTTCAACTTACTTAATACAGCTCAAGTTGAACATTCTACTGTATACTGAAATCACAGACAGGGGCATACTTTGATGGGAACAAGGGATGGAAATATCTGGTGTGGCAAGTAAGAAAGAAAGAGGGGGAGAGAGAACAATTAGCTAATTGGAAATGCGAGTGGACCAGATTACCATGGTGACATCTCAAAATGGAGAAGAGTTCAATGCATTTTACAAATCCTTATATACTTCGGAGATGGCCCCCTCAAATGGGTAATATGAATCCTTCTTCAGGAAGGCACCCATCCCCATCCTGACATCTGATGAGGCTAGGGGTGGACTCACAGCTCACTAGGGAGAGATACTACAAGCCATTAAGATGCTTAAGGGGGTAAGGCCTCTGGGCCCCGATGGGTTTACCCATAGATTTCTTTTTAAAGTCCTTGCCGCTGATCTAATTGACCCCCTGCATGATATGCTGTCAGAAAGCTTGGTGAAGAGTACACTGCCCCCCTCCACATGGTCTGCCATAATTCCGGCCCTCCCGAAAATGGGGAAGAATCCTCAGATGTGTGCCTCCTACCGCCTCATATCACTACTCACCGCAGATTATAAAATCTTGGCTAAAGTGGTAGTCAGTAGGCTGGAACCCTTTCTCTCCTCCTTGATACACCTGGACCAGTCAGGGTTTGTAAAGGGTCGACAGGGTAAACATAATATTAGGAGGACATTCAATCTCATCCACTCTTGGGGTAAGAACTCCACAAGACACGGGGCAGCTGTATTGGTGCTTGTCACAGAAAAGGCCTTAGACCTTGTGGAGTGGGGGTATATGTTTGAGGCCTTGAGGAGGCTGGACCTGAGAGAAGGAATGCTTGGATGGATACAGGCCATGTACACATCGCTCACGGCCCAAGTAGCTGTGAATGGGGGGGATGACACCCTCCTTCGCCCTAGGAGGGGGGATGTGCTAAGGCTGCCCCCTGTCCCCGCTCCTCTATGTCCTATCGTTGGAACCACTGGCAGCGGCTGTAAGGAACCATGAAGGTATCAGGGGTTTCGGGGCTGGGGGGGTGGAACACAAAGTCACAATGTATGTGAATGACCTGCTGCTCTACCTTAAGAAGGTATCATGTCACAACAGCGAACACAATATAGTGAACCAATATGGGCTAATCAACAATAACGACTGTCATTATAGTGAGTTGCATTAAACAGCTTAGTGGCACACTACAGCAAATGCATGTAATAGTGACTGCACATTTGAGCGATTGGTGTTGGTTGATACCCGCCCCCATCAATGAGCCGGGCGGAGTAGTAATCCTAGAGATAGGGGGGTTGGGCCCCGGCATTAGCCATAATACACAACAGGTATCTGTGAGGGTATAAATGTGGGTGTGGGTGTTGCCTACCTGTCACTGTGTGAAGATGGCAGCAGAGTTTCTGCAGAGTCAGAAAGGTATGACACTCATCCTGTATGGTGGCTACAACTTCAGACGGGATAAGGAGGTCCGAGATAAGGTATATCGGAAGTGCGCTGATTACCACTGTTATCGGTGTCCTGCGTGGATCCATACAGTAGCGGATAGTGTGGTGCTGGTGGGGTAAACCCCCCAGTCATGTTGCTGATGTGTCCAATGTGGGGGCTCAGAGGGTGGTGAGTGACATGAGTGAGAGGGCCCATATATGAGTGTGAGCTTCAGTAGCTGATATGTGCTGCGCTATTATTGGTATGCGCTTATAATTGAGTCGCTATTCCGGATTCACTGTTTTAACGTTCACTGTTAATGATGTGCTGTTATTACATGAAGCCTTTTAAAAACCCAGCTCAGGACCTTCCAGAAGTTCACTCACCACTAAAAGAGTATGGCTTACTATGAGGTCAAAGTGAACTGGACAAAGAGTGAACTCCTCCCTGTTGGGAAAAAAGACAGGCCCCAACTAATCTCCAATCTGGGAGGCCTGCAGCTGGTGGACCGACTTAAGCACTTAGGTATATGCATCATGGCCAGGGTCAAAGCCCTGTACTCTCTGAACTACAAACTGCAGATGCATAGACTGGCGGAGGACTGTGAAAGCTGGTGGCTTCTACCACTGCCTCTACTGGGCAGAGAGAATACAGTTAAAATGATGATACTCCCAAGATGCCGCTACTTATATCAGTCTCTGCCAGTTAGAGTCACTGCAGCACATTTTAGACAGATCAATGCAATTTTACATGGATTTCTGTGGAGGAGAGGGACTGCCCAAATAAAGAGAGCCATTCTCCAACAATCAGTGGTGGGGGAAGGGTAGGCCTACCTAATTTCTAGCACTATTATTGGGTGGTTCAGTTGGCCTCTGCACAGAAGGTCTGGAGGCAGCCAAACCTTGCTGGATGACTGTGGAAGAAGGAGAGATACTCATGGTCTCATTGAAAATACACTCTCCCTACAAGTCATGAACCTATTCTTGGCCACAACACTGGGAGTCCGGCAGGCATCCCATAAATACTGTGAATGGCCCTTGTCCTGTCTCCTCATATGGACATAATCTCAGCACTGTGAGAAAGAGGAGGGTCCACTGTGCAGATACACCAGAGGCTGCTCCGCTGGAGATGCCTGCAGCTAAATCAAGTGTCCCAGCTCTTTGAGGGAGATAGTTTTAGAGAACTGGCCTCGCTGTAATGCCTGTGGCACATAGACCCGGGGGATTATTTGATGTATCACTCCCTGAGAACCAAGCTGGGGCCCATGCTGAATGTTGGTTGTGCCCCTTCACCATTCAAGGAGGAACTTTATAGACCTCAGCCTTGCCAGAAACCCATGACAGTCTTCTACAGGGAGCTGAGGGGTACGACTGAAGCAGCCAGTGAGCATATAGTGGGCAAATGGGAAAGAGACCTATAAATAAATAAAGATAGAGCCCTCCATCTAGGGTCTGGCAGCTAAACACCTGGCAGTATTTTTCAGTAGTAACAAACCCAGGAAGATACAACTTAACTTTTATGTATAGACCATACCTCATTCCTATGAGATTACACACTAGGGGTGGACGAAAGTTGTGAATTCCGCTTTCGCAGAACTTCTGTGAAATTTTGGAACTTTAGCTATTGGCTAAACTGGGATTTTCTGTTGATTTTCGCCGGGTTCCACAGATTTTTTTGTGAACAGCAGAAAAACACTTATAAACTGCGGACTTTATTCTATCCACAGTTTAAAGATCAATTGTAGTGTTTTTAAAATGTTTTAAGCGTATTTTATTTGCCCACCATGAGAACAACCACTCTATACATATAGCAAGTAATGTTCAGGAACGGTCATTTCTCATGTTCAGATGCTGTTTTACTGTCTGTCTTTTTTGAAGCTTTCACAGAAAATCCCTCAGTCATTTTCAGACTAGCCGGAGGAATTTTGAGTGAGTGCTAATTCCATTAAAGCAACAATGACATAATTTTCCTCTGCCTCCTGGTGCTGAGTTGCATGACCTTGAGGAAAATGATTTCATTATTGTTTGAATGGAATGAGCACTCGCCCAAGATTCCACTAGCTGATCAAAAAATGCCAGAGATTTTCTGTGAAACCATCAAACAGGAGAGCATTAAAACAATATCTAAACATGACAAATGGCAATTTCTTCATTCCACACATAATAAATAAGGCCTGGTTGTTCTTATGTGAGGGAAAAGGAGTAACGTTTTAAAATGTTTATAATATAGCTGCACTTGATTTTAATGAACTGTCAGTGACTTGTACAACCATGTACTTGTTCACTGACAGTTCAGTGGGCCACTGGTAGTGGAGGAGAGAGGAGGGCTGTGCCGTGGCCTGCTTGGGCAAGGTGGGGGAGCAGGGTGGTGGCAGATAAATTGTTGGGTGGGGGTCCACTAGACACCAGGAATTGGGATTACTTTTTTTAATGGATCAGGATGGGGTCCACTAGACACCAGGAATACTGGAAATAGAGGGGAAGAGTCGGACTGCCGACTGTTTTTGTGGATTAAGGGAATTCAGAATAGGAAGGGTGGGCCGCTAGACACCAGGGAAATAAAATGGTTTTGGGGACATGATCAGTGGGGGGTACTAGACGCCAGGGAGTGATCGGAGTTTATGTTTCTTCTTTACGGACCCACGGGCTGTGATCCCCGGGCAGGAGGGTGGGAACCACTACACACCAGGGATCGGGATTTTTACTTAGGACCCACGGTCAGTGGGGGGCTAGACACCAGGAGGGTCTGAGGGAGGATTGGAGGTTTTTTTTATTTGTTTATTTACTGAGACCCTGATCATGGGGTGATTATCGAATTAAACTGTGGTTAAAAAGCCTCAGAACTGACCACTGACAATGATCCATTCTGCAGATTTTTCCCACAGTTTAATAAATTAACCCACAGTCTGTATATTTATTCCACAGTTTTACACAGAATTTTGAAAAAGTTACGAAAAGATTTCTGAACTTTCACGAAAGCTTAAATTGAGATTATAGAAATTCCGCTGGCAGAATTTTTTTTTCACGCACCTGAATTACACACTATGAGGGAAGAGACATCCCACTGTTGCCCAAAGTGCTCCAATGGAGGAGGCCAATTTCATCCATCTGGCCTTGACATGCCCTAAGGTGGCCACCTTCTGGCATGAGGTGCACCAAATAACGGGTGGAGTGTTGGGATGTGATCTCCCAGGTCTCGCTGGAGCTGTTGTTGGGGCTGACCCTAGCCTCCTAGAGGCAGGAAAGAGACCCCATTATGGCCACTGGCCCTGTGAATGCCCACAAGACCATTGCCCAGTTTTGGATGGCTGCTACTCCTCCCATACAGCAGTGGGCACATAACTGGAAGGCTGGGCCTGTGGTTCAATGGACAAGCAGCCAGCCACTCCCACATCCTGAGCTATATAAGCAGTTCCTCTCAACCTCTTTCTGAAGCACTTTTCTTTGAAGCTGGAGGCTCTGTCAGTCTGTCCTCTGCAACTGGCTGGGGTCTACCCCCACCTTGCTGCCTCGGCTTTTATGCCCTGGTCTTCTGTGTTTGTTCTCCTGTATCTGGATTTTGCCTCCAGCTGTGTGCTTCCTTCTGTAGTTTGTTTCCTGTTTCTCTGTGTTTGTATGTCTTTGGTTTTGCCTTTTGGGGGCTTTGTTTCTAAGCTCCTAGTATATTGCTAATCCAGAGTTCATGCTCCTTGCTCTCAATTACTCGCAGTGCAACTGCAGTCATTATCTGTGTGTTTCAACTCAAACCAGAGCTGCTCTCCATGCTGCACATTTAATTGTTTTCACCTGATTCAGGCTCACTCTGAACCCCAGCTATGCAGCTCAGTCATGCTTTCTCAACTCATTCTACCTACTTCATTGCTGCAGTTTCATTGCACTGCCTGGTGATAGCTGCTTTCAGAGCATTGTGCCTCCCTCCATTCTATGTTTATCGAATACTACAACTCATAGTTACTCAATATAGATGCTGTTCTCTATGTTTGTATACTGCTATTATACTTTGAGGCCAGCTAAGCTACTACCAATGCTGTAAACTAGTTTCAATATCTGCATGTGGGTCTCGGCCCTTCCACCACTTTCTTGTTTTTCCTATGGCAGGGACTTGGAAGTGTTTGGGGAATTGTGACTCCATGTGGCTAATCACTTATGTTCTACTGTAAATCCTGCCTCCACAACTGAAAATCCTCAAAGTATTTGTTACCTTCATTGGCTTTTTCAATGCCTGGTTGGCTTGCCCTACTATCATAGTGCTGCTCCTCTGACCTATGTGCAGGTATTGCTACTATGTTTTGCAAACCTATGTGCAGGTCCAGCTATTGCTACTGCTTACTGACCTACGTGTAGGTCTGACTATTGCTACACTGCCTTACTAACCTACGTGCTGGTCCACTCTTGCTTACGCAGTCATTACTGAATGCTCACTTACTGCCATTGACCTCACAAGGTTTCAGCACTCAACACCTATTCAGCCTTCTCTATCAGTTTCTGGGGCATGCCAGCCATACCATTCTGGCACAGGACTTCCCTGCAGTTGACAGTCTCACTCTGCATTTCTAAGTCTGCATCTTGAGTGTGCCTGACGGGCTGGGATCCTTCTCACCTGGTCTATAGCTGGGAATGTGCTCACTCCAGGCCTGGCTTTAGCTGTTCAAGACTCGATGGCGGCTCCTGGTGTAGAATTTAAGACGAGCTGTGAAGGGTGGAAAAAGTTACCTCCTTTAGCTCTAGTAATCATACTGGCAAGGCACCTTCACTGCATTCTCCTACGACTGCCTCTAGTTCACCTGCTTTGTTTTTAGGGTGAGTAGGCCAGGTGAGTGCCTTAGCAGTGGTTGCTCTCTCCTCCCGCCTTTGTTGCCCCGATGTTGCAGAGCACTCTTGCAACCTTCCACAGCGTTCTTGTTAGAGGGATTAAGTGAGAGCTTTCCTCCAAATTGGAATATTTTCCACCTCCCTTTAACTGGGTTTCCAAATTGCAGCAGCAGAGCCATCACTAAATAAAATATCCTAAGCCTAGAGGGGAGGCGACCTAGGCCTTGATCCCCAGAGGTTTCCTCCTCAAAGGGTTTTATTTCTCCTCCATGCCTCAGGGTCATAACTGTTAGTTAGCGAAGTTAGTGTTCACTAGTTCCTTAGGTAGGTTCCACTGTTGGATGGAGGTGGATGGTGTCCTGCCATTCCTGCTCTCCTTAGGAGGTCCCTTCATTCTCTAGTGCAACCCATCGAACTCATGCCATTGCTAACCTGCGCATCTCATTACGTTATCAAGCTGGCTGGTGCTTTATCTACTACTACTACTACTACTATGTCTCACAGCTACTGATTGCTAATATGCTTTGTACTACTACATTTCCTTTTGGGATCCTTCCTAGGTTACCTTTAGCCAAGGGAATCGTCCTGTGGCACCTCTGGGGTGGAACCCTCTTTGAGGGTTCCTTGCCTTTGGTACCCCTACAGGGTGGTAATTCCTTTGGAATAGAGTGCGAATGGCCAAAACCAAACTAACACAGTTGCACAAGCATAACAGTGTACTGGCTGCGTAGGCCATTGAACTTAAAACAATGCCTAACTCTGGAAAAAACACAGCTTATGGTCAATGGGAATCTAGAGATATTTGAAAAGATGTGGCAGCCCCTGCTAATAGCCATGGAGAATGGGACAGTCCCTCTCTAAAGGGATCACAAGAGTAGATATTAATCCCTGAGCAAGTAACCTGGGAACATGGCCCAGGGGTAGAAGAGGGGGAAAAGCAATGACTTGCAGAGGGGACTCAGTGGGGTAAAATGCCCATGAATACTCCACAGGAATATAATAAAGGGATTTAATTGACTTACAGTGTTTGTAAAAACTTTAAAGTCGATAAGTTGATATCTATGTATCAGATGTTCAGGATACCACTGGCCAATAGAAATGAACCCACACTGTACCCATCAAGCATAATGTATAATTCTGGCAATTGCGCTTGTCCAGCCTGGAAATTGCTGTATACGACTGTAATGGTTTGTTATCTTTGTACCTAATAAAAAGATTTTGGAAAAAAAAAAAACACATTTAACATCAAACTAAAGCAAGACCATGGCATAAAATGAACATCATTGGAGCATGTTTTGGGGCTGCTATTTGTCACACATGGACACTGCCAAACAGGACATAAAAGCAAGATTAATCAAACAATTTGAAGATAAAAAAGCAAAAAAACATAAAAGTGATCTGTAATAATTTTATACGGGCACTAGGAGGGCTTCATCTGGATACAAGACTGTTGCCTCTTGCATCCTTATGGTGACAGAACTGCAAACTGAATCTTCCTAAGAACGCTCAAGGTAACACTCTTATACTGTACATAAGAGACCCTCCTAGCATCAGTATAAATTAGAACTGTGCAGAACTCCACTGACAGAATTTATGTGGCATGGCAATTCTGCTTCTGAGATTCTTTTCAGAATTTTTTTTGAAGTCTGCTGAATTCCTAAAGGCATTTCTGTTTAAAGCACACAGTAACATCCGGCGGATTGCATAAACTGTGGAATAGTGCTGTGCAGAATTTTCTAATTCTAGCAGAATGACATTTTGCATAATTTTCAAAATTCTGTCAAAATTCTGCCAAATTTAGCCAGAAACAGAATAGTAGAATTCCACAGCAGAAAAATGTGGAATGAGTTTTTCTGCAGCATTTCTGCAGAATTTTATTATGCATATCTCAATATTTTCAACGGAACTGGTTGCAGAATGATTTTCTGCAGAACAAAATGCTATTCCTCACAATATTATTCAGTGTATTTCAATATTTTTTGTAGAAATCATTGTGAAATGATTTTCCATGGAAAAAAATGCTGTTCTTACAGCAGGTGGAGTTCCACAGATAAACCAACGAAATTCTGGTGAAAATTCTGCTGGCGGAATGGTCATTCCACATTAATTTTGCTGGTGTAATTCCACACTCCATACAGCACTACTGCAAAATAATTTTCCAAAGATTACAGAAAAGAAATCCGCTGTTTATGTGAATGATCGATTAGTGATCTACAAAAACATTCCGCTTTTGAAATCTCAGAATTCTGCTGCCAATGGAGTTACTTGGAATTAGGTGGAATTTTCTGAAATTCTGCAGAATTCTGTTCCATTAGTATCTGAACATTCAGTGCAGCTCTACTGTAAACATATAGTAGGAGACTATTTAAGCAATAAGGCAGGACAAGGTGTGTGTAATCATGTAATAACGTCACTCCTGGGGTGGGTTGAAGCACGAGGTGAAGCTGAGTGCTTCCACCACCCCAGGTGTGACGTTATTACACAATAACACACACCTTGGAGTGCCTTATTGCAATTATACAATGGCTCAATGTTATACAAAACAAAAATAAAAATAAAAATGTTTTTAGCAGATTTTTAGTGAGGCAGTATATCTTTGCTTCTGAAAAAAAAGCCATATCTGCCATATGCTCATCCAAAAAGTCAACACAGTGATGTTATTGTGTAATATCATCACTGTCTCAGGCACACACTGACCAATCAGAGTCCAGGAAATTTTCTTGCCATTGTATAATAATAGATGCAGACTCAAGGTGCAGGATTTTCAAAGCAACTTTTTGGGTGCAAGTTTATAGCCTCAGGTACAGGAACCTATGGGTACAGAGGTAATGCAGCCCCCACCTTTGCCCATCAGCATTCAAAGTGCCCCTTTGCTTGTAAAATCTGCCTGTTTTACCCTGTGCCCTTTTGAACCCCAGCACCCCACTTCCCCCATGTTCCAGCACCCATGTAATAGCAGCATACCTGAATATGGTTGTAATAGAAATTTAGTCCCAAAATGGTATTTTCAGTCTCTATGTCGATCAAGCACATGCTACAGCACACTCAGCACAGTCCGGCATGCTACCTGTGTGCAGCTGCTTGCATCCAGATGTAGCTGAGAGGCAAAGGGCTTTCAACAGTTGTGAAATTAGCAGTAATCAGAAAATCAGATGTGTGCACCCAATGCAAAGAGTACACCAGAGCTTCTAATTAGGTCCACCAGAGGCACCTGAGTCCAACACTTTCACAAATCCTGCCCAAGTAGCCTCTACATTTTCTAGCCAAGACTTGATACACACATACAGGAAAACAACCCCGCTTAAGGCACTCCCACTGAGCAGGTGGAAAGGGATGAAGCAGACTGCAGGTCTTTTTCTACTTCCTATAATTCCTTGTAAGTCTCCCTAGTTTCAGGGATGCTCCTGATTTTGCCGCACATTTGGCATTCCCCTTGCTCTGTGCCCTTCCAGTTCATTGAAACTGAGTGGAATCAAAGAACAGACTGTTGCTTTCATCTGTTGATGGATGTGGTGTTGCTACGCTTTCTACCACCATACTCGACTATGTCTATTCTCTTCCTACATTGGCAGAGGCACTACCAGCTATGGCTTGAATAAAACCTGGGACCCTGAGTCCCAAAGGCAGCAGCTGTAACCTTCAGCTAAAGGTAAATTCCTTGGGCTGGCCAGTGGCACTGAGGGTTGAGGCGCTGGATGCCACACCTCATGCCACGACGGCGACCCAGGTTTGGGAGGAACCTGGACCATCTGAGGTCGGCAGGGAGGAGAGGATTGAGCATCTGAGGACTGTTCTCTCTCCTGGGGTGGGTTGAGGGTGTTCCCATGCAGCAGAAGCCTCTGGTAGAGATTGAGGCAACAAAATGCATGGGAGATTGTAGGAGGACGATGGCAGACTCCAGCGGCAAGAGATGTGGTGGAAAGCCACACAGGAGTCCTGGCACGCTGCATCCTGAGGGGTAACAGACAAGGAAAAACCCTGGTGGACTCAGGGGAAGATGGAAGCCCCAGGCCCACATCCCGACCCTGGACCTGCCGTCCACTGGCTCTCCCGAGCCCCTCAACCCTGCACTCCAGACCATCCCTCTAATGACAAACAAGCCACCAGGTAGGTGAGGCAGGCCCTCCTCTAGTGGGTGATCCTGGGGCTGGATAGGTCCATGTGTCTGGGGGGCTAGGCAATGTGTCTCTGGTGGAAATGGAGGTCTCAGGCTGGGAGTAGAAGCAGTGGCTGTGAGGGCACTCCGAGAGATGCCTGGTCCCCAGAGTGAAAAATAGAATGTTAAAAAATAGGGAAATGCCCCCATAACTGGAAGATTCCCCTAGCTGGGAGATAGACAGCTGCTTTGACTTTCACACTTACAATTTCATGACCACCACTAGAGGTCTCTATTGCATCTGCCAGTGCTTTGCCCAGTTCTGGGACTGGATTCGCAAAGGGCTTCAAATGCCACAAGCCCCGGGTGCACCGAACATATGGCGCACAGGGCTTGCGGCATTCTTCTGGATGGCAATTGGGATTCTAGATCCCATGCACCAAGTGGCATAAGTTAGACCAGCTTTCTCTGGTCAAACTTGCGCAATATCTGGGTATTTTTTTATATATATATATATATATATATGTGTTATATATATATATATATGTGTGTATATATATATATATATATATATATGTATAGATTTTATCCAATTTTTACCCACATTTTTTGCCCATCCCATGCCCCTGGGCATACACATGTCTGTGGAGGCACGAGCATGCAACGCCTTGGGGCACCCTCCTGCTACTTGCCGCCCCCTCCCACCTATGCTACCCATCGGACCTCCACCTGATGGGAGTGGAACTACGGGGGGAGGCGACAACCTCCACAGGACAGGACAGCTGCCTTTTGGCTGCTCAATCCTGCTCCCTCCCTCCTCCCCATGCCAACTCTCCGATGAATGGAAATCATTCACGAACTCAGGTTGCCAGCGTGATGGATACCCTTTTTAATGGGGCTTGCACCAAATATGTGGCACAAGCTGTTGTAAAATGGGGAAAGTTTTGTTAATGCACCCGATCTTCAAGAATTTGGTGGCAGTGTGTGGCAAAGTTGCGCCTAACAATGTGGGTTTGATGCAGGACTTGATGGGAGCCCTGCTTCACTCTTTGTACATCTGGCTCCTAGAGTCTGCACCTGAGAAAGGACAGGGATAGGCTGGGGACTGTGCATTGTAGGGTCTCCAGGATGACCCATGGCCAAAAGGGCAGATTCTCTGAGGAATGACTAGAGGCTCTTAACATGTACACGCTGTTTACATGCATATTTATTTATTTATTTATTTTATTTAGCTTTGTTAACCAGGTAAGTGCATTAGCCATAAATGACTATTTTCAGGCACAAGCCGGGAGACTACAGACATGCAGAAACTTAACAGGATAACAATTTATAAGTGCTTTACATACAATGAGTTAAAGAGGGTACAATATATCAGAACATACAAAGTAAAGCGCTTTGCATACAATGAGTTAAAGTGGATACAATATATCAGAGACATACAGAGTAGACCATTCATAAGTTCATAGGTGCCTACCTATGCAATGAATAGAGAGGACCTTGGACAATAAATTATCAGGTGACATATCATAGGAACAGAACAAGGTACACAAAAACAGGTAATACAACAGGAAGAAATAACCATTGAGAGCAGGGGGTGTCATTAAGGAAAAGGTTGGTAAGTGAGGAAAAGGGGAACAAGCCATGAAATTAGATTATATGAGTACATGTAAGTGTAAGGGAGATGCCTGCAGTGCAAGATTGTATATGGGCAGGGAAAGGGAGCTGGGACAGGCTGAGGCAGTAAGAGGGTTATATAGAGGTGAGGAAATACTATTGTATGGCAAGAGACATCAGTCATTAGGTAGGGGTGAAAGCAGGAACAGGTATCAGCAATCAGCAGATTTGAGCGCAATTTTCTTAAAGCATGTGTGGGAGCTAGAAAGTCTAATGTCGCGGGGAAGGGAATTCCACAGCTGTGGAGCCGCATGCTCAAATGCAACAGTTCCTTTCCTAGTGCGGCACCTCGGCAAATTCAGAAAGGATTTATTAGCTGATCGTAGACCATGGAGTGTGTCCTGAGGAACAAGCATAGCTGCAAGACACCTAGGGGTTTGATTTCGAATGATCAAATCAATAAGAAAGCCAAGGTAGTATTTCCTACTAGCTAATGGAGAGAGCCAACCAAGATCATTATAAAGTTGACAGTGGTTTTAAGCCGAGGAGCAGAAGAGGCATAGCTACATATTTTGTTATACATAATATCCCATCTGAGTAGGTCGGTTTTATGAGCAGCCCCAAATAGGGGAGCCCATAGGTTAGGTGGGAGCAGAATCCCCTGCAATGGCCATTTTAGCCGATGGCATGAGCATATAACTAGTCTTATATACAACACCCAGTTTGGAGTTGACAGCTCTGCAAACAGACTGTACAGGAAGAATTAAGATCAAGAGATTGATCTAGCAGGATGCCCAGGTACTTGAAAGAGGTCACACATTCCAGTAATTGACCTTCTAAGTCCTGCACTGTCAGTGCTGTTGTGCAAGCCCGAGCTTTGGGGCTATCCAAGCAGCATGGCTTTAGTTTTGCTAGTGTTGACAGCCAGTCCATGGTCGAATAGCCAGTTTTGGATATTGTTAAAGTCAGAGGAAAGGGTTGTACTGATAGTGTCTATATTAGTAGAACTTGTATAGATGGCAAGATCATCAGCATATAGAATAGCAGAGCAGGATTTTAGATCAGTTCCAATGTTATTTATATAAAGAGAGAATAGGAGGGCCCTAGGATGGAGCCCTGAGGTACACCAATGTTTATGGTGGTACTGTTCGATAGAGAGGAATTAAGTTTCACCACTTGAGTTCTATTTGTCAGGTAGCTTTAGTATCAGTCAACAACAGAGGAGGAGAAATGCAGGTGTCGGCAGGAGAGAAGCAAAGTGTGATCAACAAGGTCAAAAGCCTTTGTGAGGTCAATAAAGACAGCCCCAGTCAATTTGCAAGTATCCATTTTGGAAAGAGTGTCTGTGTGGAATTTAAGGAGCGCAGTCGTTGTGCTATGTCCTTTCCTGAAGCCATGTTGGGTATCTGAGAGCAGACTATGCTTAAGTAGATAGTCAGTTGTCTGAGTTGCGACAATTTTCTCCAGAATTTTGCTCAGTACCGAGAGTATGGCAATTGGTCTGTAGTTCATGACAACCTTAGGATACCCTTTTTTAAGTACAGGTGTGATCCGAGCAGCTTTCCAGAGGTCAGGGACCATTCCACCTGAAAGTGATAACGTATAAATTTTGGTCAGCAGTAATGCAATAAGGGGAGCTGCAAGTTTCAAGAGGCAGGGTTCCAGGGTGCCTGAGCCAGAGCTGGTATGATCAGAGATGGACCTCAAGAGCTTCAGGACTTCCTTTCTAGACACAGCCTTAAAATAGAATGGAGGAGTATAAGGAGGCACAGGGGACACCACTTCCAGCTTATCCAGACAGGTTCCTGATGAGGAGTGGGAGGACACTGCAGTGGGATTGAAGGAAAAGGTATATTGGGAGAGATCAGAGAAATGCAGGTTGAAAGAATTAGCTATGGTTTGTGAGTCATTGCAATGCACATCATTTATCAGCATATCACAAGGGGTAGTTAACTGTGAGGATCCTAGGAAGGATTTGATGTGTGACCAGAATTTTCTGGGATCATTGGCCGAGTTAAGCAGTAGGTCTTTATAGTACTTGCTCTTAGCAGCTCTGACTTGTCTTTTACATGAATTCAGTAGCATACGGTAACGCTTGGAAATCTGTTTGCTGGCCTGATGTTTTGTAGCACTTCCAGAGTTTATCTCTAAGGTGCAAACTTTTGAGCAAGTCTTTGTTTAGCTATCTTGTTTGTTTACCCCTCACTCTCTGGGTGATCTTTGGGGCATGTTTACATTGAACCGTAAGGAATTTAGTGATGAAGAGGTTAAGAGCATCCTGAGAACAGTGTGATAGATAGATCTCCAACCAATCAATTCTGGAGACGTCATACAGAAACACCTCTTGGTCTAGGTGAGCAAAGTTTGTGAGAGTGATGAGACATGGTGGAGGAGATGGAGGTGCCCCCAAGGACAGGATGCAGAAAGTAGGAGAGTGGTCAGTTAAGGCATCAGCAAGAGTACCAGCAGCTGAGATGTGTTCAATCTGGTTTACCAGCACCAATCCAATAGTGTGCCTAATGGTGATGAAGACAGACTTCTAGTCGGCACTGTCACCATCTGATGCAGGTTGTAGCTATGAGTCAGAGATTGAAGAGAACTGAGAGCTGCCCCAAGATAGTTTAAGTTTAGGTCCCTAAGATGACAACCTCATTCTGATTAAAATTTGAGAGGTATTTTCCAACAGTACTCTAGACCGAATCCCTCCTGCTGGGGGTTATATGCACAGATAACATGCAGTTTCTTGGCTCCCAACGCAAGGGTAGCATGCAAGTATTCACATACCGATTGAGCATCTGGGATAGCGTGAGGAGAGACAGTCAGATTATTTTTGTAGTACAGAGCAACTCCATCATCACGTTTGTTCGATTTCCTATCCCTTCGAATGATAGAGTAATTTGGCAGGGAGCAGAGGGAGTCAGTAACCGATGGTTTTAGCCAGGTCTCAGTGAGACAAAGGATATCAGGATTGTACAGTTTGACCCATGACTCCAGTTCCACGAAGTGACACATCAAACTTCTTATATTCAAGTGTGCAATTAACAACCCATGTTTGTGTAACCCCTAGATGGCGCTATCCCAGGGGCTACTACCCCTGCCTGATTTGCCACTCAACAGGTTGAGGGGCCTGATCCAATGATGGTGCCTCCACCCAGAGGTCAGGGTTTGCAATAGTTAAACTACTTGGTCACAGCCCTCTGGGACACTGCAACCTCTTTCTTCCCACTAGTGGCCCACACAATATATCAGAATTACCTTCACAGTATACACTTACCCCAGGACTGGTTCCGCACTGGGACCTCCTGTGAAATGAGATACAGTGCAACAATCACAGTACAGTACTTTAATATAGACAAATACCTCAGGCAGTATAACTTTGCTGAAACAAGCAGCTCTGATTTATTTAGGGGATATAACAAGGACAGGGGAAATCAGGTTAATTAGCTTATCACTCTAATAATCTCATTTATGGCTCTGTGCACAGGCCTATCCCTATCAGTTTACTGTCCCTGGGTACCCAAGCCCTAGTGGCTAGGTCCAAAACCGTGGCAGCTGGTAGGGCCCTTTCACACAGAGAAAAGGAGAATTAAACAGTCAGCAGTACAGTAATTCCATTTGATGTAATGTATAATTCAACAGGAGCGACCCTGAATTAGTACTCACTGACCTCCAAATAAGATAGGGTCCTTCAATGTCAGTAGGGCTCACTTGAGGTACACAAACCCTTTACACATCCATATAAAAGAAAGCACTATACTAGGCAGGCTGCATCTGTATCCCGATCCGCAATTACTGCACAATACCCGGGAGAACACACAGCAGATTCAGTTCCTGACAGGACTGAGTGCAATTTTCAGCAATTCTTCCAGTCTTCTACAGGGTGAGCCTGGTTTCTACTCTTCAGAGATCCTTTGATTCTTTTCACAGGACGGATTCAGTCCTAACAAGCTGCAGACCGGAACTCTGGGCCTTACACACGTTTTTTGACTAAAACTGCACACTGAAAATGCACAGGGCTCCTTCCTTCTTCACTGCCAAAGCTCAACTGAAGCTCCAACTGACAAAACTGGGCACTTCCTTTGAGTTCCTCCCAGTTCTTGACTGGATTGGCTGTCACTCACAATAGACTGCTGCTGTTGGTCCAAAAAGGCACTGAAGTCTAAACTACATCTCCCAGAGTCACTGCCCATACAATCCTCTTGTGGCTGGCTCAGATTATGAGTCCAAGGCACCATTTTAGAGCTAGCTTACCCCACACTGATTGGTCCAGTTCAGCAGTTCAAAACTAGAATGGGGAACTAGTAGACACAGTTCTGACTGCAAAGAAAGCAGGTTAGACAAACTGTAATTTCATTATTACTCTAAATAATTTCTTGGCAAACAGTTACATCTTTCAGATAGGTTCCTTTGTACCCTAGTGACTGCAAAATGGAGTGAATTGGCAGTAGCTTGAGTGGTACTCAATCAAAGAAACACACAGTCCCCCATACAAGTTAATTATGTCTGCAAGCAGACAGCTCTTAAAGAGACAGTACCAGAGGTTCTAAAAACACTCACTGATAAATGGCTTAAATGCCAAACACCATTCAGGCTTGGAGCATTCGCAAGCTCCTGAAGTCTTTTGGGAACCCCCATTTGCAGGGGGTTACACTCTTCCTGGTTTGGGAAAGCTTTGACGTCCAAGCGCAAGCAAGTACTTCGCTAAGTTTCAACTGCAACTATATACATTTGTATTAGGCTCGCATATGTAATCACTAGATAATATATCATTTTACCAAGAACACATTTCTGAAACATTGCAGTACGTCACTTTACACAGTATTATATACACATTGTACTATAACTCAAGTTATTATCTCTTGTACATGAAACTTGAAGAGAGGGGCCCTTCCTATCAGTTACCTTGGGGCTGGATGGGGAAAGGGCACCATACTTAGAGGGCAACACAAGTAACTTGAGTTAGCACTGACGCTTCAGTTTGGGTAATGAGCTCTGGGACACATAACTCCTTTATGGACAACATTGAGAGGCAAGTCCACCGGCCTCCCAAGTGAATCATAACTGAGGTGCACCACAGGCTTTACAGCTCGACCAGTCTTTCTAGGGGAACTGTTATAGTCTCTGCACTCTGAGCCTCATTTTCAGCATTGTCTTCACTTGTCAGGGGAGTCTCCATGGGGTAGAGAGGCTAGGAACTTGGGGCACTTTCAGCTCCAGGAGTTACAGTTTCTGAGTCCACAACATTTGGCTCGCATGAGAGCTTTTGACACTGGCAGTGGACTGTCAGGGCACTAAAATACTCTTCTTGTTCGGGTGTATCACCAGTCTGCCTAATCTATCATTTTCCTCCCTGAAAGCTCAAACAGTTCAACCATGCACAATGATTCCATTTCATCTGATCTGATGCTTGCACTTCACTTTGGGAGCATTGGTTCCAGGGATGAAGTTGGGGCTTAGACAGTCCAGAAGGCCCAGCTTTGTCTCCAGTATTGACTAGGGATTGCCCTCAAACAATTGACTCAGTCTCATGAAGGATAGTATTCAAAGTCACTCTCACTTTCTTCCGATATGGACTGACAGTCATGCTCAACTGGGACTTGGGAGGGGAACACTTTAACTTTGCTTCTGTAGGTGCAGACTTTCTTGTCTTTTCTTAGCAGCAGCTCTAGTCACTGGTCCAGAGGGGCATCTTAGGGTGTGAGACTTAATTAAGATTTGTCCAATGGGCAGTAAATGATTTCTATGCATTGTTTTACATCTTTTGAATCTATTCTCAGGCCTTACTTTGTACACTGGCAGATCATTCAGTTTGCTCCACTACAATGGGAGGGAGATGGTGCCATCTGTCAGCAATCTTGTGCTTGCCATGCAGTCCCAGATTTCTTAGCAATACCTGGACGCTCTCCTGAGTTCCTGTGCTTTTCACCTTTTATCATACCTTCTTTGTTGGCTGATTTCTTTTGGCAGCCAATGGTTTGAGCCAGTTGGTACGCATGAGTTAGCTGGGCCTTTAACTTTGCACTACTGTAAGTAGTTGTCAGCTTGAACCCCATCAGGAGAGACCCCAAACACACATCTACTGGTAGTCGAGCTTCTTCCAAACATCAGGGCGGTAGGGGGAGAATCCAGTGGTATCACTTTGGTAGTTATACATGTACCAGGGTGCTAATTTGCTGGCTCCATCTAGGCTTGTCCTTTGGGGTGCAGGGTGCCCAGTATATCTAGCAAAGTGTTGAAACGCTCAGGCTGTAGGGTCCTCTCTGGGGTGGTAAGGAGTGGTTCTGACGTCGTGACTCCCCTACAGAGAGAAAGCATCTCTTTGATCAGACGACTTTTCAAAGTCTCTCCTTGATCAGAATGGATTTTTGTGGAGCCCTATAGTGAACAAAAAGCTTTTCATAAGTACTTTGGGCTACAGTGGATGCTTTTCTGGTCTTTGGTGGGAAAGCTTTGGGTATATCTCGTGAATGTTCGTGACCACTCAGCATATTACTGATATTTCTTTGATCTGACTCCAAACTCAGAAAAAATCAATAAGACCAACCCATGGGTGCACTGGTGGTGATGATCATGGGCAGCCTTCTGGGGCAAAGCTTTCCTCTGTAAGAAGCTACTACAAGTTCGAATGTGTTGCTCCACATCAGCCCCCATCTTAGGCCAATAGAATCTGGATCTCACCAAGTCAAGTGTTCTGTCTATACTAAGGTGCCTCTATGTGAAGTGCATGGACCTCAGTGACGAGTCTCGAAGGCAGGCAGCACTAGTTGTTGTTTGTCTACTTGTCCCTCTGTCTACTGTTTCTCTGTATAACAGTTTATTGATCAGTTTCAACTTAGGACCTTCTTTGTATAACAGTGCAGTGCCTCAAATCAGTGGAGCGTGACTCAGACACTTTTCCTGCATAGAGGGTTTTCTAAAGCTGCTTTTGATCATGGGATCATGGGATTGAGCCCTCCGCCATCACTGTCATTGTCCAGCTGAGGCAGTGCACCAACGTTCATTGCAGAAAAGTGGCACAAGCAGTGGTATGCACCAGAGGCTCCTAAGCAATTCATCATGCAGTCCACTGCGTCTGCGGGACATTTGTTCCTTCCTGTCAAACTTAGCAGAGTGCCCAATGTCAGGTTCTGCCAATCGACCCAATCATTCTGGGGAACAGGTCCGGAGAGAGCATCAGCACTCTATGTGGTTCAGACCTGCTCGTATTCGTAGCATAGTCATATGTAGATAATGCAGAGCTACCTATGGTAGTGTATCCAATTTAGTTGAGGTCTGCATAGGTCAAAGGATTATTGTCAGTTTTTACTAGTATTTTAGCCCCATATGCGTCTGCGGAATCAATAGCTGACTTCAAAGCTAGGAACCTAACTTCGTGTTGGATAGTTCTTCGGATGGGTCATTTTACTGCAGTGCCACTGGTCCAGGCATTCGTGTTTTTTGTACAACACAGCCCAACCTTGTAAGCAGCACTGTGTGGTGACGGTTTTCTTGATCTATAGGCCAGCACTGGAGCATGGGTGTTGATATGGATCCTGAAAGTAGTCTGACATCAGGAGTTCAGCGGCCCCAAATACTTCCTCGATGAAAATAGACTTTTCAGTCTTGAGGATTGACTTTGTATTTTTTGTGGGTTTGGGGATACCCTTGAGTAAGGTTAAGTCTGATCACTTTGAATAGTCCTGATGAAGGCTTACACAATCTCAAAATCCCAGGAATCTTTGCAGTTCTTTAGATTTTTGGCTGTGGCCAGGTGGTCAAGGCCCAACTTTACTTGGCTTCTTCGTCTCGGGATACTTGTGTGTCCCACATACTTTATTGATGTTTGAAAGAATTGACACTATCATGGACAGTTTGGTCAAAGTCCCCCAGTCGGTCCAATACCTAAATAATCTGCCTCATGTCTTCCAGTGAGCTGCCAAACACAATAACATCATTAGGTATACCAGGCACTCAGTGTTCATGTCCTACTGCACGCCCATCAATCGCTAAAAGTGGTTGGGGCACTGAAACTTTGAGGCATCTCCTGAATTCATAGGCTGGGCTGATAGATCAGGGTCGCCTTCTCACGGTCCTCTGGGGCCATCGGGATCTGTAGTACCCACTGCGATCCAGCACAGAGAACCACTTTCGCCTGTAGTCCAAAGTCTCTGAATGCGGGGTATTGGTACTGATCAGGATAGTCCATGTTTCGTGTTTATCACACACACATCCTTACTGTTCCATTCTTTTTCCTACTACTAATGGGGAAGCATATACTTGGATTCTTGTATTAACAGCAGCTAACACTTTGGTGATGCCGCCTCACATCATCTATGTCAGCAGGTGCCAGGCGTCGAGATTCCTCTCACGAAATGGTCTTCGTTATGCAGCCGGATATTGTGCTCAGCTCTCATTGATCTCCACATCCCATCTTTAAAGAAAACACCTGTCTCTCTGGGCAGCTTCACTGATCCTCACTTTCCATTCAGTTGGCAGCGTGAGCCAACTAAACAAGTCAGGCGTATTTGTCATTCTCCTTGATCCTTGCTGGGTAGCACTGCAGTGTCTGCACACGCATATTCAGATGCCCTGTTACCGAATGTCTCTTTCAGACACATGAACTTGATTATTACCTTCGTATAATGGGCTCTAGCGGGCAAAATACTAGCTTGACCAGCAGTCCTCTGGTACTTTTCCATCGCCGTGCATCCAATATTAATATTTTATTCTCATCCTTTCTATACGGACTCTCCTGTAAGTGCATTTGTTTACCAGGATCAGAGACCTGGATCCTTTCCATACAATTCAATCGTCCTCTGGTTCTGTTTTTCAGCATCTCTGTGCCTCATAGGCTTTGACTAAAGCCTGAACTTAGCCTAGTCTTTGACCCTGTTTTTCAACACAACTTGCTAGCCTTCCGAACATATGACATTTGTCCACTAATAAAGGACACCATCATGTCCAGTGGGGGACACTAAGGCTAGGTCTCACTGTTCGCCACCCAGCACTTAGGTGGGAAAGACAGCCAATCGGATATACCGGAATAGTAGGCCTTTTTCACTAACTTCATAGATGCAGTCCTTTTGGTTGTAAGGGTACGTCTGGCAATGCTTCTGATATCAACTTGGAACATAATTGTCACTTGGGAGCCACCTCCTCTACAGCCTTGTGACACTCCATTCACCTTACAGTGTTCTGTATGGAGGGACCCACTATTCTGGACCAGTCTGAGAGTGTAGTGGGGGCCTGGGTAACTGACCTTGCCACAAAAGGACGTGAATACATTTGGTGCCTCACTGATCATGTTAGCACCTTAACCACTGATTTTTTCCGAAGCTCTCCTGTAGCCTGTATGCAACTTTTGTTGTGTCTTTGGGGCTCATTCCTTTCATGTGCCCATTTTCCACCATTATACATACCTTTCTGAGTTTGAGCTGGCCAGGCGCCAAACTGGGAGCCAGGGCGGGTATATTAACTGAAACTGGGTGCCATCTCTGTCTGCGTGATAACTTTGAGACATCTCGCTGTTTTCCACTCATGGTCAAGGAGTTTGGAGCTGTTATCAGTAGGAGATACATGGTGTACCCCACCCCATAGCAGATGTAGTCGATATAGGTCCTTCATTTGTGTCTGTCCTTCATAAAGGGACTGTTTTGAATTCGGATCTCTAACAGTTCGCCTCATTGGGTATCTTTTTCTCTTCTAGCACTCATTGACTGTCAACTCTGCCCTGAACTTCACTTGAGTCACCTCTGTCACTGGTCAGCCACAGCTGTTGGTGCAGGTACCTCCGAGGCTTTTTTCAACTCCTCGACTTCTCTCATTAACTCCATAGGAGGGTGATCCAGTGATGGTAGGCGAACTGGAAGCAACAACAGCAGTTTGATGGGGGCAGACTTATGATTCTGTCCAGTCTGGTTCGTCCAGTTCAATCTGGCAAACTACTCCTTTCTGAGGCATTCTGTAACACTTTTCCAGCCGAGACATACACAGACAACTCCCCTTGGTACTGTTGTGCATTTCTTACTCTCACCATAGGTCCTCATCAGAATCTGGCTCCCATACATTCTCAAGGCTCAAGATAGCCCAGTCGCTTAGGGTTGCTGCCGCTTGCACGGATGGTAGCCAGGGCAGGACCTCGGAGGCTCACTAACTTTTTTCGCTGGCCTGAGCTTTGCCATTCTAGCACTTGGGGCAATATGGTCATCCAGGGTCTCCTAGTCATCCTCCCTTGGGGGGGGGGGTGCCAGAGAGATCTCAACCTCGGTAAGAGTCGTGACTCATGGTAGGTGCAGAAGGAGTCTTATTGTCAGCTACCATTACGCACTGGAGCAGGAGAGGTGTTGGGTGAGGACTTTTGTGGCAAGAATAGTTTCTTCAAGTCCTCCATGTTTTCCCTCCCAGCAACCATTCAGCAAATTTCTCCTCAAAGTTCTAGATAGTGGTGGGGGCTGATCTCTCGGTCTTACTGTCCTAGTTATCACTTCCAAGTAGTGAGGGCTCCTGGGGTAATGGTCTTGCACTTTGAGCTATCTATGGGATCCTTAAACTCTACTAGGCTGGAAAGTGGGTGAGCAGATAGCATGCCGACCCACCACCACAGGGTTTTGTAACCTTCCACCTTGGAAAGTACTCCCACAGTGTCCTTATTGATGCAGGGATGTCCAGATAAGTATACTTTTTAATTGATCTCCTCCCAGTACACCACCCACCAGCCGGGCACAGCTACTTGCGGGGTACCCATTTTTTTCTTTAACAGTGGTTCGTATATGGCCACTGAGGACACATAATCCCAGCGGTGAGCCTCCAAGATGTAACCCCAGATGGCTATCCCAGGGCTACTACCCTGCCTGATTTGCCACTAACAGGTTGGAGGGGCCTGGATCCAATGGTTGTGCCCACCCAGAGGTCAGGTTTGCACATTAAACTAACTTGTCACAGCCTTCTGGGACACTGCAACTTCTCTTCCCACTAGTGGCCCACAATATATCAGAATTACCTCTCAGTATACACTTACCTCAGGACTGGTTCCGCACTGGACCTGTGTAATGAGATGGTGCAACAATCACAGTACAGTACTTTAACATACAAATACCTCGTGTAGTGTAACTTGCTGGAACAAGCAGCTCTATTTATTTAGGGTATATAAGGATTGGGAAATCAGGTTAATTAGCTATCACCTATTAATCTATATGAATAGATAGATAGACAGATAGATAGATAGACAGACAGATATTGTCAAAAGATAGAGAGATAGATAGACAGACAGATAGATAGATAGAGAGATAGATGGATAGATATGCAGATACTGTCGATACATAGACAGACAGATAGACAGATACATAGACAGACAGACAGATAGACAGATAGATAGACAGATAGACAGGCAGACAGATAGTGTTGACAGATAGACAGATAGATATATGGCTAGATAGACATTCAGGCAGACAGATAGATAGACAGACAGATAAACAGATGCATAGATAGACAGATAGATAGATAGATAGATAGATAGATAGATAGATAGATAGATAGATAGATAGATAGACAGATACTGTTGATAGATAGACAGACAGATAGATAATAGATAGATAGATAGATAGATAGATAGATAGATAGATAGATACTGTAGATACAGAGATAGATAGATAAACAGACAGACAGACAGATGGACAGACAGACAGATGGATAGATAGATAGATAGGTAGACAGACAGATAATGTCGATAGATGGATAGATGGGTAGATAGATAGATACTGTCGATAGATGGATAGATAGATAGATAGATAGATAGACAGACAGACAGATACTGTCATTAGATAAACAGATAGATAGACAGACAGATAGATATATAGATAGATAGATAGATATGTGCAGATACTGTCGATACATAGATAGACAGACAGAGAGATAAATAGACACTGTGTGTGAGATTGACAGACAGATATAGATGACAGATGAACAGATAGATAGATAGACAGACACTGTCAATAGATAGAAAGACAGATAGATAGATAGACAGACAGACAGACAGATAGACAGACAGATAGATAGACAGATAGACAGACAGACAGATAGTGTTGACAGATAGACAGATAGATATATGGCTAGATAGACAGACAGGCAGACAGATAGATAGACAGACAGATAAACAGATGCATAGATAGATAGATAGATAGATAGATAGATGATAGATAGATAGATAGATAGACAGATACTGTTGATAGACAGATTGATAGATAGATAGATAGATAGATAGATAGATAGATAGATAGATACTGTAGATACATAGATAGATAGACAGACAGACAGATAGATATATCGATTGATATATATATATAGATATATACTTTCTGTAGATTGATAGATAGATAGACAGATACTGTTGATAGATAGACAGATAGATAGACAGACACTGTCGATAGATAGACAGACAGATAGATAGATAGATAGACAGACAGACAGATAGACAGACAGATAGATAGTCAGATAGACAGACGGACAGACAGTGTTGACAGACAGACAGATAGATATATGGCTAGATAGACAGACAGAGCAGACAGATGAGATAGACAGACAGATAAACAGATGCATAGATAGATAGATGGATAGATAGATATATGAACAGATACTGTTGATGAACGGACAGACAGACAGACAGATGGATGGAGTGGATAGATAGATGGATAGATAGATAGATGAATGGATAGATAGATAGATAGATATAGTAGATTCATAGATAGATAGATAAAGAGACAGAGAGACAGATGGACAGACAGACATATGGATAGATAGATAGATAGGTAGAACAGACAGATACTGTCGATTGATGGGGTTATAGATAAACGGATATACAGATAGATACAGAGGACATACAGACAGATTAGATGGATAAGTACTATCTAGTGACGATGGATGGATGGATGGATGGATGGATACAGTGGATGGACAGGATAGATGCTGTCGCTAGATGGATGGATGCTGTTGATGGATAGATAGATGAGATAGATAGATAGATAGATAGATAGGATTGACAGACAGACAGATAGGTTACTGTTGATGAGATAGACAGACATATATATATATGGATGAACAGGCAGACAGATAGACAGACAGATTGATAAATACATAGATAGATAGATGAATGGACAGGCAGACAGACAGATTGACAGATACTGATCGATGAACAGATAGATAGACAGACAGATGGACAGACAGACATACAGATACTGTCGATAGATAGATGATATATAAATAGGATAGACAATTAGAGAGATAGATATATAGAAGACAGACAGATTAGATGATAGATGGATGGATAGATGGATAGATGAGATAGATGGATAGATGATAGATGAGATACTGTTGATGATGGATAGATGAGACAGACAGAGATGGACAGACAGACATATGGATAGATAGGAAGACAGACAGATACTGTCGATAGATTTATAGATAGATAGATAGATATATGGACAGACAGATTAGATAGATAGTATCTGTAGATTGATAGATAGATAGACAGACAGATACATACACAGACAGATACTGTCGCTAGATACATAGATGCTGTCGAAAAGATAGATAGATAGATAGATAGATAGATAGATAGATAGATAGATGGATAGATACATAGATAGATGGATAGACAGACAGACAGATAGACAGATACTATTGATAGATAGACAGACATACATATGGATAGACAGGCAGACAGATAGACAGATAGATACATAGATGAGATAGACAGGCGACAGACAGATTGACAGATACTGTCTATAGATGACAGATAGAGAACAGACAGATGGAGACAGACATACAGATACTGTTGATAGATAGATATGTAGATAAATAGATGAACAATTAGACAGATGGATATATAGAAGACAGACAGATTAGATAGATGGATAGATGAATGGATAGATAGATATGATGAACAGAACAGACAGACAGATTGATTTATATATAGATAGATACTATCGTGGATTGATAGATAGAGATAGATGAATAGACACATACTGTCAATAGATAGATAGATATGAATGAGATAGATGAATAGATAGATACTATCGATAGAGAGATAGACAGACAGACAGATAGATAGATAGATAGACAGATACTGTTGATAGATGGATGGATGGATAGATAGATAGATTGATAGATAGATAGATGGATAGATACTGTCGATAGATGGATAGATGGATAGATAGATAGATAGATAGATAGATAGATAGATAGATAGATAGATAGACAGACAGACAGACAGACAGATAGACAGACAGACAGGCAGGCAGACAGACAGACAGACAGACAGACAGATAGATAGATAGATGAATGAGATAGATAGATAGATGGGTGGGTGAAGAAGATAGATACTGTTGATGGATTGATGAGATAAATAGATTGATGGATAGATGGATATATGGGTGACAGACAGACAGATGCTGTTGATGGATAGACAGATGATATGGACAGACAGATAGCTAGATAGATAGATAGAGATAGATAGATAGACAGATAGATAGATAGACAGACAGATATTGTCAAAGATAGAGATAGATAGACAGACAGATAGATAGATAGAGATAGATGGATGGAATGTGCAGATACTGTCGATACATAGACAGACAGATGAACAGATACATAGACAGACAGACAGATAGACGGATGATAGACAGATGAACAGGCAGACAGATGGTGTTGACAGATAGACAGATGGATATGTGGCTAGATAGACATTCAGACGGACAGATGGATGGACAGACAGATAAACAGATGCGTAGATAGACAAATAGATAGATAGATAGATAGATAGATAGATAGATAGATAGACAGATACTGTTGATAGACAGACAGACAGACAGATAGATAGATAGATAGATAGATAGATAGATAGATAGATAGATAGATACTGTAGATACAGAGATAGATAGATAAACAGACAGACAGACAGATGGACAGAAAGACAGATGGATAGATAGATAGGTAGACAGACAGATAATGTCGATAGATGGATAGATGGGTAGATAGATAGATACTGTCGATAGATGGATAGATAGATAGATAGATAGATAGACAGACAGACAGATACTGTCATTAGATAAACAGATAGATAGACAGACAGATAGATATATAGATAGATGATAGATATGCAGATACTGTCGATACATAGATAGACAGACAGAGAGATAAATAGACACTGTGTGTAGATTGACAGACAGATATAGATAGACAGATAGACAGATAGACAGATAGACAGACACTGTCGATAGATAGAAAAACAGATAGATAGATAGACAGACAGACAGACAGATAGACAGACAGATAGATAGACAGACAGACAGATAGTGTTGACAGATAGACATATAGATATATGGCTAGATAGACAGACAGGCAGACAGATAGATAGACAGACAGATAAACAGATGCATAGATAGATAGATAGATAGATAGATAGATAGATAGATAGATAGATGGATGATGATCAGATACTGTATAGATAGATAGATAGATGAATAGATAGATGAATAGATAGATAGATAGATAGATACATAGATAGATAGACAGACAGACAGATATGATAGATAGATGGATAGATAGATAGATATATATATGACATGGATTGATAGATGGATAGACAGATACTGATAGATAGATAGACAGATAGATAGATAGACAGACACTGTCAATAGATAGACAGACAGATAGATAGATAGATAGACAGACAGACAGACAGATAGACAGATAGATGAATCAGATAGACAGACGACAGACAGTGTTGACAGACAGACAGATAGATATATGGCTAGATAGACAGACAGACAGACAGATAGATAGACAGACAGATAAACAGATGCATAGATAGATGAGATAGATGGATGATAGATGATAGACAGATAGATGATGGATAGATAGAAGCGTGACAGACAGACAGACAGACAGATGGATAGATAGATAGATAGATAGATGAGATGGAATGGATAGATGAATAGATACTGTAGATTCATAGGTAGATAGATAAACAGACAGACAGACAGATGGACAGACAGACATATGGATATATAGATAGGTAGACAGACAGATACTGTCGATTGATAGAGTTATAGATAAACAGATATACAGATAGATATACAGAGAGACAGACAGACAGATTAGATAGATAAATACTATCTGTAGCTTGATGGATAGATAGATAGATAGATAGATAGATAGATAGATTGACAGACAGACAGATAGATACTGTTGATAGATAGAGACAGACATATATATATATGGATAGACAGGCAGACAGATAGACAGACAGATAGATAGATACATAGATAGATAGACAGACAGACAGATGGACAGACAGACATGCAGATACTGTCGATGGATATGATAGATAAATGAGACAATTAGAGGATAGATATATGAAGACAGACAGATTAGATGGACACATAGGATAGATAAATAGATAGATAGATAGATGGTTAGATAGATAGATACATTGATGAGATATAGACAGACAGACGGACAGATGGATGAATGGATAATAGATAGATGGATGAAAGACAGACAGAACAAGACAGACAGACGGACGGACAGACAGACAGATAGATAGATA
>JADMNL010000037.1:405000-410000 GCA_016271365.2 Neoceratodus forsteri | reverse complement strand
ATAGATAAATGGATAGACAATTAGAGATAGATATATAGAAGACCAGACAGATTAGATGGATGCATGAGATGGATAAATGGAAATAGATGTATGGATAGATGGAGTAGATGGATGGATGGATGGATAGATAGATGACTGATGATGGAGATATGGAACAGACGGACGGATGGATGGATAGATGGGTAGATGGATGAATGGATGAATGGATAGATGAACAGACAGACAGACGGACAGACAGATAAATGGATAGACAGACACTGTTGATAGATAGATAGATAGATAGATAGATAGATAGATAGATAGATAGATAGGTAGATAGAGAGAGAGATACTGTTAATAGATTGATAGATGGATAGATGGATAGATGGATAGATAGATAGACAGACAGATATTGCCAATAGATAGAGAGATAGATAGATAGACAGACAGATAGAGAGATAGATGGATAGATATGCAGATACTGTCGATACATAGACAGACAGATAGACAGATACATAGACAGACAGACAGATAGACAGATAGATGGACACTGTGTGTAGATAGATAGACAGACAGACATATAAATAGATAGACACATAGATAGACAGACAGACACTGTCAATGGATGAACAGAAGATAGATGATGGACGGACAGACAGATGGATGGACAGATGAAGCTTCTGTGTGTATCTGGATAGATGGATGGATGAACATACAAATGGATAGATGGGTGAACAGACAGTTGACGGACATATATATAGATATATATGTAGATGAGATAGACAGCTAGACAGAAGGACAGATGGACTGACAGATATATACATATGAACAGATAAAACAGAGATGGACAGGCAGGCAGACAAACAGACAGACAAGAGATTGATAGATAGATTTATAGATAGATGGATGAGAGATGATAGCTGGATAGACAGCCAGATACTGTTGATGGATAGATGAATAGATGGATAGCTGGATAGACGGACAGACATATACTGTTGATGGGTAGTAGATGGATGGATAGATGGATAGATGGATGGAATGGACATATGCTGTCAATGGATGGATGGATGGATGGATGTATGGATGAATGGATAGATGGATGGATGAACAGATGTTGATGATAGATGGATAGATGAGATAGATGAATAGATGGATGGATAGATGGATAGATTAGATGAATAGATGGAATGCTGTTGATGGATGAACGTACTAGAGGGATGGACTGACAGGCGGACAGATGGATAAATAGATACATGGATACATAGATAGATAGATAGACAGACAGACAGACAGACAGACAGACAGATAGATAGATAGATAGATAGATAGATAGGATAGATAGATAGTCAGATACTATTGAGAGATAGATAGATAGATAGATAGATAGATAGATAGATAGATAGATAGATAGATAGATAGCTACTGTTGATAGGTAGACATATAGATATATGGCTAGATAGACCGACAGGCAGACAGATAGATAAATAGATACATAGATACATAGATAGATAGACAGACAGACAGATAGATAGATAGATAGACAGATACTATTGATGGATAGATGGATAGATGGATGGATAGATGGATAGATGAATGATAAATGGATTGATAGATAGATAGACAGACAGACAGATTAGATAGATGAATATAACTATCTGTGGATTGACAGATAGATAGATCGATAGACAGACAGATAGACAGACAGATGCTGTCGATAGATAGATAGATAGACAGATATTGTCGATAGATAGATAGATAGATAGATAGATAGATAGATAGATAGATTGACAGACAGACAGATAGGTACTGTTGATAGATAGACAGACATATATATATATGGATAGACAGGCAGACAGATAGACAGACAGATTGATAAATAGATAGATAGATAGACAGGCAGACAGACAGATTGACAGATACTGTCGATAGATAGACAGATAGATAGACAGACAGATGGACAGACAGACATACAGATACTGTCGATAGATAGATATATAGATAAATAGATGAACAATTGGAGATAGATTATAGAAAGACAGACAGATTAGATAGATAAATGGATGGATAGATGGATAGATAGATAGATAGATAGATAGATAGATAGATACTGTTGATAGATAGATAGATAGACAGACAGAGAGATGGACAGACAGACATATGGATAGATAGGAAGACAGACAGATACTGTTGATAGATTTATAGATAGATGGATAGATATATGGACAGACAGATTAGATAGATAGTATCTGTAGATTGATAGATAGATAGACAGACAGATACATACACAGACAGATACTGTCGCTAGATACATAGATGCTGTCGAAAGATAGATAGATAGATAGATAGATAGATAGATAGATAGATAGATGGAAGATACATAGATAGATGGATAGACAGACAGACAGATAGACAGATACTATTGATGGATAGACAGACATACATATGGATGAGACAGGCAGACAGATAGACAGATGAGATACATAGATGAATAGACAGGCAGACAGACAGATTGACAGATACTGTCTATAGATAGACAGATAGATAGACAGACAGACAGATGGAGAGACAGACATACAGATACTGTTGATAGATAGATATGTAGATAAATAGATAGACAATTAGACAGATAGATATATAGAAAGACAGACAGATTAGATAGATAGATAGATAGATAGATAGATAGACAGACAGACAGACAGATTGATTTATATATAGATAGATACTATCTGTAGATTGATAGATAGAGAGATAGATAGATAGACACATACTGTCAATAGATAGATAGATAGATAGATAGATAGATAGATACTATCGATAGAGAGATAGACAGACAGACAGATAGATAGATAGATAGATAGACAGATACTGTTGATAGATGGATGGATGGATAGATAGATAGATTGATAGATAGATAGATGGATAGATACTGTCGATAGATGGATAGATGGATAGATAGATAGATAGATAGATAGATAGATAGATAGATAGATAGACAGACAGACAGACAGACAGACAGACAGATAGATAGATAGACAGACAGGCAGGCAGGCAGACAGACAGACAGACAGACAGACAGACAGATAGATGAATGAAGATAGATGAGGATAGATGGATGGGTGGATGAGATAGATACTGGTGATGGATTGATAGATAAATAGATTGATAGATAGATAGATATATAGGTAGACAGACAGACAGATACTGTTGATAGATAGACAGATAGATAGACAGACAGATAGCTAGATAGATAGATAGAGAGATAGATAGATAAGACAGATAGATAGATAGACAGACAGATATTGTCAAAAGATAGAGAGATAGATAGACAGACAGATAGATAGATAGAGAGATAGATGGATAGATATGCAGATACTGTCGATACATAGACAGACAGATAGACAGATACATAGACAGACAGACAGATAGACAGATGATAGACAGATGAGACAGGCGGACAGATGGTGTTGACAGATAGACAGATGGATATATGAGCTGAGATGAACATTCAGACAGACAGATGAATGGACAGACAGATAAACAGATCGTAGATAGACAAATGATGGATAGATGGATGGATAGATAGATGAATGGATGGATGAACCAGATACTGTTGATGGACAGACAGACAGACAGATAGATAGATAGATAGATAGATAGATAGATAGATAGATAGATAGATAGATAGATACTGTAGATACAGAGATAGATAGATAAACAGACAGACAGACAGATGGACAGAAAGACAGATGGATAGATAGATAGATAGGTAGACAGACAGATAATGTCGATAGATGGATAGATGGGTAGATAGATAGATACTGTCGATAGATGGATAGATAGATAGATAGATAGATGAACAGACAGACCAGATACTGTCATTAGATAAACAGATAGATGACAGACAGATGGATATATAGATAGATAGATAGATATGCAGATACTGTCGATACATAGATAGACAGACAGAGAGATAAATAGACACTGTGTGTAGATTGACAGACAGATATATAGATAGACAGATAGACAGATAGACAGATAGACAGACACTGTCGATAGATAGAAAAACAGATAGATAGATAGACAGACAGACAGACAGATAGACAGACAGATAGATAGACAGACAGACAGATAGTGTTGACAGATAGACATATAGATATATGGCTAGATAGACAGACAGGCAGACAGATAGATAGACAGACAGATAAACAGATGCATAGATAGATAGATAGATAGATAGATAGATAGATAGATAGATAGATAGACAGATACTGTTGATAGACAGATTGATAGATAGATAGATAGATAGATAGATAGATAGATAGATAGATAGATACTGTAGATACATAGATAGATGAGACAGACAGACAGATATATATATAGATTGATATATATATAGATATATACTTTCTGTAGATTGATAGATAGATAGACAGATACTGTTGATGATAGACAGATAGATAGATAGACAGACACTGTCAATAGATAGACAGACAGATAGATAGATAGATAGACAGACAGACAGATAGACAGACAGATAGATAGTCAGATAGACAGACAGACAGACAGTGTTGACAGACAGACAGATAGATATATGGCTAGATAGACAGACAGGCAGACAGATAGATAGACAGACAGATAAACAGATGCATAGATAGATAGATAGATAGATAGATAGATAGACAGATACTGTTGATAGACAGACAGACAGACAGACAGACAGACAGACAGATAGACAGACAGATAGATGGATAGATAGATAGATAGATAGATAGATGAATGAATAGATAGATAGATATTGTAGATTCATGAGAGAACAGATGGACAGACAGACATATGGATAGATAGATAGATAGGTAGACAGACAGATACTGTCGATTGATAGAGTTATAGATAAACAGATATACAGATAGATACACAGAGAGACATACAGACAGATTAGATAGATAAATACTATCCGTAGCTTGATGGATAGATGGATAGATAGATACAGTAGATAGACAGATAGATACTGTCGCTAGATA
>JADMNL010000037.1:390000-400000 GCA_016271365.2 Neoceratodus forsteri | reverse complement strand
CAGAGACAGATGGCTAGACAGACAGATAAACAGATGCGTAGATAGACAGATAGATAGATAGATAGATAGATAGATAGATAGATAGATGAAGACAGATACTGTTGATAGACAGACAGACAGATAGATAGATAGATAGATAGATAGATAGATAGATAGATAGATAGATAGATACTGTAGATACAGAGATAGATAGATAAACAGACAGACAGACAGATGGACAGACAGATGGATGGATAGATAGATAGATAGGTAGACAGACAGATAATGTCGATAGATGGATAGATAGGTAGATAGATAGATACTGTCGATAGATGGATAGATAGATAGATAGATAGATAGACAGACAGACAGATACTGTCATTGGATAAACAGATAGATGACAGACAGATAGATATAGATAGATGAATGGATATGCAGATACTGTCGATGCATGAATGAACAGACAGAGATAAATAGACACTGTGTATTAGATTGACAGACAGATATAGATAGACAGATGAACATAGACAGATAGACAGACACTGTCGATAGATGAAAAACAGATAGATGGATAGATGAACGGACAGACGAGATGAGACAGACAGATAGATGGACAGACAGACAGATGGTGTTGACAGATAGACATATAGATATATGGCTAGATAGACAGACAGACAGACAGATAGATAGACAGACAGATAAACAGATGCATAGATAGATGATAGATGAATAGATAGATAGATAGATAGATAGATGAAACAGATACTGTTGATGAACAGATTGATAGATAGATAGATAGATAGATAGATAGATAGATAGATGAATAGATACTGTAGATACATAGATAGATGAGACAGACAGACAGATATATATATAGATTGATATATATATAGATATATACTTTCTGGATTGATAGATGGATAGACAGATACTGTTGATGAGATAGACAGATAGATAGATAGACAGACACTGTCAATGGATGAAACAGATAGATAGATAGATAGATAGACAGACAGACAGATAGACAGACAGATGATAGTCAGATAGACAGACAGACAGACAGTGTTGACAGATAGACAGATAGATATATGGCTAGATAGACAGACAGGCAGACAGATAGATAGACAGACAGATAAACAGATGCATGGATAGATAGATAGATAGATAGATAGATAGACAGATACTGTTGATAGACAGACAGACAGACAGACAGACAGACAGACAGACAGACAGACAGACTGATAGATAGATAGATAGATAGATAAGATAGATAGATAGATAGATAGATAGATATTTAGATTCATAGATAGATAGATAAACAGACAGAGAGACAGATGGACAGACAGACATATGGATAGATAGATAGATAGGTAGACAGACAGATACTGTCGATTGATAGAGTTATAGATAAACAGATATACAGATAGATACACAGAGAGACATACAGACAGATTAGATGGATAAGTACTATCTGTGACGATGGATAGATAGATGGATAGATAGATACAGTAGATAGACAGATAGATACTGTCGCTAGATAGATAGATGCTGTTGATAGATAGATAGATAGATAGATAGATAGATAGATAGATTGACAGACAGACAGATAGGTACTGTTGATAGATAGACAGACATATATATATATATATATGGATAGACAGGCAGACAGATAGACAGACAGATTGATAAATACATAGATAGATAGATGACAGGCAGACAGACAGATTGACAGATACTGTCGATGATGAACAGATAGATAGACAGACAGACAGATGGACAGACAGACATACAGATACTGTCGATAGATAGATATATAGATAAATGGATAGACAATTAGAGATAGATGTATAGAAAGACAGACAGATTAGATGGATGCATGGATGGATAAATGAATAGATATATGGATAGATGGATAGATGGATGGATGAATGGATGAATACTGTTGATGGAGAGATGACAGACAGACAGATAGATGGATGGATGGATAGATAGATAGATAGATAGATAGATAGATAGACAGACAGACAGACAGACAGACAGATAAATAGATAGACAGACACTGTTGATAGATAGATAGATAGATAGATAGATAGATAGATAGATAGATAGAGAGAGAGATACTGTTAATAGATTGATAGATGGATAGATGGATAGATGGATAGATAGATAGACAGACAGATATTGCCAATAGATAGAGAGATAGATAGATAGACAGACAGATAGATAGATAGAGAGATAGATGGATAGATATGCAGATACTGTCGATGCATAGACAGCAGACAGACAGATAGACAGACAGACAGATGAACACTGATGTGTAGATGAGGATAGAACAGACAGACATATAAATAGATAGACACATAGATGAACAGACAGACACTGTCAATAGATAGACAGAAAGATAGATAGATAGACAGACAGACAGATAGATAGACAGATAGCTTCTGTGTGTATCTAGATAGATAGATGGATAGACATACAAATAGATAGATAGGTAGACAGACAGATTGACAGACATATATATAGATATATATATATAGATAGATAGACAGCTAGACAGAAAGACAGATAGACTGACAGATATATACATATAGACAGATAAACAGAGAGATGGACAGGCAGGCAGACAAGCAGACAGACAGAGAGATTGATAGATAGTTTATAGATAGATAGATAGAGAATAGATAGCTGGATAGACAGCCAGATACTGTTGAGTAGATGAGATAGATGAGATAGCTAGATGAACAGACAAGACATATACTGTTGATGGATAGATGGATGGATGGATGGATAAATGGATTGATAGATGGATATACAGACAGACGGATTAGATGAGATGGATATACTATCAGGATTGACAGATAGATAGATCGATGAACAGATGGATGAATGGACAGATGCTGTGGGTGGATAGATGAATGAACAGGATGGATGGGATGGATGGATGGATGGATGGATGCTGTTGATGGATGAGACATATGGATATGTAGCTGGTATAGACTGACAGGCAGACATATGTATGGATGAATAGACATTGGATAGAGACAACAGATACATGGATAGACAGACAGACAGATACTGATAGATAGATAGATAGGAATAAATAGATAGATGAATGAATAGACAGATATATATAGAGAGACATACAGATTAGATAGATAGATAGATAGATAGATAGATAGATAGATAGACGGATAGATGAATGGATGGACGGACAGACAGATAGATGGCGTACTGTGTGTAGCTAGACAAACAGATGGATAACGGCCACAGATAGATAGATAGAGACAGACTGATGAATGGGCAGACAGACAGACAGACAGACAGATGGATGGATAGATGGATAGATAGATGAATGAATGGACACATGCAATGGCCAGATTGAGTGGACAGATGGATGAATAGATGAAATGGATGCATGGAATAGAATTGATGGATATGATAGATAGATAGATAGATAGATAAGATAGATGAATAGATGAATCAGACAGACGGGATGGAGGGACAGACAGATACTATCAATGGATGATAGATAGATGGATAGATAGATGATAGAATAGATGAATAGATGAGATGGATAGATAGATACTATGTGTAGATGGATGAGACAGAGATATATAGATATAGACAGACAGATAGATGGACAGAACAGACGAGACAGGGCAGTTAGACAGATGAATAGATGGGTGAATGAATGGATATAGATAGATGAATAGATGGATATGAATGGATGGATGGATAGATAGATACTCTGTGTAAATGAGAGACAGAAGGATAAATAGATGAACAGATACGGATAGATGAATTCATAGATGGATGGACAGACAAACACTGTCAATAGATGGACTAGAGATGGATAGACAGACAGACAGATAGACCAGACAGATGGCTACTACGTGTGGGTAGATATGTAGATGGATAGACATACAGACAGATAGATATAGATGGACAGACAGATAGACGGAAATATAGATGTATGTAGATAGACAGTTGGACAGATGGAATGGAAAGACAGACGGACCGGATGGATATATGCATATGGACAGATGGACAGACAGACGGACGGACAGGTTGCAGATGGACAGGCACACAGACAACGGATAGATGAGATGGATACATGAGGTCCAGGAGCTGTTGATGAATGGACGGATGGCTAGATGAACAGACAGACGAACAAACATATACTGTGGATTAGATGGACAAGATGGATACATGGATGGACGGTAATATAGATGGATGGATGGACAGACAGACAGGTACTGTCAATAGATGAATATAACTAGAATGAATAGATGAATAGATGAGATAGATAGATGAATAGATAGATAGATGGGTGGATAGATGTGGATGGACGGACGGATATTGATGATGGATGATGAATAGATGAGATAGATGGATAGATAGATAGATGAGATAGATGGATGGAAAGATGAAGATAGATACATGGTGATGAACAGACTATAGTATAAGGCTAGAATAGACAGACAGGCAGAACAGATAGACAGACAGATAGATAAATAGATACATAGATAGATAGACAGACAGGCAGATGAGGTATATGGACAGACGCAGATTAAGTTGATAGATGGATAGACAGATATAGCATATGTATAGCATGGATAGATGATCTGTAGATTGAGAGATAGATACTGTTGATAGACAGATGGATGGATAGATGGAGAAGATAGATGGGTGGATAGAGATAGATAGATGTTGTTGGGATTTATAGATGAACAGACAACTAGATGGGCAGACAGACTGACAGATGGATACATAGATAGACAGAAGGAATAGACAAGAAACTGTCAATGGATGGATGAATAGATAGATGAATGGATAGATAGATGAATGGATGATGGATGGGCGGAGACGGATGGACAGATACTGTCAGATGGATGATAGAATAGATGGATAGATAGATAGATGGATAGATAGATGGATGAATGAATAGAACAGATACTGTTGATGGATGACAGATAGATAGATAGATAGATAGATGGAGTAGATAGAGCGGACAGATGAACAGACAGATGGATAGATAGATGGGTAGAACCGGACACATGCTGTCGATGGGTGGATTTATGGAGTAGATAGACAGATGAATATAGACGGACACATATTGGATGAATGAATATGAATGAATTGCTATCGTGGATTGATAGATAGATGAACAGATGGCTAGAGACAGATACTGTCGCTGGATGAATAAATGCTGTCCGGAAGATGAATGGATGGACGGACAGACAGGATAGACGGATACTGTTGATGAGACGGATATATATATATGGATAGATAGACAGGCAGACAGATAGATACATAGATAGATAGATACACAGACAGACAGATAGACAGATACTGTTGATAGATAGACAGATAGACAGACAGACAGATGGACAGACAGACAGACAGATACTGTCGATAGGTAGAAATATAGATAAACAGATAGACAGATAGACAGATAAATATGTAGAAAGACAGTCAGATTAGATTAACAGACAGATGGAAATAGAGATAAAGATGGATAGATAGATGGGTAGATGAGATGGAATGAAATTTTCGATGGATGGATTAACTAGACAGATAGATAACTAGATGGATGGATAAAGTGGGTAGATAGGGAGATGGATGCTGTGGAGTACTAGATGGATGGATGGACGGAATAGATGGATAGACGAACAGACCAGATGCTGTGGAGTGTAGATGGATGTCAGATGGACGGACGGACGGATGGATGGATGGATGGATGAGATGGATGGAGATGGATGGATAGATGGATGGATATGCAGGATGCTGTTGATACATGGATGGACGGACGGACAGACGGATGGATGAGATGGATAGATGAATGGATGGATGGATGGATGGATAGATAGATAGAGGATGAATGAATACTGTGTGTAGATAGATGAACAGAGGAATATATAGATAGACAGACAGATAGAGATGACCAGACAGACAGACAGGACAGGCAGATAGACAGATGAATGGGTTGATGGATGGAAGATGGATAGATAAAATGGATGAATGAATCAGATGAATGCAGTGATGGCAGATAAGAGACAGAAGATGAAATGGATGAACCGGATGCACGGATGGATGGATTAATAGATGAACAGACAAACACTGATAGATGGATGAATAAGGAGGATAGATGGACGGACAGACAGATGAGACAGCTACTGTGTGTGGGTAAGATGGGTAGATGGATAGAACATACAGATGGATAGATGGAATAGATAGATAGATAGATAGATGGAATAGACAGACAGACGAATGGACAGAAATATAGATATATATAGATAGACAGTTTGACAGATAGATGGAAAGACAGACAGATGGATATATACATATAGACAACAGATAGACAGACAGACAGATTGGCAGGGTGAACAGAGGCACACAGACGAATAGATGGATGAATGATCAGAAACTGTTTTATGGATAGATAGACAGATGGCTAAACATATACTGTTGATGATGAACCAGATAGATGCATGAATGAGGCAATCCAATATGGAATGGAATGGATTGACAGAACAGGTGAAATAATATCAATGAGATAGATAGATAGATAGATAAATGAATGAGATGGAGTAGGCAGATGGATGGATGAAGCCAGGACAGATACTGGCGATAGATAGATAGATAGATGAAAGATGGATAGATACTGTTGATAGACAGACAGATATATGGCTAGATAGACAGACAGGTAGACAGATAGACAGACGGATAGATAAATAGATACATAGATAGATAGACAGACAGGCAGATAGGTATATAGACAGACAGATTAGATTGATAGATAGACAGATACATATAGAGATATATACTATCTGTAGATTGAGAGATAGATACTGTTGATAGACAGATAGATAGATAGAGAGATAGATAGAGAGATAGATAGATGAGATGAATATTGTCGGTTATGTAAGATAGACAGACAGACAACTAAGATATATAAGGCAGACGGACTGATAGACACATAGATAGATGGAAGATAGAACAGAACACAGCAGATAGATGTGGATGGAGATAGATAGATGAGATGGATAGATAGATAGATGAATAGAATGAGCCGGACAGATGGACAGATGCACATGGAAATGAATATGAAGGATAGATAGATGGATGGATGGTTAGATGGATGGAATGGACAGACCAATTTCGACACTGTTGACAGATAGACATACAGATATATGTAAGCTGGATCAGACGGACAGAGACAGATAGATAAGATGAAAAGCAGACAGACAGACAGACAGACAGATGAATAGCTAGATAGAATCGATGAACAGATACTGTTGATGACAGACAGATAGATAGATGAATAGATTGATAAGATAGATAGATAGATGGATAGATAGATGGATGGATGGATGGACAAGGAGAGACAGACAGGCCGATAGATAGATAGATGAATGGGCAGACAGACACATACTGTCAATAGATGAATAGATTATAGATAAATAGATTAGACAGATAGATGCTAGACGGACAGACAGATTGGATGGATGAATATAGATGGATACTATCTGTGGATTGGATGGACGGATGGCTAAGGACAGATGCTGACAAACTGGATGGATAAATAGAAGATGAATAGATGGACGGACGGATGGACAGATACTGTCAGATGAACAGATGGACAGACAGACAGATGGACAGACAGACAGACACTGTTGATAGATAGCTATATAGATAAATGGATAGAAAGATAGACAGATAAATATGTAGAAAGACAGTTAGATTAGATAGACAGACAGATAGATAGATAGATAGATAGATAGATAGATAGATAGATAGGCAGATACTGTCGATAGATGGATAGCTAGACAGATAGATAGCTAGATAGATAGATAGTTAGGTAGATAGGGAGATAGATACTGTCGATAGATGGATAGATGGACAGATAGATAGATGGGCAGACCAGACAGACAGATACTATCGATGGATGGATGAACAGACAGATAGATAGATGGATATACAGATACTGTTGATGCATGGATGGACAGACAGGACAGATATATGGACGGACAGACGGATGGACAGATGGATAGGGGCAAATGGATGGACACTGTGTGTCATGGATGAGACAGACACATATATAGATGAACGGATAGATGGATAGACAGACAGACGGACAGATGAATGGCTACGTATTGTGCTGAGACAGATGGATAGATAGACATACAGATAGATATGAATTAGATGAGGACAGACTGATGAATGAAGGCAGACAGACAGATAGATAGATAGATAGATAGATGAATAGACACATACTGTCGATTGATGGATGAATAGATGAATAAATAGATACATGAATAAAATAGATGGAATGGATAGATAGACGGTAGATGGATAGGCCAGTAGATAGATAGTCAGATGGACCCGGAATGGACGGACAGATACAATCAATGGATGATGAGATAGATGGATAGATAGATAGATAGATGGATAGATGGATGAATGGATGAATAGATAGAATAGTGTTGACGGATGAACAGATGGATATATGGCTGGATGAACAAACGAGGCAGAACAGATGGAATGAACGGACAGATAAATAGATGCTTGGATGGATTGACAGACCGGACAGATGGATAGATGAATGATGAGATAGATGGATAGATAGATAGATGAGACAGACAGACAGATAGATAGAGTTAATAGACAGATACTGTTGATGGAGTGAACCGATGAATTGATAGATAGATAGATAGACAGACAGACAGATAGATACTGTTGATAGATAGATAGATATAAACTGTCAATAGAGATAGACAGACAGACAGATGAATGGATTGATGAATAGATAGATGAAAGATGAACAGATACATCCAATAGATGGATGAATAGATAATAGATACATAGATAAATAGATGAATGGATACATAGATGGATAGATAGATGAATGGTCAAGACAGACAGGATGGACCGGACGGACAGATATTGTCAATGGATGATAGATAGATAGATAGATAGATAGATAGATAGATAGATAGATAGATAGATAGATAGACAGACAGACAGATAGTGTTGACAGATAGACAGATAGATATATGGCTAGATAGACAAACAGGCAAACAGATAGATAGACAGACAGATAAATAGATACTTAGATAGATTGACAGACAGACAGATAGATACATAGATAGACAGATAGATAGATAAATAGACATATACTGTTGATAGATAGACCGATAGCTCGATCGATAGATAGATAGACAGACAGACAGATAGATACTGTTGATAGATAGATAGATATAAACTGTCAATAGATAGAGAGATAGACAGACAGATAGATAGATTGATAGATAGATAGATAGATAGAAGAAGATAGACAGATACTGTCGATAGATGGATAGATAGATAGATAGATAGATAGATAGATAGATAGATAGATAGATAGATAGGGAGATAGATACTGTCGATAGATGGATAGATGGACAGATAGATAGATGGACGACAGACAGATGCTGTCGATGAATGAACAGATGGATGAGATGGACAGACAGATGGATGGATGGATATATGTGCGAGATGCTGTCGATACATAGATAGACAGACAGACAGATAGACAGATAGATAAATAGATAGACACTGTGTGTACATAGATAGACAGATATATAGATAGACAGATCGATAGACAGACGGACACTGTCGATAGATAGACAGACAGATGGATACATAGACAGACAGATAGATACACAGATAGCTACTGTGTGTAGCTAGACAGATAGATAGATAGACATACAGATAGATAGATAGATAGATAGATAGATAGACAGACAGAGACGATGGATAGATAGATAGATAGATAGATGAATAGATAGATGGATAGATAGATGGATAGACAGACACATACTTCGATAGATGGATAGATAGATAGATAGACAGACAGACAGACAGACAGACAGACAGACAGATAGATAGATAGATAGATAGATAGATAAATAGATAGATAGTTAGTCAGACAGACGGATGGATGGACGGACAGATACTGTCAATGGATGATAGTTAG
>JADMNL010000037.1:380000-385000 GCA_016271365.2 Neoceratodus forsteri | reverse complement strand
ATAGATGAATAGATAGATAGATAGATACATAGATAGATTATAGGTAGTCAGACAGACAGATGGATGGACGAACAGATACTGTCAATGGATGACAGATAGATAGATAGATAGATAGATAGACAGATAGATAGATAGATGAATAGACAGATACTGTTGATAGATAGATAGATAGATAAATAGATAGATAGATAGATAGATAGATAGATAGACAGACAGACAGACAGACTGATAGATAGGCAGACACAGACATATAGATAGATACATAGATAGATTATAGGTAGTCAGACAGACAGATGGACGGAAGGACAGATACTGTCAATGGATGACAGATAGATAGATAGATAGATAGATAGATAGATAGATAAATAGACAGATACTGTTGATAGATAGACAGACAGATAGATAGATAGATAGATAGATAGATAGATAGATAGATAGATAGATAGATAGATGATGATAGATAGATATACAGATGCTGTTGATAGATAAACAGACAGACAGATAGACAGACAGATAAACAGGCAGACAGGCAGATAGACATATAGATAGATAGATACTCTGTGTAGATAGATAGACAGAGATTAATAGATAGACAGATAGATAGATAGATAGATAGACAGACAAACACTGTCGATAGATAGACTGATAGATAGACAGACAGACAGATAGATAGACAGACAGACAGATAGATACTGTTGATAGATAGATAGATATAAACTGTCAATAGAGAGATAGACAGACAGACAGATAGATAGATTGATAGATAGATAGAAAGATAGACAGATACTGTCAATAGATGGATGAATAGATAATAGATACATAGATAAATAGATGAATGGATACATAGATGGATAGATAGATGAATGGTCAAGACAGACAGGATGGACCGGACGGACAGATATTGTCAATGGATGATAGATAGATAGATAATAGATAGATATGATAGATAGATAGATAGATAGATGAATGAACAGACAGACAGATAGTGTTGACAGTGAACAGATAGATATATGAGCTGGGCAGACAAACAGGCAAACAGATGAATGAACAGACAGATAAATAGATGCTTAGATAGATTGACAGACAGACAGATAGATGACATAGATAGACAGATAGATAGATAAATAGACATATACTGTTGATAGATGGACCGATGGCTCGATCGATAGATAGATGAACAGACAGACAGATAGATACTGTTGATAGATGAATGATATAGAACTGTCAATAGATGAGATAGACAGACAGATGAGATGGATTGATGATAGATAGATAGATAGATGGAAAGATAGACAGATACTGTCGATGGATGGATAGAATAGATGAGATGGATAGATAGATAGATAGATGGATAGATAGATAGATGGGAGATAGATACTGTCGATGGATGGATAGATGGACAGATAGATAGATGGACTGACAGACAGATGCTGTCGATGAGATGACAGATGGATGAGATGGACAGACGGATGGATGGATGGATATATGTGCAATGCTGTCGATGCATAGATGAACAGAACAGACAGATAGACCAGATGGAAAATAGATGGACACTGTGTGTACATAGATAGACAGATATATAGATAGACAGATCGATAGACAGACGGACACTGTCGATAGATAGACAGACAGATGGATACATAGACAGACAGATAGATACACAGATAGCTACTGTGTGTAGCTAGACAGATAGATAGATAGACATACAGATAGATAGATAGATAGATAGATAGATAGATAGACAGACAGAGAGACTGATAGATAGATAGATAGATAGATAGATAGATAGATAGATAGATAGATAGATAGATAGACAGACACATACTTCGATAGATGGATAGATAGATAGATAGACAGACAGACAGACAGACAGACAGACAGATAGATAGATAGATAGATAGATAGATAGATAGATAGATAGATAGTCAGACAGACGGATGGATGGATGGACAGATACTGTCAATGGATGATAGTTAGATAGATAGATATACAGATAGATAGATAGATAGACAGACAGACAGATAGCATTGACAGATAGAACAGATAGATATAGCTGAACAGACAAACAGGCAAACAGACATGATATATGGCTAGATAGACAGACAGGCAGACAGATAGACAGACAGATAGATGAACAGATACATAGATGGATGAACAGACAGACAGATGGGTATATAGACAGACAGACAGATTGAGATAGATAGATGAGATGAATGAACAGATGTATAGCTAGAATACTATCTGTGGATTGATGAATAGATGCTGTTGATGAACAGACAGACAGATAGATAGATAGATAGATAGATAGATGGATAGATACTGTCAGTATATGAATGAACAGACAGACAACTAGATGGGCAGACAGACTGACAGATAGATACATAGATGATGAATAGATACACAGATGACTGTCGATGGATGGATAGATAGATAGATGGATAGATAGACGGATGACAGATACTACTGATAGGCTGGTAGATAGATAGATGAATGGATAGATAGATAGATAGATGGATGAATGAATAGATAGATAGATAGATATGATGGACAGACAGACAGACCGACAGACAGATAGATATAGATAGTCAGACAGACACATACTGTCAATAGATAGATGGATTATAGAATAAATAGATGAACAGATGGATAGATATATAGACAGATGGGCATGTGGATAGATGGATCATGATCAGATAGATATCTGTAGATTGATGTAAGATGGACAGATGGGAGACGGACAGACTACTGTTAGCTAGATGAGATCAGATAGATGCTGTCGAAGATAGATAGATGGATGGACAGACAGACAGATAGACAGATGCTGTTGATGAACGGATATATATATATGGATGAGACAGGCGAACCAGATAGATGGATACATAGATAGATAGATAGATAGATAGACAGACAGATGACAGATACTGTCGATAGACAGATAGACAGACAGACAAATGGACAGACAGACAGATACTGTCAATAGACAGATAGACAGACAGACAAATGGACAGACAGACAGATACTGTCGATAGACAGATAGATATATAGATAAATAGATAAATATATAGAAAGACAGTCAGATTAGATAGATAGATAGATAGATAGATAGATAGATAGACAGACAGATACTGTCGATAGATAGATAGAAACTGTCAATAGATAGAGAGACAGACAGACAGACAGATAGATGATATGAACAGATATCTGTCGATAGATGAATGGATAGATGATAGATAGATGGATGGATAGATGGAGATAGATGCTGTCGATAGATGGATGAGATGGACAGATAGATGAGCAGACAGACAGACAGATGCTGTTGATAGAATAGACATATGATAGATAGAGATGGATAGCTGGATAGATGTATAATACAGATACTGTCGATACGTTGATGAACAGACAAACAGATATATAGACAGACAGACAGATAGACAAACAGATAGATAAATAGACACTGTGTATACATAGATAGACAGACAGATATATAGATAGACAGACAGATAGACAGACATACACTGTCAATAGATAGACAGACAGACAGATAGATAGACAGATAGCTACTGTATGTAGCTAGATAGATAGATGGATAGATACAGATAGATAGCTAGATAGATAGATAGATAGACAGACAGACAGACAGACTGATGGAGATGAGGCAGACACAGACATATGATAGATGGATGCATAAGATGGATTATGGGTGAGTCAGACAGACGGACGGATGGACGGACGGACAGATGCTATCAATGGATGACGGATGGATGAATGGATGGATAGATGAATGAGATGGATGGATAGATGGATAGGCAAACGGATGCTGTTGATGGATGGACAGATAGATGGATAGATGGAGGTAAAATGAAACAGATACTGTTAGATGGATAGACAGATAGATGAATGAATAGATGAGATGGATAGATAGATAGATAGATAGATGGAATGGAATATACAGATGCTGTTGATGGATACACAGACAGACAGATAGACAGACAGATAAACAGACAGACAGGCTGATAGACATATAGATAGATAGATAGATAGATAGATGATGGATAATAGATACTCTGTGTGAGATAGATAGACAGAGATAAATAGATGAACAGATAGATGGATGAATAGATAGATGAATGAATATAGATGAATGAGACAAACACTATGGATAGATGGACTGATGACAGACAGACAGACAGATGGATAGACAGACAGATAGAGTAGCTGCTATGTGGGTAGATGATGGATAGACATACAGATAGATAGATGGATAGATAGATAGATAGACAGACAGACAGACAGATATATAGATATATATATAGATAGATAGACAGACAGATAGATAGAAAGACAGACAGACAGATAGATATATACATACATACATATAGACAGATTGACAGACTGACAGACAGGCAGGCAGACAAGCAGACAGACAGATATATAGATAGTCAGACACTGTTGATAGATAGAGACAGACAGATAGCTAGATAGACAGACAGACAAACATATACTGTTGATAGATAGATAGATAGATGAATAGACAGACAGTGTGGATAGATGGATGAATAGACAGACAGGATGCTGTCAATGGATGAGATGATAGATAGATGGATAGATGGATAGATAGATGGATAGATAGATGGATAGATGGATGGATGGATGGACAGACAGATACTGTCGATGGATGATGAATGGATAGATGAATGAATGAATGGATAGATAGATAGATAGATGGATGCTTTGATGAGCAGACTGATATGTAGCTAGATAGACAGACAGGCAGACAGATAGACAGACAGATAGATAAATAGATACATAGATAGATGGACAGACAGATAGATATACTGACAGACAGATTAGATAGATGGATGGCTAGACGGATGTATATATGATGGATGCTATCTGTAGATTGATGGATGACCAAGATGCTGTTGATGAACGAGATGGATAGATAGAATAGGATAGATAGATGGATAGATAGATAGATACTGTCAATATATAGATAGACA
>JADMNL010000037.1:365000-367500 GCA_016271365.2 Neoceratodus forsteri | reverse complement strand
AGTCGGACAGACAGATGGACGGAAGGACAGATACTGTCAATGGATGACAGATAGATAGATAGATAGATAGATAGATAGATAAATGAACAGATACTGTTGATAGATAGACAGATAGATAGATAGATAGATAGATAGATAGATAGATAGATAGATATACAGATGCTGTTGATAGATAAACAGACAGACAGATAGACAGACAGATAAACAGGCAGACAGGCAGATGAACATATAGATAGATAGATGAATGGATACTCTGTGTAGATAGATAGACAGAGATAAATAGATGAACAGATAGATGAATGATAGATAGAACAGACAAAACACTGTCGATGAGATGAACTGATAGATGAACAGACAGACAGATGATAGACAGACAGATAGATAGCTACTGTGTGTAGGGTAGATAGATGGATAGACATACAGATAGATGATGGATGAGATAGATAAACAGACAGACAGACAGACAGATATAGATATATATAGATGAATGAATGAACAGACAGATAGATAGAAAGACAGTCAGACAGATAGATATACATACATATGAACAGATTGACAGACAGACAGGCAGGCAGACAAGCAGACAGACAGATATATAGATGAGTCAGACACTGTTGATAGATGAATAGACAGATAGCTAGATGGACAGACAGACAAACATATACTGTGATAGATGGATAGATGGATATATGGATGAATGGATGGACAGACGATGAAATATAGATGAATGAAGACAAACAGATGCTGTCAATAGATGAATAGATAGATAGATAGATAATGATAGATAGATGAATAGACAGATACTGTCGATGGATGATAGATGATAGATAGATGGATGAGATGAGATGGATGAATAGATAGATAGATAGATGATACTGTTGATAGACAGACTGATATATGGCTAGATAGACAGACAGGCAGACAGATAGAACAGATAGATAAATAGATACATAGATAGACAGACGACAGATAGATATACAGACAGACAGATTAGATAGCTAGACGTATATATATAGATATATACTATCTGTAGATTGATAGATATATAGACAGATACTGTTGATAGACAGATGAATAGATAGATAGATAGATAGATGAGATAGATAGATAGATATAGATAAATAGTCGATACTGTCAAATATAGATAGACAGACAGGCAGATAGATGAGCAGACAGACTGACAGATAGATACATAGATAGATAGACAGATGAAAGACAGATAATGTCAATGAGGATAAATAGATAAATAGATAGATAGACAGACAGATGGACAGATACGTCGATTGTTGATAGATAGATAGATTTGTCAGTGTCAGTGGCTCAGTAGGTGCACACTCGCCTCTGAGGCTGGGAGATCAAGGGCTGTGGGTTCAGTTCCCATCTGGCATAGGTTAATATCCAGTACTGACACTGTAGTGCAGCATGAGAGGGTGCTGCACTTCTGAGTGCCGTCTTTCAGGATGAGATGTTAAACCGAGGTCCCATCTGCCTGGATTGGTGGTAGTTCAGGTGGCTGTTAAGATCCATGGCAGTTATCGAAAGAGTAGGGAATTTCCCGTGTCTGGCCAAATTTCCCTCATTCACTAAAAATACCACCAACAGCAATCTGGTTCAAGGTCAGTTGGCATTCATCTGTATCCCCTCTGAATTGGAATTGCCTGAAAATAGGCAGGATTTGTCTAGTGCACTTACCTAGGTCAGCAAAAACTAAATAAATGGATAGATAAATAGATAGATGAACAGACAGACAAATAGACGATACTGTTGATAGATAGACAGATATATATATGGATAGCTAGACAGGCAGACAGATGAACAAACAGATAAATAGATAGATACCTGATATGAATCATGAAGACAGACAGATGAACAAATACTGTCGATAGATGAACAGATAGGCAGACAGACAGACAGAATTTAATCAATGAATAGATATATAGATAAATAGATAGATAGACAGATAAATATATAGAAAGACAGTCAGATTAGATAGATAGATAGATGAACAGATAGATAGATAGACGGATTATATATATATATATAGATAGATACTATCTGTAGATAGATGGATAGATAGATAGATAGATACTGTCAATAGATAGAGAGATAGACAGACAGACAGATAGATAGATAAATAGATAGATAGATAGACAGACAGATACTGTCGATAGATGGATAGATAGATAGATAGATAGATAGGTAGATAGATTGAGAGATCGATACTTTTGATAGATGGATGGATAGATAGATAGATAGCTAGATAGATAGATAGGTAGGTAGATTGAGAGATAGATACTGTCGATAGATGGATGGATGGATAGATAGATAGATAGACAGAGAGACAGATACTGTCGATAGGTGAACAGATGATAGACAGACAGACAGATAGATAGATAGATAGATATGCAGATACTGTCGATACATAGATAGATAGACAGACAGACAGATATATAGACAGACGGACAGACAGGTACATAGATAAATAGATAGACACTGTGTG
>JADMNL010000037.1:355000-357500 GCA_016271365.2 Neoceratodus forsteri | reverse complement strand
GACAGACAGACACTGTTGATAGATAGACAGACAGATGGATAGATAGACAGACAGACAGATAGACAGATAGATAGCTACTGTGTGTAGCTAGACAGGTAGATGGATAGACATACAGATAGATAGATAGATAGATAGATAGATAGATAGATAGATAGATAGATAAACAGACTGATAGATAGGCAGACAGACAGACACACAGGAAGATAGATAGATAGATAGATAGATAGATAGATAGATAGATAGATAGATAGACAGACAGACAGACAGACAGACAGACAGACAGACAGACAGACGGATGGACAGATACTGTCAATGGATGATAGATAGATATATAGCTAGACAGACAGATAGTGTTGACAGATAGACAGATGGATATATGGCTAGATAGACAAACAAGCAAACAGATAGCTAGACAGACAGATAAATAGATACATAAATAGATACAGACAGACAGACAGACAGACAGACAGATAGATAGATAGATAGACAGATTCATAAATAGACAGATACTGTTGATGAATGGATGATAGATAGATAGATAGATATGGATGAATAGATAGATAGATAGATAGATGAGAGCAGGCAGACTGACAGATGGACAGACCGAGAGATGGATAGATAGATAGATAGATAGGTAGACAGACAGATACTGTCAATAGATAGATAGATGTATAGATAAATAGATAGATATGTAGACAGACATACAGACAGATTAGATAGATAGATAGATATAGATAGATACTATCTGTAGATTGATAGATAGATAGATAGATAGCTAGATAGATAGACAGATAGATAGACAGACAGATGCTGTCACTAGATAGATAGATAGTTAGATAGATAGATAAATAGATAGATGCAGCCGAAAGAATAGATAGATAGACAGACAGACAGACAGATACTGTTGATAGATAGACAGACATATATATATGGATAGATAGACAGGGAGACAGATAGATACATAGATAGATAGATAGACAGACAGACAGACAGACAGACATATACTGTCGATAGATAGACAGATAGATAGACAGACAGACAGATGGACAGAGAGACAGACTGATTCTGTTGGTAGATATATAGATAAATAGGTAGACAATTAGACAAATATATACTGTATATAGAAAGACAGACAGTTTAGATAGATAGATAGGGAGAGAGATAGATAGATAGACGGATATATATATATATACTATCTGTAGATTGATCGACAGAGAGATAGATAGATAGACAGATACATACTGTCGACAGATAGGTAGATAGATAGATACTGTTGATAGATAGATAGACTGACAGACAGATAGATTGATATAGATAGATGAAGATAGATAGATAGATAGATAGATAGATCGATACATGCTGTCAAAAGATTGATTGATGGATAGATAGATAAGCAGACAGACAGATACTGTCGATAGATGGACAGATAGATAGATAGATGGATAGATAGATAGATAGATAGATAGATATGGATATGCAAGATACTATCGATAAATAAATAGACAGATAGACAGACAGACAGACAGATAGACAGATAGATAGATGAATAGATAGGCACTGTGGGTAGATAGACAGACAGATATATAGATAGATAGACAGACTCTGTTGATAGACAGACAGAGAGACAGACAGACAAATAGATAGATAGCTACTGTGTGTAGCTAGATAGATGGGTAGACATACAAATAGATAGATAGATAGATAGACAGACAGATAGACAGACATATAGATATATATATAGATAGATAGATAAATAGACGGATAGACAGATAGAAAGAAAGACAGACAGATAGATATATACATATAGAGAGATAGACAGACATACGGACAGGCAGGCAGACAAGCAGACAGACAGAGAGATAGATAGATAGATAGATAGACAGATACTGTTGATAGATAGATAGATAGATAGATAGATAGACAGACAGACAGATTAGATAGTTAGATATGTACTATCTGTAGATTGATAGATAGACAGATAGATAGACAGATAGATAGACAGACAGATACTGTCGATAGATGGATAGATAGATAGATAGATATTGTCGATAGATGAACAGACAGACAGATACTGTTGATGGAATGACAGATATATATATATGTATATATATATATATATATATTGGATGATAGACGGCCGGATAGATAGGGGAATACATGGATGGACGGACGAGACAGATACTATTGAAGGATGGATATATGGATAAATGAGATGGATAGACGGATGCATATATATATATATAGAAGACAGACAGATTAGATGAATGAATGGATGAATGGATGGATAGACATATATATATATGGATGAATAGATACCACACCGTGGATTGATGAGATAGATAGATGAGACAGATGGTGTTGATAGATAGATGAATGAATAGATAGATGAATGAGATAGAATAGATATACAGATGCTGTCGATAGATAAATGAACAGACAGATGAGACAGATAGATAAACAGGCAGACAAACAGATGACATATAGTTATATAGATAGATAG